>OY970822.1:74127931-75327931 GCA_963853835.1 Calendula officinalis
CTTAGTTGTATCTCTCTGTCTGTACATCACTGTGTACATGGCCCATTCTTCACTCAGAGACCTTAGGAACTTCATGTTGACATCTTCTTAATCCATCTTAACCCCAACCTGGTTAAGTTCACCAATTAGCTTGTTGAATCTGTCAAATACTTGAGTGAGTGTCTCATTGGGCCTTTCCCTTTGAAGTTTTCAAAGTCTTGTTTGAGAACAGACTTTCATGTTCCTCTTGGTGCTCTTGGTGCCAACGAATCTCTTCTCCAGTGCTTGCCACAACACCTTTGCATCATCATATTCAACAAAGAGATGTTGATAGTCATTAGGAATGGCCAGTAGGAGAGTGCTTAGAGTTTTGAGTTCGATGCCTCTATCTTTCTTCTCCTTTTCACATTTGAGTTTGTCTGCTTCAGTTGCAGAACTGCTTGCTTGACCAGGACCAGTTTTGTTGCCTTCAATAACAACCTCCCACATAGAATAATCAGTAATAAGCATGTATTGCTTAATACGATTCTTCCACATCCCAAAGTTATTGGGAGTGAGTATAGGGATTTTGTTAGCTTGAGTGCTTTCATTATTATCAGTCGTGATTAATAATGTGTGTGTTTTAGAGATTAAGACTTTTTGTTGTTCTTAAAAATCGTAGATCTAGAACCAATATGCTATGATACCACTTGTCAGGATCGATTAACTATAAAGAGTTAATAAACACCTTTAGATCTAATTGATAATAGAAGTTGCAGCGGATCAACACTATATCAATATATTAAGAATAATAAACTGTAAGAACAATATGTGAGAATATTAAGAACACAGTTTCACACAAAAAGCTTCAATGTATATTATCGATTAACAATACACACGTACGTTTACAATTCGTAAGGAACTATATATAATAGTCCTTGAAGCCTAACTATTTACCCTAGTTATTCTAGGACTTGATTTACATTCGAATTACAAAAGATATACATTGAATTACATTCTATAACTATCTCTGCGAAGATCTCGGACTTGATATGTTCCATAAACGCATATCAGTAGTAATACCAGTCACCAGTAGTAAATATGTAACATCAGTAGTAAGTCTGGTGATCAGTAGCAAGTCCAGATACAACGTCAGTAGTAACTACTAAGATCAGTAGTATCTTAAATATGTACCTTTGATCAGTAGTAACTTTAGTTATAGTCTTTCACCAGTATCAACTCATCAGTAGTAAGTCTGCCCCATCAGTACTAACCATAATATTCATCAGTAGTAAACATGATCAGTACTAACTGCAACATCAGTATTAAGTTGACCTGTGATTTACTCCAAAAATCTTCGTAGCACAACTTAATGGCTTAAGCTTCTGTTCCCAATCTTTGATTGGAATACAGACGAGATCAGAAAGGTCATCATTGAGGCAAATGATGAAATAGCTTCGGTTTTATCAGTAGTATCTTTGTAATTCTGCCCCATCAGTACTAAGTCTTATTAGCAGCTCTAAGACTTCATCAGTACCAACTGCAGCATCAGTATCAACTTGTATAAATCTCAACAATCTCCCCCTAAACTTGTTAATTCAATTTGAATTAATCAAGTTTCTTTTTCTTCTCTTCTTTCTCTTTTCACTTTTTTCTCTTATAACAGTTTTGCTCTTCGTTCATCACCTTCTTTAATTCTTTGATTTCTTTCTCTTCTTTGTTATGCTATTCATCTCTTATTTTTGGAAGAAAACAATTATATTTCTCAGAGAACATAGCAGCATCATGTGGTCTGATGAACGAGCAACATGTAGCTTGGTCCATTGCTTGTTCAAAACGATTGTAACGACCTGAATTTTGTGAATAAATAAATTGTATAAAAATATGATAAATAAGGATAAATCGTTTAAAGAACGTAGGAATTGGTTTCGTGTGAGAAAGTTATGGACGAAACCGGGTCGAGACGGAAGCCGAAAACTGCAGCCCTGCTGAGCTGCAGAGTTCACGGCGTGAACTATAGTTCACGATCGTGAACTCGGGACAGAGACTTGGGGTTTTTGACGATCGAAATTCACGGCTGGCTCACGATCGGGAAAAGTTCACGACACGCGAAGTTCGCGATCGTGAACTAGTTCGCGTCGCGCACTATGGCAGACACCAGCATTAAAGTCGGGTTTTGGTCATTAATGCAGTCCACAAATCCTAGTTTTCATCCTTTGGCGATTTTCGAGTGCAAGAGCTAATTTGGGTCGATTTCTTCACAAATCCTTGGTAGATTTCACTCCTAGTTGAAGATTAGAGGTATATCTTCACTCTTCGATCTTTGTAGTTCTAGATTTATGGATTTTGATGTATGGGTTTGAAACCCTAGTTATCGGGGTTATGATTAATGGTGGAATATATGGTGTATACACTTAATAGATGGTATCTTAACAAGGGAAACAAGTGTATGATTAAGATTTGTAAGAATCTTAAGGGTTGGTTAAACCTAAGGTTTTGTAAATCATCAAAATTGGGGGAATGTATTAGTAAGTAGTATCTAGAGATAAATGGATACATTATTAGTAGTATGTGATATTGAACAACTTGTGATTGTTATATTAGGCTTTTGGTGAAGTCTTGGAAAGGTGATCAATTGTTGGAACAAAGAGATTGTGTGAGAAGATCATGGTTGGAGCATTATATTGCTAAGGTGAGTACGTGAGGAATTTACTGAGTACATAGCCTTGAAATACATTTTTCTTACTTGTGTTACGGTCTATTTGCTTATGTGTGTAGATTGGTAGTATATTGAGTTAGTGGTATATATTATTGATAATATTGGACTAACTTGTTTGATGATGAATGTGATAGCCGAGGGCTAGGTTGACATAATTGTTGAGTTATGGTAAGATTGAGATGATGAGATGACACGGGCGACTCCCGGTCATGAGGTGTGGACTGGGGGGCAGTTGGGTGAATTGTCATCGACTCATCCACGTTAGTAGTCTTGCTAACTGGATGTATTCCGGCGAGTAAGGCAGGTATCAGTAGATTGGGCGATTCCCTCTTTCCGGTATCTTGTTTCTAGTTAGTCCGGGGGCAACCCGATAACTAGATATGTATGTTCTTCTAGCTAGTTCGGGGGCAACCCGATAGTTAGATATGTTTGCTAAGAGAGCAAGATTGATAGGGTCACAATAGGGTGAATAGATTGGATAGACGATTTATATATATACGTGTTTATATGTAACGTGACGTTTTATTATCATTGGGTCTAAACCCATGTAGCTCACGAGACGTTTTGTCTCACGTACTCCTTGTTGTTTTTGCTATGTAGTCAGGTTCGGGATCGAAGGTATAGGTGCGCATGGATAGAGATGCGGGGCCTAGAGTAGAAGAACACTAGAACGGATTTAGACTTAGCTTTGGTTCTGATATATTTTGTAACACCAAACTTATACTCTGATATTCATACCAAAGGTTTGGTAAATCCGTATTTTGGGATCGTTCTCCTCTTTATTAAATGATATATTTTGGCCAAATGTTTGTTTTAAAAATTGAGGTGTTACAATGATTATAATGTTTTTCCATCAAGAACAACTCACATCTTTTATCTGCTCTTTCAAAGAAGTGCATGTTCACAGAAGGTAGAACATTCCAAGCATAGACATACTCTGTATTTGTGAATCTTTCAGGATATCTTTCTGGATGAAATGCAACATCTATCCTTTCTATTATGTATCCATCTCCTGAGTTCTTCCATGCATCATTGGTCATTCTAGGTAATCCAAAGGTTAACATAGTAATAACATCACTTCTCGATAGTGACATTATCATAGGCTTCCAAGCTTTGAATCTTTTAATTGACTTGTCTTGTCTTATAATATCAATTATATTATTTAATACCCTCCGGTTGATAATTGGATTTTCTTGTTGAAGTGCTTGAGGGATATCAAGAATAGAGAAGTCTTGTTTTGCTTTCTTCCTTGCCTCCTCTGCATCATCTAAAGCTTTTCTTTTCTTGGCAGTTAGAGTTGAGGATTCACCAGTCATTGGTTTTCTGGTAAGCACCAGTTTGGATCAATGTCTATCAACTCTGTAAGCTTAACCTCTTCTACTTCTGGTTCTGCCAATTCTTTCTTTCTTGCAGTGCAGTAATTGTCAAGAATGTTCACCATCTTCATTCTTCCAAATGATTTTGCACTGTGACCTTTTGTCTTCAAGTATTCTACCATTTTTTATTTTTGTTCAAGTATTTCTTTTGGTAGTTCAGCATTTATTTGTTTGCACTATGCAACTAGATCTTCAAGACAGTTCAAGTTGTTAAGGCAAAAAGCCTTACCCCTTGTGAATCTTAGGATAACAAAACAATCTAGACTAGCTTAGATTAAAATGTAGATTAAAATAGCTAAGTTAGGAGTGATACTGAGTTTGGCCAGTATTGGCCACTCAGTATCAGTACTCAGTATTGGAAAACCAATACTGAGTAGAAGGACTGAGTTACAAGTCAGTATTGTAACGGACTAAGATCAAATCCCTTGATCTTAGTCATTTCCTTAGTTTAGTCCTTCGGTTACTCCTTTGCCATCATGTAAGATCTCTATAAACATTATAAATAGAGATCACCTTACAAAGGAGTACTTACCAATTTACTTTACACTTTTATATCCTATTGTAATTGATCAGTGGTATTGCTATTCCGCAGCATACCACACTTAGTGGAATTATACATTGACTAAAATCTTGTTCTAAACATTATTTGTCTTAAGTATTAATAATCCAATCAATTTACTAAGTAATCCAGGGTTGTTGTGACCTAACAACTGGTATCAGAGCAGGCTAAATTAATCTTTATTTAGTCGATCTATAACCCTGGCAGCCATTCCCTATATTTATCCCTCCAACACTCAAAAATCCAAAATGTCTACTATCATAGCACCGGTTATGTCTGGTAAGGGAGTGCCCATCTTTGATGGAAAGGACTTTCATCAATGGAAGCTTAAAGCTCGGTGGTATCTTGAATCTATTCACCATGAGATGCTCACTGTGCTGAATGATGGTCCCATCATTCCACAAACTGTGGAACCCGTTGCTGCTACTGATGATGCTCCTGAGAGCACAAGGACAGTTCCAAAACTGAAACACACCTGGACTGATACTGACCGTCAGTTATTCAGTCTAGACTCAAGAGCAAAGGGGGTGATTGGTAATGCTGTTACCAAAGAAATACTTAATGCAATTATGAAATTGCCAACAGCAAAGGCTATGTGGGACAGCCTATCAGTCACCTATGAAGGCACAGCAAAGGTGAAGTTGCAAAGAAAAAGCAACATGAGAAGAAAATATGAAAACTTCTTCTCAACTCCTAATGAAGACATCGCCACTCTCTATAACAGATTCAATACTGTTATCCATGATTTAATCAGTGTAGGCATTGTGAAGGAGGAAGGAGAACTTGTTCAAAAGTTCTTGGATAATCTTCCTCAACAATTTCTTGACATGACAAATTCTGTCAATGTTGCTAACAACATTGAGTCATACACTCTTCAAACTTTGTATGGTCTAATGTTGAATCATGAGGAGAATAATGCTGCAAGACTGATCAACTGGAAGAAAACTGACAAGTCTTCCAATGGCATGGCTCTAGTTGTGCAACAGGCATAAACTGTGACTGACCCAGAAGAACCAGAAGTTGATCTTGCTGATGCTGAGGCAGAAGAGCTTGAAACTCAAATAGCTCTTATGTCTATAAAGTTGGATCAGTTGAAAAAGAAGAGGCTTGGTGTTAGCTCTTCCAATACTGACCCAAGATCAGGTCTTTGCTATAGGTGTGGAAAGCCTGGGCACATTGCTGCTAATTGTCATACTAAGTCAACTGAAACTGATCAGAATGACAAGATTGCATACCGAGCTAAACGGTATAGAGACAAATATGTCAAACTAAAGAACTGGAGCAAGGGCAAGAATGAAGTAGGGAATGGAGCACCTCATCAAGCACTTTACTCTGAAGCTTGGATGGATGAAGAGCTCAGTGATGATGAGGAAGAGGTTGAAAACAAAGCCTTTATGGCTTTCACTGAAGATGATTTGAAGAGCTCCTTTGAAAAGGATATCAAAGAAGCTGAGAGGATGAGTGTTCATTCTGACTGGGATTCCACTCAGTTGTACAAGGTGAGTTCCTTTCAAACTTATTCAATGAATGAAAAAGAAAAGATTTTTGAGTATATGATTGTTGATCTTAAAACTTTAGTACAGAGAGAAAAAGCTTTAAAATTAACAATTCTTGAACTTGAAAGGGTAAATAATGAACACTTGGATAAATTAGCATAATTTAAAGATTTAGAACTAAATTTTTTAAACTTACAAGACATTAACCAAAGATTAGCTGATAAAGCTCATTTACACAAATTAGAAAAAGAAAATTTTGAAAATCAGTGTAAATCTTGGGGAAATGCATCTATTAAATTAAATAAATGTCTAAATCAACAATTTCCAGAAAATGTAAGGGCTGCACTTGGTGTTGATCCTCAGTTAAAAAATAGAAATAATTTTGCTGATTTATTTGATGAATTTTCTGAAATGAACCCTATTCAGTTTGTAAAAGCAAAAACTTTTTGTGAAGTAGGATGTCAAACTGAGTCAGATGATGAGGATAAAATCATGTTTGAAGAATCAATTGGTCCTTCCATCTGTTCTAAGTGCTATACTGAACTACAAGAGCTCAGTATTGAATTTCCTGAAAAAGAAATTTTTGATACTGACCTTGAAATTGTACAGTATGACACTTCTGCTGTTCCACCATTTGAAGTTTTATTTAACATAACTACTTTTGAAATATATAAAGAACCTGAGTCTACAGAAAAGAAAACCACTACTACTCAAAATGTTTTATCTAATACCGAATCTACAGGAACAGCAAAGTCAACTACTCAAGAATCTAAAGAACCTGTTCAAGTTGTCATTCTAAAACATGATAAAAAGAAAACAACTTTAACAGGATCTTCAAGTGGCAAAATCAAGAAGTCAAATGATAAAAAGACTTCCATGCCTAATAAAAATAAGACCCCAGTATCATCTCCTTCAAAATCAGCTAAACATAAAATTAATACTCCATTAAAACATGACAAAAATAACATTTTGAAATCTATTGGTGATCAGATTAAAGTCTTAAGTCAAAAGTTTGCAAAACTCACTAATACTGATCTACCAAAAGTTAAACAGTTTTCTAAAATTCCTTATGAAAACATGTTCAGAAACAGACCTTGAAAATGTTATAGATGTCATCACACTGGTCATAAAGGAGATGAATGCTGGACTGATCTCTCAAATCCTAGGTACTCAGTACCAAAGAAAAGGAGAGAAACAAAGTCAGTATCACCCAAGAAAACCTCCAAGGTTTCTCCTAAAGTGATACTGACCTCTCCAATAAAAGAGATCAGGTCTATCCCTGTTTCTCCTACCAAAGGTCCCATTAAAAAATGGGTTCCTAAAAAGAACTAATCTTTATTTTGTGTCTTGTGCAGGGTGACAGGAAATGGTACTTAGATAGTGGCTGCTCAAGACACATGACTGGCATGATGGAGTACCTTCTAAATTATACACTAGAGAAGGGTCCTTCTGTCAAATTTGGAGATGATTCAATTGGAAAAACAAGAGGTTATGGTGTAATCAAGGCAGGCAACATAACTTTTAAAAGTGTTGCCTATGTAGAAGGTCTTAAACACAATCTGCTCAGTATCAGTCAGATGTGTGATGATGACAATGAAGCTCGTTTCAGAAAGGTTTCAGGAATCATCTACAATGATAAAGGGCAACCTGTACTCATTGCTAGAAGAGAAAAAGATGTCTATGTGGTCAACCTATCTGAAATAGATCCTACTATTCGAGTATGCCTGCTGTCTAAAGTCAAGCCAGAGTTGCACTGGTTATGGCACAAGAAACTTTCTCACATAAATTTCAGAAATATTAATGAGCTCAGTATGAAGAAACTGGTGAGAGGATTGCCCACTATTACTTATTCAAAAGATAAGTTATGCTCAGCATGTGAAATGGGCAAGCAGAAGAAGAGTTCATTCAAATCAAAGGTTAATCATTCCATTAATGAACCTCTTACAATGATACATATGGATCTTTTTGGCCCCATCAGCACACCATCTTTGGCCAAAAAGATCTATACATTAGTTCTGGTTGATGAATTCTCAAGATACACTTGGGTTATTTTTCTCAAGACTAAAGCAGATGCAACAACAGAAATCATTGCCTTCATTAAAAGAGAAGAACTTCAAAAAGGAAACAAGGTCAAACAACTAAGAAGTGACCATGGTACTGAGTTTAAGAACTCAGTATTGGCTGATTTCTGTGAAGAAAAAGGAATCGTACAAAACTTCTCTGCAGCCTACACACCACAACAAAATGGTGTTGTAGAAAGAAAGAATTGAACCTTGATTGAAGCTGCAAGAACTTTGTTATGCCATGCTGGCCTGGCACTGAGCTTCTGGGCAGAAGCTGTCAATTGTGCAAATTTTACACAGAAAAGAGCTACAATAGTCCAGAGACATCAAAAGACTCCTTATGAGTTATATAATGGCAAGGTTCCTAATGTGGAATACTTCCACATCTTTAGGAGTAAATGTTTTGTACTAAGTACTAAACAAAATCTCAACAAATTTGCTCCTTAAGTGTAACGCCCCGAAATTTCAGAGAATTAAATGAGAATTTAAATTTAATTTAAATTACGTTTAATTGGACTATGAGTTGGTCGTACAATAATTAGGTGACGGTTCGGGTTAAATAATTTAATTATGCGCGACGTTTCGTCTATATAAGTTAATTAATTATGTGACGTTATTTTGGTGATGCTTAATCATCACGACGTTTAAATTTCCCGAGTATTTATTAAGCGTGAGTTGGCTAGTTTCTGTGGCAGGCGAGGCCGGCCATATGCCAAGGCCGAGCCCAAGTCATTAAATTTTCCGCACTGCATATCGTCTAGATTGGCTAAGAGTTTGGCCGTGTACTTCATTCTTTTGATCCGGCCCATGTGTATAGAAACCAAGTTTTGGTCTAGCCCAAGTCTTGTGTAAGCCCGATTTCTATCACCATCGTATTAAGCCTCAAAACCCCTAGTTGCCGTCTAATACTCCACTCAGTTTCTCTCTTGCCTTGAGCATCTCGTTTCCAATCAGCAAAGCAGCAACCATTATCGAGCAAACATCCCAATCGCAACCCTAAATTCTGATTCTTTCCATTATCGAGCAAACATCCCAATCGCAACCCTAAATTCTGATTCTTTCCATTATCGAACAAGCAATCAACCGAAGGCAGACAAGGATCGAGCAAACTGCGAGTTCTTTTCGTGGTGGTGGTGATCGGATTTTGAGAGCATTCATAAGGAATTGCCCCGAACCAGAAGAAGTCATTGAGCAGGTGTCTGAATTAAGCAAGCCCGATATTCACTTTGTCTAATCTTTTCTGATTTCGTTTTGTTCCTTGGGTTTAATTGTCATCTGCATGATTATGTGATAGTCTAGAGACGAGAGGGTATTCTGATCGAGTTGCGATCGAGCAGGGGCGCTCAGCAAGTGGCGGGATCGAGTTGCGATCGAGCCGGAGTGATCAAACAAATCCCGAGATAGAGCCGGAACTGCGGTAGTTCCCTGCTACTGTTTTACATTCCTTATTCCGTTCGTTTATTTTATTGCTTGTTGTCTAAATTCTGTGATATGTAGGGTTCGGGTTTGTGATTGTATACAGATTGAATCTAGAGTTCTTGTGTCGGTCGTTATCTTAAAATCGTTTTTAGTTTCTGGCAGATTCAAAACGTTATATTGATAACTGTTTTTAGGTGTCTTAAAGGCCGAATTGGGGGAGTTACACCTCACAGAGATTTATAGCCCTCTGAGTTAGCTTTCCAAGTTGACTGAGAACTCATTAAATGGATTTACGGTTTAAAAGTTATAACGGTTTTAATATGCTGCTGGTAGGATTATGACCTGTGCGATATGTCCGTCTTGCGACACTGTTTTGAGACATTTAGGGTCTGTTTTGGCCAGTGACCGTCTCACGGTAAATTGTAGTTCTGATTGTCTACTTTTCATGGTAAAAATATGGGATAAATCTAATGAGTCGTTTAGGAGTTATGACAGTTTCCGTGAGACCGACGGGTGCTGCCAGTTTTCTGAAATAAGCCCTCGGGTATAATCTTAATTCAGGGTTTCGTTTTTTTTTGGTTTTAGGACCGACTAGGAGATAACATGCTGTACCTTTGACTGTCGGGAATCTTTTGGAGCTTACGTTTCTCGAGGTGAGTATTCTCACCGTGTATTCAGTTTTAACATTGTACATGCATGACTTATGTGTTACATTTCTTGCACCATAATTGTTATCTGAGCTTGAGTTGTTATCTGAGTTTGATCCGCTATCTGAGTTTGATTTGTTATCTGAGTATCTGAGCAGCTGTTGATTTATTTTAATCTGAGACATTGTGCCTGGGTAACCGAGCTCGGCGCAGGGTCATTCTGTGCTACTACTTGCTAGGGCATCTGAGATAATTATGTTAAAGAGATAATAAAACATAATAACACACATCTGAGTTTTTGGCTATATGCCTGGGATCACCTCCCGTCTGAGTTTTGGGATTATTCCCGTCTGAGTTTTGGGATCACTCCCGTCTGAGTTTTTGGCTTATGCCTATCTGAGGTGTGAGGAGGGGCGAGGTTGATCTCTCGTCCCAAATCACACAAGCGCGCTATATAAATTAAAATCTGAGTAATAAAATCTGAGAAATAAATCTGAGTAATTAATCGAGTAGATTCTGAGTAGGAGTACACCGATGTGCGCTCATGTGTTGTATGTTATGATTGCTTGCATTTTGAGAATTATTCACTCAGCTTCCCCAGCTGACCCAAACTTTCCCCCACATTGTTTCAGGTACCAGCAAAGGAAAGGAGAAGGTGGTCGGTTGACCGCTGTATCTTTTCATTACTGATGTGGACATCATTTAATATTTTAAAACACTTTACTTTATCTTAACTATTTCCGCATTAAATACATTTTTAAATGAAAATATTATTATTGGGATTTAATTATTCAAGTTATTGGGACCTTGTTATTTAAAATCTTATATTTAAAAATTTTAAATTTTTCTGAATTTTTTTGGGTGTTACAAGTTGGTATCAGAGCTCTGACTTGAGGGATTTGGATTCACAAGGGGTGGATTCAATCTCAAGTTTGAGTCTCGAGTTTTAAAATGCGAACTGAGTAAAATATTTTCTGAGAAAAAGTTTCCACATCGAACATACAGCATGTCACGTCGACCTCTCGCTTCCTACTGCCGGTAATATTTAAGAGTATTACTTAATTGAGATTTTGCTATATTCTGAGTATAGACGAGTAGCATATTCTGAGAATTTTCGGTTTATATCCTGAGAGAATTACTTGTGATTGTGTGGCTAAACATATATGTATATAGATATACTATTATGAGATTCCATAATTTTGTGAATAATTTAGAGCTTAATTTGAGCATAATTTCGATTTTTATTCTTTGAGTTCTATATTTATATATATGAAAAATATATACTGGAGAAATGTGAAATTATAAATACTAGTGAGAAATTAATAAAAGTTTCAATTTAGAGGAACACCTAATAGAGTTGAGGTGAAATTTTATAAATTCTGAGAAATTCGAACCAAAAGTGTAATAAGGGGATATTAATTTATTATATAAGATCCATAAGCTGTGTAATGAGAAATGAGGAAATTATTAACATTAAAGAGGAGTACTTAATATTCGTATTGGGAGCATATTAAAATCTTTCATATGGGAGAAAACACTTAATAGACTGAGTCAATTAAAACGAGTAAATCAGAGATTAGTAAATCAAATTGATTGAGAATATCTTTAAGAAGATTTACCAAGTTGAGTAAAAGAAAGAATTATTAATTCAATAAAATGGGAAATAATTACATTTAGCTAACGAGAATTATTAGCAGGATCTAAAAGAGAATTATTGATCAGGGTTAAAAGAGAAGTTATCTAAATGAGAAATTTAAAATTTTCGTGAATACAACGAATCACGAGATATAATAGTAAGCAGATTACATATTAAAGTCAGCAAGTTAGTATTTAATTAAGAATCATTAAATTGAGATAAAATGGGAAAAATATTTCGAGTAAGTAGGTTAAATTGCCGAGTGCAAATCTAAATGTGGATGACAAGTTAAGTGACAGATTAATGAGTTCACACTGATAGCTTAAAAATAAACTATGTAAGTTTAATAGACTAATTAATTGAGGAATTGCTTAGTCAAATTAATCAGATATTATTGAAGCTCATCTTAAAGAGTAATTATATAAGAGGATTAAGAGAAAGCTAACGTCATCAATTTGATGATGATTTATTTAAAAACGAGTTAAAAGAGCGATAAATTGAATCAAATTAATCGAGGAACGCAATAACTGAGAACTCTGATAAAAAAAAAAGATATTAATAGACATGCTCACAAATTACAATAAATTCAATATAACTGTGAAGAGGATATAAGTTATATTTATGAGGAATGATAAATGGCATGTCCAAATGAAAAGTTTAAAAAGGAGATTTGTATTGTGAAAATAACTAAGTGGAAATATTTCTATGAATCTGAGTTATCCGAGTATCGCGTACGAGACTAAATGTACGCATGATTTTCTGAGTAATGGTTATGAGATTTTGAGTATGCACTGTTGAGTGCATATCTGTATTTATCAGATATTGAAAATAAACTTCCTTTCTCCTGAGTGTGATTAAAATTCCTTTCTTCTGAGTGTGATTTGTTGGTGGGTTTATATGTGGGAAGTTGTAAACTTTGGGATTTACTCGTGACCAAACAGAAGTAGGTGTCGAAAGTAATAGAGGGCCCCTATTATCGTACACACCGAACTTTTGGTTGGTTATGGGGAGATTTTGAAGGGAACGATGGACCAATGCTTGTTATTGTGAATTTAGTATGTGTATCCTAATTGTTGGTGTGACTTCATACTTGCTTGTTTATTTTGGTAGACAATAATAGTTCCAAACTCGAGGACGAGTTTTTCTTCAAGTGGAGTTGAGTAGGGGTAAAAAGGAAAAATTATAAAGAAATAATTATCATTAATTATTAGTTATAAATATTATGAGCATGATGATTATGCAGAGAGATTTTGTTGGTATAAATTTAAAGTGCGAAATCTAGATACATATAATTGATCAAATAAATTATGAGAGTAACTATCAATCAAGTAGTTGAGAATAACTAAATTCATTCTATGGGTAATTATAGAGTTTTCAACAAAATGATAAATCGGGTTTACTGGAGAAATTAACAAATCAAGTTAATTGGGTTGAATGAATATTTTACAAAAGGGAAGTAGTAATACTACCATTATATACAAAATAAGACAGTATACTTATTTTTGGGTGGTTATAAATGTGATAATGAGAAATCATTAAATTAAAGTGATGAGAACTTATTAAGGAGTCGAATATGAGAAAATTGCTACAATGAAATTTTGAGGAAAATGAGTTAAAATGAGATCGGTAGTTTGCTGGTAATGAGTTATTATTAAAATAAGCTAAATGATAAAATTTTTATTTTGATTAATTATGGAGTAATTTTGAGTTATAAGAAATTTGCAAATCGAGTTACATAAGCAAATTAATTAAATGAGTCAAAAGAGAAAAGTATTAAATTAACGGGAGGTTTTATTCAAATTTTCGAAGTATTATAAAGTGTTATGAGTTTTGAGGTATTATAAAATTATATGAGAAAACTCTATTTATGAATAATTATTAAATTTGAGATGAGAACCACTATTCAATAAATTTATATTGAACTTAGGAGAAATTTCGAAAAGACGAGAATGTACTGAATTGATGAACCATGAGTAAACCGTAAGATTTAGAATAAAGTGTAATTGCGAATTGAGTAAATGAAAACTAAGGAATTAATTCGTAATTTGAGTAACGAGAAATCATTATAAATAAGAGTATGAAATTTAAATTGGAATTTTTGTGGGTAACATGAAATTAATGAGTAAAGATGGTCAAAATAATTAAGAGACATTTTAAATTGTGTAAAATCAGTGAAACGGTCTATTAAAGGATCGTTAATCTAGGTGAATGAGAAAACATCTATTAAAATATTATCGAAAAACCATTAAATGTAATAGAATGAGAACCTATTAAAGGGAATTAAATGGCAAGATCGTTAATTTGAGCTATTTAAAGGGTTATCAACATCGGTAATATGCAAACCTAATAGAGTAAGGTAACAATATAATGTTAAAGAAGAAGTTATTTTGGGAACCAATAACGCGGTTGAGAGAGAATATATCATTCCAAGTATTATAAGCTGGTAAATTGGAACACTCGAGTAGTAATAAGAATGAGTAGAAATGTGATTTATACCTAATGCTATTACTTGTAAATATTATTACCTTATGAGTTGTTACTAAGTTAGAGTATTGGGTTGCTTCCGAGTTAAGATTTATAAGTTTGCTCCTGAGTTATACAATTTTGAGTATTACTCCTGAGATATGTTTTGAGTTTATTTCTGAGTGGGACTTCTGAGTTATATTTCCAGATCATATTTTGGAGTTATATGCCTGAGTATATGAGAATTCTGTGTGATATGCATATTCCTTGGGATTTATTTGCACAGTTTTTATATTAATTGGTAATGGTGTAAACCGCTAAATTATTTATTATGCTGTTAACAACTGTTGACCCATAGAGTAGAGGACCTTCCGAGTCATGTTGGTGGAAAAATTGTCGATAATGAAATTTTTTTACCTGTTGCATGTGTAAGTGGTCATTTGATGGAGTTGTGCGGGAAGAAAATTTTCCATAAAAACTTGTTATCGTCATGAGAGATCCGAGTGTGATTGTGCAAATGGTTTGGATGACCTGGTACTGCGCTGAGCATCTGGTATCGTCAACAAATCAATAGTAAATTTCCAAGTGGAGTTGAATCGGAGATTCAACACAACGTTAACCGCTAGGTGCAACAACTGTGTCCGACTATGAGAGCAAGAAGACATCTCCATCAGAGTATCGAGAGTTATCGTGCTTCAGTTGACATCCTTTTTATCGTCACATCGAGACCCTTAGAGAACATACGTTATATTTCTTTTATCCTTAACTTTTGCACCGCTAGAGACGGAAGATTTATACGAGCAGTTGCAAGGGCCAGAGTTCATTCCGATTGAGCGTGTGACTTTGAAGAATTTCCTTGTCATTCTTAACCTTATTATGTTGTTTTCTTTCCCCCTCTGAGAATGTGTGTCGTGACGAGCCTGAGTCTGAGATGCGAGATAGCTACCCTGCCCTGACTTCGGGGACGAAGTCTATTCCAAGTGGAGTTGAGTTGTAACGCCCCGAAATTTCAGAGAATTAAATGAGAATTTAAATTTAATTTAAATTACGTTTAATTGGACTATGAGTTGGTCGTACAATAATTAGGTGACGGTTCGGGTTAAATAATTTAATTATGCGCGACGTTTCGTCTATATAAGTTAATTAATTATGTGACGTTATTTTGGTGATGCTTAATCATCACGACGTTTAAATTTCCCGAGTATTTATTAAGCGTGAGTTGGCTAGTTTCTGTGGCGGGCGAGGCCGGCCATACGCCAAGGCCGAGCCCAAGTCATTAAATTTTCCGCACTGCATATCGTCTAGATTGGCTAAGAGTTTGGCCGTGTACTTCATTCTTTTGATCCGGCCCATGTGTATAGAAACCAAGTTTTGGTCTAGCCCAAGTCTTGTGTAAGCCCGATTTCTATCACCATCGTATTAAGCCTCACAAACCCCTAGTTGCCGTCTAATACTCCACTCAGTTTCTCTCTTGCCTTGAGCATCTCGTTTCCAATCAGCAAAGCAGCAACCATTATCGAGCAAACATCCCAATCGCAACCCTAAATTCTGATTCTTTCCATTATCGAGCAAACATCCCAATCGCAACCCTAAATTCTGATTCTTTCCATTATCGAACAAGCAATCAACCGAAGGCAGACAAGGATCGAGCAAACTGCGAGTTCTGTTCGTGGTGGTGGTGATCGGATTTTGAGAGCATTCATAAGGAATTGCCCCGAACCAGAAGAAGTCATTGAGCAGGTGTCTGAATTAAGCAAGCCCGGTATTCACTTTGTCTAATCTTTTCTGATTTCGTTTTGTTCCTTGGGTTTAATTGTCATCTGCATGATTATGTGATAGTCTAGAGACGAGAGGGTATTCTGATCGAGTTGCGATCGAGCAGGGGCGCTCAGCAAGTGGCGGGATCGAGTTGCGATCGAGCCGGAGTGATCAAACAAATCCCGAGATAGAGCCGGAACTGCGGTAGTTCCCTGTTACTGTTTTACATTCCTTATTCCGTTCGTTTATTTTATTGCTTGTTGTCTAAATTCTGTGATATGTAGGGTTCGGGTTTGTGATTGTATACGGATTGAATCTAGAGTTCTTGTGTCGGTCGTTATCTTAAAATCGTTTTTAGTTTCTGGCAGATTCAAAACGTTATATTGATGACTGTTTTTAGGTGTCTTAAAGGCCGAATTGGGGGAGTTACACCTCACAGAGATTTATAGCCCTCTGAGTTAGCTTTCCAAGTTGACCGAGAACTCATTAAATGGATTTACGGTTTAAAAGTTATAACGGTGTTAATATGCTGCTGGTAGGATTATGACCTGTGCGATATGTCCGTCTTGCGACACTGTTTTGAGACATTTAGATCTGTTTTGGCCAGTGACCGTCTCACAGTAAATTGTAGTTCTGATTGTCTACTTTTCATGGTAAAAATATGGGATAAATCAAATGAGTCGTTTAGGAGTTATGACAGTTTCCGTGAGACCGACGGGTGCTGCCAGTTTTCTGAAATAAGCCCTCGGGTAGAATCTTAATTCAGGGTTTCGTTTTTTTTGGTTTTAGGACCGACTAGGAGATAACAAGCTGTACCTTTGACTGTCGGGAATCTTTTGGAGCTTACGTTTCTCGAGGTGAGTATTCTCACCGTGTATTCAGTTTTAACGTTGTACATGCATGACTTATGTGTTACATTTCTTGCACCATAATTGTTATCTGAGCTTGAGTTGTTATCTGAGTTTGATCCGCTATCTGAGTTTGATTTGTTATCTGAGTATCTGAGCAGCTGTTGATTTATTTTAATCTGAGACATTGTGCCTGGGTAACCGAGCTCGGCACAGGGTCATTCTGTGCTACTACTTGCTAGGGCATTTGAGATAATTATGTTAAAGAGATAATAAAACATAATAACACACATCTGCGTTTTTGGCTATATGCCTGGGATCACCTCCCGTCTGAGTTTTGGGATTATTCCCGTCTGAGTTTTGGGATCACTCCCGTCTGAGTTTTTGGCTTATGCCTATCTGAGGTGTGAGGAGGGGCGAGGTTGATCTCTCGTCCCAAATCACACAAGCGCGCTATATAAATTAAAATCTGAGTAATAAAATCTGAGAAATAAATCTGAGTAATTAATCGAGTAGATTCTGAGTAGGAGTACACCGATGTGCCCTCATGTGTTGTATGTTATGATTGCTTGCATTTTGAGAATTATTCACTCAGCTTCCCCAGCTGACCCAAACTTTCCCCCACATTGTTTCAGGTACCAGCAAAGGAAAGGAGAAGGTGGACGGTTGACCGCTGTATCTTTTCATTACTGATGTGGACATCATTTAATATTTTAAAACCCTTTACTTTATTTTAACTATTTCCGCATTAAATACATTTTTAAATGAAAATATTATTATTGGGATTTAATTATTCAAGTTATTGGGACCTTGTTATTTAAAATCTTATATTTAAAAATTTAAAATTTTTCTGAATTTTTTTGGGTGTTACATTAAGCAAATGAAGGTGTGTTCATGGGCTACTCTCCACACTCTAAAGCCTTCAGAGTGTATATTATCTCAACTAAGATAATTGTAGAAACCATTCATGTCACGTTTGATGAAGATCAGAATGAGCACTCCACCTCAGCAATAGAAGACATAAGTGGCATAGAAATTCTATGCAATCCAGAAAATTCAATTGCTGAACAGCCCAAGTCTCACCCATACTATGTTGATCACGGTATGCTTGATACTGATCAATAAAGAACTCAGTATAACTCAAATGTATCAAATTCTGAGGCAGACATTCCTGAGAACCTCAATACCGAGTCCCCAATACTTGATCTGAACAATTCCACCTATGAAGAAGGTGAATCTTCAAGTACATTTCAAGAATCCACCTCAGATCTGCAAAATCAAGAAGAACAACGACCTGAAATGTCTAATACTGACCAGACTTCAGCTCAGTATCAGACAGACAACACATCACTGCAACAAGATATTGTTGACCTTGTTTCAAATGCTCCCTTAGGAAACAATCTAAGGGAACACAGAGATCATCCTCATTCTAATATTATTGGTCCATTGAACAAGGTGTCCAAACAAGAAGAAAGTTAGAATTTGAACCCCAAGCAACTGCAAATTTTTGTTTCTTCTCAAGCTTTTTATCTACCATGGAACCAAAGAAAGCTGATGAAGCTTTATTAGATGAAGACTGGGTAGAAGCAATGCAAGAGGAACTGACAGAGTTTGAAAGAAATAAAGTTTGGAACTTAGTACCACCTCCTGCTGGCAAAACTATTATTGGTACTAAGTGGGTGTTCAGAAACAAGATGGACAAGGATGGTGTTGTCATCAGAAATAAAGCAAGACTGGTTGCTCAGGGTTACAGGCAAGAAGAAGGCATTGACTATGATGAAACTTTTGCACCAGTTGCAAGAATTGAAGCTATTAGGCTGTATCTTGCATATGCAGCTTTCAAGAAGTTCCAAGTTTATCAGATGGATGTCAAGAGTGCTTTTCTTAATGGAAAACTACAGGAGGAAGTTTATGTCAAACAACCACCAGGTTTTGTTGATCCTAAATTTCCTAATTATGTTTTTAAGCTTGATAAAGCTCTATATGGGCTCAAACAAGCTCCCAGAGCCTGGTATGATACCCTGTCTGAGTACTTAATTGAAAATAAGTTTACAAGAGGTAAAATTGACAAAACATTATTTTCAAAAAGGAAAGGTTCTGACATTTTACTCATACAGATATATGTAGATGACATTATTTTTGGCTCCACTGACAAGTCAATGTGTGACTGGTTTGCTAAGATAATGTCATCTCAGTATCAGATGAGTATGATGGGAGAACTTACTTACTTTCTTGGTTTACAAGTTGAACAAAAGCCTGATGGCACTTTCATAAATCAAAGTAAGTATGTGCATGACATGCTTAAGAAATATAAATTTGAAAATTTATCTTCCATGCACACTCCTATGGGTACTCAGGATAAAATAAGTAAAGATGAAACTGGTAAACCAGTATGTCAATCCACATACCGAGGTATGATTGGTTCTTTACTCTACTTAACAGCTAGCAGGCCTGATATTATGTTTGCAACTTGTTTGTGTGCTCGGTATCAGGCTGATCCTAAAGAATCACATATGAAAGCTGTTAAGCGCATTTTTAGATATCTTTCAGGTACTCCTAACATGGGTCTTTGGTATCCCAAAGACTCAAACTTTGATCTTGAAGGGTATACAGATGCAGATTTTGCAGGGTGTAGGTTAGACAGGAAGAGTACAAGTGGAGGTTGTCAATTCCTCGGTGGAAGATTAGTTGGTTGGTCATCAAAGAAACAAAATTCAGTAGCAACTTCTACTGCAGAAGTAGAATATGTTGCTGCAGGAAGTTGTTGTGCTCAACTCTTGTGGATGCAGTATCAATTAATGGACTATAGGTTCAATTTCCAGAAGACACCAATACATTGTGATAACAAGAGTGCTATTGCTATCACTGAAAACCCAGCCCATCACTCCAGAACAAAGCACATTGATATCAGACACCATTTTATTCGAGATAATGTGGAAAAGGGTAAGGTTGAGGTAGATTTTGTTCCTATAAATGATCAATTGGCCGATGTGTTTACTAAACCTCTCTCTGAGGAAAGGTTTATGTACTTACTAGGACAATTGGGTATGCTGAATCCTTAACTTTCCTTAAAATTTTCTGATACTGACTGATCAGTATTACTTTCAATACTAACCATCTCAGTATCACTCGTCTGATTTATCAAATTTTATAAATTTTAATTTTTTTTTATTTAAAGTTTAATTTAAATGTTTTTTTTTTTAATTTTTTATTTTTTTAATTTATTATTTTTTTAACTCGGTATTGGAGTCCTGGAGTGATAAAACTGACTTTTAATCCTTATTCTCCCCAACGGTAACCTTTCTTAATAAGAAAGTTACCGTTGATTCAGGATAAGGCTGTCAAATCAGCCGGTTTTACTTCCCAATACCGTAATTATCACTAAATTCAGTATAAATAACCGTTTTCTTTAAATTTTTTTTTAACAGTTATTGCTTACTTTCTATTTCGATTCTCTCTGCGATTAACGATTTCACTATCTCTTTGCAAGCAACTTTCTCAAAATCAAAATCGCAAATGGCTAATTACAGATTCTTCGCACCGGAGGCTGCACCGGCTACTCAATTTCGGAACGACGAAATGCCCAAATTTGCGAGGAACAACATTACCGCAAACTTTAACATTCCTCAAGCTTGGGCGTGCATGATTACTTATCTGAAGCACTGTCCGATCACACAAGCATTGATTCGATCCCCACGAGCAATATATCCAGAAATGCTCTGTGAATTCTGGTACTCAGCCAAACTTGACTCTCCGGACATGATTACCGGTTGGGTTATAAGAGACCAAAGAAGGGCTTTTGTCTCCACTGCTATTATTCGGGAAACACTGAGGCTTCCCGCTCAAGCTCAGTATGAGCCCTTCGTTGATCGAACAGAAGCCCGGTCAGTCTTACCACTTATTGGACGCCGAGGAACCACGGGAATTATTAAAAGAAATGAATTCGGTCCAATGTGGGGTATTTTGATCTCCACCCTCATTCGATGTATGACCCATAAGACTGGAGCCTTGGATCAAATAAATGAGTTTGGGATGCAGATCGTTCATGCCATGTATCATGGAAGGGATATTGATTATGCAAGACTGATCTTCAATGAACTAGCTTCTCTAGTTCGGGCTCAAATCAGAGAACTCAATGTTCCTTTCTGCAGATTTCTTTCCCTCATTTTTCAGAATGGGATGCCTGCTCATATCTATGATGAGTTCAATAGTCCAAGAGTGGACCTTCCTCCACTTCATGAGAAGATTTATTTTTACAGGCCAAGAGAAGGAGAGCCTGTACTGAGTCACTCCATGTGGGCTATAGTCCAGGCACACATCAATGATGAACACAATTCTGATACTGAATCAGAAACTGATGATACTGATGATGACAGTGGTAATGGCGGGAATGATGATCAAGATACTGAAATGGTGGAAGCTCAACAAGCAGTAGAACAAGAACCAACACACATTTCTCCACCAGCACAGGATCCTGATGCTCCTCATATTGAAACTGCTTCTGATACTGAGCCCTCAGAAGATACACCACTGATCATTCAAAGAAGAAGAAGAAATCTTTCCCCAGTTCTTATGGGAAACTTATCATCAGAAGAGATGCAACCCGGAAATGCTCCTTCATTAAATGCATCTCTTCAAGCACAAAGCATAGCTGCAGCCAACGCTGACCTTCCAGGTCCTAAACCAGAACCAACTGCTCAACCTATTGAGGAACCCCATGATCCTCTTGATGTAGAACTTCAGTATGAGCAGCATACACTGGAAGGTGCAGCTGTCAGAAGAGAAGAAGCTCATGAAGGTGCTGGTGCCTCAAATCAGCATACGGAAGAACCAGCACCGACCTCACATGATGCAAGAAGAGAATCCGACAAAGTCTCAGGTATGAATTTCTAAAAATCCCTAATCTTTTATATATATATAAACTTTTCCCAAATAGAGACTATGTATTGGCCAGTACCAACTCAATACTGACCACAGTCTCAAACGAACTTTCAAATATATCCACTTATGGCCAACATAGTTAGCCCACTGCTGCTATGCAAAATTCATACACTGAGCACCTCAATGATCATTGTCAGTCTACAGTTGTCTCAACATTTAAAGAGACAATGGTGGTTGATGTCACACTGACACCCACTGGTGCTGCTTGACTTATGTCCAGCTTATTTTTGAGTTGGGTCACATGATTCAAGAAATGATCACAAACCTTTTAAGCCACATTAGCCAAAATTTTCCATGGGTTTAGCCACATTTCTGTTATCACTCTGACACCGAGTGATATACATTGAAACTAATAAGAAGCACATCCCAGGCTTCGATTTCCCAAACCAAAACCTTTTAGTAAATGTGACCTATCCTATACCGAGCTACTTAAAATTTCACACTCACTTTTACTAAAAAATTTCTTACACATGCTATGCACAAGTTCTCAATATTTCATCATGAACCAGATGAAATACAGACTTCACAAATCTGTTTATATGATTATAGAGTTAAACAACACCACAATTCTATTTGATAAACCTTTCTTACTAACCAGTTTTCTATTTTTGTTTCTTTAGCACCATCTGTGCAGGGCCAAAGGGCACAAGCCACTTAGTCTCAGGATGTACATGGAGCCTTACAAACTATTCTGAATCAAATCCTGGCCATCCAGACCACTCAGAATAATATTCTGGCCAGGATGGATGAAATGAGTACTGAGATTGACACCTTAAAGCAATCAGTGGCACTCATACAGCAACAACAACAGCCTCCACCACTTCCACAAACTCCAACTGGAGGAAATAATGATGAAGAAGGTCATGTCACTGAGCCTCGAAGATCACCCTCTCCTACACATACTGAGGGTGCAAGGGATGCTGTTACTGAACCTATGCTCTCCCCAACTCCTGAAGATCAACATGGGGACATAGGTGGTGATACTGAACCTATTCCCTCCCCATCCAATGATAACAATAAGGGAGAGAAAAGACAAAGAGACCAAGAGGTTGATCAACCTGAGCCATCTGCTCAGGGGGAGAAAAGAAGAAGGTTAACTGAAGATCAATCTCCACAGCAACAACAACAACATCAGCAAACACCTCATACTGAACCACTTAGGTTTAGGTATGAAAGAAGCAGACTAAGAGGAAGGTCAGTCTTGGAACAACTTGAAGATGAACCATCTGAGCCATCTGCTCAGGGGGAGACTGAAACTGACCAACCACAAGAAGTTGTTACTGAGGAAAACAACTTGCAGATTATAGTGTACATGCCTTTTGTTTGGCCTATTGCTGATGATGAAGATGAAGACCATCCAGTGCCATCTGAAAATTTTCTAAACTTTGCACTGGATGAAGCAAATAAAGAAAGCTCTTCATCATCATTCTCAGATGATGAAGAGCCCCCAAGAAGACAAATCTTTCCTCCAACTGAAGGACCTTCTAGAATTCCTAGAAGACCAATAACCAGAAGAATGACAAATGTGGTTATGTCCTCAGAATCAAGTGAAGAACAAGATCCAGCTCCTCTGATCTCAAGACCTAGGAGATCCACTCAGTATACTGAGGAAAAGAGTGATGCTGAGGATGAGATTGAGGCCCATAAATTCTTTCCTGTTAAGGAAGAAGAACCTGAATCTGAGTCTGAAGATGTTCCAAGAAAATCTCATACTGTAAGAAGAACTGGAGATGAATTGCTTGAACAGTATTGGAACATTGTGGCACAAAGAACAAGGTATAGGGAAACAAGGCTGGGTATGCTGAGGAATAAAGCATTTCTGAATGTAAAAGACATATACTGGCTAAATGAATTTGTCAACAAAATAAAAGTCAAAACTGTTGATAGATCAATTGTTGCAACTTGCACTGGGCCAGTCAGTCCTCCATTGAAGATTTTTCTCCATGACATCCAAAATACGGGACTCTAAGACTGGATAAAAATTGCTAGACTGATAAAGGAGATGCCCTCAAGATCTTCTGAAGCCCAAGTGATGATGGATGAAATTTGGGTTGTATCTGCTATATGCTATGAAAAAGGCATCCTTTATGCAGCAGATTACAGGGCACTCAGTGTGATGACTGAAGCTATCAAGAACAACAAACTTGAGTGCCTTAATACTTTCAGAATATTTCCCAAATATACTGTTCCCTCTAATCTTATCTTTCAGGATCAAAAGAGTACCATATATCCTACATCTGGATATATGTATACTGACTCAGATGACAGGGAGTGCTTCATTACTGAAACAGATTTGCCAACAGTTCCTATCAGCCATTTGGTGGGTTTGAAATGGATGATAACCAAGAAAGAAGATGCTTGGTTCAGAAAGAAGATAGTTGTTGTGCTAAACAACAGGCAATATGAACTGAAGAAAAGAGAAGAGTTCATCCATGTGAAGAAGGAAGTCTTCTATGAGTTCGAATCAATCAACAGAAGATGAAAAAGAAGACTTTGCAGCCTGTAGTTATGTATTTTTGATTTTCTCTTTGTAATTGTTTTGTTATCATTAGATAGGGGGAGATTGTTAAGGCAAAAAGCTTTACCCCTTGTGAATCTTAGGATAACAAAAAAAAATCTAGACTAGCTTAGATTAAAATGTAGATTAAAATAGCTAAGTTAGGAGTGATACTGAGTTTGGCCAGTATTGGCCACTCAGTATCAGTACTCAGTATTGGAAAACCAATACTGAGTAGAAGGACTGAGTTACAAGTTAGTATTGTAACGGACTAAGATCAAATCCCTTGATCTTCTTCATTTCCTTAGTTTAGTACTTCGGTTACTCCTTTGCCATCATGTAAGATCTCTATAAACATTATAAATAGAGATCACCTTGCAAAGGAGTACTTACCAATTTACTTTACACTTTTATATCCTATTGTAATTGATCAGTGGTATTGCTATTCCGCAGCATACCACATTTAGTGGAATTATACGTTGACTAAAATCTTGTTCTAAACATTATTTGTCTTAAGTATTAATAATCCAATCAATTTACTAAGTAATCCAGGGTTGTTGTGACCTAACACAAGTGTTCTTCTTCTATTTTCTTTTGTTTATCAAATTCTGCTTGTTGATCTTTTACAAGAAATTCTTCAATCTCTTGAATGGCTGCATTTTTTATTCTTTCTTCTTCAGCCTTTCTTTTATTTTCTCATTCAAGAGTCTTGGCACACTTCCTTTAATATCTCATTCTCTTCACCTTCCAATGATCTTGCTTTAGAGGTCTGACCATATTTATTTTGTTCACCATGTAATGACCTAAAGCTCTGTGTGGGTAATCATCATCAAATTTGGATTTTCCTTTACCAACACACTTTGGAAGTGGAGTATACTTCATATCAACCACTGGGATAATATTAGGATCAAATTTATGAATCCTTGATTCTGGAAAGATCTTTGGATGAGGAGGTAATGCACATTCATCTACCTCATCCCAGTTAACATGATCATCAATATCTGGAATTTCAAGTGGTTTTAACTCTGCAGTATTTGTTTCAGTTGGGATTACTACTGCTGGTTCAATTAACTCTGGTATTTCTTCTACAGTCTCAGTAGTAACCGGAGTAGTTACTACTGGTGTTAAAGCTGCTATGTTGAGTGGTCTGTAGATTACCAGTTGTAAGTTTGAGGAGTTTACTACTGGTGTTTCTTCTTCAGTGTTTACTACTGGTGTTTCTTCTTCACTAGTATCTGTATCAGTAGTAACAGGAGAAGGTATTTGTTCTGAAGTTTGAGTAATTACTACTGAAGTTGTTTCTTGTATATCTTCTTCCATAGGATCAGTAGTGTTAATTTCGTCAGTTTGTTCTATCACTTCAGTAGTATCTATGGGATCAGTAGTATTCATAATTTCAGTAGTAATTGGAGAAGGTACTTGTTCTGCTGCTGGTGACTGTTGTGCAGACATAAATACATCTTCATCCATAATTCTAACTCCTCTATCCAGGTCTTCATCTATACTTTGACCTGTTTCACCATGAGCTTCTTTGAGGTTTAAGAGGAAGGCTGCTGCTACTGCAATTAAAGTATCAATCATACCCTGTATTTGATTCTTCTCCCCCTTAGTGATCTTAACCTGTTGAGCCTCGCTATCATCAATCCTCTTCTTCAGTTTTCTAATGATATTTGATTGTCTTTGAAGCCTGTAATCGAACCTGTTCATCCTTCTGTTCATTACATTGATGTAGTGCTTCATGTAGCTCATGGTTTTTCCTTGATTGTTGATAAGAATTTGGCAATTTTATACAGTGGTTTCAAGGTTTTCCATCCTATCCGTCAATTGGTTTTGTTCAATACTGCCCTCATCCCTTCTAGGTAAATCATCGGGCTAGTTTGGTACATTGACTTTAAGGTTTTCCATCCTATCCATCAATTCAGTTTGTTTCAATCTACCCTCATCACTACTTGGTGATGAAATGGGTTGTTTAGATACCCTCTTCTTCCTAGAAGAAGCAGGGATACCTCCCCTTGTGGTTTCTTGGCACCGGGGTCCTATAAGTGCTGCCTCAAAGGATGAGTCATCACTTAATGTTGCCGAGGTCTGCGTCCTAATGATGTTCCTACTATCCTATGCACCAACCTTTGGTGCATCAGTAGTAGGAGCCCTTTCCTCATGTCCTCTCTCCTCCTTGGAGGACAACTCTTTGAGCCTGGGGATTGAATCTGGGGTCCCCTGGTGTCCTTTTTGGAAGTTCTCTTCCTTTTATAAGTTTTGGAAATTTGTTTGGTTTGAGGTTGGTCTACCTCAGAGTGAAGAGTACCACTCTGAGGTTCTAGAACATGTTCCTGGGACACATTCAGGACATTTTGAGGTGAGGTTGATTGAGTGGACTCATGGGATTCTGTTTGGGCTCATTTTGGTGATGGGGTGAGTTGGGGTTCAATGGGGTGACTTGAACCTTCTCCAGTTGGAGGATGATCATAGATCATTTTGCAAAAAGTGGTGTTACTTTTCCAGAGAATTTGAACTTTTTGTTCATGTTTGAAAAAACCTTTTTGTTAACTCTGGAATAGGAAAAATATTTTTGGTTTTTACAAGATTTGGTATTTCACAGTCAAAAATATGTGCAAGGAATCTTGGATACATTAAAAATTTTGTTGCAGATAAGTTTCCAAGCATTCCTTCAAAAATCATGTTTGGAAAATTAAATACTTGATCTGTGCACGAACAGACAACATCAGATGCTATTGCTCTGTTGAACTTATTCCAAGTACTCTTCTTTGGAGACATACAATGTTGAATTGTATGAATCAATAATTTCCATTGGGGAGAAAGAAGACCCGTTTGAAAAGTTTGGATGTCTGTTCTTCCTTCATACCTTTAAAATATTTTCAATTAATTCATTTTTAGGAAGAAGAGATGTACCTGACTCGTCATTGAGTTGTAGATGTTCTCTAATGGTTTGTTCAGTGATTATGATAGACTTTCCATCTATTTCAGATTTGATATTGTGTTCTGTTCTTCTATACGTTCTGCCTTCTCCCAGAATTGAACAATATGTTGTACACAAAGTTTTGGATTTACTCTTAAAGCAAATCTCATTTGAGAGTTTTTGAGGAACATAAAAATAGGCCTGAAGCTTCTTGTTCCATCTGGATTTCTTAAGAATGCGAGCATGTTGTGAAATTCAGAATATTGAAGATCAGTTTGAACAGCGAGTGGTTTCTTCATTGCCATTTTGAGTTGATTTTGTGAATTTGATTTCTGAGAGATTGTGATATTTGAGAGTTTGATTTGAGAATTTGAGAAATTTATTATTGGTATAGGGTTACGATCAAGATTTCCGACTTAAGGGTTTATCGTAGGGTTTATCAGATCCAGGTTTGAATAATGCTTGTTTAATCAAGTTCAGCTATTTATAATTTTCCAATTAATGTGCAAAAGGTCAAGAATACCCTTCGAATCATAGCCTAACGGCTATTTTCATGGGGGTTAGTTTGGTAAAATTGCGTATTTCATAAGAAACGGTCGATCAGTAGTAACTAAGTATTAGTTGTAAAACGTCAGTACTAACCGTTGTTTTACACTTAACCTAATTCTAAGTAACATCCGATCAGTAGTAACTTATGAATACTACCCACAATCAGTAGTAATGAAAAATCAGTAGTAAAAACACTTAAAATTAAAACTAAAAATTAAGAATAATGTACAAACACTTTACATATTAAATTCTTTATGAAATTAATTTATTAAAATCATTCCAATACTGCTAACCAAATATCCAAATCTTCCTACATCAAATGCTTTTGTAAAAAGATCAGCTAGTTGATTATCAGTATGAATTTTAACTACTTTAATTAATTTCTTTTCATTGCAATCTCTTATAAAGTGAAATTTGATTTCAGTGTGTTTAGTTTTAGAATGTTTTACTGGATTATTCACAATACTGATTGCACTCTGATTATCAATAAAAATAGGAGTTTTGAGAATTGATATACCAAAGTCCAATAGTTGATTTTGAATCCACAGCACTTGAGCACATCTAGCAGATGCAACTACATACTCTGCTTCAGCAATTGATGTTGAAACATTTGTTTGTTTCGTGCATTGTCATGAAACTAGTCTTAATCCAAAGAATTGACATCCACCAGTAGTTGATTTTCTGTCTTGACATTCACCACCATAGGCACTATCAGTGTAGGCTAAAAGTTCGAAGGGTGAGTCATGTGGATACCAAAGGCCAAGTGATGGTTTTCCTTTTAAGTATCTGAAGATTCTTTTGAGTGCTTGCAAGTGAAGCTCTTTTGGTCTTGCTTGATACTTGGCACAAACACACACACTATACATAATATCAGGTCTTGATGTTGTTAAGTACATCAAAGACCCTATCATTGATCTATACAAGTGTTCATCTACATCCTCCCCCTCAACATCAGGATGTAGGTGTTTATGAGTTTCCATGGGAGTGATTTCACTTTTACAGTCTTTCATTGCAAATTTCTCCAAGATGTCTTTGACATATTTTGATTGATTAATCAAAATACCATCTGAGTTTTGATTGATTTGGAGTCCAAGAAAGAAGTTCATTGTACCCATTGAGCTCATCTTGAATTTGGTCTGCATTAATTCTTCAAACTCTTTACACAGTTTGTCATTTGTTGATCCAAAGATGATATCATCTACATAAATTTGGACCAGTAGTATATCATCTTTGACTTTTCTTGTGAACAAAGTTTTGTCAATTGCACCTGTTTTGAAATTATTCTTCAGTAAGTATGATGATAATGTATCATACCAAGCTCTTGGTGGCTGATGAAGGCCATATAGAGCTTTGTCTAATTTGTACACATAATCATCATGTTCAGGATCTTCAAATCCTTGAGGTTGACATACATATACTTCTTCAAATTTCCCATATAGGAAAGCACTCTTTACATCCATTTGATAGACTTTGAATTTCTTGAATGAAGCATATGCCAAGAAAAATCTTATTGCTTCAATTCTTGCAACAGGAGCATATACTTCATCATAGTCTATTCCTTCTTCTTGAGTGTAACCTTGGGCTACAAGTCTGGCTTTGTTCTTGATCACTATTCCTCTTTCATCCTTATTGTTTTTAAATATCCATCGTGTCCCAATGGGTCTCTTTCCTTTTGGAAGAGGTACAAGTGTCCAAACAGCTTGTAATTTGAATTGAAGAAGTTCTTCTTGCATAGCCTCAATCCAGTTTGAGTCTTTCATAGCTTGTTGAATCTTCTTAGGTTCTTCCGGAGATAGAAAACATGCAAACATACATTCATTAGAAATTAGACTTATATTGCAATTATTTGAAAATAAACTTGAATTAAATTTGCTTCTTGTCTGCATATTTGAATTGACATCACTTAGAACTAGGTCTAATGGGTGAATCTTTTCAGTTCTTGTGCTGGAAGCTTTGTCAACAACTATTTGACTATCAAGATTTGATTCATTGGATTCTGGAATTTGTGCATCAGTCCCGTTTTCTTCTTCATTTTCTTGATTTTCTTGATTTTCTTGATTTTCTTCATTGTTACTAACATCAGTATCAACTTGATCTTCATTTAGATCATGTGTTTCAGTGTTAGTATGAACTTTAGTATTGTTTGAATCACCATTATCATTTTGAGTCTCTAAATTACTACTGGTGTCAGTAGTATCTTGAGAATTTGAGTTATTACTGGCATCAGTATTGTTTGTATTATCTAAGTTACTATTGTCCTCAGTATTAACTGTGGGATCAGTATTAACAAGGATATACTTCATTTGATTCTGACTACCATTGATTGATGATGATCCACCATGTGGTGATTGATTGTTTGTTTCACCTGCATTAAATTCATAACTAAAATCAAGAGATTTGGTTAGATTATCAATATTAAATAATCAATCTGGACCATTTTCTTGTTCATTCATTAAATTTTCATTGAAGGATACATCTACACTTTCTTTAATGTCCCTCAGCCTCTTGTTGAATACTATATATGCTTTGCTTTGAGTTGAGTATCCCACAAAGATATCATCATCTGATTTGCCGTCAAATTTACCAATTTGTTCTTTTGTAATCAAAATTTTACAAGGATAACCAAATGATTTTAAAAAACTTATTGAAGGTTTTATTTTATTAAAAAGTTCAAGTGTGGCTTAACTATTAATACTCAGTTTTGCACATAACAGGCAGTATTAACAGCTTCAGCTCAAAATGTTATTGGTAATTTTGAGTCTGCAAGCATGGATCTGGCTGCTTCAATGATTGTTCTATTTCTTTTTTCAGCTACACCATTTTGTTGTGGAGTTCTATGTGAGCTGTACTGCCTGTCAACACCTTTAAGATCACAAAAAGAGATTAGATTAGCATTTTTAATTTCTGTGCCATTATCACATATAATGGCTTTCACTTTGAGATCTCTTTTGTTTTCCAGTTTGATTATTAGATTCTTTATGATTTCACTTGTTTCATCTTTGGTCATGAGAAAGAATACCCAAGTATACCTGGAAAAATCATCAGTAATAACAAGACAATATTGTTTCTTTCCAATGCTCATTACATTTGTAGGACCAAATAAGTCCATATGTGTTAGTCCCAAGACTAAGTAAATAAGATTTGATGATCGATAGCCAAGAAGAATAAATAACAGCTGAAGTATGTATCTCCGCTGAAGCAAGTATATACAATAAACCTTCAGCTTAGTACGTACTTAGCTTTAGGATACAAGTCAAATCAGCAGCTATCAACGAGAGTTCATTCGAAGTCTATGACCAAAGGACAAAGACAAGAAGAAGACTATTCAGATGATTGTGGAATCAGCTGATAGTATCTGCTGCAGATAAAGACTTAAAGGAAATGTTCATTGACACCTTGAACATTTCCCTTTCCCGCTCAAAGAAGAAGAAAACGATGAAGATCTTCTATTTTGGAATAGAAGATAATGTCAGTACATTATCATCGTTTGTCCCTTAAGCATGTAAAGAGAAAGTCAACTATTTCTGTACTTATGTAGTACACCTTTCACTGTGCGTCAGAAAGGGTACCGGAAGTAGTTGACACAAAGTACACTTGGGACAATAACTTGTGCAAGATCATTTAATGATCCATAGAAAAGTCCACATCGATGAATAATATGTTTACACGTCGTCAAACTTGTGGACTAGGGAACATGGATCTTGGGCTATAAATACAGACGTAAATGCTTGCATTTACACACACCTTTAGAAATCATAGCACAAGAACATTCTCTGAGAGTTAGTTATTTGTCTAAGTATTAACTCCTCCATAGTTATTACTAAGGCATTAATATCATCTGTTAGTATCAGCTGATATAACTCTCAGCATATACTCTTCTAGTTTGAGCGGTCTAAAGTGTCATTTCAAGTATAGAGTTTTAGTTAGTTTTGTACTATCTATTTCCGCAAACTTTGTACTATATTAAGTGGTTTTAATAAACTCTTAATCATTGAAATCTTGTTGCTTACTTATCATATCTTCGTTACTCGGTCATAACGCAACACGTTTGTGTTGTTGGGATCCAACAACTGGTATCAGAGCGGGTGTCAAAATTGTCTTCCATCAATTTTGAGCATCTGTTATGGCTGAACCTACATCATCAGATCTTCCATCATCTGGAAAACCTCCCAAACTCACTCAAACCAACTACCCATGTGGAAAACCCGTATGTTGTCCCACATGGTTACCTATCACCCAAAACTTCAAGATAACATAACGATAGGAAAATATGTTTCCAAAACCCTGATTCCTGGTACTTCTGAAATACCAGAACACTATGTGGTGAAGTCTGAGGCTCAGTGGACAGACGTTGAAAAACGTCTTGTTCATCTTGAGAACAAGGGTCGAGATATGCTTTTTCAAGCAGTTGGTGATGAACTGTATCACAATATTCAGTTTTGTGACTCAGTTAAAGAGATGTGGGAACGGTTGGCTGAAGTTTATGAAGGCACATCTGTTGTGCGTGAACATAACAAAAACATGCTCATACATGATTATGAACTGTTTAAAGCCAAGCCAAGTGAGACTATAGCTCAAACTTTCAATCGTTATAACATTCTGTTAAATGAGCTGAAGTCTCATGGGGTTGATAAGGATGATATGTCCAAAATGTGTAAGTTTATGGCATCCTTACCTTCTAAATGGGCTACCATCATAACTTGCATGAGTACTCCTACTCTGAAAGATTATACTCTTTCGTCTCTCTATGGTATGTTTTTAAGCCATGAGAGAACTGTTCTCAACAAATTTCAACCTCCAAAGGACTCTAAAGTGAGTTCCGCTGGATCTTCGACTGCTCTTGTTTCCTTAAACAAGCCTAGCAGAATCGAATATCCACCATCAGATTGTAACGCCCGTATTTTTATAACAACGTTTAAATCATTTAAAAATACAGTTTCCATTTAAAAACATATTGTCCAAGATACAGTTTAACAAAAACTTTAAAACCTTATCAGAGTTTACAAAAATACGGTGTCACTAAGTATATCAAAACCATAGGCAAACGGGATCTACCTATGAGCTCCCGAGCTAAACATTTCTAGGCCACTTCTAGTGCAACCTTCTATCACTTCAACCTGTACCTGAGTACATAGCCACAAAACAACGTAGTACGTGAGACAAAATAGTCTCGTGAGATACATGGGTTTTAGACCCCAATAATAATAATCATTTCATAAATATATAAACATATATATATATATATATATATATATATATATATATATATATATATATATATATATATATATATATATATATATATATATATATATATATATATATATATATATAAACAATCTCACTACCGTCTAGTCACCCTATTGTGACTCTATCAATCTATGCTCTACTAGCAACCATATCTAACTATCGGGTTGCCCCCGAACTAGTTAGAAAAACAAACATACCTAATACATAAGCATATATGTACTAGAATCACATTAACTTACTAACCGAAATCCATCGCCATTAGTAAGCTTCACATCAACTTATTAACCGAAATCCATCGCCATTAATAAGCTTTAAGATACCGGCAAGAGGGATTCGCCCAATCTACCGATACCTGCCTTACTCACCGGAATACGTCCAGTTAGCAAGACTAATAACGTGGATGAGTCGATGGGAATCCACCCAACTGCCCCTCATTCCACACTTCATGACCGGGGGTCCCCCGCATCATCACGTCATCTCATACTTACCATAACTCAACAGTTATTTCAATCAAAGCTTTCGGCTATCACATAAATCATCAAACAAGTTAGTTATTCAATAATAACTACATATAACTAGTTCAGCAAGTATGAACGTACATGTATGGTCCCACGGACCCGATCATAAGCAACCCACGTTTACTTCTACCTCTATGACCCTAGGAAGTCTATACTTGCTTATTTCATAAGATATATTTCTTATTCATCGATATCATAATACTTTTATCTTTCCATTGACTATAATACATAATTATTACTAGTCACTTCATAATCATTTTCATATATATTCGTTCTTTACTTTTATTAGCAAGTCTTACCAATAGATACTCATTACTACAAAATCATCTCCAATTCCGTTACTAATACATATTTATTAATAAAGACTCAATATGCATTCTTTTACTCTTTGTCTTTATTATTATGGTTCATTAATAAAGATTCCATTATTACTTAGTTTATCATACTACTTCCAATATCATAAATCATATTTACCCTCAAATTCGTCCATCATACTAGACATATTCTAGTATCACACCCTACATACTCTCATACATTTTCAGTCACTATCTTTATCAAAATATTTATTAATAAAGACCCATAAATTAACATATGTATTATCAAAATTATTTGCTATGTACCCAGTTTAAAAGTCTCATGTACTCACCTTAGCAATGAAATGCTCCAACCGTATTCTTTCCGCCAATTTCCTTGCTTCAACAATCAATCAACTTTCCAAGACTTCACCAAAAGCCTAATATAACAATCACAAGATGTTCAACATCACATACTACTAATAATGTATCCATTTATCCCTAGACACCACTTACTAACACATTTCCCCCAATTATGGTGATTTACCAAACCCTAGTTTTAACCACCCTTAAGATTCATACAAATCTTAACCATACACTTGATTCCCTTGTTAAAACACCATCTATTAAGTGTATACATAATTTATTTCACCATAACCCATAACCCCAAGAACTAGGGTTTCAAACCCAAGCCTCAAGATCCATAGATCTAAAGCTACAACTACAAAGTAGTGAAGATTTACCTTGATCTTCAACAATGGAAGCAAAATCACTTGATTTGGACCCCAAAATTGGCTCCAAACGACCTTTTCACTCAAAAACGTATACTCACTTGTTAGGAGAGAAGCTAGGGTTTGTGAGATGCATTTATGACTTGAAACCCGCTTTTTAATGCTGCCAGCGACCAAAGATCGCGTCGCTAAATGCCGATCGCGTCGCTATTTCCGTCGCTATCTATAAGTCGTGATATAACCCCTAAACGCGATTTCGGATTTCTGTTTTGCGACGACAAATCGCGTCGCTATCTCTAATTCGCGTCGCTATTTCTGCTATGCAGCCCAGGCTGCATTTTTTGTAGTTTCCTTCGACACGGTTTTGTCCATAACTTTCTCATACGATATCCAAATGACACAAACCAATTCCTTCGTTCTTTAAATGATTTATCCTTATTTATTATATTTTTTTCATAATTTATTTAACACAAAATTCGGGTCGTAACACAGATGATGAGGCTAACAACACTTCGGCTCTTGGTTTGTTCAACATGCCGGAAGTCAGCATTGAAGAAGTCGATGAAGACGAAGACAACGATGCCCTTATATCTGAGTTGGCCTTAATTGTTAAAAATAGAAAATTCTTCAAAAACAAGTCTGACTACTCAGCTAGAGGCTCGAGTAGCAGATCTATCTCATCAGCTGTTTCTTCTAGACCTTCTGGAAGTACACCTGACAACTCTGAGATAACTTGCTACAACTGCAACAAGAAGGGACACTATGCTAACGACTGCAAGCAGAAGAAAGCTAGTTCATCATCTTCAACTGGTGAGTCCATTGAAGATAAATACAAAAAACTACAAGCCTTCACTAAAAAGATTCTAGAAGAAAAGAAGGCACTTGAAGGCAAAGCTGTTGACAAGGGTCTTGTAGCTGAAACTCATGATTGGGCTGACTCTGGTGACAACTCATCTGATGACGATGAACAAATGGCCACAATGTGTTTGATGGCTCATGCTGATGATGATGAAAGCATTACAGCTGATGATGCTAGCTCCTATAAATGGGTCAACATTGTTCATAAAAAAGGTGATGAAAGCAAACATGTCTGGTACTTAGACAGTGGTTGCTCGAGACACATGACTGGTTACAAATCTCTGCTGGAAGAGTTTGAAGTTTGTGATGGTCCCTCAGTAGTTTCTGGTGATAATGGTAGAGGCTCAACTGAAGGTTATGGAACCATTTCTAATGGATCCGTAAAAATCACAAGAGTTGGTTATGTAAATGGGCCGAAACATAATCTAATCAGCATTAGCCAACTTTGTGATGCAAAGTTCTCAGTGAACTTTAATGAATACAGAGGAACCGTGACGGATAAGAATGGAAAGGTAGTATTAGTTGCTCCAAGAACCAAGAATGTCTACACACTTGACATTATTCCTCAAAATCAAGAAGTTTGTCTATTCTCTCATTCTACTGAAGAGCTGAATTGGTTGTGGCATAAGAGGCTATCTCACCTGAACTTCAAAAACATATCGAAGCTGGTTCGAGGTCAGCTGGTGAATGGTCTGCCACAAATCAAATATGAAAAGGATAAGCTTTGTTCAGCCTATGAACAAGGCAAGCAACATAAAAGCTCCTTCAAATCAAAGCAATGTTTCTCCATCGACAGCTGCCTTCACATGCTCCATATGGACCTTTTTGGCCCTATGAGTACTGAAAGTCTAGGTGGAAAGAAATATACACTTGTTCTCGTTGATGAATATTCACGATATACTTGGGTAATATTTCTTCTTCACAAAAGTGATGCAGCTGAAGAGATTATCAAGTTCATCAAAAGGATGGAACTTCTAAATGGGTCTAGAGTCAAGATGCTGAGATCAGACAATGGTACTGAATTCAGGAACAAGACTTTAGAAGATTTCTGTTCAGATGTTGGGATCTCCCAAAACTTCTCAGCTGCACGAACACCTCAACAAAATGGTGTTGCTGAAAGAAGGAACAGAACCCAAATAGAAGCTGCAAGAACAATGCTTGCTGAGTCAAACATGCCTAAGCAATTTTGGGCAGAAGCTGTTAACACAGCGTGTTTTACTCAAAATAGGTCTCTCTATGTGAAGAGACACAAGAAGACTTCTTATGAGATTTTTCGTCAGAGGAAACCATTCATAGGTTTCTTTAATGTGTTTGGCTGTGTGTGTTTTGTGTTAAACACGCGAGATCAGCTGAGTAAACTTGACTCTAAAGCTGATGAAGCCATTTTCTTTGGATACTCCACTCTATCCAAAGCATATAGAGTTTTCAACAAAAGAAGACAAACATTGGAAGAGTCCATAAATGTTACTTTTGAAGAACACTCAAAGGCTATGAACCCCACCTCTGCAGACTCGTCTGATGCATTTCAGAGATCAGCTGAACCATCTCCTGATGATACAGCTGAAGCATTTTCCGATGCTTTAAATCTCTTTGAGGTTCCCATAAATGAATCAGATGAGACGTTCCATGATGCTCCTACATATCTTGTAGATATCGCAGCTGTTCAACAAGAAATTCCAACAGCTAGAGCATCATCCAAGGCTACTTCTAAACCACCTCTTCATACTTCAAGAAGATCTGTTCAAAATGAAGTAATTCATCCTGCTGAGAAGTCAGCCGCTCAATAAGGATCTAATTCTGCTGAATCTTCCTCTTCTACAGCAGCTCCTCAATCTAAGTGGACCTCAGAACATCCAATTGAGTTAATCATTGGAGATCCACAACAAGGAGTTGTTACAAGAAGTAAAGCATCATGTAATCTGTGCTTATGGTCTTGTTTTCTAGCAACTGAAGAACCAAAGAATATTAAAGCTGCTTTAGAAGACTCTAGCTAGATTCAAGCGATGCAGGAAGAACTTAACCAATTCGAGGTCAACAAAGTATGGCAGCTGGTGCCCCCACCAGCTGGAAAGACTATAATTGGTACTAAATGGGTATTTAGGAATAAAATGGATGAAGAAGGTGTGGTTATTCGCAACAAAGCTAGACTGGTTGCACAAGGATACAGACAGGAGGAAGGAATCGATTTTGATGAAACATTTGCTCCAGTGGCTAGGCTTGAGGCAATCAGAATATTTCTAGCCTACGCTACTTACAAAAACTTCACAGTTTTTCAAATGGACGTGAAGAGTGCATTCCTGAACGGAAAGCTGCAAGAGGAGGTATACGTTAAGCAACCACTAGGGTTCGAGAATCCTAAATATTTAGACTATGTGTTTAAATTGGATAAAGCACTGTATGGGTTAAAACAAGCTCCTCGTGCATGGTATGATACACTCTCCACGTTCCTCATAGCAAATTATTTCACCAGGGGAAAGATTGATAAAACCTTATTCATTCGCAAAATCAAATGTGATATCATTCTTGTTCAAATTTATGTGGACGACATAATTTTTGGTGCTACTGACGAAAAACTTTGTAGACGTTTTTCTAAACTTATGTCTACAAAGTATGAGATGAGTATGATGGGTGAATTAACTTATTTTCTTGGCTTACAAGTTAAGCAATCTAAAAATGGAATTTTTATAAATCAGGAAAAGTATATCAAAGATCTTTTAACGAAATTTAATATGAATTCATCATCATCCATGAAAACACCAATGGCTCCTCCAAACAATCTAGATGCTGACATAACTGGTAAGTCAGTTGATGTCACATTCTATAGAGGAATCATTGGATCATTACTCTATCTCACCGCCAGCAGACCAAATATTATGTTTGCTACTTGCATGTGTGCTAGGTATCAAGCTGATCCTAGAGAATCTCACTTAATAGCTGCAAAAAGAATTTTGAGGTACCTTAAGGGTACTCCAAGCCTAGGTCTTTGGTATGCCAAAGACTCAGGGTTTGATCTAATTGGCTATTCAGATTCAGACTTCGCAGGTTGCAAAATGGATAGAAAGAGCACCACTGATGGATGTCAGCTGCTTGGTGGAAAGCTAGTCAGCTGGACAAGCAAGAAACAAAGTACTGTCTCTACCTCCACAGCTGAAGCAGAATACGTTGCTGCTGGAAGCTGTTGTGCTCAATTCCTTTGGATGAAGAATCAGCTTGTTGATTTCGATATGAACTTCTGCAAAGTTTCTATCTATTGTGATAACACGAGTGCTATTGCAATCAGCAACAACCCAGTTCTCCATTCTAGAACCAAACATATCGATATAAGGTATCATTTTATTAGAGATCACATTGAACAAGGTGACGTGGAACTCCACTTCATTTCAACAGACCTTCAGCTGGCTGATCTATTCACTAAGCCTTTAGATGAAAAACGATTCAATTTTTTGATCAGCGAGCTAGGTATGTTGAATGCTTGAATCAACTGCTGAAGTACTATCAGCACCGGATAAGATTCACCTTGTTACTTAGTACATTCAGCTGACTAAAACCGTTTAAATTTATCAGTCAGCCGAATAAAATCTCTTAAATGATAACTTATCATGTTTTATAAGTTAAAACGATTGGTTCTCCTATAAAAAGGCATCCTTTAACCCTATCCACACGTTCTCTGTGGCAAATATTTCCACTCGAGTGGAAATATTTGGCATTTATGAGGGACAAGACACCGTGACACAGAAACGGCTCCACTACCCTGACACAGAAACGGCTCCACTTTCTCACACTGTCACATCCAACCACCCTTGCACGATAACCAACGTGTCTATAGTTGGTTTTTAACTATCCAATTATGACCCGGTTTGAATTTAAAACTTTACCCAAACCGACCCATAAGTTCCCTATAAATAACCACCTCTCCTCTCCACTTTAATCACATCTCTCCCAAAATTCTCTCCTTAAAAACCCTCTATTTTCTAACCTTTATCTTTCTTCCCTCTCTCCCAAATGACGAAGAAAGCTCAGAAGGTTTCTCTTACTAGGGCTGCCATTGAGTTCTCTCAGAACTCAAATCTAGTAGCCAACACTTCCCCGCCGGATGATCTTGTCGATATCTATCGACCTGTTGTGACGTTTGTGCGTCACTGCCCTATCTGAGGTGCTTTTACCAGATTCACCAAGAGTATCATCGAACTCTTGCGTGATTTTTGGATGAACGCCTCCGCCTCTGGAGACGACGTCACTGCGCAAGTAGGGAATCATCAAATCACCCTTTCTCTTGATGATTTCCGAGTTGCTTGCGGATTCGATTATCTGCAACCTGGAGAAGAATATCAGCAGACTAAATCTGCTGATGAAGCTAAAGTGAGTCTAATCCGTATCACTGGATACAAATTAGAAAATGAAGAAGACAAGGTGCCGATCTTCAAGAAGTCTCAGCTGACGAGACCCTGGGCCTATTTCTTTACCCACATCATTCAGGGTATAGGCGGCAATTTCGGGTCTCTCAACCAGTGCAACTCCAGCATGCAAGTCTTTCCTGAAGCCCTAGTCACCGGTCATCGGATCGACTATGGGAGACTGGCGTACGAGGAGGTCAAGTCCAAGCTGAAAAGCAAGGGAAATCATATTCCCTATCTTCACTTTTTCACATTGTGCGTCGCACATGTGATGCTTGAAAAGTTGAAGATAGATTATGAGGACATCCTGGGGAATCAGTGATGGTCCGTTCCATTTCCAGCATCATCTTCCAGAAGAAGGATGATGAGAAGGCATTTCCCCTCACCTCGTACATGCTGAAGATCATAGATGATCGAGTCAGATCCAAGAGGGATCGAAAGAAGGGCAAAACATCGAAGAAATATGCCCTACAAGAAGGTAAGTCCTTTCCTCATCTGGAGTGTTTTCCCTCAACTGGGCGTCCATCCTCAGCTGCTGATGGGAAAACCACCACCTCAACAGGGATCTCAATCCCTGAGAATGAGGATTCTGCTGATGCAGATGACTCTCCTCTGATGGTGAAGAAGCGAGTTAAGCGACCCTCTAATCGCCCTCCTTCTTCTTCATTCTTTTTATCATCTTCTTCTGCCACCAGTACTTCTGTTTCCTCTCTACTGGAGGTAAGAAGGACTGCTACTATTGGTGCAGAAAAGATGATAGCAGATGCTGAACTAGAAACAGCTTGAGCATCTGGACTCAGCCGGGGTCCTAGAGAAGATCACTTACGATCAGAGGCTTCATCAGCTTCTGATATTTGTTCTTCGCATTTTCAGATTGGCAGTGTTTATCAAGGAACTCCACCAATATTCGGAGTTCCTAGTCGAACACTCTCGACTGTTTCCTCTTCCTTTCCTTTCATTCACTCTCTCTCTGTTGATTTCTCAACAAGTCAGCAGACTTCAAAACGGCAATTCCGTTCTTCAGGAGCTAGTGCCGGCTCCACACCTCTGCGTAGCTCCTCGACCAGTTCATTATCTGTCTTTGTAACACGGGAAAAAACTCCACAAGCAACCTCAGTCTCTCAACAGACTGTTGGTGAAGTTTTCGGCTCAACCCAAGCCACCTGAGAGTCAGCTGCACACACACCACCCCCAACTTCTTCATCACTCCCTGAGTCTTCAGATGATGATAGATTGACTGGAAACCAAGTCAATCCTGAAGCTGTCCCTTCTGTTTCCTACGACGTCACCGGCTTAAACCAGCAGGTGATCAAGGAAACTACCACCGCCAATAAAGAGACAACTTTAAACCAAGCTGTTACTGAGGCACTAACCCCAGCTACCAATGATCGCGAAAGTAATCGCCAACCGAGCTGTGAGGCAGCCAACACACCACCCAGAGGAACTCTTCCTCTTGTCTCCATACCAGTATCGCCGGCTGGTGAGACCGAAGCTCCAGAGATTCAAATAGCTTTTCATCTAATGTTTGAGTCGACTGATGATCTTATTCAGTCTTACTATTCGTCATCTGACGGAGAACATTCTGAGCTTCAACCTGTTTTGACAACTGATGTCGGCACTTCTGTTATAATCCCAGAAGTTTCAGTTGGACCCAACTCACCCTCCAAAGTCCCTGAGCAACCCATAGGAGCCATTCCTCCTAACTCAGGAACACTCACTCCCACAGCTGAGGTTACCCCTCAAACTGGAGACATGTCGGACCCCTACCCCCAAAGCGTCCAAGTGTCCCATGCTGAATCCAGCAAAGTTGGAGGACGCATTCCCATCAGAGCAGCTGCTGCTCTGATGTCTAGAGTTGTTACATCCCAGATTAGACCTGGGATGGCCACGCTGAGTAAGCAGATGGACTCCCTTCGCAAGGATGTTCCAAAGAAGTTTGCCCAAACTGCTGAGAATCTCTCTTCCAGCATAACTTCTCTGCACACTGAGGTTCATTCTCAGGCTCCCTCAGCTGGCTCTTCTTTCTGATCAGATTCGCATCAACACCAACGGGTTCATCTCTCTTAACGACTACGTGCGTCAAGCGTTGAACTCCCTTCGCGATTCTGACAGAGTCGATCAAGACCAGCTTCTCTCCGAAGTTCGGGACAGCCTGGCTCTTGCCCAATCAAAGCAAGAGTCTCTGCTGACACTTACTCATAGCCACCTTTCTCAGGCTATTGAGGAGTCAGCTTCCGCTGTGTCCACTAGGTTGGACAAAATGGAGACTGAAGTCAGCTCGCTGACTTCCCAAGTCGCTGGTCTCCGAGGCACCCTTGACCTCATTCTTTCAAAGCTCAATGTGTGTGCTGTTGTTGTCCGTCCTTCTTTAGCACCAGAGAGTACCCCTCTTCTTCGGGCACTCTTTGAGGGGGAGAAAGAGGCAGGTGAACAACAAGGTGAACAAAATAGTTCACAACCTATAGTCACCTCTGCTGTTGGAGCCAATACTGAAGACTTTCCAGCATGTGATAACTCAAGAATTCCACCTATCACCTCTGCTGGAACACAAGAAGAAGAAGATGTACCCTCAACTGGTTTTGTTAAAATCCTTGATTCCTTTAAATCAGTTGAGGGCCCACAAGTCCAAGCCCAGCAAATCCAAAACCCTCAGCCTATTATACAGGAGATACCTTATCCTACTGAGGGGGAGCCTACATCTGTTGCGGTTAAAAACTTCATCCTAAATGAAGTTGGAACCGCCGCTGATCTTAATACAGCCATTGCCCTTCAAAGAAAAACTCATGAAGAGCTGTATCAAAGAGCTGAAGCCCAAAGAGCTGAGAACATTAGGTTGTTCAACAAAGTTCTTTATCAGCGTAGGCAAGAGGCAAAGATCACCAGCGTAAGGGCCCCCAGATCCGATCCCAGCGCTTCTGATGAAATTGTAATAACAAGAGCTGGAGGAAATGTGGTCAATGAAAAGTTTCCTCTGAACAAGATCAGCTTCATTCTCAACTACGATGAATGGAAAGAAGCTGAAGCAGCTGCCAGATCTGCAAAACCATCGCAGATTATAACAGATCTGGAAAACGAGATAAAATTCGCAAACTACTCTTTCAAGACTCTATGCAATACAATCAGGAGACAAGCTCCTGAGTTGGTATATCGCATACCTCCTGAATTGTGTGAATCTCAAACAGCTGCTGATTGAGGATCTGCTGGTGAAAGCTCCTCAGCAAGAGGGGAGAAACGTAAGTCCGTTCTCCTCGAGCCCCTTGCTGACTCCAGACCACTGGATATTAGGTCATCGATCATATTTGCAAAACGACCAAGACCCAATATCACAAAAGCCATCCCCACGGGAGTTAACTTCGTCCCTGGGCAGATCGTAAAAGAACCAATTTATGGCTTTTGCTATCTGGAGAAGAAGAAGGAGCAGTGCTTTCAGCGAGCAGTTGAGTTGGATCTATGTGATGTGGATCAACTTATGATCTATCACAAGCTGCTGAGGTCCTCTATTGAAGAGGGAAGAGAAATGAAGAAATAAATAACCTCAGCCTTCAACTCACTGTATCGCAATGTCGTTGGATCAGCTATATCCAAGGCATTGTAGTTTTTTTTATTTTCCTTGTAATTTTAATTGCCTTATCAATAGAAAATCAAAAGTTGTGTAATATACTTGTAAAAATTGTATAAAGATAAACATATACAAAAGAACCCTAAGGGTCAAAGCACAAAAGTATTCAGCTGACTTCATCAGCTGAATCATTACAGGGTTACACTTATATGGCTATTCGATTGCATCAAATATGGGGAGATTGTTAGTCCCAAGACTAAGTAAATAAGATTTGATGATCGATAGCCAAGAAGAATAAATAACAGCTGAAGTATGTATCTCAGCTGAAGCAAGTATATACAATAAACCTTCAGCTGAGTACGTACTTAGCTTTAGGATACAAGTCAAATCAGCAGCTATCAACGAGAGTTCATTCGAAGTCTATGACCAAAGGACAAAGACAAAAAGAAGACTATTCAGCTGATTGTGGAATCAGCTGATAGTATCTGCTGCAGATAAAGACTTAAAGGAAATGTTCATTGACACCTTGAATATTTCCCTTTCCCGCTCAAAGAAGAAGAAAACGATGAAGATCTTCAATTTTGGAATAGAAGATAATGTCAGTACATTATCATCGTTTGTCCCTCAAGCATGTAAAGAAAAAGTCAACTATTTATGTACTTATGTAGTACACCTTTTATTGTGCGTCAGAAAGGGTGCCGGAAGTAGTCGACACAAAGTACACTTGGGACAATAACTTGTGCAAGAGCATTTAATGATCCATAGACAAGTCCACATCGACGAATAATATGTTTACACGTCGTCAAACTTGTGGACTAAGGAACATGGATCTTGGGCTATAAATACAGACGTAAATGCTTGCATTTACACACACCTTTAGAAATCATAGCACAAGAACATTCTCTGAGAGTTAGTTATTTGTCTAAGTATTAACTCCTCCATAGTTATTATTAAGGCATTAATATCAGGTGTTAGTAACAGCTGATATAACTCTCAGCATATACTCTTCTAGTTTGAGCGGTCTAAAGTGTCATTTCAAGTATAGAGTTTTAGTTAGTTTTGTACTATCTATTTTCGCAAACTTTGTATTATATTAAGTTGTTTTAATAAACTCTTAATCATTGAAATCTTGTTGCTTACTTATCATATCTTCGTTACTCGGTCATAACGCAACACGTTTGTGTTGTTGGGATCCAACAATATGTAAGAGCCGCAAAGGGTTATAAATAGAATTAATTGCTTTGGACTTATGAGAAGTCTTGTGTCGTTTACCTTTCGGGCATGCAACACAATGATGATCACACATGAATTCTTTTTGAGGTAAACCAACTACTAAATTCTTTTTGACTAAATTATTCATGTCTTTAAAATTTGTGTGACACATCCTTCTATACCAGAGTTATGATTCATTGGTGTTTGCCTTGGATATAAAACATTTGATCTCATTTGATGAAATGAGTTCTCCCCCTATATCCAGGCAATACACATTGTTTCTCATTGGTGTTCTTAAAACAACATATTTTTCATCAATAATAAAATCAGGAGAAAGAATGATGCATTCTTTATCTGTAAAAAGAATTTTGTTCTTCTTATCACATACTTGTGAGACACTAACCAGATTATATTTAAGCTTAACAACATAAAATACATCATCAAATGTAATCTTACCATTAGATATTGTACCTTTCCCCGTAATCCTACCACCTCTTGGATTTTCACCAAAAGCAACATATCCACCTTCAAAGGACTTGAAATTTCTTAGAATTTGAAGATTTCCAATCATGTGCCTAGAGCATCCACTATCAATATGTCATGTTCTTCCTTCTTCAGGGATCTGGATACTCTGCACAAATAAATAAGTGGATTAGTTCAGTTTGGGAACCCAAGCTTGTTTTGTCTTGGGTTCATCCTTTGAAGAATAAAGTTTTCTAACAGTTTGAACTTTTGATGCAGTTTTGGTTTTCAATTTTTGTTTGTTAATGCCTTTTGGTGTTACTGCTGATTTATGTTTATACCCCCATTTTTTGGCTTTTGAATATTTTACTATTGACGGACCAGTAGTATTTGGGTGATATGACTTCTTAGGGTAATCAGTAGTATTATAGTAATTATATCAGACATCATTGTAATTAGGTTTAGTATCAGTAGTAAATATTTGATTGTTACTATTGATGTTTGAAAATTTTGAATATTTTGAAAATTGATTTTGCTTTCGATTATTTTTAAAATAATTACTTCTTTTTGGGCTTCCATGCCTGATATTTTGCACAAATCTTTGAGCAGATCTTCCAAATTTGGGGACATTAACATGTGGATTTTGATCAGTTTGTTTTGATTTGTTTTCTTTTAATTTAAGGACTTTTAATTTTTCTTTATTTTCTTTGAATTCCTTAAATTCTTTGTGGTTTATTGGATTGTAGTGACAATCCTTTGCTAGGTGGTTAACTTTGTTGCAAATTAAGAAAATTAAGCATGTTAATTTTGTTGTTTTAGCACTTTCAGGCTTTCTTTGTTTTTTTAACTGATTTAAGTTTCTTTGATTTCCCATTCTTAATATGGTGGGTATATTTTTAGAATTACATTTAGGGGATTCTTGACTTTTTGTGGTGTGAAAGCTTGTATCAGTTTATTTAATGGTGTTATCATCATCAAATGAATCATTACTTGTTTCAGTTTGACTTTCCAATTTTAATTCATCTAATATTCTTTCTGAACTAGATTTAAGTGGAGGAATAAAATTTGATGGAGGTGGGACCGCATGATATCCAACTCCATGAACAACCTTTTTAGTAGTTTGATTACTAGTTAGTTCATCAATTATCTTAGAACTTCTTTCAAATTTCTTAATTGTAAGTTTATTCTGTTCTATCTCTAATTGACATTCTTCTAACTTGGCTATAGCTTCTTTTAATCTTGATTCAGCATGCTCTTTATCATAAGTTGCTTGTAAGAGTTCTTCTTTGCATTTTTGATCAGTTATTTTATAGATTTTTATTTGATTTTCTAGATCAGCAATGCAACCATTAAATTCAATTCTTTTGTTTCTTTTTAATATCATCTCATCAAGAGTTTCTTTATTAAGTTTCTTAAGTTCTTTATATGCTTTAATGCATTCAGGGGTGCAAGATTTAGAATGTACCTCGGTATTAGGATCAGTGAAGGCCATGAGTGCTTGATTTTGAGCATGTTCTTCTGCTTGAAAGCTTCAATCATAACCTTGTCCCTCTTGAGATACAAGAGCAGTTGAGTTTGATGAACTGTTTTTGTTGTAGTTTGATCTTTGGTCTTTACTAGGGCATTCTCTAGCAAAGTGGCCAAAATTGCTACAATTATAGCATTTGACTTTGGTTTTGTCAAATCCTGCACGTTCACCTTTGTTGAAGTTCAGATTTTGTCTTCCAGTTCTTTAAAGAAATCTTTTGGTCTTTAAGCTCAGCATTGCCATATGCCACTTTATATCTGAAGGAATTATGTACACAGTTAGTCAACCTATGATGATACATCCATGCCTACGAAACACTTAAGGGTCACACCGGTGAGTGCATGTAATACGAGCAAGATAACCAATGATACTACGAAGAGAAATGATTCATAATAGTCATTATGAATCAGTTAAGTATTAAGTTAAGTTTAACTTATTACAACATTAGTTTAACTAACAAATTAATACAAGTAGTTGTACATTTACTAGTTGAGTAAATATACAATGTGTTAATTATAGATTATCCATGATATGATTTAAAGCTATTAAATCATATAGTAATTGGATAATATTATTGTATAAATTATATAAAGGTTATTATATAATTAATTATTGAAAGTATAAATACAAGTATATAATTCGTGTATATGGGTACCGAATTATTAGTGTATTAATACTAGACATTTAATAGTTAAGTGAAACAATAATAAACTAGTTAAACTATAAGGGATGGAAATGTTAAAAGGAAAGTTTAATTAAAGATCTAATATTAATTAAACTAGAAGGGCTTTAAGCGCAACTTATTTGTATATAAATAAGAGGCTTAGGGTAACCCTTATTTGTTCCTAACACCCTACGAAAATCACCCCTCCTCCTCTCCTTGGCTTCGGCCGAATACACACACAAACACAAGCCTTGTGTTCTTTGTGTTCTTCGTGTTCTTCGTGTTCTTCGTGTTCTTCAAGTCTTGAAGATCCAAGTTCATTGCTTAGATCAACTAGAAGATCGCTCGATTTGTTCATCATCAGTGGATCTATCTTAAGCAATCAACAAGGTATGTTTTGGGAAACACTTTTCTCCCTTCTCCCCTCTTGGACGAATTTGACCAAAGAACCCTAGGGTTCTTTGGTTGATGGTCGAACAAACCACACAAGCAATGTGTGTGTTCGAGTTCTTCGTACAAGGTTTCTTTCTTGTTAGCCTAATCTAGAACTCCAACATCCCAATCCTTTAGGGTTTAAGGATTAGGTTTAATCCCAGTTCCGCATTTAGTGACTAAATCAGCTAGTTGGTTTTAACCGGTCAAGAACAAGTTCATGTTCTTGGTCAGTCATGGTTCGAACCAAGTACACTAGGAGGTCGACCCAAGTGGTTGATCAATCGCATGGTGCGTAGCGAAACCCTACAGTGGTATCAGAGCGTTGATTTAGAAATCTAGACTAGATTAACAAAGATTGTTTGTTTACTTTAATTTTAAGTTTTTTTTGTTTCAAGTATTTTTTCTTCTTCTTCATACTTTTCGAAAAAGGGAAGAACCCTAGGAACAAGAATATTAAACTAGTCTAAGTTTAATTGGTCAAGAAGGTTTCTAAAGAACCCTAGTAATTTTTGAAAATACTAGGAAGAACCCTAGGATCAAGTATGTTAAACAAGATATGTTTAATTGATCAAAAGGATTCTTTCCTTACTTCCTTAAATTTTCGTGACCATAGGAAGATCCCTAGGATCAAGTATGTTAAACAAGATTTGTTTAATTGATCAAAAGGATTCTTTCCTAATCCCGTAGAGATTTCGAAAACCTAGAGGTTACTTGGACACCAAGTTTATTAAACTAGCCTAGTTTAATTGGTGGAAAAGTTTCCTAGGCTTAAGAATTTCGAAACCCTAAAGAACCCTAGAACATTAAACTAGTTTAAGTTTAATAGTTTAAAGGTATTAATTAGGATAATAATCTAAAACCTGGTTAATTAGACAAGTTTATGTCTCAAAGGTTTAATTATTATTTTGATAGATTTATTAAAGCTAGTTCTTTAAACCTAGTAATTTAGACAAAGTTTTATTGTCTATAAGGTTTAAATTAAAAAGTAGGGATATGCATTACTTGGAAACAAATAGAATCATGAAAACCAGAAGAAATAAATTCATTAAAAGTTATAATCTATCTTAGAATTTAAACAAAGTTTATTGTTTAATAGGATTGATTAAAAAATTAATCTTTTAACTAAAATAATGTCTTTAATCAAGAAAGTCAAAACCCTAGTTTTGATTGATCAAAAACAAGATTAGGGTTCATCTAATTAATTTAGGGAATTGATAAAGAGGATGTTAATTTTTAAGTTCTAAAATTAACAAAGTGTATTTAAATATTTATATATATGTATTAAAATTTTCGGAATTTTTAATTATTATGTAAAATTGAATTTTAAAAGATATAATAAGTTTATACGTATTTTAATTAGATTAAGTTAAAATACACATGTATAAACTAGATGTAATATTCTTATTAGAATGTTACAAGTTTATTATAAAATATACATATATATACGAATACATTAAAATACAAGATAAAAATGGAACAATTAAAAAATGATAATGTTATTTTGATCTTTAAAAGATAACATTATAATTAGTTATTGTATAAGTTATAATATAATTAAAACTAGAAAGTATAAAATTGTACAAGTTGAAATTATATGATTAACTAGAAATATACAAAGTTATATATATTATCATATAGTAAGATGTATAAAGTTATAAGTTATTATAACTACATAATTATACAAGTATAATATAAGTATTTTACAAGTCATGTAATATACTAGATTAATGATCAAGTAAAAAATAACAAGAACCTATATTTAACTAGTTCAAGTTGAATATGAGAAAGGTTTAAACAAACTAAGAATTATTATATATAGTCTTTATATAATAAGTTTATTAGTTTCACCAAGTATAAACCGGTGATTGTGTTAGCTTAAGTTTCATCATGGTTGTTGAAACTAGTGGGAGCTACACAAGAAAATCACAAAGTTTGTAAGTGTGTCGTTAAGACATAAGTCTTGGTCGAATCTAATAAGACAAAACAAATGTTTAATTTCATTATTAGACATATGAAGAACTAGGTGTGTTAAACTAGGTTTATGTTTTAAGTTCATGAATCATAAAAAGAATTTAAAAGTTTAACATAAGTTTATAAGTTTTTCAAGAAAGATAAAACAAGTAAGTTTTATTCTAGATAAGATTTTTCACAAAATCCAATAAAACGTTTTGTACACCTCGTTTTAGGTATACATATAAAATCGTGTAAATTCTTGAGACTATAAGTTTTTAAAGAATAGTTCTTATGTTTTAAAAAGGTGTCTTGTAGAACGCTTCAATTCACAAGTCACATATTTTAAACAAGGATTAAGATTGGAATAAAAGATTAAGTTTAGTTTAAGACTTAAACAAACCCAAGAAAATCTTAGATCTAAGTACTATCCACCTAATGGAACACCTCACTTGTTAAACGATATTCATATTCTATGGATAAAGAACCTTAGATATGGATTCAAATCATTGCGAGTGTTAGGGTGTGTAAGGTTCTGTGATAATCGGGAGTCCCGGCGCAGAACATCGCACTGTCTTAGATGGTCTGATCTACTTTGGTGATAATCGGGAGTCCCGGCTCAAATAGTACTTGAGTAGAATAAACATACTAGACTTTATTACTAACTTAGAAATGTACAACTAGATTGTACAAAGTTGTAATAAGTTATAAGTCTAAAGATTCTACGACCCCTAGGAATCGTGTCAAGTCTTGATACGATCGGTAAGGAAGTTACCTACCAGAAACAACATGTCTCGTCGGGAAGTGCCCAAACCTTGCGGCGAGAATGTGATATATGGATCCTAGGCCTAAAATATTAATTATGGGTTTTTTAATATATTTTAGAGAATGTTTATTGATGATTACTAATTAAACTGGGTTTGATTTGTAGATGGCAGCAACAAACGCAATCGCGACAACAAGTACCAACAATCTCTCACTTCGCTCAATCCTCGAAAAGGACAAGTTGACTGGGTCAAACTTTCTCAACTGGGAGCGCAATCTTCGTATTGTGCTCAGGCATGAGAGAAAGTGGTATGTCTTGGAGAGAGCAGTACCAAACACCACTGCTGTTAATGCCAGAGCTGAAGTTTGGCAAGCTTATGATAAGCATGTCAGTGATGCACTCGATGTGAGTTATCTGATGCTCGCCACTATGAGTCCTGAGTTACAAGCGGGACTTATGGATGTGCCTGCATTTGAGATGATCCAGCAACTTAGGGATTCATTTCAAGAGCAAGCTCGCACTGAGTGGTTTGACATCAATCGAGCCTTCAACTCTTGCAAGATGGTTAAAGGAACTTCGGTGAGTGCCCACGTCATGAAAATGAAGGGACACATGGATCACCTCGCTAGACTTGGTCACCCCCATACCGTTGCAAATGGCAACAGATACTATACTCAAGTCGTTGTCTGATGACTACAAGTCTTTTGTGGTCAACTATAACATGCATAATATGGAGAAATCCATTGTTGAGCTACATTCCATGCTCAAGAGAGCTGAGTTGAGTTTGGGGACCAAATCTAAGGATGTTCTCTTGATCGGTAATGGCGGTGGCGGTGGGAAGAAGAGAAAAGGGCATGGTGGTAAAGGAAAGGGTAAAACCTATCCTAACCAAGGAGTGCCAAATGGTAAAGGTGTCAAACAAAAGGTCAAGAAGGTTAAGCCTAACACTGCGAGGACCGAGAACTGGTGCTTCAAGTGTGGTGAGGCTGGGCATTGGAAAAGGAATTGTCCAAAGGGTGCAAGTGGTAGTGGAGGAAACGCAAGTTCCTCAGGTAACACAACCACACTTCTTAATCACTTTAAGATACTTGTAAAGTACGTTACGAGTAATCTAACTTTTGCAATCGTTTATTGCAGGAGGAGATGGAAAGTGATAGTGACCGGCATGAGATGGTGATGATCCCACGGGCACCAAGTTTTATAATTCAGTATTTTGTGGATTCGTTTTAAATAATTTTACTTTATTGTTTTGGATAATTTTATTTTTGTTAAAACAAGTTTTATTTTGGTTTTAATTAAATTTCGAATCCATGGTTGAATTATATTGTGTGCATGTGTGATAATTACACTAGTCAAGGTTTATGACAAGATTGTAAGTCAAGCTTTGATTTACTTATATTTCATGTTTATATATATTTGTTTGATTGTTGTATAAATAATGTCTTGATAGCTCAAGGTATTTAGATGCTAGTAATTAGAAAGTTTTTCTAATGAAAGTATTTAAGAGTTTTATGGAAGCATAAGGTTCAAGAGTTATTGAACTTAGTTAAAACATCTTAAGTAATAGTCATTACTTATGATAGAAGGTTTTAAAGTATTAGTATTAATATAGTATGATTATATTGGATATAATGAAGATAGACTTTAAGAGTATTATTACAAGTCTTTTATACTTGTAGTAAAGGATTTAATGAAGTCATAATTCCCTAATAGGAATAATTGGATATTCGTATAATCCAAGTAAAATGACTTAGACATTAAATGACTCTTAAAAGGGACAAACTATATTAAAGCGTTTAAGAATTAAAAGGTATTATTGCAAGTCTTTTATACTTGTAATAAATACGATATTTAATCAAGTCATAATTCCCTAATAAGAATAATGGATATTTGAGAAATCCAAGTAATGACTTTGACATTAAATAAGATTCTTAAAAGAATACTAATGTGTTTAAGAATTGATAGTATCATTTCAAGTGTTTCATACTTGTTAGATACAGTAATCAATAAAATCATAATTCCCTAAACAGGAATATTGGATATTCGTAAATCCAAAAGATGATCTTAATTATTGATAGAATTCTTAAAAGATTAAACTACAAGTTATTGAGTAGGTCAAAGTAGTTTAAGAGATGCTTAAATTCCATAAAAGTAAGTGGGAGCTAAGACTAACGTAATTCATTAAAGATGTTGATGAATTCAGTAAGTTAGTAAGACATTAACAACAAGGTTTTACCAAGTCGTTAGCCAAAGAGTTAAGAGAAATAATAAATGATCGTTAATTAGATTATTGCAAACCTAATAGCGTGATCACAAGTCTTGTGATTAATTATTGCATATCTAATAGGTTGTTAACACTTCAGTGGATAACACAATCATTTAAGGAAATTTCTTTAACTAGTAAGAATATCTACAAATCAAGTAACTAAAAGAGGCTTTAGTTACAAGGATAATTTTATGAATTCAAGAAACTAAGGAGTTAATTTCCAATCCTCCTATGTTTACCGAATTGCATAAAAGGCAAGACTAGAATATGTTCTAGATTGTTGCAAGAACAATAACTAGCAAAGACAAAAGTAATAGCATTCCTAAATACTCGTCTTGTGTCTTTAGTTTAATAGAAATGATTGGTTTAGTGATAAAGTTACAATTAAGTTTGTAAGAATCATTAAGTAATCAACACGAACAAAAGGAATAAGTAATGATCCAGTAATAATTCGATATCTATGTCCAGTGAGGAATAATACATGAGTTAGTATCATTTTTATTCAGACTTTGTATGTTTTACATCATCCATGAATAAAAGTCTATTTATTCAAAAAGGTACAAAATCCGTGACTACTAGTCTAGGTGGGAACCTTGATGGGACGTTAACGTTATCGCGGTATTTGGTGGTAGATTCGAAGTTCTTCGAAGATAGCTACACAAGTTTTGTGTAAATCAAATATCGGTGATATTCTGTTGGAGGCTCAACGAATATTGGATTGACCAACGTGACAATACTTCGTGGTTGAAAAGTTAAAAAGTATTGTTCACTAGGATTGTCCTTAAGCCTGAGGTATTTGGTTTAGGATACAATGACTAATGTGCTTTGGTTCAACTTAGACAATTCTGAAATACGTTTGTCATACGAGGCGTAACTGGGTACAAAGGAAGTTGTATTTTAAATCGAAATATAACAAGATGGTAATTGCACCTCCTTTTTAGGAGAGATATTTATAGGTCCTTTGACATGATGAGAAACTGACAAGTGCACGGCCGTGCCAAACGATCCCCAGCACCTGTAGTTATGGGGATCGCCTTCGGCTTGCTTTAGTCGCTTGCCTGAGTTGCGTTGCTGGGAGCTAAAAGACCTATGATGGTCGGAAGCTATATAAGCCCAAAGCATCAGCCCAAACGAACTGATTTGTTCTTTGTCGTTTATCACAGCAGTTTGAATCAAGAAGTCATAAAATGATTTCGAATACAGGAGTTGATAATTTCTACCATGCTCGTATTCGTTATCACAAATATCGTGCTGCAAGGGATAAGCCTAACATATTTCCCCAAGAAGTAAAGACAGAGTGTTCTTTACTAGGAGACACTATTAAAGAGTTTTTCATAAACTATATCTGGGTTACGTAAGCTATTTTTATGGGTTGGTTACCTACATGCCCATCTAGAAGGCCACTGTAGCTCGTATCATTAAGACAAAGGTTACAAACTTGCACAAGTGGGAGTCTGAAAGAATTATGTGCACATTTTGTCAACCTATGATGATACATCCATGCCTACGAAACACTTAAGGGTCACACCGGTGAGTGCATGTAATACGAGCAAGATAACCAATGATACTACGAAGAGGAATGATTCATAATAGTCATTATGAATCAGTTAAGTATTAAGTTAAGTTTAACTTATTACTACATTAGTTTAACTAACTAATTAATACAAGTAGTTGTACATTTACTAGTTGAGTAAATATACATTGTGTTAATTATAGATTATCCATGATATGATTTAAAGCTATTAAATCATATAGTAATTGGATAATATTGTTGTATAAATTATATAAAGGTTATTATATAATTGATTATTGAAAGTATAAATACAAGTATATAATTCGTGTATATAGGTACCGAATTATTAGTGTATTAATACTAGACATTTAATAGTTAAGTGCAACAATAATAAACTAGTTAAACTATAAGGGATGGAAATGTTAAAAGGAAAGTTTAATTAAAGATCTAATATTAATTAAACTAGAAGGGCTCTAAGCGCAACTTATTTGTATATAAATAAGAGGCTTAGGGTAACCCTTATTTGTTCCTAACACCCTACGAAAATCACCCCTCCTCCTCTCCTTGGCTTCGGCCGAATACACACATAAACACAAGCCTTGTGTTCTTTGTGTTCTTCGTGTTCTTCGTGTTCTTCAAGTCTTGAAGATCCAAGTTCATTGCTTAGATCAACTAGAAGATCGCTCGATTTGTTCATCATCAGTGGATCTATCTTAAGCAATCAACAAGGTATGTTTTGGAAAACACTTTTCTCCCTTCTCCCCTCTTGGACGAATTCGACCAAAGAACCCTAGGGTTCTTTGGTTGATGGTCGAACGAACCACACAAGCAATGTGTGTGTTCGAGTTCTTCATACAAGGTTTCTTTCTTGTTAACCTAATCTAGAACTCCAACATCGCAATCCTTTAGGGTTTAAGGATTAGGTTTAATCTCAGTTCCGCATTTAGGGATTAAATCAGCTAGTTGGTTTTAACCGGTCAAGAACAAGTTCATGTTCTTTGTCAGTCATGGTTCGAACCAAGTACACTAGGAGGTCGACCCAAGTGGTTGATCAGTCGCATGGTGCGTAGCGAAAACCTACAATATCCATCTCCTCCAGATCATCAGCATTGATTTGTTCCAAATCTTCACTAATCAGTGCAGTGTGCACATGATTAGTAAAGAAGGATTCTCTTGCTATATCTTCAGTTTCTTTATGCTTTCCAGTTGTAGCATCCTGACTTGTACATGTGCTATACACAAAAGCGGCATTGTTTGAAGGTAGACTAGGAGCTTTCTGACTTACCTCAGATTCAAATACTCGTAGTTCATTTTAGAGTTCATCAAGCTCCTTTTCTTCCAATGCATCTCCTTGTCTAGATATTACAGTATACATAGACCACTCTTCTCCAAGAGATCTGAGAAACTTCTTGTTGACATCATCATTGTCTGGTTTAACTCCAACTTGATTGAGTTCACCAATAATTTTATTGAATCGATCAAAAACTTGTGACAAAGATTCATTCTTTTGTCTTTTGAAGTTTTCAAACTCTTGTTTCAGGACAGACTTCATGTTTCTTTTTGTACTTTTGGTACCAACAAACCTTTTCTCTGGTGCCTTCCATAGCTTCTTAGCATCATCATATTCAACAAAGAGATGTTGATAGTCATTGGGAATTGCAAGAAACAGAGTGCTTAATGTCTTTAGTTCAATGCCTATGTCCTTCTTTTCCTTATCACTCTTGAGTTTGTCTGCTTCAGTTGAGGAGCTGGTGATTTGAATTGGAATGGTTTTGTTGCCTTCTAGTACAACTTCCCACATGGAATAATCAGTATTAAGCATGTACTGTTTAATTCTATTTTTCCACATCCCAAAGTTGTTGGGAGTGAGAATTGGGATCTTGTTTGCCTATGTGCTTTCATTGTTATCAGACATGATTAACAATTTTTGTTTCGAAAGTATTAAACTTTTTGGGGTTCTTAATTCGTAGATCTAGAACCTTGATGCTCTGATACCACTTGTCAGGATCAAATAACTCAACAAGTTATTAAATCACAGATCTACTAACAAAGAGAAGTTACAGCGGATTAACACTCTTGTTATTGATTAAGAACAATAAACTGTAAATAATATAAGAATTATTAAGATGAACACAGTTTTCACAAAAAGCTTCAATGTATATTAATGATCGATAATACACACGTACGTTTACAATTCGTAAGGAACTATATATAATAGCCCTTGAAGCCTAACCTTTTACCCTAGTTATTCTTGGACTAGATTACAATCGAATTACAAAAAGATATACATTCTAGACTAAATCTGCGAAGATCTCGGACACGATCAGATCCATATATCATCATCAGTAGTAAATGCCATCGTAAATAGTATATCCAAGATCTGTAGTATCTTTGTAATTCTGCCCCATCATTACTAAGTCTTATTAGCAGCTCTAAGACTTCATCAGTACCAACTGCAGCATCAGTATCAACTTGTATAAATCCCAACATCTGTGGTGTTCGAGCTCGAGCTCGATACTCATTTATAATCTCGTATTTCTTGAAATGAACTAATTTACAAACTCGAAAAGCTTGTTAATTACTCGAATCGTTAACATCCCTATAATAATATATGTATATTATTATACATATTGTATCAATACTTGCACTTATTATATACAACACTTGTTCGGCTCGTTAAGATCGGCTCGCTAAGATCGTCTGGCTCGTTCAGCTCGAGATTAAACGAGCTATCGAACGAGCCGAGTCGAGTATTAAATTATTAGGCTCGGGTCATGAGATTAATCGAGTATTGTTTTATGTTCGAGCTCGACTCGAGATCGAATTAGTATAGGCTCGAGCTCGATATAAACGAGCTCGAATTAGAGTAGCTCATTAAAAACTCGACTCGCTAACACCTAGTTTGAGGTACTGCAAGAAAGGGGGATCTGGGGTTTTATTTTGTTGAAGATGATAAGTTGAATTTGGGAAGATGGTGAATGGATAGGATAGTGTGCATCAACACTTGTACACTTGCTTTATTAAATAAATATTGTTAATTTTAGAAGATTAAATTAAATAGAAAATGTTAAATCAAAGGGTAATTGGCCAAATAGTATGGTGTTTATCTCATAATCTTAAGGTTGGGGGGTTTGTTAGTCCCTAGACTAAGTAAATAAGATTTGATGATCGATAACTAAGAAGAATAATATCAGCTGAAGTATGTATCTCAGCTGAAGCAAGTATATTCAATAAACCTTCAGCTGAGTACGTACTTAGCCCTAGGAAAACAAGTCAAAACAACAGCTATAGAAGACTGTTCATTCAAAGTCTATGGCCAAAGGACAAATACAAGAAGAAGATCATCCAGCTGATTGTGGAATCAGCTGATGGTACCTGCTGCAGATAAAGACTTGGTTGAAATGTTCTTGACACTTTGAACATTTCCCTTTCCCGCTCAAAGAAGAAGAAAACGATGAAGATCTTCTATATTGGAATAGAAGATAATATGTCAGTACATCATCGTTTGTCCCTCCAAGCATGTAAACGGAAAGTCAATACTTTTGTACTATAATAGTACACCTTTTCACTGTGCGTCAGAAAAGGTAGCAAAAGGAGTTGACACAAAGTACACTTGGGACTACAACATATGCAAGAGCATTAAATGTTTTCGTGGACAAGTCCACATCGACGAATGATATGTTTACACGTCGATTACCTTGTGGACAAAGGAACACGGATCTTGGGCTATATATAGAGACGTAAATGCTTGCATTTACACACACCTTTTTAGAATTCACAAGATCTCCCAACATGTGACACCACAAGATCTCCACCTACCACCTCTGCTGGGATACCAGAAGAAGAAGACGTTTCAGTAGACGAGACACAAATTCCAACATCACTCGTCACTATTGAAACACCTGAGGTAACTACTTCAGCAGGTGAGACTACCATTTCAATCAACACTCACCGCTGCTGAAGGCCTCAGGACAGGAGAACCCTCAACTGGAGTTAAAATCGTTGATTCCTTTAGACCAGTTGAGGGCCCACAAGTCCAAGCTCCGCAAATCCAAATCCCTCAGCCTATTATACAGGTGAATCCTTAACCTGCTGAGGGGGAGCCTACTTCTGCCGCGATTAAAGCTTACCTTTTAAAAGAAGCTGGAACCACTACTGATCTTGATGCAGCTATTGCCCTTCAAAGAAAAACTCAAGAAGAGCTGTATCAAAAGGCTGAGGCACAAAGAGCTGAGAACATTAGGATGTTCAACAGGGTTCTTTATCAACGTAGGCAGGAAGCAAAAATCACCAGCGTAAGGGCCCCCAAGTCTTCATCCAGCACTCCACAAGAAGTAGTAATAACTAGAGCTGGAGGACTTGTTGCTACTGAAAAGATTTCTCTGATATCAGCACTCAACTCAACTATTCTTAGTGGAATGAGTTGCTAGCAGCTGCTAAATCTACAAAACCGTCAGATACTATAACAGATCTGGAAAATGAGATAAGAATCGCAATCTTCACCTTCAAGACTCTATGCGACAATATCAGGAGACATTCTCCTGAGTTGGCAAATCGCATACCTGCTAAATTGCGTGATTCTCAAGAAGCTGCTATAAGAGAACCCGTTGGTGAAGGCTCCTCAGCAAGAGGGGAGAAACGTAAGTCCGTTCTTCCTGACCCCTTTGCTGACTCTAGAACACTTGATAGTGGGTCATCAATCATATTTGCAAAACGTCCAAGACTCAATATCACAAAAGCTGTCCCCATGGGAGTCAACTTTGTCCCTGGGCTGATCGTGAAAGAACCAATCTACGGCTTTTGCTATCTGGAGAAGAAGGTGCCTTGCTTTCAACGGGCTGATGAGTTGTATATGTGTGATATTGATCAACTTTTGATCTATCACAAGTCGTTGAGTTCCTCCACTGAAGAAGGAAGACAAATGAAGAAATTAATCGACTCAGCCATCAGCTCACTGTATCACAATGTCACTGGGAAGCTATGCCCAAGACATTGTAATTTTGTTTTTCTTTGATTTTCCTTGTACTTTTTAGCATCATTTAATAGAAAATCAAAAAAGATTCAAAAGAACCCAAAGGGTCAAAGCACATAAATATTCAGCTGATCCAAACAGCTGAATCATTACAGGTTCATACTCATACAGCTATTCGATTGCATCAAATAGGGGGAGATTGTTAGTCCCTAGACTAAGTAAATAAGATTTGATGATCGATAGCTAAGAAGAATAATATCAGCTGAAGTATGTATCTCAGCTGAAGCAAGTATATGCAATAAACCTTCAGCTAAGTACGTACTTAGCTCTAGGAAAACAAGTCAAAACAGCAGCTATGGAAGAGTGTTCATTCGAAGTCTATGGCCAAAGGACAAAGACAAGAAGAAGATCATCCAGCTGATTGTAGAATCAGTTGATGGTACCTGCTGCAGATAAAGACTTGGTGGAAATATTCTTGACGCTTTGAACATTTCCCTTTCCCGCTCAAAGAAGAAGAAAACGATGAAGATCTTCTATTTTGGAATAGAAGATAATATGTCAGTACATCATCGTTTGTCCCTCCAAGCATGTAAACGAAAAGTCAATACTTTTGTACTATAATAGTACACCTTTTCACTGTGCGTCAGAAAAGGTAGCAAAAGGAGTTGACACAAAGTACATTTGGGACTACAACATATGCAAGAGCATTAAATGTTTCCGTGGACAAGTCCACATCGACGAATGATATGTTTACACGTCGATTACCTTGTGGACAAAGGAACACGGATCTTGGGCTATATATAGAGACGTAAATGCTTGCATTTACACACACCTTTTTAGAATTCATAGCACAAGAACATTCTCTGAGAGTTGTTATTGTCTGGTATTAAGTTCTTCATAGTTATTACTCAGGCATTCAATATCAGTTGTCAGTATCAGCTGATATAAAACTCTCCTTGCATAGTCTTCTAGTTTGAGCGAACAAAAGTGTCATTTCAAGTAGAAAGTTTTAGTTAGTGTGTACTATCTATTTCCGCAAACTTTGTACTGTATTAAGTTGTTTTAATAAACTCTTAATCATTGAAATCTTGTGTGTTCTTTATCTTATCTTCGTTATTTAGTCATAACGCAACACGTTTGTGTTGTTGGGATCCAACAGGGTTCAAGTCCCGTTGTGGATATATTTGGTTGTAGATTAGGATTTTTCGTTAAAAGAAAACTTATAAATGTTAAAGGACCGAAATTCCCTAAGTAACGGAGACAGTCTAACAACGTTAGGGCGGAGAGACCACGACCGCACAAAAATACAAACTATGAGTACCATATCTATACCTATTGAACCACACTGACCAAACATGAAATTTGACCAAACAACATCATCCATTCTTGCAATTAACTCTATAATAAGCAGACACAATATCATATCTACTGCTAGACTAGCTAGTAAGAGCATCCACATCGGGCGTTGCAAAACAATTGCAAAGCAATTGCAAATAAAATAAGCAATCCACGTATACATCTTAGTTTCAAAACTTGAAATTCACAAGTGCAAAATTTATGCGCGTTGCGGCGGTATGTGAAGCATATATTTTTACATTAAATCATTAATAGGATTTTTTTGAAATTAAATCATTATTAGAATATATAAATTATTATCAAAAAAATTTAGATCATAATCAAGAAAGATTGGATTATTATAATCTTCACAGTCCTTTCAAAATTTGGATCATAATTCATTTCATTTTATTAAAAGAATTAGTTAGTAAGTGTGAGAACCACTATTTTTATCAAATAAGTACGTCAAGTTTTAAAGTATATCACTTATTCTAAAACACTTTGAAATGGAAAATATATTACCTATCTTGAAACTGAGGAAGTATAAAAGAATATGTTTATGTTTGAGATGTCGGCTGTGATTTCTAGAAACACAAATGTATTTGTCTCTTTCAATGTTTACTAACCAAATAAGTAACTCCGTTAGTTTATCTCTTCAATGTTTACTAACCAAACCAGTGACACCATCAATTTATTGTGAACACTAACTTGACGGATATTTGAATCACAATTGTATAAATAGTACAATTTTGCAATGCAAGTGGATCCACATTTAATTTCTTTTCTTTTTTTAATACAATATGGATTTTTATTTAAGATTATTTTCTTATATTTTAAATATATAAGATTATATTAAAAGATATTATTGAAAGTTGATGTGGTAGTGATATCACTTATGAAAATGTGTTATACTTGCAGTAATGTTGAAAGCAATTCCAAAGCTAATATGTTACAATCAAAATTTGAATTATATTTTATGGATGTGAATGACTTAAAGTTTGTGCTTTATGTCCTAGAGGTGCTGGGTCACTCCTTTTCTTTTTCTTTTCTTTTTGCTTTTTTTAAAAATAATTGTTTATTTTTTAATAAAAATAATTTTTATTATTATTTTAATCTTAATATAATTTAGCATGAAATATATATTTCTATTTGTCCCTTTCACCTTTAGCATGCTATATATTTTTCTCTATAGAATTATTATTTTATTTTTTATACTATATTACTAGCATTTCTAATTTTATTATTTTTATATTATTGTTCAAATATATGTATGTTTTATTTTCTAACTAAATATTAGATGAAATTATACGTTTATCAAAGTATAACCAAAGAAACTTTGCTCGAGCCAACCTTTACTCTCTACTCTTTTTAATATATGCTTCAATATTACGAGTATTATTTATCAATACCGCATGACACAATTAACACAGCTATAAGAATTTTTTGAGAACCGTTGGATACAATTAACATTTTTTTTTTAACATCAAACACACACATTTTTTACATTACAATTTACATAATAACACAAGTGACACATTGATTACCACATGAAAATCCCCAAGATATCACGCGAGGTGTAATTTACTAGTTCATACACATCGATACACATGTTACCCGGGCAATTTTCTCTATATTCAAAATTCAATTGAAATATATGATACCTAAACCGAATAATACATTGTAAAATTTATAATTGATAGCCTAACTTATTGTCATGTGCAATATTATATTAACTTGTTAAAAAATATCTCCGCCAAAACAAGTTACTGTTTAACTTTTATTTATATTTTACTCCGCAGCTATAAGAAGAAACTTAATTCTTTATATTATTGTTTGTAGTAGTATTATTACTACTATCAGTAATAATTCCAAGTTTTCATATTACGGAGTATTATTGTGGAACCCATGCAATTAGACCACTGCCGTTGGCAGTGGCCGTCCCTTTTAAGATTTGTTGCCATCAGCTGTTGTCACGGTCCGTCCTTTGATGGTGTCGGTTTTCTCTGTGAGTTTAGGGACGGCGTCGGTTATTTCTGTGAGTTTGGGGATGGGGAGGAGGGGAGTGATCGGTTGGTGAGGTGCGGTCCAAAGGGGTATTTTGTGCGTGTACTATCGTAATGTTGGGTCCCAAAAAACTGAAGTGAAGACGTATTGTTGACATGAATATGCCAGTTTAAATTCAGGGCCGGTCCAACTAATTTTTGGGCCCTGGGCAAAATCTTAAAATTGGGCCCCCTGAAGTAATTTTTTTCCAAATAATTGAAAGATTTCCGCCAAATTAAAAGTGACGCCCCAATCCCAAAGTTAAATGTCCGGATTGGACCATTTAGTTTGCCGATTTTCAATATTCCGTTTAACTTACCTTGATTTAAATAACTTTACACATATGTACACATGGGTTGATTTTTTTGAAAGTGGGCCACTAAATTTTGTGGGCCCTGGGCGGCCGCCCTTGTCGCCCATGCTCAGGGACGGCCGGCCCTGAGTTTAATGTCGGTGGGAGGGTAAGCTGACGTATTACTGATTTGACAAAAACTGTGGTTGGGAGTGTTCTTACAAGTTACAATAATTACATCCCCATACAACATGATAGTCAACATTAGCCAACGTTGAAGCAAGCTCATTCCTGCAATCTTAAATACCAATCATTTTGCAGTTGAATAATTAATTCGTTCATCTTGGTGAAGCATTTTAATTTCATCAACCAACTTTAGAAAAATGGGGAGTTTAACCACAATGCCAATTAGCCAATATCCAAATGATTTCTACCCGATGTTAAAGCTAAAAACGGCACATAAACAGATCCCCTCGTGTTTGAAGAGACACAACGGGTTCCGTTGCTCCATGCTTGATATGGGGAGTTTAAAGGCGGTGGTGCAGCATCCTAATGAGATGTACCCGTTGTTGAAGATGAATATGGAAATGAAGATGGTCGAGAAACACACCCCTACGTTGTCACATTGGGGATTTTGTTACTCTATTCTTAGAAAGGTCTCTACTACATTCGTCCTCGTTATCCAGCAGCTTAGCACCGCCGAGTTACGAGATGCAGTAAGTTTCGTTTATCTAGGTGCCTACATTATCTTAATTTCTTTGCTTCTTCGAAATTAATTTTGTTGGTCGGATTTTCATTTTTGCAAAGTTCGAGTGTGCATGAGTAAAATAGGTATGAATAATTAATAAAATATTGGCCAAAATACATTTTAGTAGCCTGAATTTAGCTAACTATGTCTTCTACTACCCTGAACTATCAAAGGTGCAACATGCTACCCTAAACTTGCAAAAATGGTTAATTTAGTACTCTAACTCACTAATTTGTTTATGTTTAATATCAATATATTGAGATGGACGTATATTTTGTAGTCCGTCAAAAGCTCTAACGAAAGTCAGTCAGATAAGAAAACGCGATCAAATTAATGAGTCAAGGTACTATATCGACTATTTTGTCAAGTTCAGGTTATCATGCTGCACCTTTAATAGTTGAGGGTAGTAGAAGACCTAGTTAGCCAAGTTCAGGGTACTAAAATCTATTTTGGGCTAGAATATTACCACATGACCTGCAATCCTACACCAATCCGACATGAATAAAATCAGGTTTGAGTTGATCACAAATGAGTTCGGGTAAAAAAAAAATAGGTCGACTTGTTCAACCCAGCCATTTAAAAATCAGGTTGGTTCGGGTTAACTTATGTATAAACTGGTCGACCCGTTAACCTGTTTAGATTTATATTTTTTTCCAAAATTATGTAATTACTATAAATAACAACTCAGAATTCCACTTTTTTAATCTTTCAATTATCCGACCTTTCAATTTTAATCCTCACGCAGCTTTTAAATTGCTAACTCATTTTAATCACTAATTTGTTAAGTTATGTGGGTCTGTCGAATCAGGTATGGGTAACTATTGGGATTAAGTTAAAACTTAAAAGTAGACACGCGCGCAAAATTAAATAATAGATCACAGTGTGAACTTATAATACTTCCTCCGATTCAAAATAAGTGATACACTTTCCTTTTTAGGGTGATTCAAAATAAGTGATACACTTTGAAAAGTTTCCTTATTTGGCATAAAAAAATGGGACCCACACCCACTAACTATCTACTTTAACAAAGTGAAATTACCCCTTTACCCTTACTTTTTACTTTTAAATATCATTAACCTTACTTTATTCAAAAGGTGTGGGACCCATTCTCTACTAACCATCCAATTAATATAATTTAACCATCATTATAATCTTTTGCCTCAAAAACCGTGAAACCCCAAGTGTATCATTTATTTTGAATCGGAGGAAGTATTACGGTTCTATGGTGAAAACATGTTAATCCCATAGGATCTCATGGTACGTGGCTACCAGCCTACCATCACTCACTCACTCTCACTCACTCACTAATCTTTATTTTTCTTTGCTTTCTTTGTTTCTTCAAAATTATGGTTTGAGTGTTTGACTAAGAAATTGATATTATAATAAAGAGCATAAAGATTTCCCTTTTTTGTGTTTTGACATTTTTAGAGTAATGGTATTGGTGCCTATTATTTGTGTCTACTCATGTGTCTACCAATTTGATCATTATAAGTGTCAAAATTAAAAGATAGTCTGAAGAGAGTGAATTAATAGATGACATATGTCAACTTTAAAAGTTGGTCAACATATAAGTACACACAAATGCTAAGCACAAATATTATTTCTCTTTTTGCAAAAGGTTGGTTTTATGGTCCATGCTAAATTGTAAACTTATTATAAAAAAAATGAGAATAAAACTAATCTAAAGTCGATATGTGTAACCAAGGGCTTTAGTTCCTCGTGCTTTACAATAGGTCTAAAAATAAAATTTGATATCCAAAAACTGGATATCTGAAAATATGGTTATCTGAAAATCCGAATTTCCGATACCAATTATCGATAGTGTTTTCAATATTGCCGTATATCCAATATCCGAAAAATTATTTTCAAAAATAAAATATTAAAATATCTGAAATATCTGAGAAATATTTGAATAATTTGTTATTATTGCATATCAAATAACCGTATTTCAGATACCGGATTCAGATTGTAAAATTCGAATATCCGAAATTTGGATGTATATTATAACGTATTATCTTTTGTTATTTTTTTTCTCATATTTTTATTGTGTTTTAATTCAAAATTTACATATTATAATTTTTCATCATATACTTTAAAGATATTTTTTTTATCTTGAAAGGAACGAAAAAGTGATTTATCTATAATAAGGAAAAATGATAAAAAGCTAACAATATGCCCTTGGTTAGAAATTAAAATGTGCGGGAAAGTGATTTTTTCTCTCTAATAATTTATTTTAAATCAAAATCTTGTGTTTGCCTTATGATTACATTTAGCTTCTTTAATTTGCTATAGCGCTTTAGTTACTCTCAAATTTTAAAAAATTTATAATTCGCTTTTCGTAAGATATACATTGAGAGAGAGCTACGATAATACATTAGGGCATTGGTTATAAGGGTTGGGATCCAGTGAGAATTTAAAAATTGGTGAGGACTGGGAGAACAATTCTCAACCAATTATTTTTTTTAAAATGGATCATTGTTAGAATTTTAGGATATTTATGAAGATAACAATAATTCTAAATTCTGAAAATGATTCTAATTTTTAAAAATGATTGGGTGAGAATTGTTTTTAGAGTCCCCACCAAAATTTGAGTTCTCAACCGATCTTACTTCTTGGTTATAAAACGTTTTCAATAAAAGTTATATTATGGCGACATCCGGTTTTCAATACCGGTCCAAAATATAAGACCAGTTGAACTAACGATCTAGTATTTTTTTTTTTTTTTTTTTGAAACGGCAAATCTAATCTATTCCTAATTACAACCTATGTCCACGACGGGACTCGAACTCCCGACCTCACACTTGAGAGGGAAACACAATACTGCTAGGCCAAAGACCCTTTGGTAACGATCTAGTATTTAGCCGGTTGATTGTACAATCTGATTTTCACAACCATGGTCTAACTAATTAGTTATTGATGCGTCATATATATCATTTAATTAGAAGAATGATACTCCCTCCGTCCATAAATAAAGTTCTTATTTCTCTTGGGCACAACTTTTTAGGAGATAGTTAGTGGTGGGGTATTTGGTATTATTTTTTATTAAAATATAAAGTTTGATTGGAGAGAGAAAATGTTTTAGGAGATAGTTAGTGGTGAAAATATTGAGAATAATATTATTATATTAAGTGGACCCTTTAAGTTTGAGAATGACAACTTTATTTAGGAACAAAATTTGAAGGAGAAATGAGAACTTTATTTAGGGACGGAGGAGTAGTATTTATTATTTTATCTTTGAAACGAGAAAAATGATGGTATTAATTTATGTTTAACTATTTGGGCCTTGGGGTATTTAGATACTTGACTAATGTGAGTTAGAACCCTCCATTCCTATTCTGTAAAAGTTGTTTTGATTAAATAAAACAATGCTTACTAGTTGTAATTTGTAAAATTTGAAGCGCGCGTATAAAAAATCTGAACAATAAATGATGTTATGTAGTTATGTATTTGCATACGATTTATTGTTACATTTAAATTGAAATTTTGATCAACAATGCAGGCGTGCATTTTTTATTTGCTTCTTCGAGCCCTTGACACTGTCGGTATGTTTGCTATCTTTAACTTTATAAGCTTATGATATGTGGTAAATGTATGTTCTTAACAAAGTTTTGATACACCCGTGTTTCCTACTGAGACCGAAATCATTATCGAAATCACGGTTTTATCTATATGTATGATTCACTCTAATCAAGTTATTAAAAGCACGGATGTACATTGCGGATGTGTTCGCTTGCAGAACCGGATCAAACCCCCAGCTACTGAGGAAATACAAAAATACAAAAAAAAAAAAAAAAAAAAGAACCGAGGTCCGAACCGAAATAATGGTTCTAGTTCGATCCGGTTATTTCGGTTTTGAAACCAATTAGAATCACAAATTATATTATCAACATAAGCTACATCTTGAATTAGACTTGAAATTGTTAAATTCATGTTCTAGAACCGAAAAATCGGGAAAAGAAAAACCGAGAACAAAAAAAGACATAAAATGAAAAATGTGAATCGGCATGAATTCCGGGTCCAAATCTGCTTCAGTTCTGATCCAAGGTGTGATTTTTTGTTAAAATGCCCATCCCTAACTAATACTTCCTCCGATTCAAAATAAGTAATACACTTTTATTTTCACGCTTTTTGATGCAAAATATTGTAATAGAGATTATGATAGATTAAAGGGGATAATTAGTGAGGAAGGGCACACAATATGGTTGTGAAGGACAAATTAATGATGTTTAATAAAGTTAAGTGAGGATAAAATGGTAATTTAATATTCAAAAATTTACTAAATAAGAAAAGTGTAGCATTTATTTTGAATCATTCATAAAAAAAAATGTAGCACTTATTTTGAATAGAAGAAAGTACTAGTAGAGTAAACTACATAAATTGTACCTACGATTTTTCCTATTATCAAGTTTCGTATTTCCCAATTTTTTTTCTGCAATTTATGTCCAAGTCATCTTCAATTCCTAAAATTTTTAGGTACCTCACCTAAAATACTACGTACTGTAAAGTATTCACTTTAATATTTTATTTTTTTTTCAATCTCATCTATATTTTATTTTCCTTTTCTTGAAAGGAACAACCCTGTTAATAAAAATAAACAAATTACTTTAAAAAATAATACATCGCCTATCCCGTTTTTATTGTCTAGTATATTATTTTAGTTTTGTCCCATAAAAACTGTCTTTTCTAAATTTCAACCAACCAAAAAATATTTAAGTGAAAAAAGAAAATTTGATTGTTGACATAGTATAATTAATGTACTTTTCTTAAACTGTGTGTTTTATTGTAACGAGCGATAAATTTGGAACGGAGGGAGTAGTAAGTTAAATTATAATGATTATGTTTATCATAATTACTTATTTTTTCTACAAATATCCAATACGTGAAAATTTTCATAAAAAAAATAATAATACGTGTTAATTAAAGCAAATTGTTCACTTTTATTGACTCTCTTAGGCTATGGGGTATGGGTACCACATGTGGTACTCAATTTTCCTGTCACATCATCGCCACCTCAGTAACCACATTACCACCACACCACATCATTTGGTGGAAATACCCACCACACCACATCATTTTATTTTCTATCTCATCATTTCATTTCCATTTATTTTACACACAACTAATATTCTAAGGCTCCTTGGTAGTGTTTTGGTAATGTTTTGGTAGTGTTTTGATAATGTTTGAGTATGTTTATATAGGAAATAAATAAATTAAATTAATTAAATTATTTTTTTAAATCCCCAACGGCTAAAAGAGCCGTTCAACGGCTCTATTTCGTTCAAAACCGATCAAACCACGCCCGTGGCCATGCGTTTCCCGTTGCCTGCTTCAGCCACGCCGGGTGGGAAGAGAGGGGGGGGGGGGTCGGTGTTCCAGTTTCAGCCACGTCGTGGGAGGGTGAGGTGGACACCACACCGAGCACCTCCACCGGCCCATATCGAGGAGCTTTAAAAGCACAACTGCACAAGGTGCGAGTTATTAAAGACATATATGCATGATGCATCTATAACATTGTTTTAATATTTAATCTTAAAATAAGAAATCATAACAAATATACTCGATCAATTACAATTTATTATAAATAAAAAAGAAAATCGTTAAAGAGGGCAAAAGCCCTTTGGCGGAGGTTTAACCACCAACACACCATCTGCCCTAAGAACATCTTTAATCATAATTTCTATAAAATTCTATCTATCTCTATAAATTGTAGGATTATTCATTCTAAACAATATTTCAATTTCAACTATTCACTCAATTTTTCTCTTCAAAACCTAATAGAACCCACTTTCAATTTCAACTAGCAATTATACTTTCATGGCAAAGTGAGGTTTATGGATAGAATTAGTATCCTTTTACTTCAGATATAAAGTGATTTAAGAGAAATTTTATATTTAGAGTGAATGATAGAGTGGGTATCTCCAACCCACCTGACCACCTCTATCAATCCCTCTATCTCTCACTCTAAATATAAAGTGAGAGAAAAGCTCCTTCTATATTTGAAGTGAGAAAATGTTCACTCTATCAATGGACCCCAATATTTCTATTTAATAATCGAATATTTATTTGTATTTAATTGATTTTGTTTTGACTTTGCCCGCCAATAATCCATCCAAATTGAATTTTAAAGTGATGGATAGAGTTTATGGTTGGAGATAAGGTTTTGTTTAAAGTTAATAGACTCACTAATTATAGAGATAGGGTGAATTAAATAGAGTTTATTATTAATAATTCCAGCTACAACCACCACACTCTCCCCCTGATCGTTTTCCCTGGCACCACTACCACCACCCTTTCGGTCATCTTCTCCGGCATCCCAACCCTCTCCTCCGGTCAGGCATATTGATGACCAAATTTCACAAATTAGCACCAAAATTGATATCCATGTTTCATTAATATATGGAAAACCCAAAGACCAAATCAATTTTACAGAGTATATAACACAAGAATTCTGAGAATTGAAAACCCAAGCACCACCAAATCACAAATAATTTTAAATTCGTTTTCTGGATCCATCTTACCCCTGATGGAATCGACGGGGGTTTTATTGATTGATTTCAATCAATTACCTATGATGCTTATTGTTCTTACTTTGTATGTGTCGATTGGATTGTAGCAATGTATCTGGAAAAGTTAAGGCACGATTTTTTAGAAAACGGCTAGGGTTTTTGGAGATACGATCGCAGAGGGAGAAAAGATGGCGGGGGTGAAGTGGAGGAGCTTGGAGATTGTGGAAGGGGTGTTGTAGGTAATAGGTGGAGACGGTGATGGTGTTGCAGGTGTCGCCGGAACAGGGCGATGGTCGGAGGAGGGATGTGGTGGGGCGATTTACATCTTCTCTTTCATGAAGGTTCTTTGAAAGAAGAAAAATGGAAAACAAATTAATAAATGTTTGGTTATTTAAAATTAAAAATAAAAAAAATAATAATAATAAATGGGTAGTTCAGTCATTTAAGTGACCTAAACATTTAAGGATGTAATATGCAGAAAATTATACTTTACGTGATAAGGATGTGATTTGCAGAAAATTATACTTTACGTGGATTACAGAAAAAATTGTCTGAACAAAACTTAAGAATTTTGAAAACGACGTAAACAAATTATGTAATTTACTCTTAAAACTAGCCAAAAATCAAAACTATTAATCAATAGAGGAACAATATCACCAGATTATGATTTCATTTTATTTCTAATATCTTCACACAACATTCATAAATAAACATGAGGATACATATGGGTTCGCAAAAAATAAAGGATTAATGATCTATTATAATGTTATAAGATTATATTTATGATATTAGACAGCAAAGATAAAACTCTAAATAAAAATATACTGTTGTCACTTGTCAATCTGGAGAAGCAATAACGAGAAGCAACACAAGATTTTAATATTTAAATCTTATGCATTTAATATACGCATATGAAATTTGATATAACCTGTTTTTAACCTTGCTTGGTTTTATGATTTAATAATCTTCATTATTTTTTTTGTCTGTTTTCTCTTTGGAAAGAGGATGATACAAACATACCTAATGAGATAAAGGTACCGATTCTGAAGGACTTCCATCATCATATTTATGATCGCGACTTTCACTTTGCCTGTGAGTACATAATTTCTATTTGCGATTTTATGCAACATATAAAGGGTCAATTAATTAATTGCATCGAATATTGTTTAAATATTTAACTCTCTTTTTTAGTCATCGTATACAATGTGCACTTTTTATACTAATTTGTAACGCATTTAATATATTGTTTTTTTGAAAAGTTGTGTGTATAATAACATTAAATTATTTGTGAAAAAGTACAATTGTGTTGCATTATGAATGAAAAATGAAAGTGTGTCACATAAAATATATGGTTAAAAAATACATTGCATAGATGACAAAAATGTGAAAGTATATATGTTACGTTTTGGTGCAATTAGTTAACCCTGTGTAATATACATTCACACATTCCTTTTTGTATGTCTATCTGAAGGTGGGACAAAGGAAAAGAAAGTTCTCATGGACAACTTCCACCATGTTTCTACTGCGTTTCTCGAGCTTAACGAAAGGTTACATTTAATTTGCATACATATATATATTATTCAAAATGGTCCTTATATCCTCCAACTATTTTGCAGTTATCAGGAGGTAATTGGGGATACTATCATGAAAATGGGTGCAGGAATGGCAAAATTTATATGCAAAGAGGTACTTAATTATGATCAAAAGCTGATTAATTTGTATATTATCAAAAGAGTAATGGTATATAGTCAAACTATTTGGTCCTACTCATAATCTTATCCAATAGATGAAGATATGTGTCAAAATGAAAAGATAATATTAAAAAAGAAAATGATCAGATTACACATGTCTCATATAGGATTATAAGTAGGACACAATGGTGGACTAAATATCATTTCTCTTATTTCAGCTCAATATGCATTGCTACTGATTCATGTAAATTACTCTGTTTTTATGTACAGTGTGAGACAATTGAGGACTACGATGAGTATTGCTACGTTGCTGGTTCGCTTACTACTTTGGGGTTTACAAATCTCTTCCATGCCTCAGGCACAGAAATATCCTTCCCCGAGAATCTCGTTGTTTCAATAGGCTTATTTCCCCAAGTAATTAATCAACATATTAATTGGATGCTTTACTAGCTACATTAATTTCTCGATCACATTATTTGTAATAGCTTCGTTCACTAGCTATTATATTCAATTTTGTATACACTAACTAATTAACATGCGCAGAAATCAGACGTGGTTAAAGACTTTCTGGAGGACATAAACCTAACACCCACACCACGCAGGCTTTGGCCTCGCGAAATCTGGAGTAAATTTGTTGATAATCCCGAGGTATCGATCCATCGATCTCTTTTACTTTTATTATCATAAACTAAATGAGGGTTTCCAAATCTAATGATTGGATGTTAATATGTAGGAGTTGCAATATGAAGAGAACTCAGAGAAGGCCCTTCAATGCTTGAATGAGATGGTGGAGAATTCTTTAATGCACGTTGATGATTGTTTAAAGTGTTTGTCCATGTTTCGTGATCAGGCTAACTTTAGGTTTATGGCTATAATGGAGGTAATGTTATATACTCCGTATTAATTATGAGAAATAATATTTACCTGTCATTTATTCATAATATTTTCCTACTCAATTTATAAGATTATATATTCAATCCATTAATTCTATATATCTCATGATATTATTCCTTGATTTTGACACATTTTATGATCTAATGAGTAGAAAGATAAATAGGAACAAATGGTAAGAAACAATACCATTACCCATTAATCAGACACCGCGAGATTGTCTATCTTTTACTTCGTCCAGTTGGACCATATAAGTTTGAATGCAAAAGGTTTAATTGTTTCAAGATTATGATAGTTTGGAGTTATTTTTAATCAGGTTATAGCAATGGGAGAGCTAGCGTTTTGCTACAATAACATCCAGGTGTTTAGAGGCGATGCAAACATGAGACGTGGTAAGATTTCTGGCATTCATGCTTGCTTCAAATTAGTAAGCCCTCTTAATGATATTACTAAGATTTAAGATTACTGGTAACGGGTGCGTCGCATCCCGTCAATAAAAAATTGAACCCCTTTTGCCTTTTAACCAGACAGATTTAAGGGAAAATCTTCATTGATACATCTGTATTATTCATAATTTCAGATATTAATTGTTCAGATGCTACAAATTAAACATCCCCTAAGGGATTGAAAGACCTAGAAGAACTCGAACATGATCCTAGCTAGCTATTATTCTCGAGAAGTAGACCCAAGTGACCCAACAAGTGTCACTAGCTAGATAGATTTGTTTATGCTTTAGTTTCTAACTAATATTTATTTTATAGGTCTTATGGCACAAGTGTTTGTCAACACTAAAACAATGGCAGATGTCTATGGTGCTTTCTATGATTTTTCTTCTATTCTTAAGTCCAAGGTATTTATTATATTCCTTCTAAAGTTATCAAGTTTATAGGGAACGTACTGAATCTAATGTGAGGTTAATTTATTCCCTACTTTTTATAGATTGACATGAATGATCCAAATGCCAAAAGAATGATTAGCAAGATAGAAGCAGTTCAGAGAACTTGCATGGACTCAGGAACACTAGACAAATGGTACGCCCTCAGTCAAAGAATTTGATAATTAATATATTGTTCCATGATATGATCAGTATTTTTGAAATCCATTACTAGTAGGGGTGTCAAAAGGGTTAACCAGACCCGACCCAAACCCGAACACGATTACGCTATTCGGGTCGGGTGCAATCAGGTCTTTTTTTAATATCAGGTTATTTTAACCCAACCCGACAAATCCCGCGTAACATCGGGCAGAGTATCGGGTTAAGATTAGTTACATTTGTCGGGTTTCGGATTAACCCGATTACACCCCTAAATTTCCTTTAAAATTTAAATATTTGATTAGTATGACAATTGACAAGTTCAAAATTTTATATTTAGTATTTAGTTTAGATATATTAATGATATATAAGCGCTTAAATGTAAATTTATTAATGTTTACAATTTAGAAGTTATTTAGGTTTTAACCTAATTCGTAGCAGGCTAGCAGCAGCCAGAAGGATTAACACTAGTTTAAAATTTTGGTGTTATGTTTATCTCAGAAAGCTTATAATTAAATTTTGATGTTCTCTTCTCAAAAGTTAATGTTCTCAAAACTTTAAATTTTGTAGTTTGTTCTCAAAATTTTAAAGTAATACACATAATTTATTTAAAATTTAATCTTATATATTGGGTATCTAACCCGACCAACCTGATCGGGTCAACCCGATAAACACAAACCCGACTAACCTGATTCCTTATAGGGTCGGGTTTCGAATTAGATTTTATAACCTCAAAAACCGACAGGGTCCGACCCGAAAAGAGCCAAACCCGAACCGACAAACCCGATGAACACCCCATAGTTGCTATAATGAAATTCCTTTTTTTTTTTTGTTTCGTTTCAATCAGGAAGTCTTACGTGGTTGAGAGCGAGAAGAGCAAGAACCGTACTACTTTGGTAACGCTCTACATATGTATAATACTTCATTTTGCCTGAAAAACTTTCTAACTTTATAATTTGTATCTTCAAACTTTATACATCAAAAACATGTATTGTAATTTATTTTTTCTACTACAAAGTATGTGTTTTTACTACCAAGAAGTGAGATCGGGCAAAGACTCAAATTTGGTGAAGATTGTAAGGACAATTTTCAACCAATCATTTTTAAAAATTAGGATTATTTTCAGAATGTTGAATCATTGTCATCCTAATAAAGATCCTAAAATTTTAACAATAATCCATTTTTTAAAATTGATTGGTTGAGAATTATCCTCGCAGTCCACACCAATTTTTGAGTTATCACCAGATCCTAACCCTACCACAAAAATTGTCTCCTAACAACATACGTACTATGATCGATATTCATCATGCAGATTGGTTTGTTTAGCATTACAATGGCCATTCTTTCCGCATATTTATCCCTCAATTGACAGCTCAGTGAGTCTAATCTTGTCATAAACTAGAAATTAAGTGGCACTTTTTATTAAACTTGTTTGTCCCTATTGTCAATTTTCTCAGGAACCACTAGCTTTGGGCATCGATTAAGAAAACACCTGTCAATTTGAAGCAGTCATAGCTCTCTATCCAGAAATGTCTCTTTAAATTTCAACTTTTTCATTTTATTTTATTTTCATTAACAGTCTTGTATTAGTATATGATATGATATGCTTTAATGCTTCGATTATTCCTCCTTTACTAAAGACTGTTTTTAATGTTTTGGCTATTCTCTGTTATTTAAGACTCAAACAGGACCAAAACCGAAAATCATGACATTACAGAACTAAAATCGAACCGATTACGTATTTTCGGTTTCAGTTCGATTGGATACGGTTTTGCGGCTCAAATATTCACCCCTACTAAGAGAAATTAACAATTTCGAGATGTGTAAAAGGTAGTTCTTAATTTTCTTTTGTACTCCCAAAGGATAAATTTCAAATTAATTAACTAATTATAAGTAATAGTTCAGATTAATCACACATTTTATACATAGAATGGTATTTTGGTCATTTTTACAAAAAATTAGAAATTACTATTATTTATTTTAGATTTATAATTATTTATTTATATTTTTTACTTCCTCCAATTTAAAATAAGTGCCACACTTTGATTTTTCACGATTTTTTACACAAAAGATTATAATGATGGTTAAATTAGATTAATTGAATGGTTAGTGGATAATGGGTCTCACGCCTTTTGAATAAAGCGGAGTTAATGATGTTTAAAAGTAAAAAGTAAGGGTAAATGAGTCATTTTACTTTGTTAAAGTAGATAGTTAGTGGGTGTGGGTCTTATTACTTTTTGCCAAATAAGGTAATTTTTCTAATTGTAGCACTTATTTTGAATCACACATATAAAGAAAGTATAACACTTATTTTGAATCGGAGGAAGTATTATTATTACTTCTTCCGTCCAACAAAAAAGTTTCTATTTCCCCTCATACTTTTGTGGGCCGGAGGGAGTGTGTTAAGTCTAGTTTTGGTCTTAAACATGTAATTAGTGGTAAATAATCTAGATTAAAGGTAAGGGTATAAATAGATACCTTTAAGCTTGATGATGCAAGCTTTCCCACATTCTAATTGAATTATCTTTTTGAAAGCTCATTTCCCTCTTCATCTTCTCTCTCAAAACACACACACATACACACACTAACTCATATCAATTTCTTCAAATCACCATGAATCATTGAGATTTCGATTGCTATAGTTCTATCAATTGGTATCAGAGCACAATCCACTTGGAATAGATCCAAATTCGTGCTAAATTGATCCAGATTTGAAGATTTTTGAAAATTTTGAAAAAGAGTTGTGAAATTTTAATGTCAAAATGTTTGTTCGAAATCAGTGTTTTTATTGGATAATCATGTTTCTCCATTGATTCTAAGCACTATAGAATCAAATTTCGTTGCAATCCATCAACTATTGATCTCAATTTGATGATTTATGTGAAAAATATGAAAACTCAAAATTTTGACTGTAACATCAAAATCGAAGGTTGATTTGATCCGTTTTGAGTTGTATGATTGGATTAAACTATTAGAAATTGATAATCGAGCATTTTGTGATTTGAATCACTGATTTTGGTTAAGAATTGAGCAAAATTGAATCAAATAAGTGAGTTTTATTTAAGCTTACGTACGATGGTAATGAACTGATGAACGATCTCGGCTTGATGAAGGTTCTCGGCTCCAACAGAATTGATCTCGACTCGAGAACCTCTATAGTAACAATGCGACTCGAGAACAATTGAAGTTCCCGACTTGACAAGATCTCGGCTCGAACAAAAACAGGATCTCGGCTCGAACAAAAACAATGATCTCGGCTTCGGTTAATCCAGAATTCATCTCGATCTCTGCTCAATTTGATACTGTTCTCGCTAAATTCGATCTCACCAAAACCAAGTTCTCAATCGGCAATTGATTTCTACTCAATATCCAATTCCGATCACGGCATCTGGACCCAATATCTGATCTCAACCTCGCATGATAGATCTCGGCTCAATATTTTGTTTAGTCCAAAAATTTCATTTCGGCCCAATACAATTAAATCCATTTCAATTAAACATTTTTTAGCCCAAATCAATTTTTAGCCCAAATCAAATCAATTACACTCATTTAAACCCAATTCAATTAAATCCATTTCAATTAAACATTTTTTTTAGCCCGAACACAAAAGCTTTTACATTTTTTAACCCGAACACAAACCTTTTACAATTTTTTTAAACCCGAACCCGATACGTTCTCGACTTTTTATTCAGTTCTCAACTTTTTAAACACGTTTAGTTTTTACATTTTTTTAAATCTTAAAAGAATATTTCCACTTTTTAAACACGAGAACTTTTAACCAAACCAGAAAATTCTTCGAATTTTTACATTTCTCGACTCAAAACTATTAAATTTTTTACACTTCGAGATTTTATACTTTCAAACCCAAGAACCCGATTAACACAAGATCTTCTACTTATCAGTCCGAGAACTCAATCAACCCTAATAATCGTAAAAATGGAAAAACCTACACCAGCTATAACTGGTGATTTGGACAAAGAACTTCAAGAAGTACTACATGCTATGCCACTTATTTCAAACTATAAGAAGAAAGATTACTCAAGGCCTACCAAAAATAATCGAAAATCTTCATCAAATTTTAAGCTTGTTATATCTGCTACAATCTCAACTGAAAAGCCAACCATCACCCCTTTGGATGCTACAAAGAAATTAATCGTTCGTGATTCAGAGTATTTTAACGTAAGATGTTGATGGCTAAACAATTTGAGACTGGAAAAGTGTTAGCTGAAGATGAAGAACATGTAGCTGAAGATGAAGAACATGTAACAAATATGTGTTTCATGGCAAGAGAGAATGCTGAGGTTTCTGATCGTTTCAATGAAGAAGCCAACAAAGAAAATGAGGTAATCAGTTCCCTCTTATCAAATTCTGATAATACCATTGACCCTGATACTTGTTTTGTTAAAATTCAGATATCTGAACTTGATTATTTAAAACAAAACTTTTAGATGAAAAAGATTTAAATAATCAACTTCAAGAACATTTAAATGATTTTGAAAATCAAAGGGAACAAACTGTTCATTTAGGTGCACAACTTGTTCATCATATTAAACAAACCAAAAATTTCAAACTCGAGAATCTGGATTTACAAACTCAAGTATCAGAATTGAAGGCTAAATATGACATTGATTTTAAGAATCTGTCTCATACAATTTCAGAAAAAGACCTTGAAATACAAAATCTTAAAAATATACAAATTTCAATAGCAAATGATCGACATGATAAATATTACAAACTTTACACTAAAACATGGCATGTTTATCAACTTATTTAAAACTGTTTGGAACGTAAAGAACAAGACTTTGATGATAATGAAAAAAAGTTTAAATCTTTAACTCTCAAAGTAAAGAATTATCTGAAAATTTACATGAACAACACATCAATTCATCAAACGAAATGAAAAGCAAACAGAATATCATACAGAAACTTAAAAATGAAAACAATGAATTGAATTCCCACATCAAACGTCTTGAAGAGTTGATTGCCAAAAGAGGATATACTGATCAAACCATCCATTTGAACAAGCCTAAATAGTTCAAATATTTCAATTCAAAAGAAGGGCTAGGAGCTGATAATCCAAAAATATCTTAAAAAGGCGTGCAAAGTGCTTCCAACATTATATGATTACAAATACACGCATCTAGATATCTGGCGGAGCTTCACTCGAATGACTGATGAGGAAGAAGAGATTGAGACATTTAACATAGCAAAGAAGGAGAATGCACAAATTAGTTTCAACTATGCTGAATTAAATAAAACATATGAAAATAAAAAGGCCAAATTCGAAATTGATTAATATTTTCCAGTCGTGACTCCAGAAGAATTTGAAACTAAAGGAAATGCTGTTATTCAACAAAAGGTTACACCAAAGATTTATGTTCCAAATCTAATTCTAGAAAAGAAAATTTGTCAATTGGAAACTGAAATCGATGAAACACATCAGACTTTTGATAAAAAAAATATGTTTTGCAAACCAAAATTTATGAATTAGAAAATAAAATTGATGAAACACATAAATCTTTTGATGAAGAGAAACTAAAGTTGCAAATACAAATTCAAAATTTAGAATCTAACTCATCTCATCGTCAGAAGCTTAAGAAGTCTAGTGCATCTATGAACTTAGATTCTCCTTTAACTACAAAAAATAAATGTAATAACTCTAGGTTGTCTTCTCCTGTAATGGCATATCGTGATATATATACAATCAAGCAATCTCATGTTAATAGAGGAAATACAAAACCTAAACCGAAATCACAAGTAAGTTCCTCTACCAAAACTAAGCCTAGGAGATCCACGGTTCCACTAAACTCTGATATGAAATTGAATGCTCTCAAACAAGTTATTAGAGGAAATTCCACACCTAAAAGTTCAAACAAATTAGGTTCCTTTTCTAGACTTAAGCATTATCAGATGGATAATACTAAATCAACAACCGTTTTCAAACATTCTACGTCTTCAAAGACATTCAATTACAAATCTAAATCTTTAAGATACTCAAGAAAAGAGTTACTTTCATTGGCACCTATATCAACTTTTAATCAAGTGCCACACAACTCCTAAAACACCCAGGATCTTAAAAGAAAAATGGGTTCCCAAAACTCCAAAATCTCAAATAATTCTCCGAAAATTATTTGAAAGTGAAACATCGAGTTTCAGTTTTTCTTGGAACTCCAAATCTTTAAATCAAATAGATACAAGTTATCGATGGTTTCAGTTAAACACTAACACCATCAGACCCAAACAAATATGGGTACCAAAAGTAGGGAACGTACTGAATCTAATGTGGAATTAATTTATTCCCTACTTTTTATAGATTGACATGAATGATCCAAATGCCAAAAGAATGATTAGCAAGATAGAAGCAGTTCAGAGAACTTGCAGGGACTCCGGAACACTAGACAAATGGTACGCCCTCAGTCAAAGAATTTGATAATTAATATATTGTTCTATTATATGATCAGTATTTTTGAAACCCGTTACTAGTACGGGTGTCAAAAGGGTCAATCAGACCCGGCCTAAACCCGAACACGATTATGCTATTTGGGTTAGGTGTAATCAGGTCTTTCTTTAGTATCAGGTTATTTTAACCCAACCCGACAAACCCGACGTTAGCATCGGGCCGGGTATCGGGTTAAGATTACTTACCTTTTTTGGGATTCGGGTGACCCGATTAGACCCGACTAAATTTCAAAATAAATTTCCCTTTAATATTTAAATATTTGTTTAGTATGACAATGGAGAAGTTCAAAATTTTATATTTAGTACTCTCTCCGTCCCACAAAAAACTTTTCATTTGTCTTTTCCACAAATTTTTAGGTGATAGATAGTAGTGTGGTCATTGATATTACTTTTGGTTAAAATATAAGGTTAAGTTGGAGAGAGAAAGATAGTTAGTGGATATTAGTGGTGGGTCTTTAGTAATAATATTTTTTTATTGTGTGGAGCCCATCAAATGTGGGAAATGGAAAGTTGTTTGTGGGACAAAAAATTAGAGGCAAATGAAAAGTTTTTTGTGGGACGGAGGGAGTATTTAGATTAGATATATTAAATAATATAAGAGCTTAAATGTAAATTTATTAATGTTTAAAATTTAGAAGTTATTTAGGTTTTAACCTAATTCGTAGCAGGCTAGCAGCAACCATGAGGATTAACATTAGTTTAAAATTTTGATGTTATGTTTCTCTAGAAAGTTTATAATTAAATTTTGATGTTCTCTTCTTAAAAGTTAACGTTCTTAAAACTTAAAATTTTGTAGTTTGTTCTCATTTTTTTTAAAGTAATACACATATGATTTGTTTAAAATCTAATCTTATATATTAGATGTGTAACCCGACCAATTCGATCTAGTCAACACGACAAACACAAACCCGACTAGCCTGATTCGGCTTTCGGGTTATAATTTTCTACCTCAAAACCCGACGGGCCCGACCCGATAAGAGCCAAACCCGACCCAACAAACCCGGTTGACACCCCCTAGTTACTAAAATGAAATTCATTTTTTTTGTTTCGTTTCAATCAGGGAGTCTTACGTGGTTGAGAGCGAGAAAAGCAAGAGCCGTACTACTTTGGAAACGCTCTATATATCCATACTATAAAGCATTTAGGACTACTAAACATTGCAACTCCTTAAACTTAAACTTAAGGATATTTCCACTTTTAGTAACTTCTTCAACACCACAAAAATAAAAAAGTGTTGATTCCAGGATTCGAACACAAGACCTCTTGTGAAATCTGACTGTGTATTAACCAATTGTTCTAAATGACACTTTTTTTTATCCCAAAAAAACAAAGTACATATCACTGAAAATGCTCGCATTTTCCCCTCTTTTATTTGCGTTACAATTTAATTTTCTGGAAACGTCTTGACTATTCAACACTTATTGACTATACTAATTTTTCAGTACTAATTTTTCGGAATATACTTACCACCAATTAATTTACTTCCTAAATTGACTATGTTACCCATAAGTGTATCTTAAGAAGATAGAAGCTTTTGTTCATCTTTCAACATAACGCATATCTTATCTTACTCATTTATAATGTATTTAGGACTACCAAATATCTATACTATAAAGCATTTAGGACTACTAAACATAGCAACTCCTTAAACTTAAACTTAAGGACATTTCCACTTTTAGTAACTTCTTCAACACCACAAAAATAAAAACGTTTTGCTTCCAGGATTCGAACTCTATACTATAAAGCATTTAGGACTACTAAACATAGCAACTCCTTAAACTTAAACTTAAGGACATTTCCACTTTCAGAACTTCTTCAACACCACAAAAATAAAAAAGTGTTGCTTCCAGAATTCGAACACAAGACCTCTTGTGAAATCTGACTCTGTATTAACCAATTGCTCTAAATGACACTTTGTTTTATCCCAAAAAAAAGTACATATTACTGAAAATGCTCGCATTTTCCCCCTCTTTTATTTCCGTTACAACTTAATTTTCCGGAAGCGTCTTGACTATTCAACACTTATTGACTATACTAATTTTTCAGTACTAATTTTTCGGAATTTACTTACCACCCAATTAATTTACTTCCTAAATTGACTATACTACCCATAAGTGTATCTTAAGAAGATAGAAGCTTTTGTTCACCTTTCAACATAACGCATATCTTATCTTACTCATTTATAATGTGTTTTGGACTACTAAATATAGAAGTCCTTAAACTTAAACTTAAACTTTTTTCTACTTTTTGTAACATCTTATACACCGCAAAAATAAAAAAATGTTGCTTACAGGATTCGAACACAAGACCTTTTCTGAGTACAGACTGTGTGTTAACCGATTGATCTAAATGACACTTTGTTTTAGAACCTTAAACAACCAACTTTAAATAGAAAACATATTGTATCGAACTTTCCATGATCAAGGTATTTGTTTGTGTGCTCACATAATTTTTAATTATAATGTAACGACCCGAAATTTTAAATAAATAAATTGTACAAAAATATGATAAATAAGGATAAATCGTTTAAAGAGCGTAGGAATTTGTTTCGTGTCGTTTGGAGACCGTACGAGAAAGTTATAGGCGAAACCGGGTCGAGACCTAGACCGAAAAGTGTAGCCCTGCTGTACGAGGGAAGTTCACGGCGTGAACTTTAGTTCACGATCGTGAACTCCCTCCAGGGATTGTTGTATCTGGCGATGGTAGATCACGATCCGTTAACGATCACGAAGTTCGCGTGCAAGGGAAAGTTAGCGACGCGAACTTAGTTCGCGCCGTGAACTTTGGCCGTGCAGCATTAAAGTCGGGTTTTGGCTCATTTAATGCATTTCAAAACCCTAGTTTCTTCCATTGGCGATTTCTGAGTGCATGTGCTGATCTTGGTCGATTTGTTCATCAAAGCTTGATAGATTTCACTCCTAGGTGAAGATTAAAGGTATATCTTCACTCCTCGATCTTTGTAGCTTTAAATCTATGTATTTTGATGGTTGGGTTTGAAACCCTAGTTATTGGGGGTTATGGTTTATGGTGAATAAATGATGTATACACTTAATAGATGGTATATTAACAAAGGAAACAAGTGTATGATTTCAATTGGTAAGAATCTTAAGGGTTGGTTAAACCTAGGGTTTGGTAAATTACCATAATTGGGGGAAAGTGTTAGTTGATGGTATCTAGTGATTAATGGATACATTATTAGTAGTATGAGATGTTGAACATCTTGTGATTGTTGTATTAGGCTTTTGGTGAAGTCTTGGAAGTTTGACCGAATTGTGGAAGCAAGAGTTATGGTGTCAAGATCACGGTTGGAGCATTAATTGCTAAGGTGAGTACGTGTGGAAATTTACTGAGTACATAGCCTATGAAATACATTTTATTACTTGTGATATGGTCTATTTGCTTAATTATGTCGACTAGTAGTTAGTAGTTAGTTATACCGATAATAGTATTGAACTAACTTGTTTGATGATAGACGTGATAGCCGAGAGCTAGATTGATATAACCATTGAGTTATGATATGTTGAGATGATGTGATGATGCGGGGGACCCCCGGTCATGAGGTGTGGTGTGAGGGGCAGTTGGGTGGATTCCCATCGACTCCACCACGATAGTAGTCTTGCTAACTGGAGGTAGTCCGGTGGGTAAGGCAGGTATTGGTAGATTGGGTGAATCCCTCTTGCCGGTATCTTGAGGCTTATTAATGGCGATGGATTTCGGTTAATAAGTCAAGGTGGTTCTAGTTAGTTCGGGGGCAACCCGATAACAAGATATGATTGCTAGGAAAGCAAAGTATTAGAGTCACAATAGGGTGACTAGTTAGATGGATGATTTACATACATGTTTGTCTATATGCTATACGATTATCATTATCATTGGGTCTAAACCCATGTAACTCACGAGATGTTTTGTCTCACGTACTCCTTGTTTGTTTTGCCATGTACTCAGGTTCGGGATCGAAGGTTTAGGTACGCATGGATAGAGATGCGGGGCCTAGAGTAGAAGAACTTTAGATTGGGTTTATGCTTAGCTTTGGTTTTGATCTATTTTATAACACCAAACTTTATACTCTGATTTTCATACCAAAGGTTTTTGTAAATCCATATTTTGGAATAGTTTTTCTATTTATGAAAAATGATTTATTTTGGGCAAATGTTTTGTATTAAAATTTGAGGTGTTACAACTTGGTATCAGAGCTACTGTTTAAGTGAATTAGGTTGGATGACCATCCTAGTCTTAGACTGTAGCATTAGGAATATAAGATTCCTTAAGACCATAGGTTGACCTTTAGACTTTATATTAAGTTTAGGGTTGAACCTAGGGGACCAATGAAATTTGATATGATTATGGATATTGAGTCTTATGCGACTAATGGGTTGTACACAAGGTACTAAATGTTTAATGTCTTTCGTATAGTCTTGATTGAAAGAAATGGTGACCACGCGTAGAAGTGGTAGAGCCCCGGAGGGCCGGGAGGAGGAGATACCTCATGTTGAGGTTGTGGTTGAACAAGAAAGTCAACCGTCGATGCATCGAATGGGTGAGTCGGAGGTCGGAGCAAATAGAACTCCGGTAAACATGGCGGATCTCCAAACTATTATTGATCAAATCAAAGGAACGGTGGCCGAGGAAGTGCACCGAATTATTGGGGACCGTGAGAGGTCGGGTGGAGACCGTGAATCCGAGGCTAGATCGGATGAGAGAACCGGGGGTAGTGGCACCGGTGAAGGAAAGTCCTCCACGGGTGGCCAAAGTGATGCTAGGGCAAAGCCCGACGTGAAATAAGGTTGTTCGTTTAAATCCTTCATGGCTTGTAAGCCGAATGTGTACAAGGGTAGTTCGGACCCGAAGGTAACTATGAGGTGGATCCGGGAGACCGAGAGGGTTATCGGTAGTAGCAAGTGTAAGGATGCCGATATGGTTACGTATGCGTCACAATTGTTAAAAGAAGATGCCATGGTTTGGTGGGATATCGTGTATGAAACCCTCGGGATGGAGGTGGTTGAGAAAATGACGTGGTATGAATTCACCACGAGATTGAAAAAGAAATTTTGTCCCGAAAGGGATTTGGAAAAGATGCACGAGAAGTTCGTGACCCTTAAGAAGGGTGATTTGTCAATCGAGGAATACTCGAGAGAGTTCACGGGATTGCTCCCGTTTGTTGCTAAAACCTACTCGGATGAGAGGTTGAGGGTGGTCCAGTATGCTAGTGGGTTACCGTGGGACTACCAATTGGAAGTTAAGAGGGCGGTCACACTTGATGAGGCCATTAGTGCCGCCCGGGGTGTTGAGGAAGTAAATGAGGCACAGGTTGCCGAGAGGGCCCATGTGGGCGAGAAAAGGAAAACCGAGAGCGGCTCTAGTTCGTTCAAGAAAGGGAAGTTCACTTCGAGCTTCTCTAAATAAGGAAGTGTTGGCCCGTGCAAGAAATGTGGGAAAAATCATACCGGCATATGCCGAGGAGAGTCAAAGGCTTGTTATAGTTGTGGCAAGATGGGGCATATAGCCCGGGATTGTAAGGCCAAGTTGTCGGCCGATGTGGAGTGCTACTCATGCCATGAAAAGGGGCATTATAGAAATGTATGCTCGAAGAAGGGAATAGAGTCGATGGTGTCCACGGCTCAAAAGAAAGTGGAACCGGCAAAGGTGAATGGGCGGTCCTTCCAACTCACTAGGGAGGAGGCGAAGGAGGCACACGATGTGGTATCAGGTACTTTATTCATTAACTCCTTGCCAACTCATATTTTGTTTGATTCGGGTTCCAATTATTCGTTTGTGTCTTATGAGTTCGGTAGTAAATTGAATGTGCCGTCCGAGATGTTAGATGAGGTTTATGAGATAGAAATAGCCGACGGGAAAACGTCTATGGTTGAATGTGTTTATAGAAATTGTGAAATAGAAATAGACGGTAAAAAGTTTAAGGTAGATTTGTTGCCCATGGGAATTAGGGCGTTTAATGTGGTTATCGGTATGGATTGGTTGGGTATGCACCAAGCCAAGATTTTGTGTGGAAAGAAAATAGTGTCGATTAGGACACCCGAGAATGAGAAAGTGTATGTGTATGGGGAGAAACGACATCACATGCCTAATGTGATTACCGCCATTAAGGCGAGGAAAAGTATATCGAAGGGTTGTGCATCGTTTATTGCTTATGTATTAGATGGCCGAAAAGAAAAGAAGACGATGGATAACGTCAAAATTATTCGGGATTTCCCCGAGGTATTTCCCGATGACTTGCCCGGTTTACCACCGGAGAGACAAGTCGAGTTTAAAATTGATTTAGTTCCGGGGGCGACGCCGATTGCTCGTGCTCCCTACCGTTTAGCTCCCACCGAGATGCGGGAATTGATGACCCAATTACAAGATTTGTTAGACAAAGGTTTTATTCGTCCGAGTTCGTCACCGTGGGGTGCACCGGTGTTATTTGTTAAAAAGAAAGACGGTTCGATGAGAATGTGTATCGACTACCGAGAGTTGAATAAGGTAACAATTAAGAACTGTTACCCGTTGCCGAGAATTGACGACTTATTCGACCAATTGCAAAGTGCTAGTTATTTCTCGAAGATTGATTTGAGGTCGGGTTATCACCAAGTTCGGGTGAAAGAAGACGACACAGAGAAGACGGCTTTTCGTACACGTTATGGTCATTATGAGTTTCTAGTGATGCCGTTTGGTCTTACAAACGCGCCGGCTATTTTTATGGATTTGATGAATCGGGTTTGCAAACCGTTCCTTGATAAGTTTTTGATCGTGTGTATTGACGACATTTTGATTTATTCGAAAACCGAAGAAGAACACGAAGGTCATTTGAGGCTCGTTCTAGACGTGTTGAAACGGGAGAAGTTGTATGCAAAATTCTCGAAGTGTGAATTTTGGTTACGGGAAGTGCAATTCTTAGGTCACGTAGTGACGTGTGATGGTATTAAGGTTGACCCGTCCAAGATTGAAGCGGTGTCAAATTGGGAGCCTCCGAGAACTCCAACCGAGGTTAGAAGTTTCCTTAGATTAGCCGGTTATTACCGAAGATTTATACAAGACTTCTCGAGAATCGCGATTCCACTTACGAAGTTAACGAGAAAAAGTGAGAAGTTTGTGTGGGAGAAGAAGCAAGAAGAGGCGTTTAAATTGTTGAAAGAAAAGTTATGTAACGCGCCGATTCTTACGTTACCGGATGGTATGGAAGATTTTGTGGTTTATGGTGATGCTTCGAATCAAGGGCTCGGTTGTGTGTTGATGCAAAGAGGTAAAGTGATCGCGTATGCCTCGCGACAATTGAAAAATGCGGAATTAAGGTACGCGACACACGACTTGGAGTTGGCGGCGATTATATTTGCCTTGAAGTTGTGGAGACATTATTTGTATGGTACTCGGTGTACGTTGTACACGGATCATAAAAGTTTACAATATGTGTTTACTCAAAAGGATCTTAATATGCGACAAAGAAGGTGGATCGAGTTGATCGCCGACTATGATTGTGAAATTGTGAATCACGCGGGAAAAGCTAATGTAGTAGCCGACGCCTTGAGCCGAAAGGTTTATGAGAACCCGAACCGAGGAATTCTAACACGAATAGAAGTCGTCTTGAGTATTATCGAAAGAATCAAGAACGCCCAACGAGAAGTTATGGGAAAAGACGAGTTAAGGCAAGAACGGTTAGGTAAGAACCAACATTTTCTCGAAAATGCACAAGGGTTGAAGACCGTAGGCGGTCGTATTTGGGTTCCTAAGTTCGGTGGCATCCAGAAAGAGTTGTTGTATGATGTGCACAAGTCAAAGTATTCGATTCACCCGGGAAGTACAAAGACGTACCAAGATATGAAACGGGTTTATTGGTGGCCCGGAATGAAGGCGAGAGTGGCCAAGTATATCTCTAAGTGTGCCACGTGTGCACAAGTGAAAGCCGAGCATCAAGTACCGTATGGGGTAGCTCAGTCATTGGTTGTACCGGCCGGGAAGTGGGAAGACATAACTATGGATTTCATAGTAGGTTTACCAAAGACGAGTAAGGGTCACGATGCCATTTGGGTCATAGTTGACCGGTTGACCAAGAGTGCGTTATTTTTAGCCATTCGGGAAACGTTGCCACTTGAGAAGTTGGCTAAGTTGTATGTTGATGAGGTGGTTCGACTCCACGGGGTTCCGTTATCGATTGTTTCCGATAGAGACGCGAGGTTTACCTCGAGATTTTGGCGGTCATTACAAGAGGAGTTGGGTACAAAGTTGCGGTTGAGCACGGCTTATCACCCGCAAACCGACGGTCAAAGTGAAATAATGATTCAAACGGTTGAAGACATGTTAAGATCGTGTGTACTAGATTTCGGTGGTAAATGGGATGAACATTTACCGTTAGTCGAGTTCTCGTACAATAATAGTTATCACTCGATTATCAAGATGCCGCCTTATGAGGCGTTGTATGGAAGAAAATTTAGAACTCCATCTTGTTGGTTAGAAGCGGGAGAAACGAAACTCACGGGTCCCGAGATCGTGAGAGTGACGAATGAAAAGATCGGTATTATTCAAACCAACATGAAAGTCGCCCAAGATAGACAACGAAGTTATTCGGGTTTGAAGAAAAGGCCATACGACTTGGATGTCGGTGATATGGTCATGTTGAAAGTGTCACCTTGGAAAGGTGTGATGCGGTTTGGTAAGAAAGGAAAGTTAAGTCCAAGGTATGTTGGACCGTTTAAAATATTGAAACGGGTCGGGATTCAGGCGTTTAAGTTGGAACTTCCACCCGAGCTTCAAGGTGTGCATGACACCTTTCACGTGAGTTATTTGAAAAAGTTCATCGGGGAAGTTGAAAATATTATTCCGTTGCAAGAGTTGCGGGTTGACGGCCCGAACCGGTTGATTGAGAAGCCCGAGGCGATATTAGAAACGAAACAAAGAAGCTTCGGAATAAGGAGATCGAGTTGGTGTTGGTCAAGTGGAAGCATTCACTTGGGCCGAATTTGACTTGGGAAGTCAAAGACGAGATTCGGAAAAGATACCCGGATTTCGTGAACTATGACGAGATTCCGAGGACGGAATCTTCTTAAGGGGTAGATAGTTGTAACGACCCGAAATTTGTAAATAAATAAATTGTACAAAAATATGATAAATAAGGATAAATCGTTTAAAGAACGTAGGAATTTGTTTCGTGTCGTTTGGAGACCGTACGAGAAAGTTATGGGCGAAACCGGGTCGAGACCTAGACCGAAAAGTGCAGCCCTGCTGTACGAGGGAAGTTCACAGCGTGAACTTTAGTTCACGATCGTGAACTCCTCCAGGGATTGTTGTATCTGGCGATGGTAGATCACGATCCGTTAACGATCGCGAAGTTCGCGTGCAAGGGAAAGTTAGCGACGCGAACTTAGTTCGCGCCGTGAACTTTGGTCGTGCGGCATTAAAGTCGGGTTTTGGCTCATTTAATGCATTTCAAAACCCTAGTTTCTTCCATTGGCGATTTCTGAGTGCAAGTGCTGATCTTGGTCGATTTGTTCATCAAAGCTTGATAGATTTCACTCCTAGGTGAAGATTAAAGGTATATCTTTACTCCTCGATCTTTGTAGCTTTAAATCTATGTATTTTGATGGTTGGGTTTGAAACCCTAGTTATTGGGGGTTATGGTTTATGGTGAATAAATGATGTATACACTTAATAGATGGTATATTAACAAAGGAAACAAGTGTATGATTTCGATTGGTAAGAATCTTAAAGGTTGGTTAAACCTAGGGTTTGGTAAATTACCATAATTGGGGGAAAGTGATAGTTGATGGTATCTAGTGATTAATGGATACATTATTAGTAGTATGAGATGTTGAACATCTTGTGATTGTTGTATTAGGCTTTTGGTGAAATCTTGGAAGTTTGACCGAATTGTGGAAGCAAGAGTTTTGGTGTCAAGATCACGGTTGGAGCATTAATTGCTAAGGTGAGTACGTGTGGAAATTTACTGAGTACATAGCCTATGAAATACATTTTATTACTTGTGATATGGTCTATTTGCTTAATTGTGTCGACCAGTAGTTAGTAGTTAGTTATACCGATAATAGTATTGAACTAACTTGTTTAATGATAGACGTGATAGCCGAGAGCTAGATTGATATAACCATTGAGTTATGATATGTTGAGATGATGTGATGATGCGGGGGACCCCCGGTCATGAGGTGTGGTGTGAGGGGCAGTTGGACTCCACCACGATAGTAGTCTTGCTAACTGGAGGTAGTCCGGTGGGTAAGACAGGTATTGGTAGATTGGGTGAATCCCTCTTGCCGGTATCTTAAGGCTTATTAATGGCGATGGATTTTAGTTAATAAGTCAAGGTGGTTCTAGTTAGTTCGGGGGCAACCCGATAACTAGATATGATGGCTAGGAAAGCAAAGTATTAGAGTCACAATAGTGTGACTAGTTAGATGGATGATTTACTTACATGTTTGTCTATATGCCATACGATTATCATTATCATTGGGTCTAAACCCATGTAGCTCACGAGACGTTTTGTCGCACGTACTCCTTGTTTGTTTTGCTATGTACTCAGGTTCGGGATCGAAGGTTTAGGTACGCATGGATAGAGATGCGGGGCCTAGAGTAGAAGAACTTTAGATTGGATTTATGCTTAGCTTTGGTTTTGATCTATTTTGTAACACCAAACTTTATACTCTGATTTTCATACCAAAGGTTTTTGTAAATCCATATTTTGGAATAGTTCTTCTATTTATGAAAAATGATTTATTTTGGGCAAATGTTTTGTATTAAAATTTGAGGTTTTACAACTTGGTATCAGAGCTACTGTTTAAGTGAATTAGGTTGGATGACCATCCTAGTCTTAGACTGTAGCATTAGGAATATAAGATTCCTTAAGACCATAGGTTGACCTTGAGACTTTATATTAAGTTTAGGGTTGAACCTAGGGGACCGATGAAATTTGATATGATTATGGATATTGAGTCTTATGCGACTAATGGGTTAATATTATTGTCTAATATTATTGTCTAATTAATTATTAGAGGTATATAACACAAATATATATATATTTCGTGTATGTCTATACCCAAATATATAAGTGTATGATATTAAGGAATTTGATAATTAAGTGTGACAATAATAACTAGTAAAACTATAAGGGTTTAAAGTGTAAGAGGGAAAGTTTAATTAAGAGATTAATCTTAATTAAACTAGAAGGACTTAAATGAAACTTATTCTATTATATATAGAAGGCTTAAGGTTTCATTTAATACTAATCATTCACTTCCCTTAACACCCTACACGAAATCTCTCTCCCCCTTTGGAGATTTCGGCCGAACCTAGGGAAGAACACAAGTCTTGTGTTCTTCGTTCTTCGTTCGTTCTTCGTGTTCTTAGAGTTTCGAAGAACAAGTTCATTGCTAAGATCAACTAGAAGGTCGCTCGATTTCTTCATCATCAGTGGACTATCTTAAGCAAGCAATTAGGTATGTTTTGGGAAACCCTTTTCTCCCTCTCCCCTCTTGGACGAATTCGACCAAAGAGGTGTAACACCTCAATTTCTAAAACGTCTTTTAGGTCATATTTTTAAATAAAAATATTACAAGTCCAATATCCCGAAATACGGTCTAACAAAAATCATTAAAAGTTTATCAGAGTATTAAAACCGGTGTTACAAAACAATATCATAACCATAGGATAAACGGGATCTACCTACGAGCTCCCGAGCTAATCAACACTAGGCCACTTCTATCGCGACCATCTAATCCTTCGATCCTGAACCTGAGTACATAGCCAAAAACAAAGTAGTACGTGAGACAAAATAGTCTCGTGAGATACATGGGTTTTCGACCCATTATCAAGTAAACTTATAATCAATATTTATAACATAATAATTACTTATCTTTATCAACCTTATTAACTCAATTCTCATCTTCAATTATTTTAATCGTATAAACTAATAAGCTTACCATAAGCTTACTCATCATTTAATCACTAATTGCAAGCTATCTCCAAGCTCACACATTTCTTTATCACATATGCAACGGACCTCTCCGAAGCCAACTCTCCTGATATGGGATGTCACAAGTAAACTATCAAGGTAATTGGGAACCCCCATCTTACAAAGATTCATAAGCTTTCCCCGTTTCCGGGTCGTCATGCTCACCCAACACTGGGTGTCGTGGACTGTGACATTCTACTCTCTGCGCAGGGAGGTACCACCCCAAGTAGACGTCTCATGCTCCCCCATTTCTGGGTGGTCTTATTGCGGATATTTCATTCATCACTTATGAGCCTCAACTCCTTTCATCAAATTCATCACTTATTAGAATACATCTATTCTAATTTATCATATCATTCTCTTTACTTATTCAGTTTCAATATTGACTTTACCAAGTCATTTATTAAATAAAATATATTTATCATTTATCAAAATCATATTACTTTAACTTCTCTTTGACTAGAAAAAATATTTACTAGTAGTCACTTTATACTTATTCCCCTAGTAATTCAATAACTACTCTTATGAGCATATTTTACTAATTGATACTCATTACTTAAAAATCATTGTCTTAAGCTTTATTAATACATATTATTAATATACCGATTATCATACTTTTTAATCATATCTTTATTCATACATGTTATTGATAAAGAATAAATAATTACTTTTCATTATCATAGTCTCTTTCTAAATCATAAATCATTTAGACATACTTAAATAGTCTATTACTTGCATTTTCTTATCTTATCAATCATATCTTTATTAAAAACATTTATTAATAAAGACTCATAAAACATCATAGTTTTCAAAATTATTTGTTATGTACTCAGTAAAAGTCTCATGTACTCACCTTAGCTAAGCTTAACCAAAGTTGTGTCCCTTGAACACAATTATCACTTCTCAAGACTTGGAATCTCAAGTTCTTCCACCAAATGACCTAATACCAAAACCAATACAATGGTTTACATCAAACATCAATAACAATCACATATTCCATGGCTAGTTAGCTACTAGCACCATTTTCCCCCAAGTTACCAAAACCTAGTTCCATAAATCACCAAATTTTTCATAGATCCATATCATGAACACATTTTCCTTGTTTTAATTCCATAGATCTAAGTTATACCACTTCTATTTAACCATTAAAGCACAAAGACAAAACTAGGGTTTGAGATTCAAGCTTTCCCTAATTGAATCTATGGCTAAAAACTCAAGAGAAGTAAAGATTTACCTTTGATCTTCAAGTAGGAGTGAAAATTCACAAGATTTGATGAAGAAATCGGTTCCAAACGATCCTTTCCACTCAAAAATGTATACTCACTTGATAGGAGAGAACCTAGGGTTTGATTTGGCATTAAATGACAAGAAACCCGATTTAAATGCTGCCAGCGACCAAAATCGCGTCGCTATTACCCAATAGCATCGCTATTTCTGAATTTTTCCGTCGCTATCTTAAAGTCGCGATCAAACCCCCAAACACGAATTCGATTTTGAAACATTCTTTGAAAATTGATGACTTCCACATCAGCACCCTGATCAACTTGCACACCTATCTCCCCCTGACGAACTGGGGGAGGCACCTCCACAATTTCGACAAGTTAGGGTGCAGACTCAGGTTGCTGAATTGGTTGAATAAAAAATGCGAGGTTTTGAAGTGGCCCAAGAAAGGCTTGCATTTGCTCATGGATTTTAGCGAAACCAGCAGTCATTTCCGCTCGAATTTCAGAAGATGTATTTGCAATTTCAGTCTTCATATCGGATACCGCAGTTGTAAGGTTGCTGACTTGATCGATTAACATATGTTGGGTAGGACAGAGCTCATCATGAGAAGCACTTAATGCATCAATGCATTTTGATTGTTTGGAGATTACATCATGAACCTCATCTTGATTTTTGGCTAACACATCTTGCAGGCCATCAGCACGTGCTGTTGTTCATTTATGGTGTTGATGTCATGCAAGATGGAAGTTTTCTGTTCTTCAAGGGATTGTTGAACGCTGAAAACATCTTGATTGAGTTCACCCAACAGTTGCAGACTTCTTGAGAAGAGATCAGGAACAGTGGAAAGAGTTTCAACACGTTGTTCCATACGATCAAAGGATTTGCGGATTTTCATTTGGTGAAAGTTTTGCTGATGCTGGACTTTATCCATCTGACTACAAATTGCAGAGATAGCTCGTTCAGTTTGTTTAATAGCCAAATCAACCTCTTCATCTCTGGTTTTTGGGCCTTCTGAAAAATACATTTCAGCAGGCTTAGGGTCAGCAATGGGATCCTTTGGGAGCAACTTAGGAATGGTTGTGTGCTTAGTTTTATTTTCATTGATAGTGTTTCCTTTGAGCAGACCAAGTGGATCAGGTGACTCGTCGATGAGGTAATTTTGGTGCAGCGGAGTTGGAGAGCGTTCAACATCTTCATCTTCATCAGAGCAGTCTGATGGTCTTTAGAATTGATCAACATCCTTGTTTAAGTGTTGAATCGGCTGACTTAGGATTCGACTATGTACAGAGAAATTAAAATTGCCATCAACTGGAATTTCACCAAAGCTATCTTGTGGTTCTTCATTATCTGGTTCATAGATTATTTCTGGTGGAACTTTTAATAGGTCTTCATCATAAAGCTGCAAAACCTGGTTAGGAACTGAAATAGACTCTAGTGCAGGTGCTTTGGTTTGTGTGTGCATACTGGACACCGGAGGGGTTTGGGATTGACCCTGAACTGTATCAACAGTCTTTTGAGAGACTGGGATAGAATGAGGTGGAGATCCCATTTTCTCGTCAGATACTATCTCAGTATCTGATAGGGATTGTGTGAGTTGATTATCCTTGGGCATAAGGTTTTTCTTAGATACAAGTTTGGCCCGTTTGGTCCTTGTTTACCCTTTTGTGAGGGACACTCCAGTTGGTGGGTTTTGCATAGTGAGAGTTGGAGATTTGTGTGTTGGGGAGACTTGGTCAGAACCTGATGTGTTTTTCAGATCCATGGTCTCTTTGGAGAATGAGCCGGTATCCGGAGAATCTGAAGGATGTGCGTGCGAAGCCACGTTTTCAGTCCCCGTTTGATCCTCGTTAGAGGGACCGGGTTCAGGGATTAAGGAAGTAAAGTTAAACATACCTTGGGGAAGAGGCTTGACCTCCTTGACGGAATTGCCTGAGAAGTTTGTATCACCCACCATGCTGGAAAAATATCATCCACGTTGGCTGATAATCCCGTATTGCTCTTTTCCAACAAAGTGTTCAAAGATCAGAGATAAGAACCTTGTAAAGGGCACAATGAAGTCTTGTTTGGTTGATTTGACTTTGGACACTAGTTTGTGAAAGATTAGTTTGCCAAAATCAACTCATCGGGTGTAGATGAGGGATTCACCCAAGATTAGATCATGTGCAGAAACACATTCCATACCCCCTGTTTTGGTTGTGAGACACTGATATATATTGTCATGAAGAAGATGGACCATATGATGGTCGACGAACACACAAGTATGTGTGTGTTCAAGTTCTTCGTACAAGGTTTCTTTCTTGTTAACCTAATCTAGTTCTCCAACATCCCAATCCTTTAGGGTTTAAGGATTAGGTTTAATCCCAGTTCCGCATTTAGGGATTAAATCAGCTAGTTGGTTTTAATCGGTCAAGAACAAGTTCATGTTCTTGGTCAGTATGGTCGAACCAAGTATACTAGGAGGTTGACCCAAGTGGTCGATCAGTGTCATGTGAAACCCTACAGTGGTATCAGAGCGTTGGTTTAGAGATCTAGACTAGATTAACAGAGATTGTTTGTTTACTTTAATTTTAAGTTTTTTTTGTTTCAAGTTTTCTTCTTTCTTCTTCATAATTTTCGAAAAAGAGGGAAGAACCCTAGGACCAAGAACATTAAACTAGTCTAAGTTTAATTGGTCAAGAAGGTTTCTAGTAAACCCTAGCAATTTTCGAAAATACCTAGAAAGAACCCTAGGATCAAGTATATTAAACAAGATATGTTTAATTGATCAAAAGGATTCTTTCCATAATCCCTTGAAATTTTCGTGACTTAGGAATACCCTAGGATCAAGTATGTTAAACAAGATTTGTTTAATTGATCAAAAGGATTCTTTCCTAATCCATTAGAGATTTCGAAATCTAGAGGAATACTTGGACACCAAGTTTATTAAACTAGCCTAGTTTAATTGGTGGAAAAGTTTCCTAGCCTTAAGTTTTCGAAAACCCTAAAGAACCCTAGAACATTAAACTAGTTTAAGTTTAATAGTTTAAAAGTATTAATTAGGATAATAATCTAAAACCTAGTTAATTAGACAAGTTTATGTCTAAAAGGTTTAATTATTATTTTGATAGATTTATTAAAAGCTAGTTCTTTAAACCTAGTAATTTAGACAAAGTTTTATTGTCTATAAGGTTTAATTTAAAGAGTTTAAATAAATTTATTAAAAGTTATAATCTATCTTAGAATTTAAACAAAGTTTATTGTTTAATAGGATTGATTAAAATTAGTCTTTTAATTTAAAATAATATGGTTGATCAAGAAAGTCAAAACCCTAGTTTTGATTGGTCAAAAACAAGATTAGGGTTCATCTAAATTAATTTAGGGAATTGTTAAAGAAGATGTTAACTTTTAAGTTCTAAAATTAACAAGGTGTATTTAATTATTTATATATATGTATTTAAATTTTCAGAATTTTTAATAATTAGGTAAAATTGAATTTTAAAGGATATAATAAGTTTATACGTATTTTAATTAGTTTAAGTTAAAATACATATGTATAAGCTAGATGTAATATTCTTATTGGAATGTTACAAATTTATTATAGAATATACATATATACGAATACATTAAATACAAGATTAAATGGAACAATTAAAAAATGATAATGTTATTTTGATTTTTAAAGATAATATTATAATTAGTTATTGTGTAAGTTATAATATAATTAAAACTAGAAAGTACAAAGTTATGATTTAATTATAACTAGAAATTGTACAAGTTGAAATTATATGATTAACTAGAAATATACAGAGTTATATATATTAAGATGTATAAAGTTATAAGTTGTTATAACTAGTTAATTATACAAGTATAGTATAAGTATTTTACTGGTCATGTAATATACTAGATTAATGATCAAGTATAAATAACAAGGACCTATATTTAACTAGTTCAAGTTAGATATAAGAAAGGTTTAAACAAACTAAGAGTTATTATATAGTCTTTATATAATAAGTTTATTAGTTTCACCAAGTATAAACCGGTGATTGTGTTAGCTTAAGTTTCATCATGGTTGTTGAAGCTAGTGGGAGCTACACAAGAAAATCACAAAGTTTGTAAGTGTGTCGTTAAGACATAAGTCTTGGTCGAATCTAATAAGTCATAACAAATGTTTGATTTCATTATTAGACATATGGAAAACTAGATGTGTTAAACTAGGTTTATGATTCAAGTTTATGAATCATAAAAGTTTTAAAAGTTTAACATAAGTTTATAAGTTTTTCAAGTAAGATAAAACAAGTTTTATTCTAGATAAGATTTTTCACAAAATCTAGTAGAACGTTTTGTACACCTCGTTTTAGGTATACATGTAAGATCGTACAAATTCTTGAAACTATAAGTTTTAAAGAATAGTTATTAAGTTTTAAAAAGGTGTCTTGTAGAACTCTTCAATTCACAAGTCACACATTTTAAACAAGGATTAAGATTGGAATAAAGGTTTAAGTAAGTTTAAGACTTAAACAAACCCAAGAAAATCTTAGATCTAAGTACTATCCACATAATGGAACACCTCACTTGTTAAACGATATTCATATAGTAAGGATAAAGAACCTTAGATATGGATTCAAATCATTGCGAGTGTTAGGGTGCGTAAGGTTCTCTGATAATCGGGAGTCCCGGCGCAGAACATCGCACTGTCATAGATGGTCTGATCTACTTTGGTGATAATCGGGAGTCCCGGCCCAAAAAGTACTTGAGTAGAATAAACATACTAGCCTTTATTATTAACTTAGAAATGTACAATTAGATTGTACAAAGTTGTAATAAGTTATAAGTCTAAAGATTCTACGACCCCTAGGAATCGTGTCAAGTCTTGATACGATCGGTAAGGATGATACCAACCAGAAATAGCATGTCTCGTCGGGAAGTGCCCAAACCTTGCGGCGAGAATGTGATATATGAATCCTAGGCCTAAAATATTAATTATGGGTTTATAATATATTTTAGAGAATGTTTATTGATGATTACTAATTAAACTGGGTTTGATTTGTAGATGGCAGCAACAAACGTGATTGCGACAACAAGTACCAACAATCTCTCACTTCGCTCAATCCTCGAAAAAGACAAGTTGACTGGGTCAAACTTTCTCAACTGGGAGCGCAATATTCGTATTGTGCTCAGGCATGAGAGAAAGTGGTATGTCTTGGAGAGAGCAGTACCAAACACCCCTGCTGTTAATGCCAGAGCTGAAACGAGGCAAGCTTATGATAAGCATGTCAGTGATGCACTCGATGTGAGATGTCTGATGCTAGCCACCATGGGTCCTGAGTTACAAGCGGGACTTATGGATGTGCCTGCATTTGAGATGATCCAGCAACTTAGGGATTCATTTCAAGAGCAAGCTCGCACTGAGAGGTTTGACATCAATCGAGCTTTCAACTCTTGCAAGATGGTCAAAGGAATGCCGGTGAGTGCCCACGTCATGTAAATGAAAGGACACATGGATCACCTCGCTAGACTTGGTCACCCCATACCGTTGCAAATGGCAACAGATACTATACTCAACTCGTTGTCTGATGACTACAAGTCTTTTGTGGTCAACTACAACATGCATAATATGGAGAAATCCATTGCGGAGCTACATTCCATGCTCAAGACAGCTGAGTTGAGTTTGGGACCAAATCTAAGGATGTTCTCTTGATCGGTAACGGTGGTGGTGGTGGTAAGAAGAGAAAGGGGCATGGTGGTAAAGGAAGGGGTAAAACCTATCCTAACCAAGGAGTGCCAAATGGTAAAGGTGTCAAACAAAAGGTCAAGAAGGTTAATCCTAACACTGCGAGGACCGAGAACCGGTGCTTCAAGTGTGGTGAGGCTGGACATTGGAAAAGAAATTGTCCAAAGGGTGCAAGTGGTAGTGGAGGAAACGCAAGTTCCTCAGGTAACACAACCACACTTCTTAATCACTTTAAGATACTTGTAAAGTACATTACGAGTAATCTAACTTTTGCAATCGTTTATTGCAGGAGGAGATGGAAAGTGATAGTGACCGGCATGAGATCGTGATGATCCCACGAGCACCAAGTTTTTATAATTCAGTATTTTGTGGATTCGTTTTAAACAATTTTAGTTTATTGTTTTTGGATAATTTTATTTTATGTTAAAACAAGTTTTATTTTGGTTTTAATTAAATTTCGAATCCATGGTTGAATTATATTGTGTGCATGTGTGATAATTACACTAGTCAAGGTTTATGACTAGATTGTAAGTCAAGTTTTGATTTACTTAGATTTCATGTTATATATATATATTTGTTTGGTTGTTGTATAAATAATGTCTTGATAGCTCAAGGTTTTTAGATGCTAGTAATTAGAAAGTTTTTTTTTCTAATGAAAGTGTTTAAGAGTTTTTTGGAAGCATAAGGTTCAAAGGTTATTGAACTTAGTTAAAACATCTTAAGTAATAGTCATTACTTATGATAGAAAGTTTTAAAGTATTAGTATTAATATAGTATGATTATATTGGATATAATCAAGATAGACTTTAAGAGTATTATTACAAGTCTTTTATACTTGTAGTAAAGGATTTAATGAAGTCATAATTCCCTAGTAGGAATAATTGGATATTCGTATAATCCAAGTAAAATGACTTAGACATTAAGCGACTCTTAAAAGGGACAAACTATATTAAAGAATTTAAGAATTAAAAGGTATTATTGCAAGTCTTTTATACTTGTAATAAATACAATATTCAATCAAGTCATAATTCCCTAATAGGAATAATTGGATATTCGTATAATCCAAGTAAAATGACTTAGACATTAAACGACTCTTGAAAGGGACAAACTATATTAAAGAATTTAAGAATTAAAAGGTATTATTGCAAGTCTTTTATACTTGTAATAAATACAATATTCAATCAAGTCATAATTCCCTAATAGGAATAATGGATATTTGACAAATCCAAGTAATGACTTTGGCATTAAATAAAATTCTTAAAAGAATACTAATATGTTTAAGAATTGATAGTATCATTTCAAGTGTTTTATACTTGTTAGATACAGTAATCAATAAAGATCATGATTCCCTAAACAGGAATGTTGGATATTCGCAAATCCAAAGGATGACCTTAATTATTGATAGAATTCTTAAAAGATTAAACTACAAGTTATTGACTAGGTCAAAGTAGTAGTTTAAGAGATGCTTAAAATCCATAAAAGTAAGTGGGAGCTATGACTGACGTAATTCATTAAAGATGTTGATGAATTCAGTTAGTCAAAGAGTTAAAAGAAATAATAAATGATCGTTGATTAGATTATTGCAAACCTAATAGCGTGATCACAAGTCTTGTGATTAATTATTGCATATCTAATAGGTTGTTAACCCTTCAGTGGACAACATAGTCATTTATGGAAATTTCTTGAACTAGTAAGAATGTCTACAAATCAAGTAACTAAAAGAGACTTTAGTTAAAAGGATGGTTTTATGAGTTCAAGAAACTAAGGAGTTAATTTACAATCCTCCTATGTTTACCGAATTACATAAAAGGCAAGACTAGAATATGTTCTAAATTGTTGCAAGAACAATATCTAGCAAAGGCAAAAGTAATAGTATTCCTGAATACTCGTCTTATGTCTTTAGTTTAATAGAAATGATTGGTTTAGTGATAAAGTTACAATTAAGTTTGTAAGAATCATTAAGTAATCAACACAAACGAAAGGAATAAGTAATGATCCAGTAATAATTCAGTATTTATGTCCAGTGAGGAATAATACTTGAGTTAGTATCATTTTTATTCAGACTATGTATGTTTTACAAGATCCATGAATAAAAGTATATTTATTCAAGAAGACACAAAATCTGTGACTACTCGTCTTGGTGGGAACCTCGATGGGACGTTAACGTCATCGCGGTATTTGGTGGTAGATTCGAAAGTTCTTCGAAGATAGCTACACAAGTTTTGTGTAAACCAAATATCGGTGATATTCTGTTGGAGGCTCAACGAATATTGGATTGACCACCGTGACAATACTTCGTGGTTGAAAAGTTCAAAAGTATTGTTCACTAGGATTGTCCTTAAGCCTGAGGTATTTGGTTTAGGATACAATGACTAATGTGCTTTGGTTCAACTTAGACAATTCTGAAATACGTTTGTCATGCGAGGCGATACTGGGTACAAAGGAAGTTGTATTTTAAATCGAAATATACAAGATGGCAATTGCACCTCCTCTTTAGGAGAGATATTTATAGGTCCTTTGACTTGATAAGAAACTGGCAAGTGCACGGCCGTGCCCAAACGAACTGATTTGTTCTTTGTCGTTTATCACAGCAGTTTGAATCAAGAAGTCATAAAATGATTTCGAATACAGGAGTTGATAATTTCTACCATGCTCGTATTCGTTATCACAAATATCGTGCTGCAAGGGATGAGCCTAACATAGTTTGCCCAAGAAGTAGAGACAGAGTGTTCTTTACTAGGAGACGCTATTAAAGAGTTTTTCATAAACTACACCTGGGTTACGTAAGCTGTTTTTATGGGGTTGGTTACCTACATGCCCATCTAGAAGGCCACTGTAGCTCGTATCATTAAGACAAAGGTTACAGACTTGCACAAGTGGGAGTTTGAAGGAATTATGTGCACAGTCAGTCAACCTATGATGATACATCCATGCCTACGAAACACTTAAGGGTCACACCGGTGAGTACATGTAATACGAGTAAGATAAGCAATGATACTACGAAGAGGAATGATTCATAATAGTCATTATGAATCAGTTAAGTATTAAGTTAAGTTTAACTTATTACTAGATTAGTTTAACTAACTAATTAATACAAGTAGTTGTACATTTACTAGTTGAGTAAATATACAATGTGCTAATTATAGATTATCCATGATATGATTTAAAGCTATTAAATCATATAGTAATTGGATAATATTGTTGTATAAATTATATAAAGGTTATTATATAATTAATTATTGAAAGTATAAATACAAGTATATAATTCGTGTATATGGGTACCGAATTATTAGTGTATTAATACTAGACATTTAATAGTTAAGTGCAACAATAATAAACTAGTTAAACTATAAGGGATGGAAGTGTTAAAAGGAAGTTTAATTAAAGATCTAATATTAATTAAACTAGAAGGGTTCTAAGTGTAACTTATTTGTATATAAATAAGAGGCTTAGGGTAACCCTAAACCCCTTGATCATTCACACGAAATACTTCCTCCTTCCCTCTCCTTGGCTTCGGCCGAAACTAGACCAAGAACACCAAGTTTGGTGTTCTTCGTTCTTCGTGTTCTTCGTGTTCTTCAAATCTTGAAGATCTAAGTTCATTGCTTAGATCAACTAGAAGATCGCTCGACTTGTTCATCATCAGTGGATCTATCTTAAGCAATCAACAAGGTATGTTTTGGGAAACCCTTTTCTCCCTTCTCCCTTTTGGACGAATTTCGGCCAAAGAACACCTAGGGTTCTTTGGTTGATGGTCGACGAACACACAAGTATGTGTGTGTTCGAGTTCTTCGTACAAGGTTTCTTTCTTGTTAACCTAATCTAGTTCTCCAACATCCCAATCCTTTAGGATTTAAGGATTATGTTTAATCTCAGTTCCGTATTTAGGGATTAAATCAGTTAGTTGGTTTTAACCGGTCAAGAATTGGTCAGTATGGTCGAACCAAGTATACTAGGAGGTTGACCCAAGTGGTCGATCAGTGTCATGTGAAACCCTACGGTTTCTGTTTGATGAGATCCAATGCTGAAGAATCTACCTATCTGATGATATTTAGTTATCATGTTAGTGATTTACGGTTTAATCAAAGTAAAACGCAGCGGAAATAATAAATATAAATCACTAATCAAGGATCTACATATTGACGAAGTAATTAAGCATAAATAATCAAAGAGTTAGGATGAAAATCATACCCTTGAAGCCTTTGATTACACCAATGAATGAGGAAGAAGAACTCCAAGAATTCAATGTAGAATTCCTCTAATGGTATCCACACTTTGTTTCTAACCCCACGTACACCCTCCTGATTGACCAAACTCAAGAATGAGTTTATCTTATCTTTTGTCTACGTCTGAAAACAATTAAAAGGAGGAAGTATATCTTTCTGGTTTTGTGCGTATCACAATCATCTTATGTTTGTGTCGCACTCTCAAAACCAAGAACACATGCATTTTCTCTTATGTGTTAGTTACGGCCGTATGTGGTTAAAGTGGGAGGATTAGGATTAATCTATCTTGCTCCCTAAGCTAAGTATATATTCCCTAATTACAAGTTAGGAGATATGACACTTAGCCCCTTGTACTTTTGATTCTTTATGATTACTTACTAATACATTTTAACTTAATAATTAATTAAAACATAATTAACCAAGTAATCATAGTTTATATAAATAATATAATTACCCTAATTATATTATATATATATTAAATGGTATTTGGTGTATAAGTGTGTGACCCTTTAGGCTCACATGCGTCTAGCCATATAACTATATGTCATGAACGTAAAGCATATTCTAACATATCAGACACAGACAGGCAAATTTTTTTTTTTTTTTTTTTTTGAGCATATGAGCTTATAACAGATCTCAGATATATCATCTGAAGAGACATATGCCATGCTCAACTGCTTGGAGCTGTTAAGTACATTTAGGCACCCATTGAGGAACGGATGCTGAAGAATTCTTGGTGTCTTCTACCTGAGTCTTTTCTTGCATTGATGTATCTGATGGATTTTCAGATTCAGTAGATGAGGTTTGCTTGGGAACTTGATTCGGGCAATCTTTGGCTTCATGACTTTTAAAATTTCCTTTTGTGGACCAGGGTTGGTGAGAGGGTGATTTTTGGATCCGGTTGAGTCTTTACATTCTGAACCTTTTGTTTTGATGTCTGAGTTATTAATGTTTTCATAGGTTTGGTGACTTTGACTCCTTTGGTCTTTATTGTTGACTCAGTTGTCTTTATTGCTGAAGATTTTTCAGGTGCTGAGATTTCAGGCTTAGCTTTAGTTTCTTCTCCTTCAGAGGTATCATGTTTTTTAGATCCTGATGAATTTGTTTCTTCTGGTTCTGAACTTGGGATATTTTCAATCTTTTCTTTAAATTCAGTAATGTGGGTATTTGGAACTACTTCAGACGTTTTGACGAAGAAATTTTCTTTGGTGTTTGAAGCATGTGATTTGGGAGTGTAGTCTTTTGGTGGTCCGAACATGGGATTTTTTTGACTTGAGATTGGTTTGAATACCTCAGGAAGAACTGCAGCGGTTTTGTAATTCCCCCCAAGAATTGCTTGAACTTGAGCTGGAATTTGTTCTTCCAAAATTATTTAGACAAGTTTAAGGATTTTGACCATGAGTCACAAATTCTTTGGAGAGTTTCGCCTTTCTTTATTAGCTCAACGTTATGCTTTCTCAATGTTTTGTTTATCGTCTAAAGTTCAGCAATTTTAAGCTTCGACTCTTTTAATTGAGAAGTTTCTTGTTTGAGTTTTTCTACTTCATCGGTTAGTTTCTTCATAGTAATTTCAGATTCAGCATATCGATTATGAGTACATACCAGATTTCGAGTGAGCACTTGAAATAGAGATATGTTTTCTTCATCAGAGGCTTCATGAAATTTTCTCACCCTTTTTAACGTTTCTGCGTCCCATTTCTTAGAAGATGAAGTTTACTGTTAGTTCAAATTCATGGGAAAAATTTGATGATTGTTGTGTCTCTGATTCTTCAGTTATGGCCATTAGACATTTTATGATTTTGTGATTCATTGGCATGGTTTCAGATTCTTCTTTTGAAGGAGTAGAGATTACTTTATCGTTGAATGTGTCTTCATCACTTGATTCTGAGTAGCTTTCCCAGGACTCAATGGTTGCTTTAAAAGCCTTTGCGTTTTTCTTAGCCTTTGCAAGTTGTGCCTTCAGTTCCCGGTATTTTTTCTCAGTATCTTCATACTTCTTTTTATAATTTGTGGGAGAGCTTGAGGTTGATTGTTCAGTCCCAGAATTATTTTTAACTTTGCACTCAGCTTTAAAGTGACATGTTCTTCCACACTTGAAACATATCATTTCTTCTCCATCATCTTGACCTCGTGGTTTGTTTCGATTCAGAAACCTTTTGTATCTTGTGGCTAATAGGGCCATACTTTCAGAGAGTTCATTTAGGTCATTACTGTTACATTCTTCTGGTTACACTCTTGATCTTCGAGATCACTATCTTCAAATCTTTTTACATTGGCATCATTTGAGTCGATGAGAACGTCACTTTTTGTTTTTTGAGATGGCTTGGATGAGCTTGCGACAAGAGCGGATGAGGAAGGAGTATCATTCAGATCGTCGTACATCTTGTTCTCTTTTTCGTAATTTATCAGTGTGCTGTAGAGGCTGCTCATATTCATGTTTCTCATCTGACCAGAGGTTCTTAGTACCGTGGACATGACAGCCCAATCTTTTGGAAGAATTTTCAAAAAATTGTACATTAATTGTTAAACCTCTTTGTGAATACCAAATTCCCTTAGTTCATTTATGATAATGGTGAACCTTCTGTAGGATATATTGAGAGTTTCACCTTTGATGACTTTGAATGCTTCATACTTTCGATTTAACATTGCTTTTCTCCTAGATTTAACTCCATCGGTTCCTTCATATGATGTTATCAGGATATCCCAAATCTCTTTAGCCGTTTTACACTCTTTTACAGTGATAAGAATGTGATTTGGGAGCAATGTTTGAAGGAGAAACCGGATTTCATCATCTAGGCCGGCTAGCGTTTTGTCTGTCTCTGACCATCGATCTTTTGGTTTGGGTTCTTCAACATCGGAGAGGTCTTCTTCTTCTTCATCTTCGTCTTTATCATCACCCACCTTCTTCTTTTTCTTGGAAATGGTTGTACTTGGAACGTACATTTTTGGAATGTATGGACCATTGATAAGAATATATGGTCCCATGTCATTTTGATGCTCGACAAATCCTAGAAAATGGATTTTCCACATGCCAAGATCGTCATCAGTATACACAGGGGCATTTCTCTTCGAACCAAGATTCATTTGAGATAACTTTTCACCCATCTTTGATCAGTAAGTAAGCAGATCAACAATTATGAATTAATTGTCATGTTCTGATACCAATTGTTAGTCTCGTGATAGGTGGAATATGACACCTATACGCTTTCACTGGTGGTTTACACTCTGCTCAAGTGAGTAAAGTTCTGGGATAAAATCAACAGCGTGTAAACTTGTTGGGTGCACACTGGAATCGGTCGTTTAAGTCCTCAATTTATATCATTGGGAAACGTAGAGCCAAAGGAATGATCGATCGATTCCACGTGTGAGAATTCCGTTGGTGCAGAGGATATATCATGGGGCGCGCACAACTACCAGAATTCTGACAGTACTTTTTGTCTTCTTGTGATCGCTGATATCTTCTAGAAGATTTGCAAGATATTCCCATAATCAGCGATGCACAAACTTGTGCGTTACTTGTGTCTTTCTGTGACGCTGAAACTTCCAGCCTGTATACACTTCTGGTACTCACGAGTCTTCGGATACTCATGCTTCTTTAGATGGTTTTCAGCTCCAGCGACCTTCACTAAGAGTTTTGCTTAGAGAAGTATTTGTTTGATGGTTCAACGTTTTGTCCATTACGCTGAACATGTTACGCTATCCAATCTGTTGATCAGTTGCTGATTCCGCACGGGGAACTGATCGTTGTTTCAGCTGGTGATCAGATAGTGTAACTGGGTAGCTGAAATCTGATCAGATCAGATACAATTATCCACAATTTGAGGAACAAATCCTCAGATTGTCTTCTAACTATTTGCGTTTTTGTCTTCATTAAATCTCCTCAGTGGGGAATGCTTTTCAGCGACCCAACACATGTGTTGCAATAAACACATGAGTTTCTATAACACATGGGAGCATACGAACTACGAAGCACATGTGTTTCAAACACATGTGTTTCACGTAACGAAACACATGTGTTTCATTAAAAACATGAGTTATAGAACAAAGGGTAGCATACGAACTACGAAGCACATGTGTTTCAACACACATGCGTTTCAAGTCACGACTACCACCGCCGGTCACCACTACCAACCACCGCCGTCCGCCACCTCTGGCCGCGTCCGCCGCCGCCGTCGCCTGCCGCTTCTGGGCGCCGGAGGTGGATGGGGTATTGATGTATTGAATCACATGTGTTTTTAGTGGTGGTGATGGTTTGAATATTGATCTTTAACTTTTTCTTGATCCAAGAGCTATTAATTATCTCTTGATACTTAATAAAATCTTTGGACTACATTCAACAAACCACAATAATTATAGTTTCAGTTGTCAAAGTAAAGTTTGTTTCTAGGTAGAATGACTGATTGACAGTGAGCCATTATCAATTAAAGACGTAATGGTAGGAAAAGAAAATTTCGCCGATATGTTTAGAAACAGCCTATGAATATATGTGAAATGCAAAGTAGAATGCTAATAGATCAGGTTACTGTTCATGTACTTGCAAAATGTATTATTACACAGGAACTTTCCTATTAGTTGTAGTGCTCCCAACACCAATAAATTAGAATTAAACTTATAAAGCATTTAAGCCTTTCCTTAAATAACAAGCTGAAAATTCAGCCAAATTATTTCCATTTTTAGAATTTTAACTTTTGCTCAAAAAATGAACAAACCGGGATTCGAACACATCACCTTCAGGTCAAATGACAACACACAAACCAACTGTGCTGGCGTGCGGCTGCGTTCATTACCCGAAACACAATCCTTTTATACCTTTGCGTATTGGCCCACCAAACTTTTAAATCTTTGCATCAGGCCAGGTTTGAAACTTTCTTGGGCATTCAAAACGGTTTCTTGGGAAATTGAACGGTTCTTTTGCATTTTCTAGATCAAGTAATTAGCTTCTAATCGTCTCCTATATCCACTTCGTCTTTCACACTTCTACCACCCCAAACCATTTTTAAACCCTAATCACATGATTATGAGATACGACTATTTAACTTCTATGATTTCGTAAGTTGATTTGCTGCTATTCATCATTTTCCCAGTTTTGGATTGTATAAAGAAACAAATTCTGTGTCATTTGTAGCCCGTTGTCGTCACCGATTCCTTATCTCCGAAGATTGATAAGTATTGTCGTGTCCTTCGTTTGATGTCTCTCGCATATTTTGTTTTCAGGTATTGAACGGATTGTTGCCCAGATCCAAGTATTCTCAAGATGCCTTTTTCCTTCTAAATAATAACAAGTGTGTTAAAAATCATTTTTCCCATTTAAACGGATTGTTGCCCAGATCCAAATTTTCGAAGATCCCTTAAATTGTTTATTATTCGCAGATGCCTCCTTATGAAAGACCTAAACAGCTCCTGTATGAAGAGAGATTAACCCCAAATTGGTACAAAGAACATGGTAAACATTAATCGAGAATTATTTCATGTTATGAAATTTCTTTATAATATGTCTCTTTTGTATGGTTAAATCTCTTTTTATTAATTAACAATACTTGTTCTTCAGGAATTGAGCTGATATTGGGTACTCGAGTAAACTCTACTGATGTGAAACTTAGGACACTACTAATTGCAATTTCCAAATTACAAATTTCTTATCATTGCAATGGGTAATCAGGTACTAAAACTTGTTCTTATTGCAAACCTTTAATGAATATTTTTATGGGCATTGAAGCTTGAAGAGTTTGATGTAAGTGGATCACATGCTAAAAATGTAAGTTATTTACTTGATGCTAAAAACCCATTTGACCGTATCTTTTATCACTTCAACTAATTTCCCTTATGATTGTATAGGAATGGTACAATAATCAGTTACTCGGTCATGTAGATTCAATATTTTTTACCCGTTTGAAATCTTGTAGAGTGGGTCACCTATGTACTGTGATTTCCTGGGTATGGTTACACCACTGCTGAGTTAGCAGGTATGTTAGCCCGGTGGGCTACCTCCACAACCACTTATTAACAATAGTTATGTATTTCCTTTTTTTCTGCATATGTATTTCGTTTTTGCAATTGATGTAAAAAACAGAGGAAGTGGGAAATTATGCTCCTTTTTTGGCATCATCATTGGCTTCAAAAAATCACATGAACTTGTATGTGGAGAATGATCTCAATGCAATGGGAATTGGGGTCGATAGCCCTGTTATTAAGGATAAAGAGATAACAAAAATTAATGTTATCAAATTTTTATTAATTTTAGTTTATGTTATGGCTTTTGTTAGTAGTAGGTTGGTAGTTTGGCTTCCGATCATTAGTTATTGAATTATGGGTGTTTAAATTTGACTACTTTTTTTTACCAAAAAATCCTAATTTACTCCTAAGTACCACCCTATGTTCACGACGGGACTTGAACTCCTAACCATAAGGTCAAGAGTCAAACACCATACCGCTAGGCCAAAGGCCCTTTGGTTAAATTCGACTACTTGAGACACTAACTAATACACTTGTTGAGTAGAACTTTATCATTATCTGAGATAGTTGATGAGGTTTTCTTGCTATATTTTATCCTTAAATGTGTGCTTTTTTTTAACTTTTTAGTCAATTTCTATTTTAGGATTGTAGTTAGATTTTTTTTATTGAAACAATAGAGTGTACTTTATCAATAAACACACATAAAGAATGTTGATTTTGTTCATTTGTTTCAACGTTCCCTTTTGTTAATATGTGAAACTTTGATTTTCTTTTCCAACCTGCATTAGCAAAATTATTATTTGTAAAATTATCGCCATATAACATTGAGTTGGAATTTAGATAACATTATTGTATATAATACATTTAGATTTTTCTGAATTAGTAAATTTTAGTTTTCATTCAAAACACTTGTTATTTCAACTAATATTTAAGTTTTGAAAAAATTAACATCCCATAACTTGAATATGCAATCTTCATATTATAAGTAAAGGGTTCTACCTTATAATCTTTATTAATACTTACATATTATTATATTGATCACCATTCACTACCACCGATCCACCATCACCACCTACCATCGCTGCCCATCTCCACCACTCACCATCACCCCCGCCGCCACCGCCACCCACCACCATAATCACTACCAGCGCCACCCACCATCACTACACACTTCCCTCCCCCTAGCTGTCACTACTACCACCACACATCCGCCGTCATTACGCACATGGGTGGACCTAGTAATAATTAACTTTTGTATTGTAACGCTCCAGTGTGGAAAGGGTGCTGATTTTACAATGAGATAATATATTCGCTAATGATGGCCAGCCTAGATGGTCTGAGGCACTGGGTTTATACCCATGTGGGCTGCAGGTCGTGAGTTCGAATCCCTTTGGGAGCGTTGCATTAACGTAATTTAACTCATACCTCACACGGGCACATATGGGAATTTTCCTTGGAAATCCCTTTGGGGGCTGGGTTTGCCCGCTTATGCGGAGCTCGAACTCGGAGTACTCGCTGAAAAATTGCGAGTAGGCTTCCGTTATTTCATTTGCCGTTTCCAAAAAAAAGATAATATATTCATGTTCAGAAAATTGATGTAAAAGGACATTTATACCCTCCTTTTATGGATCTAGCCATCGACCCCTTATTCTATGAACTCATTTCACATTTTAATTCATTATAGAAAATCATTCATAATTGTGATGGTGATAGTAAAGTAAAATATGCTCATTTCGACATCCTTCAGTTATTATTTAGAAATTCCTTTTTTTTTTCTTTTCAAAATTGGGTTTTTACCAAGCGTTTTTTTTTACCTATCTGAGTGGTTTTTACTAGTTCTTGACCAGGTTTGACCGTATCAATAATAGACGATTCGATTGAAAACGATTTCATTACCGGTTCCTAACCAGTGGCGGTAGCAGGAAAATTTTTAAAGGTGAGCGAAATTTTCGAGTTGAAGTCAGGTTATTGAGTGATATTTTTTTAAGGTTAAATTGTAAACAAAATCAAATGAACAATTTTAACTTGAAGAATATCTAATTATAAACTAAATCAATCAAAATCAAAATTCTCTTGTTAGTTAATTGAAGAATTAAATCAGTCTAATTATAAATTTTGTTATAACGTTGAAGTAAATTTTTCAAAGTGTTTATATGTGAATGATGTGGATTTAATATATCACTAGTTAAAATACATATGTAATCAAATACATTGCAAACATAACATTTTTAAACTAAGAAAAAGGAGGGTAATTGGTCAAAAGAAAAGAAAATTTTAATGAAAATACAGCAAAAGAACATTAAAAAGGAAATAACAAGAAAATAAATTTAATAAAAAATATGTATATGAAAGGGACTTGAACTTAATGTTATATATTTAAGATATATGAGTTAACCACTAAGCAAATATACTATGTGAACTAGTAATCGTTCATAGATTATAAACAAAAGTAAAAAATGAGCTGATACATAAAAAATTTATACTAATTGGAAAACTTTTGGGATAAGTAGATGTCCACCCTACCCACCCATTACTACCGCCACTGTTCCTAGCTCAACTGGTTTGGTCCGGTTTCCAAAAAAATGGTTAAAAGTGAATTATAAGGATTTAACTGTACTTTCAGCAAAGAAAATATTTGTGTGGACCAATTCCCTCTGTATAAGTAATTGCCCTTTTATACTATCTTCATTCACAACCACATCTAACTTATTTTTTATTAAAAAATTAATTTGTCTCTTTTTCACCTACTTAACCTAATTAATTTAATTTTTCACACACATTAACAACCCAACCTATATTTTTAAAATTAAAATAATTCATATCATATTAAAACAAAAAAGAATAAAAGAAAATGTATTACTTTTGGTGACGGGTCTCCCACCATAACTTAGGTCACCAATTTTTAGTGACCTTCAATTTTTATTATTATTTTATTAGGTGACCCAACTCCAATTAATACGGATGGGGTAGTCTTATGGAACCCATGCTAATTATACGCAGGGGTGTCTTTGAGGAGTCGCAGCCGCATTGAGCTCATATTTTATAGGGGCCCAATTTTTATATATATCTTATATATATAATCTTAAAATTTAAGAAATTTGATAATTTAATAGAAAAAAAATTAGAAAGTCCAAATTTTTATAAAAATCATGTATTTAGGGGGCCCATTTTCATGTTTTCGCACTAGGCCTTCAAAATCTCGGAGACGCCCCTGATAATACGTTCAGCTCTACACACAAGTCGACAGTTAGCAACACGGCATTTGAAGTAATTAGATCATTTCTGGCAAGCTAATATCTCAATCGAGTAGCAATGATATTGCTTTCTTACTAATTTTTACCACTCATTTGATTAATAAAAGTGTACAAATCAAAAATTGATATTAATAAAAAAAAATAAGTACTGAGGTTTTAGTCTAGTTGTATTGGTGTAATGCGTAAGGTATTGTCCATAACCTAATGGTCATGAGTTCAAGTCTTATTATTAGCAAACTGAAGTAGATTAAGTGTTAAAAAATAAGTAAAAAGAATAAGTATATTTCACCTGTCAATCATTTTATTAGTATGATAATTAAATGAAATATTTAGTAGCAAACAATACCGTTTCATGTCAATTATAAGTCATTTAATTATCATGCAGTAATTGACGCCTTTGTATTTATTAACTATTAATAAAGCTTTATATATAACACGATGCTCATAAACAACAGCCCAACGTTGAACAAAGATTATTCTCGCAATCTAAAATCTCAATGAATTTGTAGTTTAATAGTTTGTTCAATTTGGTGAAGCTTTTCAATTTTAATTCATCGATTCTAAGATAAAATGGCTAGTTTACAAATTGTGCGCCTAAGCCATCCAAATTCCATTCACCCGTGGATACTGAAACCGAAGACGATGAAGAAACAAACCTTTTTGTCGAATCCATGTTGCAGATTCCGTTGTTCCATGCTTTATAGGGGGAGTTTAAAGGACGTGGTACAACATCCGACTGAGTTGTACCCGTTGTTGAAGATGAATATAGCAATGAAGAAGGCGGAGAAACAAATCCTTCGTACGGAATCAGTACACTGGAGGATTTGTTACTCTCTTCTTCATAAGGTCTCTACTATGTGCGTGCTCTTTATTCAGCAACTCGGCACCACCGAGTGTCGTGATGCGGTAAGTTTAGCCGATCTAACGACATGATCTTGTTTGTTCGAAATAAAATTTGTTGACTTTTCAATTTGGCGGATCATGAGTGCATGCATGAATAAATTATGTTCGAGTTTAGTAGTTAATTAAGTACGCAAAATTTTAAAATAATATATTATAACTCCTCCGGTATTAGGAATCTTAAAAGTTAAATGAATGAATTCGGTAGCCATTTACATATTTATTGTAGGTGAAGTTTCATTATGTAAAATTGTAAATAAAAAAAAAATTCAAATATAGAGTTGTATTCTAGGAAGTCCAAATAATTTGTCTAGTCCTAAGGGAAACATTCTAGCCATTGGATCAAGATGGTCAAGATCAAATCCCCCACCTACAGCCACCGCCGGCGGCCGCCTCCGTCCACCTCCGGCCGCCGGCCACCACCGATCGCCGCCGTCCGCCGGCGACCGGCGGTGGTGGTGGTGGCTGACAGTGAAGGTGCTGGTCGTAATGGGGGTGGTGGTGGTATTGATGTATCGAAGCACATGTGCTTCACTAAAACACAGCATATGACTTCGAAGCACATGTGCTTCAGGTCACGAAACACATGTGTTTCAAGTCACTAAAAACATGAGTTTCTAAACACACAGGGGAGCATACAAAGCACATGTGCTTAATGTAACGAAACACATGTGCTTCACTACACAGAAAAAAAATCAAAACAAGTGACGAACATATCATTATGAAGCACATGTGCTTCATAAAGCCAAGCACATGTGTTTTTGTTCCTAAACACATGTAACTTACAAGCAAGTCATTTGTGTTTGAATCACGAAGCACATGTGTTTGACGTTATGAAACACATGTGTTTGACTACACAAGAAACAAAATCAAAACAAGTGACGAACATATCATTATGAAGCACATGTGCTTCATAAAGCCAAGTGTAACGACCCGAAATTTGTAAATAAATAAATTGTATAAAAATATGATAAATAATGATAAATCGTTTAAAAACGTAGGAATTGGTTTCGTGTCGTTTGGAGACCGTACGAGAAAGTTATGGGCGAAACCGGGTCGAGACCTAGACCGAAAAGTGCAGCCCTGCTGTACGAGGGAAGTTCACGGCGTGAACTTTAGTTCACGATCGTGAACTCCCTCCAGGGATTGTTGTATCTGGCGATTGGAGATCACGACTAGTTACCGATCGCGAAGTTCGCGTGCAAGGGAAAGTTAGCGACGCGAACTTAGTTCGCGTCGTGAACTATGGTCGAGCAGCTTTAAGTAGGGTTTTGGCTCATTTGATGCCATATCAAAACCCTAGTTTCTTCTTTGGCGATTTTCAAGCTTGAGGACTGATTGAGGTCGAATCCCTCACAAATCTTTGGTAGATTTCACTCCTAGTTGAAGATTAAAGGTATATCTTCACTCTTTGATCTTCGTAGCTTAAGATCTATGTATTTTGATGTATGGGTCTGAAACCCTAGTTCTTGGGGTTATGGGTTATGGTGATATAAGTGATGTATACACTTAATAGATGGTATATTATCAAAGGAAACAAGTGTATGGTTATGATTTGTAAGAATCTTAAGGGTTGGTTAAACCTAGGGTTTGGTAAATCACCATAATTGGGGGAAATGAGTTAATAAGTGTTATCTAGATATAGATGGACACATTGGTAGTAGTATGTGATGTTGATAATCTTGTGATTATTGTATTAGGCATTTGGTGAGGTCTTGGAAGGTTGACCGAATTGTGAAGCAATGAAACTGACGTAAAGAATACGGTTGGAGCATTTTATTGCTAAGGTGAGTACGTGTGGACTTTACTGAGTACATAGCTATATGAAGTATTTTGATTACTTATGATCGGTCTATTTAATGTTGTCTAGACTTATTATGTGTTGAGTTAGTATATATTATTGATAATATCTAACTAACTTGTTTGATGATCAATGTGATAGCCGAAGGCTTTGACTGGCATAACTGATAGAGTTATGATTAGAGATAGATGGTGGTGACGCGGGGGTGACCCCGGTCACTGAGACGGGTGTACATATGTTTGTACACTAAGCACACGGGTGCTACTAGTACGCATATGTTTACATACTAGGCAACGTAGGGATCTATTGCGTATATGTTTATGCATTAGGTTCGCTTGAGTTCCAATACATATATGTTTATGTATTGGATATGACTGTGTTCTGGTACATATATGTTTATGTACTAGATATGTATGCTAGGGAAGCAGGACCGATAGAGTCACCATAGAGTGACTAGGATGTGTTGGTAAAATATAAATATGTATTTATATATGATGTGATACTTGATATTATTGGGGTCTAAACCCATGTAGCTCACGAGACATTTTTGTGTCTCACGTACTCCTTGTTTGTTTGCTATGTACTCAGGTTCTGGATCGAGGATTTAGGTGCGCATGGATTGAGATATGCGGGGCCTAGAGTTGAAGATCATTAGAGCGGATTTGTGCTTAACCTTGGTTTTGATATATTTTGTAACACCAAACCTCATACACTGATTTTCATATCAGAGTTTTTTTGTAAATCCGTGTTTTGGAACTGGAAACCGTGAGAGGTCGGGAGGAGATCGCGAATCCGAGGCTAAATCGAATGAGAGAACCGGTGGTGGGGGCACCCGAGTGGAGAAATCCTCCACGGGTGGTTGTAGTGATGCTAGGACACGGCCCGATGAAAAAGATGGTTGTTCTTTTAAGACTTTCATGGCTTGTAAGCCAAATGTATATACGGTTAGTTCGGACCCGAAGGTGACTATGAGGTGGATCCGAGAGACCGAGCGGGTCATCGAAAGTAGCAAGTGCAAGAAAGCCGATATGGTGACGTACGCGTCACAATTGCTAAAAGAGGATGCTATGGTTTCGTGGGACATAGTCTATGAGACCCTCGGGAAGGAGGTGATAGAGAGAATGTCGTGGGAGGAGTTTACCACGAGATTGAGAAAGAAGTTTTTCCCCGAAAGGGATTTGGAGAAGATGCATGAGAAGTTTGTGACCCTAAAGAAGGGCGATATGACGGTCGAGGAGTACTCGAGGGAATTCACGGGATTACTCCCGTTTGTTGCTAAGACCTACTCCGAGGAGAGGTTGAGAGTGGTTAGGTATGCTAGTGGGGCTACCTTGGGATTATCAGTTGGAGGTGAAGAGGGCGGTCACGCTGGATGAGGCCATTAGTGCCGCCCGAGGTGTGGAAGAGGTGAACGAGGAAAGGGTTGCCGAGAGGGCCTATGTGGGCGAGAAGAAGAAAGCCGAGAGTGGCTCGAGTAGTTTCAAGAAGGGGAAGTTCACATCGAACTTCTCTGGGCAAGGAAGAGTAGCCTCGTGCAAGAGGTGTGGGAAGAATCATACCGGCGAATGCCGTGGGGAACCGAAGATTTGCCATGATTGTGGCAAGACGGGGCATTGGCCCGGGATTGTAGATCCAAACCGGCGGCCGAGGTCGAGTGTTACTCGTGCCATGAAAATGGGCATTATAGCCACGTGTGCCCGAAGAAGAAAACCGAATCACTTGTGTCGACGTCGCAAAAGAAGGTGGAACCGGAGAAGGTGAAGGGACGATCCTTCCAACTCACCCGAGAGGAGGCAAATGAGGCGCACGATGGGGTGTCAGTTACTTTATCCGTTAACTTCTTGTCAACTTATATATATCGTGGAATCGAGTCCTACTTAATTGTTTGTGTCTCATGAGTTTGGTAGAAAGATAGATTGTGTCGATCGAATGGTTAGATGAAAAATGTGAAATCGAAGGTAAAAGGGAAAACCTCAATGGTAGAACGTGTTATTAGAAAATAGGAGTTAGAAATAGATGGGAAAAGTTTAAAGGCAATTTATTGCCCATGGGGGTAAGGGAAACTTGACGTGGTTATCGTTAAGGATTGATTGGGTATGCACCAAGCCAAGATATTATGTGATCATAGCTTAACGGTTGGATTGTCGCATGATTTGGTGCCCATAGAAATTTGAGATAAATTGTATGATGTGGATATATATTTGGGAATAATCTTTCCGGTTAATTATGTGTATGGAAATTTATATTTGTAGAAGAATTATGGACCGGAGTGTCGTGTGTGGTAAGGAAACAAGGGTCGATGTTAATAAGTAGTATAAACGGTCGGACCGCGAGGTCGGTGAATATCGTTTTCAAGCGAATGATAGTATAATGAAGTACTAAGTCTTTGTATGAATTTTTAGTTGGATGAGAATTACAGAAATAGAAACCTTGGAAACGGAACTTGGATATTCGGCGTGAACCCGGATGAGTAATGTAATATTATTATGCGTGAATGGTAAGGGAAAGAATGACTAAGGTATAGTGATACCTTAGAATTTATAAATGGAAAATATGTGGAAAAGAATAAGTGTCGGGAATGGCGAATTCTGATCGTTGAAAACGGTTGAGTAAAGGTTGGCACATAGCCATAGCAAGTCTCGTGACGGGGTTGATGGATTCAACATTAAGGGTAAAAAGACGATTATTGGTAAAATGTCATGATAATGGTATGAAAATATGTGACATAGTGTAGTGTAAGACTATGATTGGAAAAAAAATATTCATAAGTCCCACGATGTGATGTGAAAAGGTAGAACATCGAGTCTTGGGCCATTGGTTGCTACGTCATGGGTTGCAAGTGTCGGCCGGAGTCGAATGTTTGACTCAAGGATGATTGAATTTGCCGGTGAATTATGTCTAATGAAATGTAGTGGTAACTACTCCGGCGGTGTCAAAAGACTCGGAAATTGTTAAGGGAATGAACCGGTTAAGGGCGGTTAATGTGGAAGTGAAACGGTAAATAACAATTAGAGAATGTTACTAGTTACCCGCGGGGTACAATGCATGTGCATTATGTGATGGCCTTGGATGGCATATAATAATGGAAGGATAATATTATATGAAATGTGCTAAGTAGTATGTCCAATGGGAGACATATAAATAGGAAAGAAAACGATAATGCGATTTTGTGGGAGAGGTGCTAGAATGCATGATGAATGATTTGATGATCGAATGGGTAAGATAGTAGCAAGGCTACACGATGCGAAAAGATGGATGTCAGATGACATTGGTGTGACATATACATATGTTTGTATATGTGCATGATGATGATGTTTATATGTTATTGGTGTGACATATACATATGTTTGTATATGTGCATGATGATGATGTTTATATGTTATTGGTGTGACATATACATATGTTTGTATATGTGCATGATGATGATGTTTAGATGGTATTGGTGTGGCATATGCATATGTTTGTATATGTGCACGATTGAGATGAATGGACGGAATATGTGTGCACGGTAGAGATGCTTAGATGGAACTAGCAGGATAAATATGTATACTCATGTACATAGGGGCTCATGAACGAGTATAGCGAATGTAGAACCATGTGGTTAATGATGTATTACTATTATGATTGGTAAATGAGGACCTGGTTCGAAATGCGGGTTGCATTTAGGTCATGTAAATGTAGGGGATGCCTACGATTTATAGAATATGAGGAAAGAGAAACTCCTAGTGAGCAAATTATCAGTTGATAACCAAAGTATGGTAAACTTGTATGAAATAGTGGAATATGTTACGATAGGAGAACTGATTCCAGTAATCGAGAATAAGAGTTATGAAATTGATTTATGTGGTGCAAAGATGGTTGAAAGAAAACTAAGTGATGGTGTGAGTGACCAAACGTTGGTCAAGAATCGGTAAAGGTCGATGTGACCATATGTGAATGTACGACTCTCGGATAATTGGGGAGAAAATGAAAGTGTGGAAAAAAAACGGGGACAATTGTTAAGGGGACAATAATGAGTAGAACCGGAAGTGATATATTAGTGATGGTGTCCGTGAGTATGAAATTGGTTAGTTGAAAGAGTATGGTTGATTTCACGTGAAAGTCAAGGTTGACCAATTGGTGATTGGTTGACTTAGCCAAAGATGGGCTTTGACTCTCGTTATGAACGATTAGTGAATGTTGAGGGCATAATGTATCGATTGTATGTATGTGAAAGGACTAATGGAATAGTTGAAATAGTTGTAGTCAGATTATACGACTTTGACCCGTTTGGGTGTTGTCAAGATTGAATTTGAGAATCGAGTATATGATTGTAGATGGATCATAAATTAAAGGTCAATTGTAAAGGAAAGGAGGATTTATGGGATCCTTAACGAGAAGGGAAATTGTTAAAGTATAGTTGACTTGTTCTTAAGTCAAAGGTTAGACGATGTTGGAATATGGCAACTTGGTCGAAGCTAGACTTTGACATTTGTGTTGGTCAATGAGTTGGTTGTAATGCGAGGGTCATGTCATTTCTATGTGTATAAAATGACCAGTTAAAGGATTGAAAGTCTTGCTGTCGGTATTGAGCAATTTTGGTCCACTTGGGTACTAAAGGCTTAAGATTGATTTTTGACCCGTTTGAATCTAACGGAGTTAATTGAATGTTTACATACATATTGTTGACTAATTCGGAGTGAGAAAAGTTTGACGGTAATAACCACGGGAGAATGAGAATGGATACTCGGTAGAATGCGGATTTGAAATTTTTGAGTGATTCCGAGGACGGAATCCTTTTAAGGGGTGAATAGTTGTAACGACCCGAAATTTGTAAATAAATAAATTGTACAAAAATATGATAAATAAGGATAAATCGTTTAAAGAACGTAGGAATTGGTTTCGTGTCGTTTGGAGACCGTACGAGAAAGTTATGGGCGAAACCGGGTCGAGACCTAGACCGAAAAGTGCAGCCCTGCTGTACGAGGGAAGTTCACGGCGTGAACTTTAGTTCACGATCGTGAGTTCACGCCGTGAACTTCCCTCCAGGGATTGTTGTATCTGGCGATTGGAGATCACGACTAGTTACCGATCGCGAAGTTCGCATGCAAGGGAAAGTAAGCGACGCGAACTTAGTTCGCGTCGTGAACTATGGTCGAGCAGCTTTAAGTAGGGTTTTGGCTCATTTGATGCCATATCAAAACCCTAGTTTCTTCTTTGGCGATTTTCAAGCTTGAGGACTGATTGAGGTCGAATCCCTCACAAATCTTTGGTAGATTTCACTCCTAGTTGAAGATTAAAGGTATATCTTCACTCTTTGATCTTCGTAGCTTAAGATCTATGTATTTTAATGTATGGGTTTGAAACCCTAGTTCTTGGGGTTATGGGTTATGGTGATATAAGTGATGTATACACTTAATAGATGGTATATTATCAAAGGAAACAAGTGTATGGTTATGATTTGTAAGAATCTTAAGGGTTGGTTAAACCTAGGGTTTGGTAAATCACCATAATTGGGGGGAAATGAGTTAATAAGTGTTATCTAGATATAGATGGACACATTGGTAGTAGTATGTGATGTTGATAATCCTGTGATTATTGTATTAGGCATTTGGTGAGGTCTTGGAAGGTTGACCGAATTGTGAAGCAAGGAAACTGACGTAAAGAATACGGTTGGAGCATTTTATTGCTAAGGTGAGTACGTGTGGACTTTACTGAGTACATAGCTATATGAAGTATTTTGATTACTTATGATCGGTCTATTTAATGTTGTCTAGACTTATTATGTGTTGAGTTAGTATATATTATTGATAATATGTAACTAACTTGTTTGATGATCAATGTGATAGCCGAAGGCTTTGAATGGCATAACTGATAGAGTTATGATTAGAGATAGATGGTGGTGACGCGGGGGTGACCCCGGTCACTGAGACGGGTGTACGTATATTTGTACACTAAGCACACGGGTGCTACTAGTACGCATATGTTTACGTACTAGGCAACGTAGGGATCTATTGCGTATATGTTTATGCATTAGGTTCGCTTGAGTTCCAATACATATATGTTTATGTATTGGATATGACTGTGTTCTGGTACATATATGTTTATGTACTAGATATGTATGCTAGGGAAGCAGGACCGATAGAGTCACCATAGAGTGACTAGGATGTGTTGGTAAAATATAAATATGTATTTATATACGATGTGATACTTAATATTATTGGGGTCTAAACCCATGTAGCTCACGAGACATTTTTGTGTCTCACGTACTCCTTGTTTGTTTGCTATGTACTCAGGTTCTGGATCGAGGATTTAGGTGCGCATGGATTGAGATATGCGGGGCCTAGAGTTGAAGATCATTAGAGCGGATTTGTGCTTAACCTTGGTTTTTATATATTTTGTAACACCAAACCTCATACTCTGATCTTCATATCAAAGTTTTTTTGTAAACCCGTGTTTTGGAACTGGTCTTCTATTTATGAAAATGATTTATTTTGGGCAAATGTTTTGTATTAAAAATTGAGGTGTTACACCAAGCACATGTGTTTTTGTTCCTGAACACATGTAACTTACAAGCAAGTCATTTGTGTTTGAATCATGAAGCACATGTGCTTGACGTTATGAAACACGTGTGCTTCACTAAACAAGAAAAAAATCAAAACAAGTGACGAACATATCATTATGAAGCACATGTGCTTCATAAAGCCAAGCACATGTGTTTTTGTTCCTGAACACATGTAACTTACAAGCAAGTCATTTGTGCTTGAATCACGAAGCACGTGTGCTTGACGTTATGAAACACATGTGCTTCATTACTTGAAACACATGTGCTTGGCTGTAAGTATACACTCTTGTTATTTTCAAAACACATGTGTTTCAAACACATGTGCTTCCAGTCACGACCACCACCACCGGTCACCACCGCCGGCGGCCACCTCCGGCCGCCGCCCGCCGCCGCCGCCCGCCGTCTCCGGCCGCCGGAGAAGCACATATGCTTATAGTGGTAGTGGTGGTTTGAATCTTGATCTTAACCATTGATTTTTCTTGATTCAAGGGCTAATAATTGTCCCTTGGGACTAGATAAAATTCTTGGATTACCTTGAACATTTCTCTTCAAATATAATATATATTTTTTTAACTCATTCGCTTCTCGGTGTTTTAACCCCTTTTTCAACTTGCATAGGGTTGATTGTTACATACTTCATCCATTTCAAAATAAGTGACACACTTTCTATTTTAGGGTGTTTTAAAATAAGTGATACACTTTGAAAACTTACCATATTTGGTAAAAGATAGTGGGGACCAGATCCACTAACTATCTTTTTTAATAAAGTGAAAAGACACATGTACCCTTACTTTTACTTTTAAACATCATTAAATTCATTTTAATCAATATATGTGAGACTCATTCTACACTAACTATCAAATTTAATCTAATTAATCTTTATTATCATATTTTGCCTCAAAAACCGTACACTTTAATTTGTATATCTTATTTTGAAACGGAGAAAGTATATATCTTTTATTTAGTTTGTTAAACATTAATTTCTTATTTTTAAACAAAAAACTAATAATAATAATAATAATAAAGATGAAATACGTATTCTTCTATATATACATTCCTCATACAACATCATTGTTCATTACAAAATGAGTAAACGGGGTTTTAAAGCAAACGACGTTTTAGTATGAGTTACAGCAACATAGTTGAAAAAATGAATTAATCACATGCCAAATTTTACTTGGTTGGTCCGTGTGCCAAATACGTTTTCTTTTCTCTAATATGATAAACATAGATTATCAATATTTAAACAAACAATTATATATATGATAAATGGTAATTTTTTATATTAAAAGATCATTTAATATTAAAACATAATTTTGAGAAATGATATTTATTCATACTTATCTTCTTACCCACTTGATAAAATAACACGTGTGATCCTCTAATTCTTTATCCTAATATTGTTCATTGATTTTAAAACATGTTTTGATCTTCATCTTCATCTAATGAATAAGAAGATAAGTAAAATCAAATGATAAGAATCAATGCCATTATGTACTCATTCATTTTTTCTATATATACATTCCTCATACAACATCACTGTTCATTACAAAATGAGTAAACGGGGTTTTAAAGCAAACGGCGTTTTAGTATGAGTTACAGCAACATAGTTGAAAAAATGAATTAATCACATGCCAAATTTTACTTGGTTGGTCCGTGTGCCAAATACGTTTTCTTTTCTCTAATATAATAAACATAGATTATCAATATTTAAACAAACAATTATATATATGATAAATGGTAATTTTTATATTAAAAGATCATTTAATATTAAAACATAATTTTGAGAAATGATATTTATTCATACTTATCTTCTTACCCACTTGATAAAATAACACGTGTGATCCTCTAATTCTTTGTCCTAATATTGTTCATTGATTTTAAAACATGTTTTGATCTTCATCTTCATCTAATGAATAGGAAGATAAGTAAAATCAAATGATAAGAATCAATACCAGTATGTACTCATTCATTTTTATGATAGAAAGTTTTTGCTATCTACCAAAAAAGTTATTTAAGCCAATATACATTATTCATCTTTTTATGTATTAATTCAATAAAAACATATCTCTGAATTGATAACAAAGCTTTCATGTCTTATCATCCTTCATGTTTATTACTTTTATTTTTATCAAACTCACTAAGTAATGATTAATTATTTTTACAAAATATGCATTTACACATTTTAGATTATATTTTAAGATTTCAAAAAAATACCGATAGACGAATAAGCAAAATCGTATGTATATTAACTCATTCAATTAAATAGACCAATTATAAAATTCACAGCGAAGCATGACCTTCATTATACTCATCCTTTTAAATAACATTTTACATTAATATAATAAAGAGAACTCTCATCCTTTTAAATAATATTTTTAAATTCTTTGATAACTTGAATAAGAATTCAAACATTAATCATATATATTGGAACTTTTAGCTCGTGTATAGCAAATTATTTTGTGCGTCATACCATTTAAAGGCACGATATAACTAATTTAATTAAATTTTACTTTTTCTATTACAATCTGTTGATGTATTTAATTACTTTAGTTTTAAAACATCATTCATATTCCCTAAGTTGATTAATTGTTATTATTTGTTAAAATGTTTCAAAATAGAAGCAGATAAACTATATAATCATGTATTTTCATGATTAATGGTATGTTACATCTAAATTATCGTTTTGGCATGCAGGTGTGTATTTTATATTTAGTTCTTCGAGCCCTCGACAACGTTGGTATGTTTGATTATCATTACTCTATAAGTTTATATTCAGGGTTGTCCGTACATTTCAAAGGACATAAAGCTTGTCCCAAAAGGCCAAAACTATGAAATTTTTGTGTAAACAATTTTTTTGAGTGTGACATTGGATCATTAATTTGATTTAGCCCAATAATATTTGACTAGTAATGAGAATTATTTAAGCCCAAGAACAAAAAAATTATCTAAATTCTAAGCTACTCTAAGTCCAATATCTATTAAGAGTTATGTAGAAGGTTTATCATGTCACAATAAGTATTGCAAATCATGCATATTATACAGGTACAAATGTACAATAGTTAATTCATCATATATATGTGCATTAACTTTAAATTAATCATATGGCACAACCAGTTGAGTACAAACATAAATGATAAATTTACTGCTATATATTATTATAGCATTCCAATTTTATTGTTCACGTTTCATTTTTAATATGTCACAAAGTAATTGTGAACTTGAATATTCCACCTATCAAAAAACAATTAGGCAGTAAAGATAAATTTTTTTATTAGTTACATAGTGTAATAAATGCACTTTTCTTAAACTGTGTGTTTTTTTATATGTGACAATAATTTTTGGACGGAGATAGTATTAATCTAGAGTTAATTTGCAACTAATGACATTTTGAGTTGTATTTTAATTATAATTTTAGAGTTGAGTTCAAGGAGGTCCATTATTTTTATGAAGTATCGGGGAACAAATCTCAACCATTGATCAATAAGATCTAATGGTCAAGATTATTCACATATATTATACATTGAGGGGTATTCTGATCATTTTTTTATTTTTTTATTATTTTAGAATTTTTATTTTTTGTATATTTTTAGTTATGAAGGGGTATTTTGGTACTTTTGCACTTAAATTTTGATTTTTTATATTTTATTTAAAAAAAATTTAAACTTTATTATTATTATTATTATTATTCATTAAAAAATAATATTTATTTGATAATTACGTGTATAACTTAATCACTTGTGATTTTAGTGTAAAACCACATGTGATTGTATATTTAATCACATTTGATGTTTAGTTCAATCACATATGATTCAGTATGCAATCACATGGTGATTCAGTATGCAAACACATGTGATTGACTACGCAATCACATTATGTGTTTTTAATGAAAAAAAATATAATTTTTAAAAATAACTAAAATAAATTTAAAAAAAAAATAAAATTCTAAAATAAAAAATAATAATTTTTTTAAATGACCAAAACACCCCTCAATTAAAAATTAAATAAAAAATAAAAAAAAATTAAAATTAAAATTTTTTTAAATGCCAAATGACCAAAATACCTTTTCATGTATAAAATATGTTATTAATCTTGAACATTAGGTCTCATTGATTAATGGTTAATATTTGTTACTCGGAATTTGATAAAAATAATGCACATATTTGAACGTTTCTCTATAATTTTAATAATAACTGGAACTGAATTTTTATTAAAATTGTAAATCTGTGATTACAATTTGTATTTTCGGTGTACAAATATAAAGGTGCACTACGTACTGATTCTCACTGCTTAATTTGTCCTGGTGTGTGTGCTTATGAGTGTGTGTGTGTGTGTGAATGAGAATATGAATCTAGTATTGTTTGTACGTTTGTTTTCCCTTTGACCAGAGGATGATCCAACCTTACCGAACGAGATTAAGGTGCCAATTCTGAAGGACTTCCATCATCATATTTATGATCCTCACTTTCACTATGCATGTGAGTGTGGATTCAAACTACTATTTAATTGGAACTTTATGTCACGTACTTATAATTGTATTAATTTGAAGGCGGGCCAAAAGGAAGGAAGGTTGTCATGGACCACTTCCATTCGATTTCTACCGCCTTTCTCGAGCTTAATGAAAGGTAATTTCGCACATAGATATGGTCCTTATTTTTTATACACATTGATCGATGCTTGAACTTAATGGTCAGAATTGAAAATCTACCTACACATTTGGTCGTGTTGGTCTAGCTACAAATGATTGACATACATGCAATCATAAATTCGGCAGTGAACTGAATAACAATTTAATGATATAAATTGTTGCTAATTAACGTACGCATTTCAAGTGTTTAAATGGCTCCAGAGCTTTTAGTAACATGCAATACTCCAACTATTTTGCAGTGATCAGGAGGTAATTCAGAATATTACCATGAGAATAGGTGCAGGAATGGCAAAATATATATGCCAAGAGGTATGTACCAATTTTCATTCGGATGTCATTTTACATCACTAAACCCAAATTCTAAAAAATAAAGGTGTAACCATTAAGCCTTATGAGTCATTGCAAGTCATTAAGTTTGTTAAGGTGTAGCTTAATCTTTTAATATTATATAAATGTATATTTATATCAAGGTAAAATTAATTCTTGTTAATTTACTTTTACAGGTTGAGACAATTGACGAGTATGAAGAACATTGCCGGTTCACTTATTGTCATGGGGTTTTCACAGTGACTCCGGGATAGAAATCATGGTTTCTAATTCTCTCCCACTTCCAACTGGTTTACTTCCCCAGGTAACATTTATATTAATTTCCTTCCATTCTTTACGTATTATTAATTGCATTATGCATACCAGAAAGCAGACGTCATCAAAGATTATCTGGAGGACATAAACGCAACACCCAGTTCAAGCTGCCACTGGCCTCGTGAAATCTGGAGTAAATATGCTAATAAACTCGAGGTCTACATAGTCGCTCTTTTATATCTTTTCATGATATATCATCACTACAGAAAAAATCACTAAAAATGTTGTCATAATAAATAGACTATCTAATTAATGACCTGTTTCACAACGTACCCATGAATGCAGGACTTCCAATACGAAGAGAAAGCCATTCAGTGCCTAAATGAGATGGTGACAGATGCTTTAGTACACGCTGAAGAAAGTTTAAAGTATTTGTCGCACTTGCGTCATCCAGCTGTCTTCAGGTTTTTTGTGTAGAAATAATTAAGAATTCTATGCAAATTGTAAACTCAGAAGCTTGCTTTATTATCAACAACTAGATGGCTATTTATAGCCTTTACAAAATACTCAACGTGCAAAAAGAAAAACTCTTCTAAAGGACTCAAAGACTTATTCTACCATAAAACTCGGACAACGAGGACTCCACTGCTGAGTTAACAAATGAAACTACTTAACAAACTTCAACTAAATACCCGGTCAAACAAATGACCTCTTCATATCCTCCCTTAAACTGAACACAGTAGAACTTGTTCAGGTTACACTGATGCATTCACACATCCCCATCATGTTCCTAAGCTTGACAAACGTGTCTGTTTTGAGTGGTTTAGTCATTATATCAGCAATTTGTTCATCAGTACCACAATGCAGCAACTTTATAGTACCTTCACTGACAAGATCTCTAAGAAAATGGTACCTTACTCGGATATGCCTGCTTCTACCATGAAAAACTGGATTTCTAGACAACTTAATAGTTGATGTATTGTCACACATGATACTTGTACTCTCACCATCATCAACACCGAGATAATTCAGAATCCCCTTCAACCATATAGCTTGACATGCACCAGACACAGCTGCAACGTACTCTGCTTCGGTAGAAGATAATGTAACAATTGGCTGTTTCTTTGAACTCCATGAAATTGCTCCAGAACTAAACATGAACACATACCCACTTCTGCTCCTACTATCATCCTCATCGCCTGCATAATCACTGTCAGTATACCCTATATACTTGCTTGCAGCTGTGTGCTTATAATAAATTCCGTAGTTCAAAGACCCTTTAAGATATCTGAGAGCTCTCTTTGCTGCTTGAAGGTGCATCTCTGTTGGGCTACTCATGTATCTAATCAACAGGCTTGTGACATACATCATATCAGGCCTTGTGGAAGTTAAGTAGAACAAACTTCCTACAAGTTGCTTATACCATGTTGCGTCAACTGCCTTTCCATTTCTATCTTTGTTTAACTTGGAACCTGGGACAATAGGAGTGCTTACATGTTTGCTCTCCGACATACCAAATCTTTTTAGAACTTCAACTGCATACTTCCTTTGACAAATAAAAAATCCTTCTTCCTTTTGCACGACCTCGATTCCCAGAAAATAGCTCATCCTTCCCAGATCCGTCATTTCAAACTCCTTCATCATCGATCTCTTAAATTCAAGGAGAAATTGATCATTATCACCTGTGAACAATAAATCGTCAACATAAATGCTTACAATGATCAAATGTTTATTGTTTCCTTTCTTGATGAACAATGTCTGTTCAGTAACACATTTTTCAAACCCTTCATTCAGAAAATAAGCCTCAATGCGACTGAACCAAGCTCGCGGAGCTTGTTTCAAACCGTACAACGCCTTGTGGAGCCGATACACCATTTTTTCTTTACCTTCCTGCTCATATCCTCTTGGTTGTTCGACATATACCTTCTCGTTCAAGTTACCATGTAAAAATGCTGATTTCACATCAAGCTGGTAAACATTCCATTTTCTACTTGCTGCCAAAGCAATGATAGTTCGTACCGTGTCAAGCCTTGCAACTGGAGCATAGACTTCTGTATAATCGACTCCTTCTCGTTGAGAGTACCCCTTTGCTACGAGACGTGCCTTGTGTTTAATCACCTCCCCGTGTTCATCCTTCTTTGTCTTATAAATCCATTTGACACCAATCTTCTTTGCTCCCTTAGGTAAATGAGTTAAGCTCCATGTATTGTTTTTTTCAATTGAGCTTATCTCTTTATTCATGGCTTCTCTCCACTTTTCTTCTTTAACAGCATCTTCAAAATACAGGGGATCATTTGTATCTCTCGTTGCCATATAAGCAACTTCTTCCTCGTCACTAAGGCCTTCTCCGGTCTCATAATCCCTCAACCATGTCGGGGCTCTCCTTAATCTTCCACTTGTTGCATTTCTTACTTCCTCACCTGATGATTCTGGTTCAACAATGTTGTTCTCATTTTGTGTTGCACCTTCGTCTTCTTTCTCACTTTCATCATCAGAGGAATCATCACCCCATTCTAGTTCAGCATCAATTTGTGTTTTGAAGTGGCTGCCCCAATCCCAGCTCTTGTCTTCTTCAAAAATTACATCTTTACTTATCACGATCTTATTTGTGGCAGGATCAAACAGTCGATACCCCTTTGATTCTTTGCTGACGCCTAAGAAAATACAAGGAAAACTTTTATCATCAAGTTTACTTCGTTTGTTTTCGGGTATGTGAACGTGACCAATGCAGCCCCAAACTTTGAAATGAGCAACTGAGGGTTTTATTCCACTCCAAGCTTCTTGTGGAGTAATATCTTTCACAGCTAATGTTGGACTACGATTCAAAACATAGAAAGTCCAGTTAACAGCCTCGGTCCAAAACGACTTTGGAACTTTCTTTGCACCAAGTACACATCTGACCATGTTCATCACAGTTCTATTTTTTTCTCTCCGCCACACTGTTTTGGTGTGGTGTGTACGCTGTCGTCAATTGCCTTTTAATTCCTTCCTTCTCACAAAATGACTTGAAATCGGAAGAGGTAAACTCCCCTCCCCTATCGGTTCTTAAACATTTGATGAACATTCCAGTCTCCTTTTCCACGTATGTTTTTAGACGTCTGAAACAGTCAAGAGCTTCAGATTTGTGACTCAATAGATACACCCAACTTTTCCTACTGAAATCGTCAATAAAACACAAGAGATACCTTTTTCCACCATTTGATATAGGTTCTATGGGGCCACATATATCTGCATGTATAAGCTCCAAGATGTCACTTGCTCTCCACTGGCTTTTCTTGGGGATGTCACTTCTATGTTGTTTGCCAGCGAGACAATCAACACATGTGACATTAGAATTCTCTATGTGAGGTAACCCTTGCACCATGTTCTTTGACTGTAGGAGCTTTAATCCTTTATAGCCTAAATGCCCGTACCTTTGATGCCATAAATGTGCAATATCTGGACCTGTATGCATGCATTTACCAGTGTCTTGAGTTGCTGCGTTGGATTGTTCATCCAACAGTATAAACATACGGTTTTCGGTCATTGTAGTTCGAGCTATCACTCCCTTTCTTGGATGATAAATGCTGCATACTCCATTACGAATAAGTATGTAAACTCCTTTTTCTTGTATCTGCCCAACACTTAATAGGTTGTGTCTCAAGCCGGGTACATAATACACATCTTGAGCGTGGTAAACGGCACCGTTAAAAGTTAACTTCACACTACCAATTCCAGCAACTTTCATCTTGGAGTCATTTCCGCATTTAACGTACCCTTTGCTGCAATTTTCTATTTTCTGGAACATTTCTTTTCTCCCGCACATATGGTTTGAACACCCAGAGTCAAGAAACCACATGTTACTTTTTGTACCAGTCACCTTTGCTTTGTCGTTCTCCATTTCAGCCTTTTGGAGTAGTTCTTCGTCTACTTCAGCCATTAAAAGTAGTTCATCATCTCCGTCTATCCCAACATAATTTGCTTCGTTTCCCCAGGTTGGACATTCGTATTGAAAATGTCCAAGATTATGACATTTGTAACATTCTACGGTAGCCTTTGAGAATGACTGCTGTCTTCCCCGACCACGTCCCCGACCACCTCGAAAATTTCCCCGGCCTCTACCTCTATTGCTTTCCATCTTAAAAGCATGCTCATCTTCATTAGTGGCACCCCATTTACCATCACCTCGTCCTTTGTTTTTGTAGCCTTCAGTTTTAAAAGCTTGACCTTCTTCTTCTTGTACCACCCTTTTGAATTTTTGCTCGTGAATCAAAAGAGAGCTCTGAAGGTCATCAACTGTCATGGTGTTTGTATCTTTTGATTCTTCGATTGAGACAACGATGTAGGTGAACCTTTCGGTCAAAGTGCGAAGAATCTTCTGTACAATTTTGTAATCTCTCATGTTTTCTCCATTGCTACGCATCTTATTTGCCACACTCATGACTCTTGCAAAGTATTCAGAAATACTTTCACCTTCTTTCATTTGTAGAACTTCAAAATCACGTCTTAGAGCATTCAACATGCTCCGCTTTACGCGTTCATTTCCTCCAAACTTGGCCTTCAATGAGTCCCAAACGATCTTGGAATTACGCCGATCCAAGATCTGTTCGAACACCGTTCTGTCAATAGCCCTGAAGAGATAGTGTTTCACCTTGTGGTCCTTCTGCCTTCTCTCATTGAATTGTTCCCTTTGTGCCTCTGTTAGGGCTGCTAGTGCCCGGGCAGTTGGATCGTCGATGCCTTCTTCAATCATACTCCAGAGACCCTTTGCTCGTAATAGGTTCTCCATAAGTTCACTCCAATGATCATAGTGGTTGCCATCAAAATGGGGAATTTTGGCAGAGAACTTTTCCTCACTCATCTCTCGTGTTTACACTCTTCTCTTGTGTTTACTCTCCTTGCTCTGATACCAATTTGTAGAAATAATTAAGAATTCTATGCAAATTGTAAACTCAGAAGCTTGCTTTATTATCAACAACTAGATGGCTATTTATAGCCTTTACAAAATACTCAACGTGCAAAAAGAAAAACTCTTCTAAAGGACTCAAAGACTTATTCTACCATAAAACTCGGACAACGAGGACTCCACTGCTGAGTTAACAAATGAAACTACTTAACAAACTTCAACTAAATACCCGGTCAAACAAATGACCTCTTCATATTGCAATACTAGAGGTAAGTACACAACATTTTTTGATTTTATTACGAACTGTTTTTTATTTGATTCTGTACGACCGAAACTTAGAAAGACAATCCGTACGGTCAGAATGCTCGATTCGCTTTTAGGAACAAGCCTTCAGATAATCAAGATGATCCAACGGTTTAATATCCTGGAAACAACCAAACACTGTAGCCCTGTTTTTAAAGAACAAAAAGAGAATTTTTTCAAGAATAGTGCCGATTCTTTTTAAATTTTTCACAAATGATACATTTTTTTTTTGTCTTTCAAGAATAGTGTTTTTGGACTCCTAGAGTCTGGAATTAGCATTAAATTGGACTCCAGGAGTCCGGAATTGTAGTGTACTTTCTGTAGTGTACTTTATGTATTGTACTTTCTGTCACTTTTTCTGCATAACTGGTACACTAGTATACTGGTACAACGCAATTCCGGACTCCTGGAGTCCAATTTAAAGCTTATTCCAGACTTTAGGAGGCCAAAAATACTATTTTTGAAAGACAAATAAAAAATGCATCACTTGTGAAATTAAAAAAATATCTAGTCATTTTTGAAAACAAATCACAAAAAGATCTATTCATATGGGCCTTCATCATAAATGGGCTTAATTTGTTTCAACATTAATTTTGATGATTTGGGTTACTTTTAATCAGGTTATAGCAATCGGAGAGCTTGCTCTATGCTACAGTAACATCCAAGTTTTTAGAGGCCCAATGATAATGAGACGTGGTAAGATTTTTGACATTCATGCACTAAATTGTATGGAGATTTATTATACTTCAACTAGTTTTCTGATTGAGATTTATTTTATAGGTCTTACGGCGAATGTGGTCAATCTGACTAACACAATGACAGATGTTTATGGGGCTTTCTATGATTTTTCTTCCATCCTTAAGTCCAAGGTATTTTATTATTATATCCTTCCTCTTAAAGTTAACAACTATATGTGTAGATTATATTCTTCCCTAATTTTTATATATAGGTTGACATGAGTGACCCAAATGCCAAAACAACAATTAGCAGGATAGAAGGAGTTCAGAAAATTTGCAGGGACTCAGGAACGCTAAACAAATGGTGAGTCGGAAAATTTGCTGATTATTTTATCATTCCGTGATATAGTTAGTGTTGGTTTAATCCATTATTAGAAAGAAATTAATTTTCTGTTCCGTTTCCATCAGGAAATCGTACATCGTTGAGAGCAAGCCAACTTCTAACCAAGCTTTGGTAGCGCTCCTGTTACTTCTTGACTTTATTAATTTTGTCTCAAGAAAGTATTAACAAAAAAAATATCAATCTTAATGTGTATTCTAAATTAATAATTTGTATAATAGTGATTGATTTCTACCAAAGTATTTGCTTTAGGTACCAAAACTATCACCTAACAACATACCATGATCGTCATGCAGATTGCTTTGCCTGTTATTTACAGTGGCAATTCTTTATGCATATCTATCTCTTAATCGGCCGAACCAACTCAGTAAGTTTATTACTCCCTCCGTCCCACAAAAAAGTTCCCATTTCCTTTGGGCACAAGTATTTAGGAGATAGTTGATAGTGGGGTCTTTGGTACTATTTTTGATTAAAATATAAGGTTAATTGGAGAGAGAAAGTGTTTTTAAGAGATAGTTGGTGGTGGGGCCCATAATAATAATATTATTTAATAGAAATGGGAACTTTTTTGTGGGACAAAATTTATGATAGAAATGGGAACTTTTTTGTGGGACGGAGGGAGTATATTTCATAAACTAGAAAAGTGGTACTCTTCTATATTAAACTTGTTTCTCTCCATTGTGAATTTTCTCAGAAATCAAGTGGCCAACGCATACAACAAGCGTTGGGAACACGGAAAACGAGTGAGAAAAGAGGTCGATTTCATATGGTTATAACTCTTTATCCCGAAAAGTCTATTTCTATTGTTTCGGCTAATTTTTTTTTTTTTTTTTTTTAAGACCAGATTTGATAGTTGCTGAATTTGATTTGCCGTTATTAGGATTATAATTAAAAGGCCTTCTATTCTATGTAATGTGTGGAATTGATATATTAATAGAACTCTTTTGATATCTAATTGTGATTACTTGTCTGAAAGTGGGTGTTTGCTATTAGGTATAAAAATGTGTTTAATTTTATGAAGTGTTAATTGTGTTTGACTGACGAATAAAATGTATTGAATATAATTTTGAGTTAAAAGATTTGGGATTCAAAATTTTAAACTGCAGGAGAACTGAGATTATATGCTTGATAATAGGGTGGAGCCAAAATATATTTTTACCTCATTTTTATTTTAAGAAGTTTTTTTTCTTATGTGAATGACATTTTATATATTGGAGTTGATCTGTACACTGCATAAATCACTTCATACACCGCATTGTACAATGATTTAACTATGGGTGTCAAAAGCGTAAATCAACCGGACCCAAAACCGATTATATGAGTCGGGTCGGGTGCATCCGAGTCTTATATGGATATCTAGTTTTTAAACCCGGCTCGGAAACCCGACATTAGAATCGGGCTGGGTATGGGGTCTGGATTGCTTTACTTTATTCAGTTTCGAGTTGACCCGGTTGAATTTTAAGGGGTTATTTCTTTTAAAGTTAATCGTTTTACAAAGAGAAATGGAGAGGAAGTGCTGCATGGAATGGTGATCCATCCTTCTTCTTCTTCAGTGGTGTCAATCGGGTTGTCGGGTCGGGTTAGAATTCTTATCGGGGTTGAAATTATATAAAAAAAACATTCCATCACCCTGAGACCCTATAAGGAATCTGGTTGGTCGGGTATCACGTTTGTTTGGTTTACCCGATCAGTTTGGTCGGGTTACATAGTTCCACCTACAATTTAATTAGCTTATTTAATATTATGACATATAAGGTTAACATAAACTCTTTATGGTGAAAACAAGTGTTTAACTTGAAAGTCAAACTGATGACTTTTGAGTACAAAAGATTAACAAGTTTCTATCTTAATTGATGTGAACCTTTTGATGATATTACGGTTTGACTAAAGCTTGTAAAAAACGTTATGATAAAAAGCAATAAAAATTGGTGGAACGTTTGCAATGAGTTTTACCGATTTCAAGCTGGAAACAAAATTTATTTAACCTAAAAGTCAATGTGTTTGACCTTGTGCAGGTCTTTTGATAGAAAGAGCCTTGAAGAAGTTGAGATCTGAGCGGTATGAGTCGAATTTAAAAGTCAACTTCCCAAATTTTAATATCCTAAGTGGTCACCCCCAACTTCACCCCTTCCGTAACCAAATCGGTTCTAACTGGGATAACTCGATAAAATTAAGCAATTCAAACATGTACTTTATTAGGTCGGGTTAAAAACACCTAATATCAACACAATAGCCAAATACGCCCAATACAACTAGTATAATTAGGTTCGGGTTGGGTTGACCCTCTTGACACGCCTATTCTTCAAAAACATTTATGAATTTATCGATAACGTTCTTTATACTTTAGCCCAATATGTATATATTGTTAGTTCTTCATACTTTAGCCCAATATGTATATATTGTTCAAATTGGCTACGGATGGGGTGAAGTTAGGGGTGACCACTTTGGATATTAAAATTTGGGAAGTTGACTTTTAAATTCGACCCATATACTGCTCAGATCTCAACATCTTCAATGCTCTTTTCTATTAAAGACCTGCCCAAAGTCAAACCCGATGACTTTTAGGGTATATAATTATGACGAAAATTCGTTAACCCACCGCCAATAGTTAGGTTTTGTTACTTCTATCAAATACCCAAAGTGTTACCCTATGACTCTGTGTACACCCTTAGGCCCTTTTTATAACCTACTAGGCCTTAGCCACTTTACTTCATCTCGCGATGTGGGATGGCCATCCTTCATATTTTCCAAAAAAATATAGTTGTTTTCTTTTATGTTATACGAAGAGTCGAAGACCCCAAACCCCAGCAAATCATCATGGACAATACAAACCATCTTCTTCCAATTATTCTATTTGTTGATCGTATTATCGTAAAACAACTAAAATTATCATCTTCCCATGATATCTTAATTTCTTAGCTAGAACACTTGGTTGGTTTATTCCATATAATAATTATAGATCATTAATTCCAATTTTCTTTCAAATTACATGAATCTTACATGATATGCCCCATAAGTGAAAACATTATTTATTCATAACTTAATTATTATTTGCTCCGGTTTTCAGGCCCTGTCCAATCAGTTGAATTAGTTGAACCATCAAACCGTTAAAAGCCGCATGTTCGATGACCAGTCCTGTTTTCAGAACCATGGTTTTTAAATCGAGAAAATGTGAGATGTATGTGAAAAAGTTTCTTGACGAATAATGCCGAGAGGTGTGTTTTTCCTTTTTAGAGATAGAAGATTGGGAATGTGTATGATGGACAACGAATCTTATGTTCTCAGAAGACGGAATACAAATCATTACAAACACATACATTTGTTTAAGATATATAACATAATAATTTAAAAGACTTGAGTAACCTTGCTTGCAAGAACACGCTCACGTTTTTCAATGTATTCAAATGGAAACCAACCTGCTTTCCCTTTGCATTCACCTTCCGCCCAACCATTATTTGACACCTGTCATAATTTACAAACATGCAGGTTATTACAAACTAACAATAATAATAAAAACATAAAATCCTTATTCAACAACTGCAGGGCAGCATACCTTTCTGATAACAACATAATCACCAGACGATAAATTGAGCTCCACATCAGACTCTGCATTATACGAGAACATAGCCTAGAAAAAATTCAATTTTACTCAGAAGTCCATTTTAAAAATAAAATTAATAATAAAAACAATATATTATAAGTTACCTCTCCTAAAAAGTAATCCACGACATTATTTGAACCATTTTGTATTGGTGAAGTAAATGCATTATTAACTTCTTCATATGATGGTGGTGTTTCAACAGTTGGAGGAACAGGAGCTGCTTCAATACGTTGTCGTTCAGATACCATCTAATAATTAATAAACCATGTTATTAATTAGTTACAAACATAATTAAACAATATAAAAAAGGTTTATTTACAGTAATTCTATTTACCATTTCGAAAGCAATTAATCAATATTACAACATACCTCTCCTTGAAGATGATCAAGAATCTGAATAACTTTCTCGTGGTAAGCACGTTCTGATTCAATCTATCAAATTACATGTTTCATACAACTTATTAATAAATATATTATAAATTGTCAGATATTAATTGCAAATGTTTTAGATTTACCATTGAAATAAGTCTTTGAAGTGTCATTTGTTGCTGTTGAGATTCAACTGCAGCCATTGCTGATGCAGCTTCTTTCCCTAAAACTGCCATGTTGGACTTTAAATCTTGTAATTTTGTTTCAGCTGCTTCAAGTCTGGCAAATAGGTCTGGATTCCCACTTCCATCCATCACTTTTGTTTGTCGTTTAGAGACTTCAATCACCTTTTTAATCAATTCCAGTAACATAAATAAGATTAAAACTAGTGATAAAATAAAACAAACTTTTGTTAAAATTATAATTTAATTTTATAAACCTGGGCTTCAGCTTCTTGTCGCATTCTGTCATAACGTTGAGCAATATGTCGAGCATCTTCAAGTGGAGCTCCCATTACCATTGCTCTTAATGGCTCAGCAACCTAAACAATTTTCAATTTTGCAATTAAATAATTTTTAATAAAAGTTTCTTAGATTAAAAAATTCAAATTCAACCTGTGTTCCAAAAGATTTGAGTAGATTTCCTCGTTCTTTTTCCACCTGAACACGAGCTCTTGAAAAGTTGACTGCAGCTCTTGATAATGTATTTCCACTAGTGCATGTGTTCTCAATACCATATTTTCTGCTATCTTCTGACAATTTAGTTCCTGCAAAAAGATGCAAACTTATATCAAAATTTACTTCTGTAATTTAATTAAATTTAAAAATATCACCAACTTGCCTATTTCAACTTGTTTAGAGCTAGTGACTATATATCCTTCAACACCACGAACAATGTCTCTTTGAAAATGCTGAAAAACAAAAACTCAGCAAATTGTAAGGAAATAAAACAACTTAATTACATACTTTAGCAGCACGTGTAGATATGTAAAGCCTCTCGAGTTTCTGGTGAAGCATGAGTTCTGTCTCATCAGTCACCATATTATCTGAACCTCCATAACCTCCGCCACCAAACTGCTTGAAAACCGCCTGAATTAGAAACCAAATCTTATTTACATAATCATAATTGAGTAGGTAGTATAATATCACACAAAAATAATTAAGTAAGATGCTTCTCCCATTCACCAATTCTCCTTGGAAAATTAGCAATTCTAGTTGCAATCATAAAAACTGTTACAACACTTCCCATATTCACGCCTTTCTCTTAAAAATAACAAAATAGAGCTCAAATTTTGTGGTCAAGCTCACCATTTAGCAGATCTATGGCTTTTATGCATAAGCATGAAAGAGCATGTGTAGTTTGGATAATGCAGATAACTGTGTAACACTTGTAAATTAAAAAAAATTTGAACTATAAGGATAGGATTAAAGCACATTATCAACGAGTAAGAAAAAAAAGTTTATGCTGTTTTATCCAAATTAACCAAATCCTTATTCATTTATTTAGCATAAAGTCTAGCTCCTATGTTGGAACTACAGTTACATAAATTGAAAAAAGGGGTCACTTAATCAAATTTATAAATAGATCATCGCCAAATAAACGGTTGTGCGCAAAATTAACATTGACATGAACGGAATTTTACTGGATTGGAGTTCAAATTTACCTGTTGTTGTCTGGCAACCTGTTCCCGGAGCTTCGTCGCCTGTTTCCTGATCGCTTCCATTCGCGATCTGGCCAGAAAATTTGAAGAAATCAGACGGATTTGGAAGTAACTGGAAGGAGAATCGCCGGAGATTTGTTCCTATGACCAGGTTTAATGAATAACTTATAAATCAAATCGAAATTCAAATTCAATTACGAATTGTTTTTTTTATAAGATTTTGAATCGAGTTTTATCTCCACATGCTTTGAAAACGATATATGGCCTCCCCGATCAAAGACTGTTTTCCCCCTCAAGTGTTTTTTTACCGAGTGAAGAAGATCAGGGGCGTTCGTACGTAGGGTTGAGGTTTAGGTTGAGTTTGGGTAAAAACAGTTTTTTTTTTTTTTTTGTTTGTTTGAATGATGAGTCGGTTAGTGTTTCTCGAGCCTATACATTAACATCCACAAGAAGTAATATGTTTTTCTTCAGACCTTTCACTTATTTGTCCACCTTATCTTTTTCGTCAATACTAGTAGGCTAGAAGCCTTGGGTGGGTAAAAACGAGTTAATATGTCCGACTTAACTTCTAGCCTAGTCGTATTGATAAAAACGATAAGATGTTGTCCATGACCCATAGGTTATGAGTTCAATACTCGTCGTGGACAAATGGTGGGGTTTATTCTCAATAGGTGAAGGGTTCAAGAAAAGACATACTGCTTCTTGTAGATGTTAGTGTTTAGACTCGAGCCACTAACTTACTAACTGATCATTAAGTAAAAATAAAAAGTCCAACTCACTTATAAACGCGTGAAGTTTAAATTTACTTATATATCAATGGGTTCACCCGTCAATTCTTTTATATTTTCAGAAAATTATTGATTTTAAAAAATAATACAAATAATATAAAATCTATTTTTTATTCACTAGATTGAGATTTTATTTTATGTAAACATTTAATATATTGAAATCTTATAATGATTAGTTTTTTATTTGGATCTAGTTATTTTATTTCTAGATATATTAATTTGGTTTTGATCCCCTAACCCAATATACTAAGTTGTATGTGTTAGTGGGGTCAGATCTGTGTTATCAAAGTTTAAATGTATTTAAGTTATGCTTTATTTTTTAGACCTAAAATTTTAAACAGGTTAAGTTTAAATTGACTAATTTCAACCTGCTAACTTATACCCAACCCAATTGATAGCCGCTACTAGTAGTCAACCATCAAAATCAAATGCAAAATAAACAAATATATTTGTAGAGTAACGTTATATTTGGTTGTTCACCAACCAGCTTATGAAATATGTCAAATAAGAAATCAAAACGGTGCATGAAGTAAAGTTGCTTGAAATTAGGTGATGCTCTTACTGTAATTGAACAATATTTTAAACACAAACTGATAAAGTATTGTTTGAGAAGGATCGACTTAGACTACGCGGTATGGGCCAATTTATGGGGTGTGGGATGTGGTCTCATGTGGCAACCACCACACCACACCAAAAAAAAAAAAAAAAATGAACACCACCCCACTCCATACCACTCACAAAAACTATGTTTCCTCTCTCACCACGTTGTGCCATCTCGTTCCCTTGGCCACACACCACATGACCACATGTGGGAGGGGGCGGTGTTCCCTTTTCTCACCACGTCCTGGTGCCCTCCATATCACCTCCACCTAAGTTCCACATCACTCACCACACCACGGGTGGGTGCCCATTCCGTCCAATCTTAGACATCAGTTTTGACCCGCAAGATCTTGAAGTGTTTAACTTTAACATAGCAAAAAGAAAAATAAAGTAAAAAGTTTGTTGGTATTGTTGGAATTATGTGCACAGTTAGTCAACCTATGATGATACATCCATGCCTACGAAAAACTTAAGGGTCACACCAGTGAGTGCATGTAATACGAGCAATATATGCAATGATACTACGAATAGGAATGATTCATAATAGTCATTATGAATCAGTTAAGTATTAAGTTAAGTTTAACTTATTACTGGATTAGTTTAACTAACTAATTAATACAAGTATTTATACATTTATCAGTTGAGTAAATATACAATGTGTTAGTTATAGATAATGTAACATCCTAAAACCGGCCTAGTAGTTTAAGGTATATATTGATATTTGATAAATATCTACTTGAGCCTATATGGAATAAATTGATTAAATGGTAAATGAATCGTTTGACCTTTTGTCCTTTTGTGATATTTTAATTAAGGGATTAAAATATCCGATTACTGAAATGTTTAAATGATTGTATGATTTTTATATTTTTTGGATTCACCTTTTAATTTCGTTTCCGAAAATGTATTCGTCTTTAAGAGCAGTGCTCGTTTGGTATTTTAAATAAATTAACTACGAACGGGACTTTTCTTATCGCATTGTTTAAAAACTGAAAAGGGGTAATGTGGGGCCCTCCCCTTGTTTTGGACGGTTTTGGAGAAATGAAAAGGGGGTCATCCTCTTTTGTCTTGCTCACTTTACAATCCTCAACCTTATCTTCTATTCTATTGCATCTTTTCTCTCCCAAAACACCATACTTGTTCCTGAGCTTGTTCTTGTTCTTGGTGATTCCTTGTGCTAAGACCCGAATTTCATACTAAAGTTAGTGCAGAAGAAGCTTAGAAGTAAGTTACACCTTCTCCTTTACTTGTTATTGGTGTTATTGAGTTATGGTTTGAACTAGAGTTTGTGATTTCTAGTGTTTTATGGATGAATCTTCCTATGGATGTTGTTTTATGTGTTTATGCAAGGTTTGACATGTAATGTATGGTTGATTTTTGAAAGGAGACAAGGTTTGGTGAAAATCACCTTCAACCTCCATTAATGGTGGATGTTGAAGGTGGGTTTTGACAAACCTTAGATTTCTTGATGTTTGAATGGTTGGAATTCTTCATTAGGTTGAGAAAACATGTTTAGTAAGTTATGGATGTTGAGAAATCAAGTATAGTATGTTTTGATGGAATATCTATCTAGTGTTTGGATGATTTGGGTCAAAATTGTTGAACTAGTAATTTGGAAGTAAGATGCTTGGATTGTTGGTAGTTATGATCTTGATGAATTGTTACATGATTATGACTTGTTAGTTGTAGTGAATGTGTGCTAGATGGTGGAGTTTGGAAGTGTATAGTTATGTTCGGGTTTTGACCCGTTTGGGCTAACTAGTTGTGATAATTTGATAGATGGTCATAGATAACCCAATGAAATGTTGATAACATTAGACTAGTTGTAAATGTCATAAAATGTGTATTTTATGAGTCTTGTATTGTTAATTGTTAAGTTTGACGATTGTGACAATTCGGTGAATTTGTTACTAATTCGGTATACTTGTTACAGGAACCGAGAAGGAGACTCAGTGATATTAGCTCACTGAGTTACGGGACTGAAGGTTACGGTGAGTGGATTTAACCTCCAACTTGTGTTTGGTTGCAATCGGTTAGGTATTGCATACTTGTAGTGAAAAATGCAGGATTTCAGCCTTCGTGCCATGAAACAGAATGTTCGTGCCACGAAGTCGGACAGAAACTCGTTTTCGTGCCCACGAAGTTCTTCGTGCCGCACGAAGAGGGTTCGTGGCGCGAAATGGAAATTTCGTGTCATGAACTTCTTCGTGCAGCACGAACTTTCTTCGTGCAGCACGAACCTTGGGGATCGCGGTGGGAGTTTCTTCGTGCTATGTTTGTTGATCGTGAACTTCAGTCTGCAGAGTTTTTCGGGTCGTTTTTCGGGCGCGAATCTTTGACAGTTTGCTTGTTTGGTACCTGTTCGATCGGGTTAGACGAAATAGGATATGTGCACATAGATGAAAAGGTTTTGCTTGATTGGTAGCAACAACTCGGTTTGATTGGTAATCGAGGATAGGGACGAGGTCAGTGTCGGATGGATAACGGTTGGGCATAGTGTATCGACTAACAGGGTATTCGAGCCTTACCTGTATTTGTTGCATGGTTAAGGGGGTTTACCCGGGGTGTTGGGTACAGGCTAACGGTTACTGTGGTTTTGGCCAACCATGGTTTAAGGCCCGCAAAGCCACCGTTCCTCAGTGATAGTGATACCCAACGCGGAGATATAGTAATAATTCCGTGTTTAGCAATCGGAGATGTAGAATTACTTCCGAGGTTAGTAGGCGGAGATGTAGAATTACTTCCGTGCTTAGTGATTAGACAATTAGTGGTTACTGGTTCAGTGGAACAGTGGTTCAGTGGAATAGTGGTTCAGTGGAACAGTGGTTAAGTGGTTACGAGGAGTAACGATCGTGAAGATGTTGGTGCTTGCTTGTTGAGCTTTACATAATTTGTAGTTTATGTTCATTCACTTAGCTTTGTGTTAATCCCTCCTTCGTTGACCCCTTTCAGGTTGATCGGTGCTTTGGACGGAATGGGTGACCAAGCTCAAATGGATATGTTTGTAACATGAGCCATGTCGTTAAGTGACACCGTTTAAATATTATTGTTTTGGAGTTTTTTACGGGACGTTTGGTTTGTAAACCTAAACCTAAACTTATTATTATCTTTATGCTTCCGCACACCTTTAAAAAAAACAGTTTCTAAAATTTGCGGTGTTACAACTTTGTAACATCCTAAAACTGGCCAAATAGTTTTAGGTATTTATTGATGTATGATAAATAATTATTTGACCATTTGTGGAATTATTTGGTTAATTATTTAAATGGTGTGATATTTTAACCATGGGGTTAAAATATCTTTTTACTGAAATATTTTATGGTGAATACGATTTTTATATTTTTAGATTCTCTTTTGAATTGTGATTCCGAAAATATCTTCGTTGTTGAATACAGAGCTCGTTTGGTATTTTAAATAAATTAACTACGAACCTGACCCTTCGTATCGTATTGTTTAAAAAAAATGTGAAAAATAACAAAAAGGGGGCCCTTCCCTTTTTGTTTCGGACGTACAGAGTGGAAGGGGACCCCTTTTCCTTTTCTTCTCTTTGTATTCTTTTTACTTATGGATAAGTTAATTTTCATTTTCAAAAAAAGGAAACTAGCAAACTCTCCCTAAACTCATTCGAGCTTCTTGACTGTTCGTGAGCTTTTTGAAGGTAACTAGCTAGATCTTTCTCATATGATGTGCTAATCTCGTTTTTGTTAGTTGCTAGTTAAGGTTTTTGCTTCTTGTTACTTGTTCTTGGGTTTTTGGCTACTTGATGAACTATGATTTTGTATGGTTGATAAATCTTGTTAAATATTGTTATAGCTTGTTTTATATGCTAAATAGAACTTGTTATATGCTTTTATATAGTGAAATTATGTTGTTAGTGGAAGATCCATAAATCACCATTGTAGGTGATTTTGGAGAAGAAAGTGGGTTTTACCAAAATAGTTAGATCTTGGATTTTTTGGTGATTTTGTAGTTAATTTAGGGTAAACTAATATGTTGAAAATATTAGATGTTAATATGGATGATTTTGATTTGTTGGATGAAATGGTTAGTTAAAAAGTTGTATGGGTCTTAAGTCTAAATTGTAAACTAGTTATTGTGTTAAATGACTAGTTGGCGGAAATGTGTCAATTGCATGTTTTATGGGCTTTTATGCTTGTTTATGTCAAAATAAGATGTTTGATATGTTGGTTATGGTTCATGTCAAGTTTTGGTAAGATTTGATAACAAGTAATAGTTTTATAGTGTTTGGATGGTTTATGTTAAGACATGAACTAGTAAATTGGAAGTTGGTAAACTTGCATTAAAATGGAATTTAATCCTTATGAAAATGATTAATTAGTTATGAATTATTAAATGGTATAACTATGGCAATTGTAGTTGTGTTGAAAGTGTTAAAGTGAAAAATGTGGTTTTGACCCGTTTGGGTAAATGTAGTGAAAGTTTGACTAAACGTATTTTAGTATGGATTGACTTGGTCTATGAATGACAATAACATGATAATTGCATATTTTGGTAAATTGCAATGTGTTGACTTGTTGTAGTTAAACTCGGGTCTCGACCCGTTTGGATGTATTATGCTATATTGGTTAGATATGGCTTGGTTGTATTTGACATGAATTGCAAAAGCGTAACATGACATGTTCATATGATGTTGCAAGTGTTTAGTTATAAAGTTGGTGCAAGTGTTAGTGTTAAATGTATATTTAACATTGTTTATAATTTTGGTGGAATTATATACTGATTCGGTATTCCTTTGGATTCACAGGAAATGGGAGGACAACTCAGTAACATTAGACTACTGAGTTGGTGACAAGGAGAAAGTTACGGTGAGTGGACTTCACCTCAAACTTGTGTTCGGTTACAATCGGTTTGGTATTGCCTGTTTGGGGAAAGGTGCAGGAAAATACAGGAAACATGCAGGAAAATACAGGAAAAATGCAGGAACCACCCGCCGGAGAAAGTTCACGATCGTGAACTTTGGTTCACGTCGTGAACTGTAGTTCACGTTCGTGAACCCTATTTCACGTTCGTGAACTTCTGATTTCAGGTTTTCGGGTCGTTTTTCGGGCGCGAATCTTTGACAGTTTGCTTGTTTGGTACCTGTTCGATCGGGTTAGACGAAATAGGATATGTGCACATAGATGGAAAGGTTTTGCTTGATTGGTAGCAACAACTCGGTTAGTGGCAATCGAGGATAGAGATGAGGTCAGTGTCGGATGGATAACGGCTGGGCATAGTGTATCGACTAATAGGGTATCTGACCTTACCTGTATACGTTGCATGGTTAAGGGGAGGGACTTACCCGGGGTGTTGGATACAGGCTATCGGTTACCGTGGTTTTGGCCGACCATGGTTTAAGGCCCGCAAAGCCACCGATCCTCTCTCTTAGTGGTTACCCAACGCGGAGATGTAGTAATACTTCCGTGTTTAGCAATCGGAGATGTAGAATTACTTCCGAGGTTTGTAGGCGAAGATGTAGAGTTACTTCCGTGCTTAGTGATTAGACAGTCAGCGGTTACTGGTTCGGTGGAACAGTGGTTCAGTGGAGCAGTGGTTAAGTGGTTACGAGGAGTAACGATCGTGGAGATGTTGGTGCTTGCTTGTTGAGCTTTATATAATTTGTAGATTATGTTCATTCACTTAACTTTGTGCTAATCCCTCATTCGTTGACTCTTTTCAGGTTGATCGGTGCTTTGGACGGAATGGGTGATCAAGCTCAAATGGATATGTTTTGTAAAATGAGCCATGTCGTTAAGTGACACCGTTTAAATATTAATGTTTTGGACTTTATTTTGGGACGTTTGGTTTGTATACCTAAACCTAAACTATTTATTATCTTTATGCTTCCGCACACCTTTAAAAGAAATGTTTTCTAAATTTTGCGGTGTTACAAACTTGGTATCAGAGCTTCGGTTTGGCGATGGATACACTGTTAGGTGTTTCATTCCCAAATCGTGGCTCGATTTTGGTCAAGCATTCCGGACGAGTGGGATTAGAGCAACAGTGAACGAAGTTAGTTGTAGTTAGTATGTAGTTACTAACGATTTAAACTAAGCTTTCGTGAGTTGTTGTGATTGTTATAGTTATGACAGGTAAAGAGAACCCGACCCCCTTGGCCCTAGGAAATGTTGGTACCTCAAGTAACGATGCGGGAACTGACCGAGGAGCATATATACGCACGTTGGGGAAATGTAGTGCATTAGAGGTGTTCAATTTTGGGCAAGAAGGAAAATTGGCCATGGGAAAAGAAAATGGGTTGTGGGTCAAGGACGGGGGCGGTCGGGGAATTTTCACCAACGTTAGACCGACAGTGATAGCTCGGGTATGTTTTTGTAAACTCAAAACTTGTGTTTAGGTAAAATTGGTAATTGAGTAGATCGCTTAATTAGGACTTGTGAAATGATGTGATTAACTGAACTGCGTACCTTTGGTGTTTTATGCCACTTGAAGTGGAATAATTGATTAATTACTGATTTAGGGTACATCATATGTGTCAGGAGTTTATATAGATATAAATGATGCATGCTTTCTAGTCTTTCAATATTGGAACCTGGACTAGGTTAGTGTGATCTGATGTGTGGATTGTTCTAGTTGAATCAAAGTTATTATTGTATGTTATAAAAGATAGTTTTCTTTTCTTGTTGTTAGCGCACACATAGTGCCTCGTGTGTGTAAGTTGTCCATTTATGTTTTGAGCAAATTGGCGATAAGTTGAAACTAAATGTCTTGGTTGTTCCTTCGCTTCAGGAGAAGTGAAGATTATTGGTGGTATGTCGGTTTCGGTCACAATATATGTGGCCATAGATAAATTGAGTATGATAGTAATTGTTGTGAATATCATTAATGTAAGGCTTGTAATTATGATAGATGTAATCATAGACGTGAATTGAATAGTTCAAGTAGGACTAGTGTTTGTTATGTGAAAAAGTTGAAACTTTTATTGTGACATGTCGGGTCACATGTAGTGACTTGTATAGTGAGAATCAGAAATGTCTGTCCAATGTGAATAAATTGATGTTGTTATTGTTATAGACATTAATTATGACAGTTAGTCAGTGTTAAATATCTGAATGACCTGAAATGTTTATGATAAATTACCGAATTGTTTCATATGTTGAATTTGAAGTCTGAAAGGTGACTAATGAATTGTGTGTGTAGATCTTTTTGAGATGACTTAAGATAGTAATAATTGAAGATAAATGAGTTTGTTAAATGATTTGCATTGATTATGAAATTATTTAAGAAAAGTTTGGAGATTGATGATTTATACTTAAATCTAGTGTTTAGATTGGATAAATTTTATTAAAATGATTTATCTTAATAAAAATTGATCATAGTTTAAATTGGTGATTTTTTAAATTACTCAAAGTGATGATGATGTTTTATTGATTGTAAGAGAAGTTGTCAAATTAAAGTCATGAGGTTTCATGCCTTAAGAAATATGTTTCTAGATCAAATAAAATGTTAGAATGACAAATGTTGTTTATGCTTAATTGTGAATCGAATCGATGAATTTACCATGCTATTTGGATGTTAATAGGTAAGAGTCAAGAACTAGTTAAATTGTAATTAGTTGACTGGATTCTAAGTAAAAGTGGACGTTTAACTGAAAAACTTATTAGTCATTACATGAGTTTGACATGTTTAATGAATCGTTAGTTGTATGTTTGGAATTATTATGATAGATTTCTAAATGTTGACCCGTTAAAGGTAATTAGTGTCAAGACTTGATTGGATGCACTTTAGTTGCTAGACCTTGATTATGATGATAATCGTTTGATGATTGCATGAGTTGGTTTTGATAAATAGTTTAACATGTTATGGAGATAATAAAACAACTTTGGATTATAAAACTTGTTTTGATCCGTTTGGTCATTGAGTGTTAAGAATTTGATAAATGCCTAATTAATAAGTGACTTTGACCTTCGTAAGGGTTGAAAAGTCATGAGTATGACTATTTTAATATAAAAGACATTGCTATTTATATTACCATGTTTTAACGAGATATGTGGCTTAGACTTGAATTGTGTAACCTTGACTAGTTTCGTCAAAATGTGCAACTTGGCTTTGTAGAATCTTCACATCTTTATAATATGGCCAATTATTCATAAAATAGTATATGATTGTTAGAAGTATGGTTAACTAAGGACTTTGATAGTGTCACGACGAATTGCTCGATTTTGACCCGTTTGTGCATAGTGTGCAACATTGATGTGACTTTATCTCATGAAAGTGTAATTTTTTTTTGAAATTAATTGATTAAGACCGGAAATTTTGATTGGAAATTCTTAAAATTGCGGGTCGTTCAACGAGTTAAACTGTACAAGATTGTAAATTTTGATAGAATAAAGAAGAAAATGAGTAGGTATTTGAGACTTGAAATAGTTGTGTGACCTTGTGTAAGGAATTTTTTTAAGCATATGCTTGTGGATCACTTTTATGTCATGAGGAATTCTAACTGAACCACGAGTGGTAGTTGCTATTTGAGTATCGAGATAATTTTGAATTAGTGTATAGAGTAAATGAATGAATTGATTGTATGTTATTACGGTAAAAGTTGGAATTGCTAAGTATACTATGAAGTGTATGACGAATTGGATGTGAGTTTTGATTTGAGCATGTATGTATGAAATTGATTGGAATAGAGTCGTAGACTTATTGTGATAAATGCTTGCTATTTGAATATTGTTGTTGGATTCCGATGACGGAATCCTTTTTTTAAGGAGGGTAGAGTTGTAACATCATAAAACCGGCCTAGTAGTTTAAGGTATATATTGATATTTGATAAATATCTATTTGACCCTATATGGAATAAATTGATTAAAAGGTAAATGAATCGTTTGACCTTTTTTCCTTTTGTGATATTTTAATTAATGGATTAAAATATCCGATTACTGAAATGTTTAAATGATTGTATGATTTTTATATTTTTTGGATTCTCTTTTTAATTTCGCTTCCGAAAATGTATTCGTCTTTGAGAGCAGTGCTCGTTTGGTATTTTAAATAAATTAACTACGAACGGGAATTTTCTTATCGCATTGTTTAAAAACTGAAAAAGGGCAAGTGTGGGGCCCTCCCCTTGTTTTGGACGGTTTTGGAGAAGGGAAAAGGGGGCCATCCTCTTTTGTCTTGCTCACTTTACAATCCTCAACCTTATCTTCTATTCTATTGCATCTTTTCTCTCCCAAAACACCATACTTGTTCTTGAGCTTGTTCTTGGTGATTCCTTGTGCTAAGACCCGAATTTCATACTAAAGTTAGTGTAGAAGAAGCTTAGAAGTATGTTACACCTTCTCCTTTACTTGTTATTGGTGTTATTGAGTTATGGTTTGAACTAGGGTTTGTGATTTCTAGTGTTTTATGGATGAATCTTCCTATGGATGTTGTTTTATGTGTTTATGCAAGGTTTGACATGTAATGTATGGTTGATTGTTGAAAGGAGATAAGGTTTGGTGAAAATCACCTTCAGCCTCCATTAATGGTGAATGTTGAAGGTGGGTTTTGACAAACCTTGGATTTCTTGATGTTTGAATGGTTGGAATTCTTCATTAGGTTGAGAAAACATGTTTAGTAAGTTATGGATGTTGAGAAATCAAGTATAGTATGTTTTGATGGAATATCTATCTAGTGTTTGGCTGATTTGGGTCAAAATTGTTGAACTAGTAATTTGGAAGTAAGATGTTTGGATTGTTGGTAGTTATGATCTTGATGAATTGTTACATGATTATGACTTGTTAGTTGTAGTGAATGTGTGCTAGATGGTGGAGTTTTGGAAGTGTATAGTTATGTTCGGGTTTTGGCCCGTTTGGGCTAACTAGTTGTGATAGTTTGATAGATGGTCATAGATGACCCAATGAAATGTTGATAACATTAGACTAGTTGTAAATGTCCTAAAATGTTTATTTTATGAGTCTTGTATTGTTAATTGTTAAGTTTGATGATTGTGACAATTCGGTGAATTTGTTACTAATTCGGTATACTTGTTACAGGAACCGAGAAGGAGACTCAGTGATATTAGCTCACTGAGTTACGGGATTGAAGGTTACGGTGAGTGGATTTAACCTCCAACTTGTGTTTGGTTGCAATCGGTTAGGTATTGCATACTTGTAGTGAAAAATGCAGGATTTCAGCCTTCGTGCCACGAAACAGAATGTTCGTGCCACGAAGTCGGACAGAAACTCGTTTTCGTGCCCACGAAGTTCTTCGTGCCGCACGAAGAGGGTTCGTGGCGCGAAATGGAAATTTCGTGTCATGAACTTCTTCGTGCAGCACGAACTTTCTTCGTGCAGCACGAACCTTGGGGATCGCGGTGGGAGTTTCTTCGTGCTATGTTTGTTGATCGTGAACTTCAGTCTCCAGGATTTTTCGGGTCGTTTTTCGAGCGCGAATCTTTGACAGTTTGCTTGTTTGGTACCTGTTCGATCGGGTTAGACGAAATAGGCTATGTGCACATAGATGAAAAGGTTTTGCTTGATTGGTAGCAACAACTCGGTTTGATTGGTAATCGAGGATAGGTACGAGGTCTGTGTCGGATGGATAACGGTTGGGCATAGTGTATCGACTAACAGGGTATTCGAGCCTTACATGTATTTGTTGCATGGTTAAGGGGGTTTACCCGGGGTGTTGGGTACAGGCCAACGGTTACTGTGGTTTTGGCCAACCACGGTTTAATGCCCGCAAAGCCACCGTTCCTCAGTGATAGTGATTACCCAACGCGGAGATGTAGTAATACTTCTGTGTTTAGCAATCGGAGATGTAGAATTACTTCCGAGGTTAGTAGGCGGAGATGTAGAATTACTTCCGTGCCTAGTGATTAGACAGTTAGTGGTTACTGGTTCAGTGGAACAGTGGTTCAGTGGAACAGTGGTTAAGTGGTTACGAGGACTAACGATCGTGAAGATGTTGGTGCTTGCTTGTTGAGCTTTACATAATTTGTAGTTTATGTTCATTCACTTAGCTTTGTGCTAATCCCTCCTCCGTTGACCCTTTTCAGGTTGATCGGTGCTTTGAACGGAATGGGTGACCAAGCTCAAATGGATATGTTTGTAAAATGAGCCATGTCGTTAAGTGACACCGTTTAAATATTATTGTTTTGGAGTTTATTTCGGGACGTTTGGTTTGTAAACCTAAACCTAAACTTATTATTATTATCTTTATGCTTCTGCTCACCTTTAAAAAAAAACGGTTTCTAAAATTTGCGGTGTTACAGATAATCCATGATATGATTTAAAGCTATTAAATCATATAGTAATTGGATAATATTATTGTCTAATTAATTATTAAAGGTATATAACACAAGTATATATTTCGTGCATGTCTATACCGAAATATATAAGTGTATAATACTAAGACATTTGATAATTAAGTGCGACAATAATAACTAGTAAAACTATAAGGGTTAAATGTGTAAGAGGATAAGTTTAATTAAGAGATTAATCTTAATTAAACTAGAAGGACTTAAATGAAACTTCATCTATTATATATAGAAGGCTTAGGTTTCATTTAATACTAATCATTCACTTCCTTTAACACCCTACACGAAATCTCTCTCCCTCCTTTGGAGATTTCGACCGAACACTAAGAACTCCAAGTTTGGTGTTCTTCGTTCTTCATGTTCTTCGAGTTTCGAAGAACAAGTTCATTGCTAAGATCAACTAGAAGGTCGCTCTATTTGTTCATCATCAGTGGACTATATTAAGCAAGTAATAAGGTATGTTTTGGGAAACCATTTTCCCCTCTCCCCTCTTGTTCGATCGGACGAAAACACCAAGAACCCTATGGTTCTTAGTGAGTGTTCGACGAACACACACAAGCATTGTGTGTGTTCGAGTTTTTCGTACAAGGTTTCTTTCTTGTTAATCAAGTTTGATTTCCAAGTTCCTATAATCCTTTAGGGTTTAAGGATTAGGTTTAATCTCAGTTCCGCTTTTAGGGATTAAATCAGCTAGTTGGTTTAACCGGTCAAGAACACCTTCATGTTCTTACCAGTATGGTTCGAACCAAGTGACTAGGTGGTCGACCCAATGGGTTGATCAGTGTTATCAAACCTTTCAGGTATAAGGGAATTTCTTGAAATCTTGGCGATGATTAGGAATGGATTTGGAAACGGACATTGCAATACTCTAAATAAACTGTGTATATTTGAATTAAAAGCACACCATCTCTGACCTGTAACTTGAGAGAAAATAATACCTCGTTTGTTTATATATTTATTATGGGTTTTTCTTACATGTGCCCCTTAGGCACATGTTAGGATGCATTAACTCACTCAAAATTTCCTAATAAATGGTTATTATACATCAATGAAGCTCATAAGTTACATCTTGAAGACTAGCAGGGTACCCGCGCAATGCGGCGGCGGGTACGCGTAACTATATTTCGAAGTTACGACATTAACGGTGGTGGTGGCAATAGCGATGGTGATGAGTGGTGGTGCGTAGTGATGGTAGGTGTCGACAATAGTGATGGTGTGAGTTCTGGTGACGTTAAAGGTTATATTTATTAGTATGTGAAATAAATCAAAGTAATCAAGTAGTTGAAGTGGTTAACACACACACACACCTAAGTTCGAAATGGTTGCAGGTTCGATTCCCCTAAGCTGTGTTTTTATTATTTTTTGTCTTCTAAAGTTTATGCCTACTAATATTAGAAGGTCTTAAAATTAAGACTTTAAGGCCTTCTAATATTAGTAGGCCGAAATGTTTTATAGTAGTACTAGCAGGGTACCCGCGCAATGCGGCGGCGGGTACCCAGAAACCATATTTCGTGGCGAGCAAGTGCTGTTCGTTTACACGGTAATAATTGTTGCTAAAAATAAATAATTAAACGGAAATATGGATTTTGGTAAGAGTTGATGATTTACAGTGTCGTATATTTAATGTTATTGTGTAAAATGGTTTTCGAGTAACAGACTTTTGTTATTAAGTGTGGGTGGTGTTACCAAAGTGTAATGTATAGCAAGTGGTTAACACATAGTGATAAGTTAGGAGAGGTCTTGGGTTCGAATCTTATTAGCCGCGATTTTTTTTTAAGGTAGACAACTAACTAACAAAATTGGAAAGGTCCTTAAAATCAAGTTTAAGGAGCTCCTTAAACTTACCTAATGGGGTAGGCCTAAATGCTTTATATAATAGTAAGATAGATACATATTAAATGCATTTTCAAGTTTAAATAGAAAGTTAGAAAAACCCATTTATTATTAAATTCAAAAGTTTGAAGTTTAAAGTTTGAACCGATATCTTACTACTATATAAAGCATTTAGGCCTACCCCATTAGGCAAGTTTAAGGAGCTCCTTAAATTTGATTTTAAGGACCTTTCCACTTTTGTAGTTAGTTCTCTACCTTAAAAAAAAATCGCGGCTAATAAGATTCGAACCCAAGACCTCTCCTAACTTATCACTATGTGTTAACCACTTGCTATACATTACACTTTGGTAACACCACCCACACTTAATAACAAAAGTCTGTTACTCGAAAACCATTTTACCCAATAACATTAAATATACGACGCTGTAAATCATCAACTCTTACCAAAATCCACATTTCCGTTTAATTATTTATTTCTAGCAACAATTATTACCGTGTAAACGAACAACACTTGCTCGCCACGATATATGGTTTCTGGGTACCCGCCGCCGCATTGCGTGGGTACCCTGCTAGTCTACCTATATTCAGTTAATCAATTACATGTATGGGTAATGGGTGTTCATATAATTCTTATTAACAATTGAAAAGAGGCTAGTGTGTATAGGTATCATTTGTCACATTATGTTTTTTGCCACATCATTTGTCATTTCAACAACCACACCACATAATATTTTAGAAAATACCCATCACATCATTTTAATTTTCACTTCACCATTTTTTTTAAACATAGCACAAATAATTAATTTATAATAGTACATTTTCAAAATTTTGTAGTAAACCATATTTTAATTAATTACAAAAAAAAATTAGTGTACATTTTCAGTTCTTTTTTTTTTTTTTTTGTGATTAGAGAAATTAAAACCCAACACTTAGCCCAAAAAAACTTTAAATCTAATCTTAGTTTTAAAAGCCCAAATAGTCAAATTTGAAAAAACTTATTGTCAACCTCTTTTAGATATACCCCTCCCAAAAATCTCATTCCCTTCATCTTCTTCATTTGGGTTAAAAAAAATTTCTAGATAGACTCACAACTCCAAAAAACCTTCCTTCCATCTTTAATTATTTATATTTTCCTTCCGACTTTGTTTTCTTCTACAAAGCTACCGTCCAACAGTCAAAAACGTGAAAACCCATAGAATTCCTCAATCAACGCATCTGGTTCATCGTGGTCGTGGTCACCTTCCCTTCTCGGAACACACCGTGGGGGGTGCTTTCAGGGCCGGTTAAATAAAGTTTTGAGCCCAAGGCATAAATTTTAAAATGAGCCCCTTAAAAGTAATTTTCCAAAATTAGTAAAAGATTTCCGTCAAATGAAAAAGGACACTAATCCGAAGTTATATGCCCGGTTTTTTGGGCATTTTAGTCCTTTATTTTTCTATATTTTATTGGACTTATCTTAATTCAAGTAAGTTTACACATATATATATACACTACTTTTTCTGAAAATGAACCTTTAAATTTTGTGGGTCCTAGGCGGCTGCCCTAGTTTCCCACGCCTAAAAACAGCCCTTCATGCTTTCATTCACGGCGATGAGCCTTCCAACTCAGCACCACGACGTGATAAATCCGCCCCACGGGAGAGCGTAACTAAGGCTGAACGGTATGGGTCAAGTGGGGTGGCCGTGGTGCTGAGGTGGAAGGGATTGCACGCCGTGAAGATGCTTGGAACACCACCCCCTCACGCCGTGGGGGTCCCGTGGAGAATTGTGGCCACGGCCACGAACGAGAACGGCGTGGGACGATGGATTCGAGGAGTACTAGAACCCAGAAAAAATACATGCTGGCTGGATAAATATGATGATGCTTGCCGGAGAAATTTATCGATGATGGAGAAAGCGGCTGTGAAATTTGGTGGAGAAGATGACCTAGGGTAGTAAAATGGGTGAGGCTTTTTAATATATTGGTTTTTGGGCTCATGGGCTAGACTTCATCAAATAAATTTTTCTAGTAAAATACAAAAAAAATTACTCATACGCATGCCTTGCAAATGGTATAATTGGTTATTAAATGTTTTTATGTTTAAAGAATAAATAGGAAATAAATGATGAGACGGAAATAAAAATAGTGTGATGTGGTGGGTATTTCCTGGATAAAGTGATGTGGTGTGGTGCGCTTAATGGGGTGACAGATGATATGACAGTAAATTTCAAGATAGCTCGTAGCCTAAATAAGTCTGCTTACGACTTAAAAACACTGCTTTAATTTGTTCACCACGTGGACCCATCTTAATATCTTATGCCTTGCCGGCTTCTCACACTTGCAAACCTTGGTCATGTGCCACTATTAAAATATAAATTCACGGGGTCAAACATATATACCATCACGTCGAATTCATCTTTTTCTAATGCCAATATGTTGTAAAATGTATTTAAGCTATAAAAAATTAAGTAAAGTTTGTAGTTTAGTAGTATTAATATAAAGTGTAAGATGTTGTTTATAACTTATACATCATGAGTTTAAGTTTCGTTATATACAAATTAAAGTGGACTAAATCTCACTAAAAAAAGCTATAAAAACCCAAGCCAAACATCTTAGTCAATTCATGAATTGTATAATATTTACTTTAAAAATATAAATGTGATATATTAATCAAAATGTCATGATCATATTGTATCAGCTATTTAATTTGGTGTTTAGTTAATAGATCTAGGGTGATCATATTATATCAACTATTTAAGTAAGTAAGGTTAACCTTAGTATTTTATTATATATATATATATATATATATATATATATATATATATATATATATGAAATCACATAATTAGAATATATTTTTATCAAAACTCTTTTCAAAAGCAGTTTTTCTCCTCCGAGATATTTGCTAACCATTGCCAAGGCAATGGTTAAGAGAAATTTGAATGATTAATATACAATAAAACAAGCATGGGGTTAATAAAATTAATTGGGTGGTTTTAATTAATTATTTTACAACTTTTTAAAGAATAAAATTTATTCTTAAATATTGCCCTATTGTTTAGCATTTTCCTAAGGTAATAAAACATGAATTTGTCCTGCAAAAAATTTGTGATTGAGTTACAAATGTAGGGTAAAGATGAATAAGTTTTGAGCGGTAAAAGTTTTAATATATACTTCGTAATCGATAGAAGTATAAAACTGGAATGATTATTCAACTTTATTTTATTTTTATTTTTTGAATAGAAATGAATATAAAAAGCAAGAAAATAAACATGGAGTCCACGACCCCATCAGGTTCGCACATTAACCAGCCCTCTCGTATAAGAAATCTTCACGCAATTCACCCCTCTTTTTCTTTCTCTCTTTTCCATTTCTCTATCTACAGGTACCTATACATACATAATTATTGTATATATACGTATTTTGAATTCATATAATAGCTATTTGATTTGAATTATTTGTTGAGGTTTTTCTGCAGCGCTTACGTAGCAATTAATCACGTAATTTTTAAAAAATATTTTAGATAAAATAAATGGAGTGTATTGAAGCAAGAGCATTGAAATCAAGTTTTCTCTCGGAAATAATTGGCATGAAATCAACACAACAAGCTTGCTTTGAAGATTTATGGTGTGTTGCGGGAATTAACAACGTCGTTAATGTTTCCTCCGATGAATTTTCCGTTGACGATCTTTTAAATCTCAACGACAAGGATTTTAGTAATTTCGGTGACGCTTCGTTTGAAGAATCACCCGAGGAGGATTTTGCCTCGGTTTCTTCGCAGGACAATGATAGTAATTCGATGAATTCCGGCAATTTTTCAAGCTCCGGCGACCTTGTGTCTCTTACTGCCGACCAGCTCCCCGTTCCGGTAATTACACGTAATTCATAATTACAAGCACAGTTTGTTGCATGAAATTTACATGATTTTTTTTTCAATTAGGGAATTAATTAATTAATTAAATTACGAATAAATTTTGGTTTAATTATATTTCAGAATGATGATATGGAAAGCCTTGAATGGTTATCACAAATTGTGGACGATTCGGTGTCGGAGCTTCCGCTTTTGCGCACGTCGGCTAATTCAAGGAAGGTAGCTGTGAACCGGTTTGAACCGGTGGTTATGGCGGCAGTTCGGAGTTTCTCCGTTTTAGGATTAACCTATCCGGTTCCGAAAAAGCATAGAACCGAAGGGTCCAGAAAAGCAGGCCGAGTCTGGTTCGCTTGTACGCGTTCACCCACTGAGGCGTCTTCGAGTTCTTCATCGTCTCATGACTCGTCCCTAACTTCTCCTCTGCTTTTTAAAAACCCGGTTTTCCATTTCGCAGATATTTTTGAAACTCAGCCGGCGGCAAACAAGCAAAGGAAAAACCCGGCTTACCAAACAGGTTCAAGTGAGATACTGAGTCAACGTCGGTGTACGCACTGTCACGTTCAAAAGACACCTCAATGGCGAACCGGTTCTTTAGGTCCTAAAACATTATGTAATGCTTGTGGGGTCCGGTTCAAATCCGGCCGGCTTTATCCTGAGTATAGGCCGGCTTGTAGCCCCACTTTCTCCAGCGACGTTCATTCCAACAGCCACCGGAAAGTGTTGGAAATGAGAAAGCAAAAGGAAACAAATGTTGAACCGGGCTCGAACATGGCGGTAGAAATAGGTTCTAGTTAAAAAGTTGAACCCGGTTCAGTAGTTTAGCCAAGCTCCGGTTTAAATTTTGGTGATTTAAAGAGTTTAGCTAACTTGGTAATGGCAGGTTAGGGAGGTCTAATTAGGTTGTATTAATTTTGTTAGAATTCGGGTGTTTTTTACGTTTAAATTAGGTTATAACGAGTTGTACTCTATGTAACCAAAGTAGTATTTTATATCAGACTCAACTAGTTTATTTTTAGAAAAATATTGCATGTAATCTTCAATTTATATTTAATTGGTCAAAACAATTAGCTTCATGTCGTTTTCATATTTCAAAATTTTGTAAAAATTTGAATTATTCAAATTAGTTTGTTCCTTGTCAAGTGGTTGCTAATGACGTTTGCATACTATTCTTGGTTAATATTAGGTACGTATTGTTTATCAGAATGATCATAAATTCTATATTAGTTGCACTCTTCATGTTATATTTTTGTATGGAGTCTATAATTTCATAGAGGTTGACTCTTTCGTTGGTAAAATTTTACCAAATTTTTAGAAAAAAAATTCTAAAAATGACACAATAACAGTTAAGTTGCTTAAATCAAGAAGAAAAAGCTCCGTTGCCTATTAGAGCTCATTATAATATGATGATTATTTATGTATTACACCCCTAAAGGAATGATGGCATCTGCCAAATTAAAACCCAAGTAATTATAATTAAGTCTAAGTTTAGAAATATGTTTCACTAAGCCCATTATTGGGGTTAATTTGGGGTTAATTCTTCTATGATTCTAAACATTAGACAACCTATTATAGTCTTATACGAAGTATTTGATATGAATATCTCTAAAATTCCAGGAAATTATATACAAGAACTTGTATTTTATAGTAATAGACGAGGAATACTTTATGTAATATTGAAAAGAAATCGTAGTTTGTATGAACAAGTTTAACACCCAAAGATAAAAATAATATACTCTTACCGTTCCAAAAAAAAAATCTCATTCTAAATTTTATTCCACATAAAAGTTCTCATTTATCAAATGTGAGGGATCCACTTAATAAAATAATATTATTACCAATGATTCCACCAATAAAACACTTTATATCTCCAATGTAACATTACGTTTTAATAAAAAGTATTTCCAAAGACCCCACCACTAATAATATACTAAAATCATGTGTGCCTAATAGAAATGCGATTTTTTTTATGGGACGGAGGGAGTAGCAGATAAAAAGTAACTAAGATGATGTGTCTGTGCTTCGTAATTAATTATAAAGATACACATTATATTTAAAAAGGAATTATACACGATATATTTCCCTTGATAAATATTATTATAGGTAATTAATACCATCATTAAAAGTGTAATGTATTTGAAATAAATTAACAAATATAAGTTTTTCTTGTCAATATAGGGTATGCACATGTGGTAGATGGATGTACATTGAAATGAAATATCTTAGCATTATATGAGGGCATAATTAAAAGCAATAATGATTCACCAATCAATGGCCAATCCTTCAATAATGCATTTTCTCATATATTTTTTAGGGGCTAGTATTTGAATTACCAAATAAACATTCTAGTTAAAGTCTATGTAACGATCCGAAATTTGTAAATAAATAAATTGTATAAAAATATGATAAATAAGGGTAAATCGTTTAAAGAACGTAGGAATTGGTTTCGTGTCGTTTGGAGACCGTATGAGAAAGTTATGGGCAAAACCGGGTCGAGACAACAACCGAAAAATGCAGCCCTGCTGCATTGGAAAGTTAGCGGCGCTAACTTTAGTTCCCGATCGGGAACTAGCTCCAGGGAGTTTGGCTTTTGGTCGCGAAGTAGTTCACGATAACTTAGCGATCGCGAATTATGGAAAACGCGAAGTTAGCGACGCGAACTATTGTTCGCGCCGTGAACTTTGGTCGTGCAGCATTAAAGTCGGGTTTGAGCTCATTTAATGCAACAGTAAACCCTAGTTTTTCCCTTTGGCGATTTTGGAGCTCAAGTGCAGGTTTTGGTTGATTTCTTCCCAAATCTTTGGTAGATTTCACTCCTAGGTGAAGATTAAAGGTATATCTTCACTCCTTGATCTTTGTAGTTTTAGATCTATGTATTTTGGTGGTTGGGTTTGAAACCCTAGTTATTGGGGGTTATGGTTTATGGTGAATAAATGATGTATACACTTAATAGATGGTATATTAACAAAGGGAACAAGTGTATGATTATGATTTGTAAGAATCTTTAGGGTTGGTAAAACCTAGGGTTTGGTAAATCACCATAATTGGGGAAAATGTTAATTAATGGTAATTAGAGGTTAATGGATACATTATTGGTAGTATGAGATGTTGAACATCTTGTGATCATTGTATTAGGCTTTCGGTGACATCTTGGAAAGTCATGAATTTGTGAAGCAAGAGATTTGGGGGCAAGAATTCGGTTAGAACATCTTATTGCTAAGGTGAGTACGTGTGGACTTTATTGAGTACATAGCCATGAAAATACTTGTTATTATATATGTCGAGTCTATTTGATAATTGTGTAGAATTTAGCAGATATAGTTAGTTGCATATTGTTGAATATAGGTAACTAACTTGTTGATGATTGATGTGATAGCCAAAGGCTTTGATTGATATAACCGTCGAGTTATAGTAAGGATGAGACGATGTGATGACGCGGGGGATCCCCGGTCATGAGGTATGGAATGAGGAGCATTTGGGCGGATCCCCATCGGCTCATTCCATGATAGTAGTCTTGCTAACTGGAAGTAGTCCGGCGAGTAAGGCAGGTATAGGTAGATTGGGCGATTCCCTCTTGCCTTTACCTTGAAGCTTGTTAATGCGGGGGATCCCCGGTTAATGAGTTAATGTGGTTCTAGTTGGTTAGGGATGTCCCGACGACTAGATATGATTGCTAGGAAAGCAAAGTGTTAGAGTCACAATAGGGTGACTAGTTAGATGGACGACTCACTTATATGTTGTTTATATGTCATACGATTATATTTATTATCGGGTCTAAACCCATTTAGCTCACGAGACGTTTTGTCTCACGTACTCCTTGTTTGTTTTGCTATGTACTCAGGTTCAGGATCGAAGGTTTAGGTACGCATGGATAGAGATGCGGGGCCTAGAGTAGAAGAACATTAGATTGGATTTATGCTTAGCTTTGATTATGATCTATTTTGTAACACCAAACTTTATACTCTGATTTTCATACCAAAGGTTTTTGTAAATCCATATTTTTGGAATAGTTCTTCTATTTATGAAAAAGGATTTATTTTGGGCAAATGTTTTGTATTAAAATTTGAGGTGTTACAGTCTAACTATTTTTTACTTTAAAATTATGATCACAAACAATTAATTAATATGGTCATTCACCATCCATCGGAAACACCAATCACCCGTACTCTGACAGGTTTCCAATGCGAGTGAGTTGGTAGTGGTGGTGGTGGTTAACATCGTAGTATGATAGAGGCCGTGAGAAAATTCAGATAGATATATGGAAGTTTGAGTCGTGAACGAGATGACATAAAAGTGACTTATGATATTTTAGGGTTTAGATAAATGAATTCGAGTTATAATTTCAGGCTTGGATTTTATATATTTAGATTGTTACTTAAATTTTAGATAAGTATAGGGTGTCCAATCTAAGAATACCATTATCAATTTAAGAATATAATTTTAGTTAAAATAATATTTATAACTAGTCTAAGTTAATATAAACGCAAGTTAATTGTGTATCAGGTGGTTGTATTAACCAGTGTATATCTATGTGTGTTTTTGTATATATTTTCATCACCCCGCCTAAGAAACTCGATTTCAGAAATATATATATTTTTTAATATTTAAAGTTATCTTTCCTAATGAATAAACATTTAATACATAAAACCATGTGTCATCACCATTGCCCTCACTTTCAAAGGACTAGTCATAGTTGCTTTGTAAATATCATGAATTGATTGAATTAATTTAGAGGGGTCCAAACACCAACTAAATCGAGTGGCCATTTGCCCTCAATTTTGTTACCAACCTTTGTCTTGGTCTCATGACCAAATTAGTGGCAAAGGTAATGTATACTTGAAGCATGCCACGTGAGAGTGGGTAAAGCCAACTAACACAAGTTTACACAAAAAGCGTAAAACATACTGTGTGTTGAGCAAGTGCAATGTCTTGACATTATCTCAAAAGCAATTATCGAGCGAGTTTGATCTTTATATACTCCCTCCGTATCAAAATAAGTAAATCACTTTGAAGTTTTCGTTTTCTGAGGCAACATAAGTTAATGAGAGATTAGTGAAATTAAATTAGATAATTAGAATGGATGAGCCCCACACCTTTTACTATTTTGTTGTTTTTCCTAAATGGTAAAAAAGTCAAATATAAGAAGATGACAAAAATAGATGGGCCCCACATCTTTGATGATGTTTAAAGATAGACACATAAGGGTAAAAAGGTAATTTTAAATATAAAACCTTATCAAATAAGTTAAGTTATTAAAGTGATTCACTTATTTTGATACACCCCAAATAAGAAAGTGATTCACTTATTTTGATATAGAGAAAAATATCTTTCTATATCGATAAAGGCGTGTTTTTCAAACAAAAACTAGCAAATGTAAGTGGTAGGCAACTTTTCATGTGTTCGAGACCCTACGTAAACCATGAATGTATTTCTTTTACCTTATTTTTAACATAAAGATGGTGATAGGTGTAGCTAATATAGCTAAAGCTATAGTTGAAACGAATCTGTGTTTCTTCTTCCATTGAGGCGTTCCAAGTATAGAAACTCCAATCGATTATGTGTTATCATGACATGATGTATGTTTTTAAAAGAGATGCGGTTTGTAGGATGTTTCTTTCCTCAAGGGAATAGTCATTTTATAACATCTCTTTGGAGCTATTGTGCACTTTACAAAATATTAATTCCCTACATGACATGAACCAGACACAAATATAAGCAAGTTATGAGGTTAAGGTTGAACTTTTTGATAAGATTAATTAAATGGTTCGGATTATTATTGACAACTCCAACACATTTATAGATAAATTGAGTTGAGCTTCCTAATGCGGTTGGAAAATAATATAAAAGAAGTATATGTTGTATATTATATGTTAAATTTCTATCGTAAAAAAAATGTCTTTTTATGTCCAGTTATTTTTATTTCTTAATATTTATCATATACATTCGAACTATACCATGATCATTTATGTACGTATATGCATTACTATTACCATATACACTCAAATTACTTCTACTCTAATATTCTAATAATCATCATGTACTTTTTTATACTAATTGGGACAGGTTGATAAGACTAACCTGTTAATTAAATGAGTTGGGTTAAAGTTAAGATATATGAACTTCAATACCTTAATTTGAACGGGACGCAAATTGTCACCCTAAAAATACTTGGTAAATATATATTGACGATAGATCTGTGTCAGCTGATATGTGTTATTAAGTTGACAAAGGCAAAAGTTTCAGTTTATGTAACTGTTAAAAGATGTCTTGTTTTGAATTTTGAAGAACTTATAAAATAACAGGTGTATCTAAAATAATTAAAGTAGAAATTTCTTTGGAAGATGTATTTCAGTATTTAACGAAATGGAGGGAGGGCACTTTGGTCAACGTCTTCATTTAATGCTTTCTTAAGAGATGTGTTTTTTACTTTTGTCAAGGTCTTGTATTTTTGTTGCTAGTGGTGGTCACTATTCACTACTAGCGAAGGTGGATTTTCACCTAAAATTCTAAAAATATTCATGGAAAAAAAAAGCTTCACGAGTCAATTACGTGGTTTTCTACCTATAAAGTTAAAAGTGGAGAAAAAGAAATCGAAACACCAACTTTTCCTTTACAACTTTGACCCCCATATTTTTTAAATTTCCACATGTAAGTGTGTAACATGACCTTATATTTTCAACTAGTGTATTTGTAACACCAACAGTTTCTGTTGTTTGCATAACTGCATTGACCAAATGTTAACAAGTCTTTAGTATAATCAGGGGTGTCTTTTTAGGAGTTTAGGAGGTGTAGCCGCACATGATCCATATTTTATAGGGGCCTAATTTATATATTTATATATATATATATATATATATATATATATATATATATATATATATATATATATATATATATATATATATATATATATATATATATATATATATATATATAGTGTCCGATTCAGCGCAGAACCGATTTAAGCGACAGAACCACAGAACCAATTTTTTGATTAATCTAAACCGTCCATGTATTGATCTACGGCTGTTTTTTTTATGGTTATTTTGTTTTGTTTATTAATTAAATTACCGATATTTTAATTAGATTAGGGGTATATTCGGAATTTTAAATGGAGCATATATTCAATTTAGAAAAACCGATATCTCATTCAATGCTAAATTCCATCGTGTGCAAGGTTTTCGGAGAAGAAGGTAATGGAGTTCATCGCACATTCCTAATCGGTTAAACTTAAAATTGTCAACTGAATCTCCGAGAGTATTGACATTGTTTGATTTTCCAAATACTAAAACCCGAAACCCCTTTGATTTCAAAACCTAGCCGTCTATCATTTCAAAATTAGGGTTTTTAGCGCGAACAGAGGTGCTCCGATGTAACACCCGTATTTTTATAACATCGTTTAAATCATTTAAAATACATTTTCCCAACATTTGACACATTGTCCAAAATACAGTTTATCAAAAACTTTAAACCTTTATCAGAGTTTACAAAAATACGGTGTCACCAAGTATATCAAAACCATAGGCAAACGGGATCTACCTATGAGCTCCCGAACTAAGCATCTCTAGGCCACTTCTAGTGCAACCTTCTATCACTTCAAACCTGTACCTGAGTACATAGCCACAAAACAAACGTAGTACGTGAGACAAAATAGTCTCGTGAGATACATGGGTTTTAGACCCCAATAATAGACATTTCATAAATATGTAAACATATATATAAACTACATAAATACCGTCTAGTCACCCTTTTGTGACTCTAACTACTTTGCTTTCCTAGCAAAGATATCTAGTACCTAAACGTATAGGTGCCAGAAGCCCAATCATATCTAGTACATAAACATATATGTACCAGAAGCCCAATCATGTCTAATACATAAACATATATGTACCAGAACCTAACATACCTAGTACCAAACATATGCGTACTAGAAGCACCCGTGTGCTTAGTGTATAAACATATATACACTCGGTGTATAAACATATATACCACCGTCCAATCAACATATCTAATACATAAACATATATGTATTAGAACCTAACATACCTAGTACCAAACATATGCGTACTAGAAGCACCCGTGTGCTTAGTGTATAAACATATATACACTCGGTGTATAAACATATATACCACCGTCCAGTGACCAGGGGTCCCCCGCGTCACCACCATCTTTCTCTTACCATAACCTAACAGTTATGACAGTCAAAGCCTTCGGCTATCACATCCAACATCAAACAAGTTAGTCATCTAATGCTAACGACATATAATTGGTCCACCACAGTGTGAATGTACCTGTATGGTCCCATGGACCCGATCATAAGCAACCACAGTTACTTCTACATCTATGAACCCTATGAGGTCCATACTTACTTTATACATAAGATACATTTCTTATTTATCGATCACATAATACTTTTATCTCTCCCTTGACTATAATAGACAATTATTACTAGTCACATCATATTCTTTCTCATATATATTCGTTCTTTACTCTTATTAGTATATCTTACCAATAGGTACTCATTACTACAAAATCATTCCCAATTGCTTTACTAATACATATTTATTAATAAAGGCTCCGTATACATTCTTTTAATCACTTACTACATATTTATTGTTCATTAATATAGATTCCATAATTACTTGGATCTATCATAATTTACTTCAAATTCATCAATCATACTAGACACATTCTAGTATCACATTCTACATACTCTCACACATTTTAAATTACTATCTTTATCATATATTTGTTAATAAAGACCGATACAATATCATATGTACTTTCAAGACTATTTGCTATGTACCCAGTTTAAAAGTCTCATGTACTCACCTTAGCAAATAAGTGCTCCAACCGTATTCTTCACGTCAGTTTCCTTGCTTCACAATTCGGTCAACTTCCAAGACCTCACCAAATGCCTAAATACAATAATCACAAGATTATCAACATCACATTCTACTACCAGTGTGTCCATCTATCTCTAGATAACACTTATTAACACATTTCCCCCAATTATGGTGATTTACCAAACCCTAGGTTTAACCAAATCCTTAAGATTCTTACAAATCATAATCATACCCTTGTTTCCTTTAATAACATACCATCTATCAGGTGTATACATCATCAACATCACCATATCCCGAAACCCATGAACTTAGGGTTTCAAACTCATACATCAAAATACATGGATCTAAAGCTACAAATATCAAGGAGTGAAGAGATACCTTTAATCTTCAACTAGGAGCGAAATCTATCAAAGATTTGAGAAGAAATCAACCAAAATCTGTACTTGAGCTCCAAAATCGCCAAAGGGAAGAACTAGGGTTTGAAGATAGCACAAATGGCTGAAAACCCGATTTTAATGTCTGTCGAACAGACTTCGCGTCGCGAACTAGAACTTCGCGTCGCGAACTATGCGTTTCTTCCACTTCGCGTTCGTTAACCAAATCGTGAACTACATCGCGTCCACCGGTCTCTTTCCCTGTCATGACTTCCCGATCGGGAAGTCCTACTTCACGGCGCGAACTTGGTGTGCAGCCAGGGCTGCACTTTTTCGTCCTTGTCTCGACCCGGTTTCGCCCATAACTTTCTCGTACGGTGTCCAAACGACGCGAAACCAATTCCTACGTTCTTTAAACGATTTATCCTTATTTATCATAATTTTTATAAATTTATTTATTACCAAATTTCGGGTCGTTACAACTATCCACCCCTTAAAAGGATTCCGTCCTCAGAATCACTAAAATCTCCAACCTATATTCACCCGAGCATTACGCCCTCATTTCCTTGTGGTCATTACCACCAAACTTTCCTCATTCCTATTCCTTCAACATTACATATTCAAACATTCACTTAACTTCGTTAAGTCCGAACGGTCAAGACCCAACTTTAAAAACTCATAATACTCAAAAGGGTCAAAATTTCAAAATTTGACCCTAACACCGACATTTTCTCGACCAATCCTTTCATTCTCATAACAATGGTATGACACAATCATACCATTAACTAATTGATTAAAACGAATGTCAAACTCTAGCCTTGACCAAGCCGATATATCCCGACATTGGTATATCCCCACATTGTCTACCCTTTGACTTAAGCACAAAGTCAACTATACCTTAACACTTTCCCTTCTCGTTAAAGGTTTCATAAATCCTCCTTTCCTTTACAGTTTACTTTTAATTTATGATTCAACTACAGTCTTACACTTGATTCCCAATTTCAACATCGAAATCACCCAAACGGGCCAAGTCGTATAAACTGACTACAATTCAATCAACCATCTCATCAACTTTTTCACAAACACATAATCGACACATTATGCTATCAATATTCATTAGTAAATCAAAACGAGAATCAAAGTTCATCTTAGACCAATTCAACCAATCACGGGTTGACTAACGTTGACTTTTACATAAAGTCAACCATACCTTTTCCAAACTAGCAATTTCCGTACACGCGGCGTATCATTACCAACCCATCACTCTCAGTTCTACCCATTATTACTTTCTCAACAATCGTCCCTGTTAATTCAAGGGTCACACCTTAACATAAGGTCACAATAACATTTACCGTTTCTTGACCTTCACTTGGTCACTCATACTACCACTTAGTATTCTTTCAACCATCTTTGTATCACATTGATCAACTTAAATTATCGGTACTAGGCCCGCTACCGTAATACATCCCACACCTTTATACGGTGTACTAAGTCTGGGTTACCACATGGTAATTTGCTCACTAGGAGTTTCTCTTCCCTTCTATTCTATAAATCGTAGGCATCCCCTACCTTTACATGACCTAAATGCAACCCGCATTTCAAGCCAAATTCTCATTTATCATAACATAATAGTAATAATCATTAACCACATGGTTCTACATTCATCATATAAACACATAAACATATATACACATATAGATATACACACGTATATCATGCCAATTCCATCTAACTACCTCCATTGTGCACATATACAAACATATGTATATGTCACCAATACCATCATTACATCTCTATTGTGCACATATACAAACATATGTATATATCGCACCAATATCAAGTAAACATCATCATCATGCACATATACTAACATATGTATATGTCACGCCAATATCATACAAACATCATCAAATCATTTATCGTGCATTCTAGCACCTCTCCCACGAGACGCCTCATTGTTTTCCTTCCCATTCGTATGTCTCCCATATGACATATTACTTAGCACAATTCATATGACATAATATTATCTTTCCACAATTATATGCTTTCCCAGGTCATCATATGATGCACATGCATCGTACCCCGCGGGTAACTAATAACATTCTCTATTCGTTATTTACCATTCCACTTACACATTAACCGTCATTAATCGGTTCATCTCTTTATTACCATATTTCCAAATCTTTTGTCGCTACCGAAGTAACTATCACTCAATTCTATTAACCATAATTTCACCGGTCATCCCGGTCATCTTTGAGTCAACCAACCGACTCCGGTCTATGATTCTAAAAAGAAAATACGAATTCATTCAACCCAGAAGATTATTCCCACGATGACTATTCACGTCATACAACTCATCTACTATTTCCCGTAAACACCAAATTGGGCAACAATCTAACAATATGGCTATACTCACACAATAAACTGGCTTGGTGCATAATCATCCAATCCATCTCAATGGTCCTACCAATGCCACTACTCTCATCGACAATTATTCAACCTTGCTAATTCAAATCTTTCAAGTAAACAAATTAACAATAAAATTCATAACATTCAAAATATGTTTTTAACCAAAGCATTCGGAAGGATTACAATAATACCCAAAACTAAAATCTTAGGGAAACAAATGGCACACCGGCCTAATTATCCAATGCTACAATTACGGGTCGCTTAATCCTTAGCTCTCGAACCTGACGCCCCATCGCGCGCCTCCTCCCGTGCGAGTAGGAAGGATCGTCCTCTCACCTTTGCCGGCTCCGCCTTCTTTTGAGCCGCTGACACAAGCGTTCCGGTTTTCTTCTTCGGGCACACGTGGCTATAATGCCCTTTCTCATGGCACGAGTAACATTCAACCTCGGCCATAGGCTTGGATCTACAATCTCGGGCCAAATGTCCCGTCTTTCCACAATCATGGCAAATTTTTGGTTCCCCACGGCATTCACCGGTATGATTCTTCCCACACCTCTTGCACGAGACTACACTTCCTTGCCTAGAGAAGTTCGACGTGAAATTTCCCTTCTTAACCGTACCCGATCCACTCTCGGCATTCCTCTTATCTCCCACATACGCCCTCTCGGCAACTTTTGCCACGTTCACCTCTTCCACACCTCGGGCGGCACTAATGGCCTCATCTAGAGTGACCGCTCTCTTTACCTCCAACTGATAATCCCAAGGTAGCCCACTAGCATACCTAACTACCCTCAACCTCTCCTCGGAGTAGGTCTTAGCAACAAACGGAAGTAATCCTGTGAATTCCCTCGTGTACTCCTCGATCGACATCTCACCCTTCCTTAGGGTCACAAACTTCTCATGCATTTTCTCCAAATCCCGGTCGGGACAAAATTTCTTCCTCAACCTCACGGTAAACTCATCCCATGGCATTCTCTCTATCACCTCCCTCCCGAGGGTCTCATAAACTATGTCCCACCAGACCATAGCATCCTCTTTTAGCAATTGAGATGCATACAACACCATATCGGTTTTCTTGCACTTGCTACTTCCGATGACCCGCTCGGTCTCTCGGATCCACCTCATAGTTACCTTCGGGTCCGAACTACCCGTATATATGTTTGGCTTACAAGCCATGAATGTCTTAAAAGAACAACCATAATTTTCATCGGGCCTCGCCCTTGCATCACTACAACCACCTGTGGAGGATTTCTCCACTCGAGTGCCACCACCCCTGGTTTTCTCATCCGATCTAGCCTCGGATACACGACCTCCATCCGACCTCTCACGGTCCCCAATTATGCGGTGCACCTCATCGGCCACCACTCCCTTGAGTTGATCAATAATAGTTTGGAGGTCCGCCATGGTCACCGGAGTTCTATTTGCTCCGACCTCCGATTCACCCACCTGGCGCATCGACGGTTGACTTTCCTGTTCAACCCCAGCCTCAACATGAGGTGTATCCTCCTCCCGGCCCTCCGGGGCTTTCCCACTTCTTCGAGTGTTAACCATTTCTTTCGATCTTGACTATACGAAAGACATTAAACAATTAGTACCTCGTGTACTTGTCATGAGTCTCATAACACTGATTATCCATAATCACATCACTTTCATAGGTCCCCTAGGTTCAACCCTAAACTTAACATAAAGTCTCAAGGTCAACCTAATGATCTCAAGGAATCTTACATTCCTAATGCTACAGTCTAAGACTAGGATGGACATCCAACCTAATTCACTTAAACTATAGCTCTGATACCAAGTTGTAACACCCGTATTTTTATAACATCGTTTAAATCATTTAAAATACATTTTCCCAACATTTGACACATTGTCCAAAATACAGTTTATCAAAAACTTTAAACCTTTATCAGAGTTTACAAAAATACGGTGTCACCAAGTATATCAAAACCATAGGCAAACGGGATCTACCTATGAGCTCCCGAACTAAGCATCTCTAGGCCACTTCTAGTGCAACCTTCTATCACTTCAAACCTGTACCTGAGTACATAGCCACAAAACAAACGTAGTACGTGAGACAAAATAGTCTCGTGAGATACATGGGTTTTAGACCCCAATAATAGACATTTCATAAATATGTAAACATATATATAAACTACATAAATACCGTCTAGTCACCCTTTTGTGACTCTAACTACTTTGCTTTCCTAGCAAAGATATCTAGTACCTAAACGTATAGGTGCCAGAAGCCCAATCATATCTAGTACATAAACATATATGTACCAGAAGCCCAATCATGTCTAATACATAAACATATATGTACCAGAACCTAACATACCTAGTACCAAACATATGCGTACTAGAAGCACCCGTGTGCTTAGTGTATAAACATATATACACTCGGTGTATAAACATATATACCACCGTCCAATCAACATATCTAATACATAAACATATATGTATTAGAACCTAACATACCTAGTACCAAACATATGCGTACTAGAAGCACCCGTGTGCTTAGTGTATAAACATATATACACTCGGTGTATAAACATATATACCACCGTCCAGTGACCAGGGGTCCCCCGCGTCACCACCATCTTTCTCTTACCATAACCTAACAGTTATGACAGTCAAAGCCTTCGGCTATCACATCCAACATCAAACAAGTTAGTCATCTAATGCTAACGACATATAATTGGTCCACCACAGTGTGAACGTACCTGTATGGTCCCATGGACCCGATCATAAGCAACCACAGTTACTTCTACATCTATGAACCCTATGAGGTCCATACTTACTTTATACATAAGATACATTTCTTATTTATCGATCACATAATACTTTTATCTCTCCCTTGACTATAATAGACAATTATTACTAGTCACATCATATTCTTTCTCATATATATTCGTTCTTTACTCTTATTAGTATATCTTACCAATAGGTACTCATTACTACAAAATCATTCCCAATTGCTTTACTAATACATATTTATTAATAAAGGCTCCGTATACATTCTTTTAATCACTTACTACATATTTATTGTTCATTAATATAGATTCCATAATTACTTGGATCTATCATAATTTACTTCAAATTCATCAATCATACTAGACACATTCTAGTATCACATTCTACATACTCTCACACATTTTAAATTACTATCTTTATCATATATTTGTTAATAAAGACCGATACAATATCATATGTACTTTCAAGACTATTTGCTATGTACCCAGTTTAAAAGTCTCATGTACTCACCTTAGCAAATAAGTGCTCCAACCGTATTCTTCACGTCAGTTTCCTTGCTTCACAATTCGGTCAACTTCCAAGACCTCACCAAATGCCTAATACAATAATCACAAGATTATCAACATCACATTCTACTACCAGTGTGTCCATCTATCTCTAGATAACACTTATTAACACATTTCCCCCAATTATGGTGATTTACCAAACCCTAGGTTTAACCAAATCCTTAAGATTCTTACAAATCATAATCATACCCTTGTTTCCTTTAATAACATACCATCTATCAGGTGTATACATCATCAACATCACCATATCCCGAAACCCATGAACTTAGGGTTTCAAACTCATACATCAAAATACATGGATCTAAAGCTACAAATATCAAGGAGTGAAGAGATACCTTTAATCTTCAACTAGGAGCGAAATCTATCAAAGATTTGAGAAGAAATCAACCAAAATCTGTACTTGAGCTCCAAAATCGCCAAAGGGAAGAACTAGGGTTTGAAGATAGCACAAATGGCTGAAAACCCGATTTTAATGTCTGTCGAACAGACTTCGCGTCGCGAACTAGAACTTCGCGTCGCGAACTATGCGTTTCTTCCACTTCGCGTTCGTTAACCAAATCGTGAACTACATCGCGTCCACCGGTCTCTTTCCCTGTCATGACTTCCCGATCGGGAAGTCCTACTTCGCGGCGCGAACTTGGTGTGCAGCCAGGGCTGCACTTTTTCGTCCTTGTCTCGACCCGGTTTCGCCCATAACTTTCTCGTACGGTGTCCAAACGACGCGAAACCAATTCCTACGTTCTTTAAACGATTTATCCTTATTTATCATAATTTTTATAAATTTATTTATTACCAAATTTCGGGTCGTTACATCCGATTCTGTAATTGAAGACTAAATAATGATGTCAGGTTAGCGTTTTTTGATTAAATCATCTTATATTGTTCGTATTTACAGTTTATAGCCGATTTAATCTTATATTTAACTGTGCTTTGTTCCTTCGAAGTCTTGCATTTTTTCCAAATACAGTGAATATGGATATAGGGTATGCTTTAATATAGTTTCAGGCGATAATTTTATGCTGGAACTGAACCAATTGCTTGAGAATAACCTAAATTAAAAAGGGGAAATCAATCTGTTTAACTATGGTTTTTTATTTAGCAGTAATCTATTGACATGAAATTCTCAAATGGTGAATTGAATACATCAATTATCTACAATATAACAAAATTAGAAACATGCATCGAATGTTGGTCGGACATACCAACATAACATCGAATGTATACTGAATTCATTTATCTACACTATAACAGAATTAGAAACATGCATCGAATGTATACTGAATTCATTAGATGTTTGATATAACAGTGCCCACTTATCACATTTTGTTTGCATAAATATCAACTATCAGCTTTTTTGAAATTGCAGGTGTTAGGAGAAGCGGTAGGAAAAAGCCGAAATTAGTTGATTACAACGAAAGTCGGAGGACTAAACCGATCGAAACAATTGGTATGCTGGTTTGATTTATTAATGTTTTCTATTTCGTCTAATGTATGGTTTTTTTTTTGAATTAGATTATGGACAAGATGACCAAATTAGTCGTAAAAGGAAAGGCAAAGCTAAGGTTGGTGAACCATCGAACCCGAATCAGCTTAATGTTGGCGGTGTAGCAGTTAATAATGAAACAAAAGTATGTGACCCGCATTTTGATGTCAGACGCCAACGTGTTGAAGAAGGAAATGTAGAAAATGGTCGATAGATCAGCAAGGTAGAAGGTGGTACGGATAGACGATTTGAGATCACTTTATTAATCCGTTAGAACAGTGGTTGTTTGTTTTTTGTTGTTTAATACTTTTGATGTTTTCGTTTATTTAGGGTACTGGTTGTTTTCGTTTATTAACTTTTAACAGTGGTTGTTTAATTAAGAACATTGGTTGTTTTTGGCTAGAACAGTGGTTGTTTACAGTTCAAACATTGGTTGTTTCATTTAGAACATTGGTTGTTTTTGGCTAGAACAGTGGTTTTTTACAGTTCAAACATTTGTTGTTTATTTAGCCCAATTGTTGTTTTCGTTAACTTAGTTACAACACTGGTTGTTTCAGTTAGAATATTAGTTGTTTATTTAGGGTTCATGTAGAACTGTCGAATGAGAATAAAAAACGGCTGTGGTTTTTGATAATGATCGTGATAATGAAAAAGAAACTGAATCCCCATGTTTTAAGGAATACAACGTTAAATGATATTGTTTCCATATATACCGGATTATGCAAGTTGACATAAATATCCTTTCCGATTTTTAAAATTAAAAACATTTTATTTATAATTTGCTGCGATCTCATTGGCTGCATAATGGTTCTGTGGTTCTGTCGCTAAAATCGGTTCTGCGCTGAATCGCACCCTATATATATTATATAATATTAAAATTTAAATCAACTTAATAATTTAATAGAATTTTTTTAGAAAAGTCTAAATTTTTATAAAAATATTTTATTCAGGGGACCCATTTTCATGATTTTACACATGGCTTTTAAAATCTCGGGGACGTCCCTGAGTATAATAGTCTGTAACTTCTTTTCCCAACGGTCTTTAAATGTATAATGTGTAACTTTATCCATTAAGAATTACTGTAGTATTAATTAGTTCACATCGTCTTTGTCGTTAATTATCCTTGCTATTTATCGTGTTACTTCAAAATAAACAAATCATACTATATAATAAACGGTACTTGTAGAGTCATCACCCTCCGTTGTAGGTCTAGTTGGTTAGGATACTCGGCTCTCACCTGAGAGACCCGGGTTCAAGTCCCGGCAACGGAATGTCTCTTTTATTCCAATTATTTTTATATTTAGTAAAATTAAATTCCAATCTTAACCAAAACCCTAACCTTTCCAGATCATTTAGACGATTCTCTAATTTTATTTCCGCAATTTCAATGGTTTAATCTATTCACCTGCTGTCAGTTTGTCACTGTCATTGATCGGTTTTTCTCCCCGTCGGCAACGGCGACGGTAACTTTTATCTTTCCCCTTTTTAGTTTGACCCACGTATATGGCTGTGTTAGTTACTTTATGCTTGCTTTGATTCGTAGTCGCAATTCAGCTATAATTTGTTCTGTGTGATTGAAATATTTTTCGTTATGAAATTCAATCGGAGGGAGATTTAGATTGCAATTTTTAGGTCATCGTGTTTCTCTTAACCCTCCCTAAGAAAAATAGAAGCAGTTCTTATGATAATTTATATGATGTTTCGTACATCTCAAATGAAAACCTACATCCTGAATTAATAGCTAACGTCTGGCAGTTTGCAGTATTTGTCATTTGTCAAGTTTGAAGTATTTTGCAGGTTTTCATTAAATTCCATCAGGTTTTGAAGCTTGAACCCTACATTCGTTGGCTTATTAGCAGCATAAGGTTCATAATTATTGACCATTTTAAATTTCAAAAATCCCGATGAAGTTAAATTGTAGCTCATTTATTTGGAACAGAAAGAGTATACATTTTGGGAACTCTTTCAATGGTTAAAAAATGGCTATGAGATGGATTTCTATTTCTATTTTTAGTTTGCATTTGCTTATCATTAAACTTAAAATGCTAATTTGAGCTACACAGTTGAGTAATTTTCTAGTGTTTGATCGCCTAAGTGGAAATTAAGAGGGCATTTAAGCCCTCTTAATTTGTCCAATATTCGTCCTTCAAAGTGTTAATCTTTTCTAACTATAGGAGTCTTTAATTTATTGTTTTCATTTATTAATTTTTCATTAATATTCAGGTAAAAATCGATACAAAAATGGAAGATGACAACACTACATCTTTTATTTTTGAAAATCTCGACACTAGTCAAAAACAGAATCAAGATTTACTATCTGCTGAAGATTTAGCATGGGCTGACTCATGTTTAATCACAGATCCTGAAATATCAGAAAGTAATATGGATTCTTTAAAAGAAGCTTTACTCGATATTCTCGATCAACATTCTGCAATCTTTAATTCTCCTTCAGCATATGAGCCAGATAATTCAAATGACATAATTGCCCCCAAGAATTTACCTTCAGTTACAAACGAAGCAACTTCAAGTTCACACACTGCAGAAACAAGTAATAATACCATTATTAACGATGATTTAGAAGAAGAAATCAGTGATGTTTTATCCGCATTAAAGCAACAACCTTTTCTTCCACATTTTAATGATGAGATGATGAACATTCATTATTCTGATGATGTGGATTTTGTGATGGAAGAACCGTTGTGTGAAGATATTTTTAAGGTTTGGGATCTAGATATTAAGGTTGACGAAGAAGAAAATGAACTTGATAAACAGTTGAATGAAGCATTTTCTAAAAAGAAAGATCTGAAACCGGATTCGATTGATAGTCTTATTGAGAGTGTTGCAGATCTTTCTTTAAAGTGAAGGAATCATGGTTTGTTAATTTTAGATTAATGGATGTTAGTTAACTTATAGTATTGTAATTTCCTTTTCTTTTTTGCAAATATTTGTGTTTTTTTGTTCTTGTTTGCACTAATTAGGTTTTATGCTTGATTTGCACTAATAAATGGGTAAAAAGTGTGTTAAAATAGGGTTATGCTATATAAAGTTATACAAAAATATTATTAAGAAATAGAAAATCTAATTAAAATGTAAAAATATGTCTAAGAAATTTATACATTAATCTATAAGGAGCTTTTTAATTGCAGGAATTATTGCTCCATAAATTAATGTATAATTTTTTTATGCATTTAAAAATAGCCCTTATGTTTTTAACAATTCCCTAAAAATATTAATTATAATTTTTGTATGTATTCTTTTAAGTTAAGAAAAATTTACATTTTGCATTTATAAAAGTGAATTTGGATTCATAATAGTTTTATGCTATGTTGAGCATTGATTTTGCTATATCGCACAAAACGACGTCGTTCGATCGGCTACTTGGTTCAATCGTGCTCTACCATCGGTAAACTCACAGTCGAAACCCAAATCGTGTGTGTGAGAGAGAGAAAGAATCAGCGATGAGTTTAGCAGCTTCGTATCTGGCGAGAAGGGCAGCACAGAAGGAGAGAGTCAGAATCCTTTACCGCCGTGCTCTCAAAGACACCCTCACTTGGGCCGTTCATCGTCATCTCTTCTACCCCGATGTATTTTTCCCCAAATCTCTCTTTCTTAGGGTTTCTGAATTTGCTGATTCATTTCGATCTTTCCTCTTTTATGTGTTTGATTTGGTTTAAATTGTTGATTTCAGGCCGATGCACTTCGTGAGAGATTCGATGCTAATAAGAATGTGGTTCGTTTCTTCTGCATTTTGTTATCGATTAAATATTTCCGTATTTTTGTTTTATTCAAGTGATCCAGTCTCTTAAGGTTGTTTCTTCGTCTTTGGTCAAATAAAGCCCTTAAAAGCCAATATAATTTTGCATTTAGGCTTCCATGATTTGTACAAAACCGCCATTTTTTTTTTGCAAATGGCATTGTGTTTGAGGTATTTGAGCATTAAGGATTGTTACTTTGCGACTGTTTGAGATCACTCGTTGCTTTAATTAGTTCGTTTAAACTGCAAATTTGTTGCTTTATCTGTATGGGTGTGTACTTTTGCTGAAATGTTTCATCTTGGCTGTTGGTAACTTCTGAAATACGATTTTATATTGTGTGATTTTAAGTTGTGTATTGAACAAGCAGCTGTATCCCCACTTCAAAATTGTTACTTTAATTTCAATAGGTTCTCTTATGTTTATCATCTAATATGAATTGTTTTATGTTTATGGTTATACAGGAAGACATAGAAACTATTGATAGAATGATTGCTGATGGTGAATCACAGTACAATAAGTGGAGGCACCCTGATCCTTACATTGGTAAGTGCCACTAAAATTGTAATTCTAATTTTAATTTTGTTAACATTTTAATTTTACTTTTTATTTTATTATTTTTTATTGCAATGAACAGTTCCATGGGCTCCTGGTGGCAGCAAGTTTACTCGCAACCCTACACCACCATCTGGGGTAATCTTCTACTTTTTTTTCTTTAGCACAAAGATTAAATTAGTATAATGATACTACTTGTATAATCCTACGATGGTGGATATTTTTTTCTTTGTAATGCTGAGTAGGACTGAGCAGTTTGGGCCTGAACCGACCGAACTGATATACCGGTCCAGTCTGCGGTTATGGATTTTGCCAAAAACCGGTTTTCGGTCAGGTCCCATTCAAACCGGTTAAAACTGATAAACCCGTACAAAACCGCGGTTATATGTATGGCAGAACGCTATATGTATGAATGATATATCATCTGTGTGTATGATGTAGTGGTGAGCGCGGTCCAAAAACTGAACCGAAAACCGAAACGATTATAGTACATGTTTTCGGTTTCGGTTCGGTTTTTTCAGCCCAAATGCTCAAATCTACCCAAGGACCGCACCGAAACCGAAGTTCATGAAATTGCAAAACCAAAAACCGAACCGATTACACGTTTTAGGTTCAGTTCGGCCTCGGTTGTTTCTCGGTTCGGTTCAGTTTGGTTTTTTCGGCTCAAATGCTCACCCCTAATATAATATGTATATGTATGAATATGTTTGTGTGTGTGATATATGTATATGTTTGAATGTGTGTGTGTGTGTGTGTGTATGATATAATGTGAAATATGTCTCTGTAAATGAGTGTTTCTACAGAACCTGTGTGTATGAATGTATGTGGACTATAAAAATAAATAAGCATACGAGGAATCAAATGAGAACTTTATATAATTATGTGGTTGTGTAGTTTGTACATGTACAGAACCTCTGATATATGTACACTTTTTATGCAAAATATTACTAAAAAAAAATCTGGAAAAAAAGATTTAAAAAAGAAAACCAAATCAGTCCAGAAACGGGACCAACTTAACCCACACTCCCTGCTGGTCCATTCTAGCTATCATTTTCGGTCCTGTTCGGTTAATTGCTGTGTGAATCATGTGCTTTAGTCTGCAGTTAATCATAATAACAATAATATTTGCTCGAAACAAAAATTTGTTATTTTCTGAGTCAACATTTGTATAATATGTTGTTAATTTTCAGTAGTATACATGGATGAGCTAATACCATTAATTAATTATTAAGGAAATGAATATTATAAGTATGTGTTTGTGTTTAAGGTCTTAGTTTTGTGGTTTGTGCAGATTGAGATAGTTTACGATTATGGCCGAGAGGATCATTTAATATAATGTATATGCCTGGCCTTCATGCCAATAAATCAAGGTTAGAACTAATCCCATTTTCTCTTCCTTTTTCTAAGTTTTTAAATTAATTTTACTCCGTTGAATTTTACCTAATTTTGTGTTGTCGGTTAATCTGTTATTTGTTGGCAGGTGTTTTGTATGTCAGCAATGATAATTAGACATGGATTCCTTCTCTTTAAATGAATGTGTTTTGATTTGATGAAAACTTTCTTGATTGGCTTTCCTTTCACCAACTTATTGCAACTTTCTTTTCTTTCGTGATGATATCTATATCTATATTTTAAATAAATTGATGTTGATTTGTGTCGTAAGATTCTTTAGAACTCGTTGCACACTCTTTACTATATTATAATGCATTTCACATTATTATTTTTTCTACAAATTTAATTCCAAGACAACTTGAATTACTAACACGGAAAGTAATAAATTCATTTATTTTTTAACATGGAAAAATTTACAATGAATTGTAAAGTCAATAACTTTATGAAGCTCTATCAAGTTTCAAACTTTCAATGTCTTGAGATCTTGACATTATATACATTTTTCATTTTTACAAAAATAATTTCGTTAAGTTCAAATGTATAAAAAACTTTAAAATTAGTACGCATCAATTTCAATTTTGCTTCACAAAAATTTGGACGTCTTTATGTTTTTTTTATAGCTCTTTTAAACTGCCATTAGAGATGCTCTTAAATTAATCCCTATAGTATCAAAGACAAACCTAATTTACACAAAATGGGAAGGTAATACCAAATAACTACTCTCCCCTCTTCTCTTATACAAAGTATGCAAAAATTATTAGCAATTAGCATCCACTTTGTGGAGATACATGCTAATATTCTTAACGAATGGGATGCATATGATGGTGAGCTAGTGAAAAGAAAATTCTTTGCTTTTGGTTCTATTTCTCCCCCTTTTGCAAATCCTCGACATTATGTCTATGATTTCACTTGGATGTCTGGGTTAGCTTTGTTAAAGAGCTATGCTTTCATAGAGAAAATATAACCTTTTAAAAATAAGATCAAATACCCTTTAATAGTATTTACATACTGATAAGACAATAGATAAAGCTGCCTTAATAGGCCAGGCCAATCAAAAGAAACTTTAGTGACCTAAAAAGTCAAATTTTTTGCCTCTAAAGTGCACAATTTCTATAATTTGGTAATATTAGGATATACCTAACTAGAATGATTCTTTGCTTTGAAACCTCCTTGATTCGATAGTAGGTATGATGTCTTTGTGATCGTGATTGGATCTAAAAACAATACTAATTAATAGTTTGATCGCCTAGTGATGATTAAACAAGTGTACAAATGCAAAAGTCTAATATAATCCATTTCATTTGATTATAAACACTAATCAGTAATTAGGGTTCACGTTACAAGCATAATATAGGTTCTTTATATATATTTTTTTAATCCGAGTTCCGACTCATTTTACAAGCCGACTAATTTCAAGACAACTATCCGCTTTTGAAAGTTTCCAGTAATTAGTGCAGATGAACCTCTGTGACCATAAATGGTATATTACTTTTCTCACCAGGATAGAACTCATGACTTGAATTTCACCTTTATGAATACCAATTTCAACCACTATGCTACCACCCATGTGGTTATGCATTTTCAACATCACATCCCTCTCCCTTAAAATATATATATAGAAAACAAAGAAGAAACAAGTTTTGGTTGAGTCTCGTGAAATTCACGATCCCCTTAAAATAGATTCATTGTCTATCTTCCAGAGTAAAACAACCGAGTAGTTTTACACTACGAATATAATCCAAGCCAGAACACTTATCGAAATTTATTTGTTTAAGAACATGAGAGAGATTGTGATGTAGATGTTTCAAGGGTGTGAAAGAATTCTTATGGTGTAAGAAAGTCTAAGACTTTTGGTGTGTTTACAAATAAACCATACACAATCTATTTATAACAGAATTTGGTTCACATGTTAATGACAATCATAAATGTCATTATTCATATTCATTACAAAGAAATAAAACCACCAAATTCAATTATATGTTTAATGACACACATTAAACTTCTTAATAATATAAATAATAATATTACTAGCAGGGTACCCGCGCAATGCGGCGGCGGGTACCCGTAACTATATTTCGAAGTGACGGTAATAACGGTGGTGGTGGCAATAGCGAGGGTGATGAGTGGTGGTGCGTACTGATGGTAGGTGCCGACATTAGTGATGGTAGTGATGGTGATGAGTGGTGGTGCATAGTGTAACGACCCGAAATTTGAATATAATAAAATTTGGAAAAAATATGATAAATAAGGATAATTCATTTCAGAACCGTAGGAATTGGTTTCGTGTCGTTTGGACACCGTATGAGAAAGTTATGGACGAAACTGGGTCGAGACAAAGACCGAAAAGTGCAGCCTAGCTGACTGGTGGAGTTCACGGCGCGAAGTGGAGTTCGCGATCGCGAACTCCGTCCAGGGACTTGGGGTTTTCAGACATTGAGTTCACGACCTGTTACCGATCGCGAAGTGTTCACGACACGCGAACTTCGCGACGCGAAGTCTGTTCACGGCGTGAACTTTGCGAGATCAGCTGTATTAAATCGGGAAAGCTAGGGTTTTCACTCATTTCTACCATTGTTGAAGGGCATCCGATTTTAGAGAGAGAAGGGGCGATTTTGGTGATTCCTTGCTCAAATCTTCATCAATCTTGAAGGATCTAAACATCAAAGGTAAGATTTCTTGATTGTTGATGTTATCTAGCTAGTTATGAACTTTGTATGGGTAGAAATGGTGGTTTGGGGAACCATCCATGTTATCTTTGGGGAAGATGACTAATTATGGGTGTAGAACACTCATTGTAAGCTTGTAATCGATGTGTACAAGTTGGATCTGAGTTTATGATGGAAATCTTGAACTAGGGTTTGAGATTCCACCAAGTTGGATGAACTTGGTGGTTAAGAATGTTGTTATGGGTTTATTGGTAACTAGTTATGGATAATAACTAGATTTTATGATGATATGGATGATAGGTCAAGAAGACCTAAAGATTGGTGACATTTCACAAGTTGGAAAGCAAGGATTCGTGTTGTTGGACACGATTTGGAGTTAGCTTGGCTAAGGTGAGTACATGAGACTTTTACTGGGTACATAGCAAATGATTTTGAAAACTATGATGTTTTAAGAGTCTTTATTAATAAACATTTTTAATAAAGATATGATTGATATGATGAAAAAATGCTAGTAATAGACTATTTTAGTATGTCTAAATGATTGATGATTTTGAAAGAGATTATGATTATGAAAAGTAATTAATGAGTTTTTATAAATAAGATGTATGAATAAAGATAATGATTTGAAAGAGCTTGATAATCGATTTATTAATAATATGTATTAATAAAGCTTGAGACAATGATTTTAAAGTAATGAGTATCGATTAGTATATTATACTAATAAAAGTAGATATTGAAATACTAAGAGGATAAGTATTAAGGGACTAGTAATAAACATGTATTCTAGTCAAATAAGAGTCAAAGTAACATGATTTTGATAAAAGATAAATATGTTTTAAATTAGCAAAGGACTTGGTAAAGTCAAGATTTAAAATGAATTAATAAAGAGAATAGCATGATAAGTTAGAATAAATGTATTCTAATATGTGATGAAAGGAGCTGATGCTCATATTTGATGAAAGGAGCTGAGGCTCATATGTGAATGAAAAATCCGGAATAAGACCGCCCAGAAATGGGGGAGCATGAGACGTCTACTTGGGGTGGTACCTCCCTGCGCAAAGAGTAGAATGTCACAGTTTACGACACTCAATGATGAGTGAGCATGACGACCCGGGAACGGGGAGAGCTTATGAATCTCGGTAAGATGGGGGTTCCCAATTACCTTGATAGTTTACCTATGACGTCCCATATCGGGAGAGTTGGCTTCGGAGAGGTCCGTTGCATATGTGATAATGGAAGTGTAAGTTTGGAGATAACTTACAAGTATGTGATTAGATGACGAGTAAGCTTATGGTAAGCTTATTAGTTTATACGGTTAAATGAATGGAAAAATGAGTTATGAATTAATAAGAAATGATAAGGATAAGTATTTTTTTTATGTTATAAATATTATTTTATAAATCTTTTGAGAATGGGTCGAAAACCCATGTATCTCACGAGACTATTTTGTCTCACGTACTACTTTGTTTTTGGCTATGTACTCAGGTTCAGGATCGTTGGATTAGAGGGTCGCGTTAGAAGTGGCCTAGTGTTGAATAGCTCGGGAGCTCGTAGGTAGTTCTCGTTTATCCTATGGTTATGATATTATCTTTGTAACACCGGATTTTATAACTCTGATAAATGTTTTAATGGTTTTTGTTAAACCGTATTTTGGGAACATTGGACATTGTATTATTTTTATTTAAAAATATGTTTAAAAGGTGTTTTGAAAATTGAGGTGTTACAACTTGGTATCAGAGCTATAGTTTAAGTGAATTAGGTAGGTTTGACCTCCCTAGTCTTAAGCTATGCTAAGTAGGACCATATGTTTTCCATAGGATGTCCTTGATCAGTCCGTTGAGGCAGTAAAGTATGAGTATATTAGGGTCGATCCCTAAGAGAAAAGATAATGTTTTGGGCTATATGGGTTATGTTTGACTAATAAGTCAATATTTGAATTTTGACGGTTTAATATGTTGATATAGAAAATGGTGAACCCAAGAAGTGGAGAGATTCCACGAGATCATGAGACGGATTCAAATCGAATCCCGACTCATCCCGGTAATAATGGAGAAGGTTCCGGTTTGGATGCAAACCAAACCCCGGTAACTATGGAAGCGATCAGAAATTTGTTTCATCAGATGAGGGATGAGGTGAATGTGGATATGAACCGGATTATCGATAACCGTTTGAATGTGGATAGGCGAGATGATTCTAAATCTCGCGGTGGAAGTAAGTCTTCGGGTAGCAAGACCCGTACAGAGAAGTCATTGACTGCAGAGACCGACGATTCGGATTCGGAGGAAAGAGAAGGATGCACCTATAAGACATTCATGTCGTGCAACCCCGGAGTGTATTATGGAAGTTCGGAACCAAAGGTCACGATGCGTTGGATTCGGGAAACCGAGCAAGTGTTAGAAAGTAGCAAGTGTTTAAAGAAAGACATGGTCATTTATGCATCCCGACAGTTGAAGGATGAAGCGTTGACATGGTGGGATACCATGTATGAAACTTTGGGGAAGAAAGTGTACAAGATGTCGTGGGAGGAGTTCACGAGAAGGTTGAAGGAAAAGTTTTGTCCCGAGAGAGATCTAGAAGAGTTACAAGAAGAGTTTATGTTCATCAAGAAGGGAAATATGTCGGTGGAAGAATACACCAAAAAGTTTACGGGATTACTTCCGTTTGTAATCAAGTCCTATCCTACGGAGCGTATGAAGGTGGTTCGGTATGCGAATGGACTACCACCGGAGTTTGAATTGGAAGTCAAGCGAGCGACCACGTTGGATGAGGCAATTTGTACCGCTCGGAGTGTTGAAAGGGTGTTTCGGCGAAGGGCACAAGAGTCGGCATCAGGAAAAGAAAAGAAGAAGTTTGGTAGTAGCTTGGGATTAACAAAGAGAGAAGGATTGGGGTCGAGTTCGTCAAAGCATAGTGGTATTGGAACTTGTCAAAGTTGTGGGAAGAATCATCATGGGGAATGTAAGGCAAATTCGGCTATATGCTTCAAGTGTGGTCGAGCAGGACACCGAGCAAAGGATTGCAAAGTAAGGAACCTCGAGGAAGTGGAATGCTACACTTGTCACGAGGTGGGACACTTTAGTAGTGCGTGCCCAAGGAAGAGAACCGACACGTCAGCATCAACCGCCAACAGGAATCGGGTGAAGGAAACCCGTGGGGCCGCTTCAGGTAATGCATTTATGAAATTTTGATAGATAATTAGAATTCAATTGCTTTTATGTCGCACAAATTGGTGCTTATGTGATATAACTATGGAAGTAATTATAGAGGGAAGATATGATGTGAAAATAAGTTTGGGGGATAATCTCCCCGAGTTGTTTTGCGTATAGTTATGGGTTGGCGACCGGTATGTCGCGGGAAATAAGAATAGAAAGGATTATGTCATTATAAATTATCGGAAGGTGAATCATAAGAATAGTAATTGTGCTCAAAGAAAGGGGTAGTAGTACAGTGAAGTACTAAGTTTCGGTAAGACGGGTAAAGTATGAATGGAAAGCCATAGAAATAATGATTTTTGAAAATAGAACTTTAGTGTTCGGTGGGAATCCTGATAAGTAGTGCAGATATTCAAGTCAGGGTTGACGTATGCAATGGCAAGGGTGAATAGTTTGTTATTGGTAAAGTTTATAAATAAAAAAAAAAAAAAAAAGGAGAGAAAAATGAGATAGTTCAAGGTTGGGAATCGTTGGGAGTCAATGGGTTGACTCATAAGGACCGTGTGAATCGGTAAAATATAGATTATTAAAAGGGTGTTAGTGGTTACCTCGGTGGTAAATGAAAGATCGAAAAATATTAATGTTGAGAAAGCATGTTTAGTAAAGGTCGATTGATAAATAAATTGGTTAGTGAATTTGTGCATACCGTATGGTATTGTGTGTAAGTGGAAAAGTGAAAATGTGGATAGAAAATGTGGTTGATTATGAAAGAAAATGATAGCATGATGTTAAGCGAATGAGGCATACACGAATGGTATGCAAGATGAAATGGTATTGTATGAGACACTTTGGATTGGAGGCTTTCTGATCATTGTGACAGTTTGGGATCGTGATGGATTGGAGGCTTTCCGATCATCTCGATAAGATAGTTAAAGTATAATTTGTTATGTAAGGGTTATGATGTTTGTATCTGACGTATGTAGAACCGTATGGTTAGTTGTTATTATGATTCTTATGGTAAGTGAGAACTTGGGTTGAAAACACGGGTAGTGTTTAAGTATAAGTAGGTGTAGGAGATGCCTACAAATTAATGGTTCATGAAAAAGGAATGCCTTAGGAAGCAAAGTGGGTAGAAGCCAATGAGTGGTGAAAGATATATTATGGGTGGTTAGGCCACAATTGGATATGATTGAGGCTCTAGAGCCGGCGATCGGGAATTTCAAGTATGGTATAAGGATATTTGAAGGAAATTATGAAGGGTATAAGTAATTGGATGAAGGATAAAAAGTACTAGATATTTGATATTGGTTCAAATGGAAATGGTTAATCGATTGTGGGAATAGAAACCAAGGAAAAAGGGAACAATTGAGAAAGGAAATTTAAATATGAAAACGGAAATGTAGAGCTTGAGAAGCGATGCCTTAGTAATAAAGAATATGTGGAATTTAGCAAGGTAAGTTTGACTTTAATCATAAGTCAAGGTTGGTCAACTAGTGGAATGTTGACTTTAGTCAAAATTTGGGTTTTGACTTTCGTTTAAAATGGTTAGTCAAGGATAAGGGCATAATGTATCACATGTATGTGTGTATGATAGTGGTTGATTAATTAATGGAAATAATTGTAGTCAAAGGGTGCGACTTTGACCTTAGGGCAATTCGTATGGGATTTAGAAATCGAGTATGATTGTTTTTGGACCATGAAGGTAAGGTCGATTGTTAAGGAATTTATGGTTAATGGGATCATTAGTGAGTAAGGAAATTGACAAAAAGATGGTTGATTTTGTGTTAAGTCAAAGATGAGACAATGTTGACAGTTTGGTCAAAGCGAGGGGTTGACTATCATTTTGGTCAAATGGTTATTAGTAATGATTGAGTCATATCATCCCAATGGGAATAAATAGTTTGGTTAAATGATGGGAAATGTTAAGGTCGAATTGTGAAATTTTGACCCGCTCGGGTATTGGAAACCGAGTTGGATCCTTGACCCAATTGGGGTATAACGGGTCAAATGGGCAATTAATTGCGTAAGTATTATTGAATCATAAGTTGGAAGTGGAATGAGGATCGGAAATCCTTGAGTTGATTCCGAGGACGGAATCCTTTTAAGGGGTGGATAGTTGTAACGACCCGAAATTTGAATATAATAAAATTTGGAAAAAATATGATAAATAAGGATAATTCATTTCAGAACCGTAGGAATTGGTTTCGTGTCGTTTGGACACCGTATGAGAAAGTTATGGACGAAACTGGGTCGAGACAAAGACCGAAAAGTGCAGCCTAGCTGACTGGTGGAGTTCACGGCGCGAAGTGGAGTTCGCGATCGCGAACTCCGTCCAGGGACTTGGGGTTTTCAGACATTGAGTTCACGACCTGTTACCGATCGCGAAGTGTTCACGACACGCGAACTTCGCGACGCGAAGTCTGTTCACGGCGTGAACTTTGCGAGATCAGCTGTATTAAATCGGGAAAGCTAGGGTTTTCACTCATTTCTACCATTGTTGAAGGGCATCCGATTTTAGAGAGAGAAGGGGCGATTTTGGTGATTCCTTGCTCAAATCTTCATCAATCTTGAAGGATCTAAACATCAAAGGTAAGATTTCTTGATTGTTGATGTTATCTAGCTAGTTATGAACTTTGTATGGGTAGAAATGGTGGTTTGGGGAACCATCCATGTTATCTTTGGGGAAGATGACTAATTATGGGTGTAGAACACTCATTGTAAGCTTGTAATCGATGTGTACAAGTTGGATCTGAGTTTATGATGGAAATCTTGAACTAGGGTTTGAGATTCCACCAAGTTGGATGAACTTGGTGGTTAAGAATGTTGTTATGGGTTTATTGGTAACTAGTTATGGATAATAACTAGATTTTATGATGATATGGATGATAGGTCAAGAAGACCTAAAGATTGGTGACATTTCACAAGTTGGAAAGCAAGGATTCGTGTTGTTGGACACGATTTGGAGTTAGCTTGGCTAAGGTGAGTACATGAGACTTTTACTGGGTACATAGCAAATGATTTTGAAAACTATGATGTTTTAAGAGTCTTTATTAATAAACATTTTTAATAAAGATATGATTGATATGATGAAAAAATGCTAGTAATAGACTATTTTAGTATGTCTAAATGATTGATGATTTTGAAAGAGATTATGATTATGAAAAGTAATTAATGAGTTTTTATAAATAAGATGTATGAATAAAGATAATGATTTGAAAGAGCTTGATAATCGATTTATTAATAATATGTATTAATAAAGCTTGAGACAATGATTTTAAAGTAATGAGTATCGATTAGTATATTATACTAATAAAAGTAGATATTGAAATACTAAGAGGATAAGTATTAAGGGACTAGTAATAAACATGTATTCTAGTCAAATAAGAGTCAAAGTAACATGATTTTGATAAAAGATAAATATGTTTTAAATTAGCAAAGGACTTGGTAAAGTCAAGATTTAAAATGAATTAATAAAGAGAATAGCATGATAAGTTAGAATAAATGTATTCTAATATGTGATGAAAGGAGCTGATGCTCATATTTGATGAAAGGAGCTGAGGCTCATATGTGAATGAAAAATCCGGAATAAGACCGCCCAGAAATGGGGGAGCATGAGACGTCTACTTGGGGTGGTACCTCCCTGCGCAAAGAGTAGAATGTCACAGTTTACGACACTCAATGATGAGTGAGCATGACGACCCGGGAACGGGGAGAGCTTATGAATCTCGGTAAGATGGGGGTTCCCAATTACCTTGATAGTTTACCTATGACGTCCCATATCGGGAGAGTTGGCTTCGGAGAGGTCCGTTGCATATGTGATAATGGAAGTGTAAGTTTGGAGATAACTTACAAGTATGTGATTAGATGACGAGTAAGCTTATGGTAAGCTTATTAGTTTATACGGTTAAATGAATGGAAAAATGAGTTATGAATTAATAAGAAATGATAAGGATAAGTATTTTTTTTATGTTATAAATATTATTTTATAAATCTTTTGAGAATGGGTCGAAAACCCATGTATCTCACGAGACTATTTTGTCTCACGTACTACTTTGTTTTTGGCTATGTACTCAGGTTCAGGATCGTTGGATTAGAGGGTCGCGTTAGAAGTGGCCTAGTGTTGAATAGCTCGGGAGCTCGTAGGTAGTTCTCGTTTATCCTATGGTTATGATATTATCTTTGTAACACCGGATTTTATAACTCTGATAAATGTTTTAATGGTTTTTGTTAAACCGTATTTTGGGAACATTGGACATTGTATTATTTTTATTTAAAAATATGTTTAAAAGGTGTTTTGAAAATTGAGGTGTTACACATAGTGATGGTATTTTTAAAAAAATGAAAGTTGAACTAAATTGGGCTTTTTTTTATTATTGGTAGGATAAGATCCTAAATTGGTTTTTTTGTGTAAGTAAATATGGGCCGTTTAAATAGAGAAATGATGGTCAAATGTTTAGAATTACAGCCTATTATATTTTGTTTTCCGAAAATACAAACCGAAACCGAAAAGGTACATTAATTCACTTCCGGAAATATAAGGGCTGGTCAAATGTTTGGAATTACAGCCTATTGTATTTAGTTTTGGTGGTTTGAAATAAAGTGTAATTTATAGCAATTGGTTAACATATAGTGACTACTTAGGATAGGTCTTGTGTTCGAATCCTGTAAGCAACACTTTATTTTTTTAGTTAAAGAACTTACTAAAAGTAGAAATCTCCTTAAACTTAAAATTAAGGAGCTCCTTAAACTTACTAAAAGAGGTAGGCCTAAATGCATTAGTAAGTAGTAAGAAGTTTACTACAGCACATCATTATATGATCAGAACAAATGACTGGGAGACAATTTAACAAGAAAATGATGATCATATGCATAATTGAAAGAGATAAACGATGACAACGTTGAAGAAGAAGAAGAAGAAGAAGAAGAAGAAGTAGCTGACCATATTCCATTTGCCTTGCTTTACCGCCATCGTTGTTGCTCAGATATGAAATACCGCCATGGACGTCGTCAACAAACAGAGACCATGAAGGAAGTCGTCAAAATTAGGGCACGTAGGGTAATGGGAATTTTGAAAAGCAGAGGGAATTGGAAGCGAGTTTTAGGTACATCGAATCTAGGTTGTAATTTTTAATCCCTAGAATGCCCTTTTAGATAGTATTTTGACCCAAATCCCTTTTAATCACTTAAAAAATGTGTTTGAACAACCAAAAGTTCATAAATTAGGGGTGTTTGTGAAATTTTATTTAAATAACTTATATCCAAACAGCTCTATTATTATATAAAGTTAATAAAATAGGTTATTTCTCAACATAGAATATAATTTGTTGGCAAAATTTATATAAATAACTTATATCAACATGCTTGTCTAAATCACAACATTCATAAACAAACATGAACAACTTAAACTAAAAATAAAAAAAATTATATGATTTTCAATTGCTCGATCATAACACGAATTTACCAGAACAATCATCTGATCCATAGAGAGATAACATGGTAGAAACTCACGTGATTTTCTTTAACTTCAACCGCCAATTATGTCAATTTACATATAGGATGGAAGTAAATAATTTAAAACGGGAAAATAGAATGAAAAAAAAAACGTTAAATGATTAAAAACAATGAATATTGTTGTTCACATAAAGTGGATATTGCTACAAGGAAGCAAATGGATAGCTGCGAAAACATCCAAGATCTCCCATAGTAGTCCTAGCAAGCTCGGTTTTTTAGTGAACACTACTGTCCAATAGTTTTGAACGAAGTTGTAGTTTCCAAAACGTGGATAGTCTTTGGGTAGGTAGAAATCTATCTCGAAGCCCTTCAACGAAAACACACCACCTTGTAAATTGAGTCCGTCATATATAGTCCTTAAAATGTGGGGGATAAAGGCCATGATTTTGTGTCCCTAAGACGAAATCAATGAATTGGTAATTATAAAGTTAAGAAATTTAAAGGTACTGCATGACATTATTTAATAGCAACTTACAAATTTGTCGAGCAAAACAAGCCACATGTTGTTTTGTTTGTCGTCCCTCCAAACATAATCAACCCGGACATAGTTGCAGCTGTAAGTCCACTCAAGTTGGCAGAGAGAGTCAAAGCTCACTATTGGTACATACAAGGGGCATTCCATCTGCTACAAACGTTTTAAAAATATATTGGTGATTCAATGGTTTACTATATCACTTTAGCTGTAGTGTAGATATATCTATAAACGGAGTGATTGACTAATGCGTAATGCACGTTATGTGTACACCTTAATGACGAATTTCAGTTAATGCCGTAAAAATTTAAAAACGGCCAAATGAATGTAAATATCACGGATTCACCTAATCATTGACCAAGTAAACATGTGATATATATCTTCATATTAATTACAGTCAATTCAACGACGTTACAAAAATAGACCATAAAAACGTTTCCTTATTTAGAAAAGTCCAAAGCTGTTACTTTGACTGTAATCATTTCAACATTTACTAAAAAACGTTTCCCGATTTTGTTAATATTCATGAATAATACGTTTTCTTGGTAATATTGATGGAGAAAACGTCATCCTTTAATAGAAACACTTAATGTATGCGAATTACCATAAAAAGTATTGACTAAGTTGTTAGTTTTGTCTATACTATATAACTTTTTTTTATATGCTAAACGTCGACAACGGTTTAAAAAAACCGGTTTTAGTTAACAGAAAATTAACAATATCTAAAAACGTAAAAGAATTTTATATTGCAAGTTGAGTGTTTTATATAATTTTGTTGACATGATCATAAAAGAACTTCATTTTATTGCTGCATAAATGCATTTGTGGTACATTTTATGAGTGGTGTTGAATTCATTGATTGTGTGTTTAGATGTCGCGGTGGTAAACGCGAAGTCGTTTATTTCCAAATAACGAAGTTCTTGAGCGGCTGAAATAACTTTTTGGTTGAGGCTCGGGTGGCACTTCGGGTTCAACCACTCATATCGACATCATCGACGTCTCGTACTATCGGATGGATAAGTTGAAGTGCAAATGCTTCTGGCATTACAGGATTGAATTCAATGTTCGTAACGTCGGTAGAAACAAGAATGTTACCTGAAATGTAAACAAAAAAGGGTTATCAATAGATTTTGTATAAAACCGAAAAATATATTTAAAAAATGATGTATTTAACGCATATGTTAGGGGTGTTTTTTACCTCCATCTATTCGAACCAGTTTAACGCGCGCTGCGTATACGGTTATGTTTTCTAAAGATGATCTGCCAATCATGGTGGCTGTAGATGCTGGTATATGATACAAGATTATCTTTATGTGTTTTCCCATGCGGGAGACAAAATTACAATGAGTTAATTCCAAGTTCATGTACGCATGTAAAGTATTTATAAACACTTACCGACAATCATGTAAAAGAAACGCGCACGATATCCGACCATTGGTAAAAAAAAGCAGCCGTTCGACATGTTCCCAACAACATCTATGATAGCGGTATTAATGAAAAGATATGGTTAAGCAAACGACATAGGCAAGTTATTAAATATATTATTTTTAATTAAAAAAAGTTATATAAAATAGTTGTACCAATCAACATTTGTCGCCTTGAGTGATCATTCAAGAGCTATGTGGGAGATCTGACCAACGGGTATCTAGGAAACCAGACATCTTCTATATTCGTAGTATCGGCAAGGACGGTATGTATGTTGAATACTATAGCCCATTCATTGCGAACAAAGGTATAGTTGTCTAGTCGTGGAAAGTCATCGACGTCGTTGTAATCAATCTTGAAATTTTTCAGTGAAAATAGACCACCTTGTAGTTGTCGTCCCTGATAGGCAGTTATTAAAGTGGAGGGAATTACCGCCGCAATTTTGTGTCTCTAAAAAGAAATGGTTATTAGTAACGTCGGTAGAAACATATATAGTTAGGAATTATTAACGTGGACACTTAACAATTACTTACAAATCTCTCAAGCAAAAACAAATACAGTTGTTTTGTTTGTGGTCAAACCAAGTATATTCAACGCGCACGCATCTGCATTTGTACCAGTACTGAGGTTTCCAGAGGTCTTGAAAGTTTTCAATCGTCTCGTATGGTCCAAAAGCCTTGCAAAAAAGAATGAAATAATTACATTAGAATAAATAACCCTGAAATACACACGCGTACTAATCAATATGTGACATTATAGTATTTGCAAATTGGTTATGAAACTTGTACCTCTAGAGCCTCAAAAGTTGAAGACATTTTAGTTGTCTTTGTTGCTTACACGTAGCTAGTTGAAATATGTATAGTTATTTCAAGTTGGTATGACAATTTGACAATGGATTGTATATATATATATATATATTTGTTATGAACCGGACACTAAACATTAACGTGGAGCATATAGTGTGGCCTGAATTGTAGCTGCTTGTTTATGTATGGTCAAAAGTTGATTTCGGTTATAAATGGTTTTGGTATGGTCAAAATTTGATTTTCGGTTATAAATTAAACGGAAATTGTTTCTAGAAATTGTTGATATATAGCCTGTTATATATTCTTTTCGGTTATAATTTTTTGTATCCCAAAATGCTTTGCATGAATTGTAGATGGTTGTTTATGTATGGTCAAAAGTGGATTTTCGGTTAAAAAATGGTTTTGGTATGGTCAAAATTTGATTTTCGGTTATAAATTAAACGGCTTTTGTTTCTAGAAATTGTTGATATACAGCCCGTTATATATGCTTTTCGGTTATAAATGAGTTTGGTATAGTCAATTGTTGCTATAACTAAAGCGGTATAGTTAATGTTAGTGATAAATCGGTTGGAGTAACAGGTTAATACGGGAAGTGTGGGTGGTTTTAAATAAAATGTAATGTAGAGCAAGTGGTTAACACATAGTCCTAAGCTAGGAGAGGTCCTGGGTTCGAATCTTAAAAGCGGCGATTTATTTTTTTTAGGCAGAGAAGTAAGTAACAAAAGAGGAAAGCTCCTTAAAATTAAGTTTAAGGAGGTCCTTAAAAGTTGCCTAATGTGGTAGGCCTAAATGCATTATATATTAGTAAGATTATTATTTGAATTTCTTAACCATAAAATTGAACCCCATGAAACCCAGGAGACGAGTTTGGATAGGTTCAAATTCCCACTAGTTTATTTGTTTTATTTCTTTGTTCCATACACCCCACTTTGAGAATCGATATCTCATTCACCACAACTACATTTTGGAGATTTCAACCATTAATTATATATAATAATATACATATAATTATATATGTACAAAATTTTCCAACAATATCAACGAAATCCATTAATTCTCTCTTCAATTTTGTAATATCATCGCCACATTACCACTTTTTATTATAATATAAATCATAATGTATTATTGAAAAAATAAAATTCATAAAAACAAATAAAAATCAAAATAAAAAACAAAAATAAATTTTAAAACTATTAAAAAAAAGAAAAGAAAATCTATCTCTCTCATACCCTCGATCTATCTTCTCTCTTCCCCAACCTTACACCGTCTTTATCATCAAACTATTCACTTTTCTCATCATGATTGACAAGTTTGTGCAATGATGATAAAAAAAGATTTTTTTTTTTAAAAGTATTAAAAAAGAAAATATATTTCTCTCATACTCCCTATCTATCTTCTCTCTTCCCCAACCTAACCCCGTCTCTTATAACACCCGTATTTTTAAAACATTGTTTAAAACATTTAAAATATAATTTTCAACATTATCATGGTGTCCAAAATACACTTTAACAAAAACTTTAAAAGCTTTATCAGAGTTTACAAAAATACGGTGTCACCAAGTATATCAAAACCATAGGCAAACGGGATCTACCTATGAACTCCCGAGCTAAACATCTCTAGGCCACTTCTAGTGCAACCTTCTATCACTTCAAACCTGTACCTGTGTACATAGTTACAAAACAAACGTAGTACGTGAGACAAAATTGTCTCGTGAGATACATGGGTTTTAGACCCGACATTAATATATAAATCATCACATATATTAGATATATATATATATATATATATATATATATATATATATATATATATATATATATATATATATATATATATATATATATATATATATATATATATATATATATATATATATATATATACTTTAGTTACCTCCGCGATAACCCTAACACATTCATATACATCGATCACCTCCTCGGTAATCCTATCACATTCATTCTTAGCCTATTCGACCCGTCAAGTTGATTGGAATGCCTCCAATCCCACGAGACCCCATTTTTGTCCGACTAACCAGAATGCCTCCGATTCAGTAGAAACCCCATTGTCATCGTGTCCAAGCAAGGTGACTCATCTTATCTTACTAATCAGAAAGCCTCCAATCTAGTAAGATCCAACATCTTGTTGGTTGATCGGAATGCCTCTAATCCATAAGTTTAAAGATACCATGATAACCAGAATGCCTCCGATCTATCACGTACCAGTCCTAATTCAATCTACCAGTTATAACCATTACATGTGACTTTACATCGCATCTATCATCAATGCCATAAGGCCATCATACAATCTATCCACATACTAATCTTAACTAGTATTCACATAGTCAAATTAACTAGCTTCATCATTAGTAATCACATTTATAACAAAATATACTCCTTTTACATCATATTAACAATTACTTATTAATCACTTTTCATTATCATGATCTCTTTCAAAATCATCAATCATTTTAGACATACTTAGATAGTCTACTATTCACCCTTTCTCATATTTTCAATCATATCTTTATTAAAATCATTTATTAATAAAGACCCATAAAACATCATAGTTTTAAAAATCATTTTCTATGTACCCAGTTTTGAAAGTTCGCATGTCCTCACCTTAGCCAAGCTTCCTCCAAATGTGTCTCTTGAACACAACTCTTACTTTCCAAGACTTCAAAACTTCAAGTCTTCCAATCCAAGCCCTAATATCGAAACCAGTACACGGTTTATCATCATTTATCACCAACATGAGCTCATTCTACTACTAATTAGCTATTAGCACCATTTTTCCCAATTTTAGTTAACTTACAAAACTATAATTTCATGAATCTCAATATTATCATAAATCCATATTATGAACATGTTTTCCTTGTCAAAATACCATCTATTAAGTGTATACACCATTTATTTCACCATTAATCAAGAACCCAAGAACTAGGGTTTGAGATCCAAGCATTTACTTCCATGGATCTAAAGCTATAACATTAAGGAGTGGAGATTTACCTTAATCTTCAACAATGGAAGCAAAATCACTTGATTTAGACCCCAAAATCGGCTCCAAATGACCTTTTCCACTCAAAATATGCATAAGCACTTGTAGGAGAGAACTAGGTTTTCCAAATGAGAAATAAATGCTCAATCCCGTCTTAAATGCGCACCAGACAGGTGCTCGCACCTCTCGACCCTCGCTCACGCCTCTTGACACTCGCTCGCGCCCCTCAACAAGGTCTGGAAGGTTTCTCGGATCAGATGCTCGCGCCACTCGACACTTGCTCACGCCCCTCGACAAGGTCTGGAAGGTTTCTCGGATTAGATGCTCGCGCCACTCGACACTTGCTCGCGCCCCTCGACCAACCTTCTGTTCGAACTCCAAATTTTTGACCGTAGCTCGCGTCACTCGACCGCGGCTCGCGCCTCTCGAGCATGGCTGGTACCCTTGGTCCGATTTTCTTGCTGATTTGGTCTAGCTTTCGACCCGGTTTCGTCAATAACTTTCTCATACGATGTCCAAATGACACGAAACCAATTTCCACTTGTTTTAAATGATTTATCCTTATTTATCATACTTTTCCAATAATTTATTTGATTCAAAATTTTGAGTCGTTACAACTATCTACCCCCTAAAAAGGATTCCATCCTCGGAATCACTCAAAGATTTCCAATTCACATTCAACCGAGTATTCCGCTCCCATTCCCTTGTTGTTATTACTGTTGGGTTTCATAACACTGATCGACCACTTGGGTCAACCTCCTAGTATGCTTGGTTCGAACCATGACTGACCAAGAACATGAACTTGTTCTCAGCCGGTTTAAAACCAACTAGCTGATCTAATCCCTAAATGCGGAACTGCGATTAAACCTAATTCTTAAACCCTAAAGGATTGGGATGTTGGAGAACTAGATTAGGTTAACAAGAAAGAAACCTTGTACGAAGAACTCGAACACACACATACTTGTGTGTTCGTCGACTACTACCAAGAACCCTAGGGTTCTTGGTTCGACTTCGAACAAGAGGAGAGGAAGAAAGAGTGTTCCATGAATCATACCTTAGGTTAATGCTTAAGATAAGTCCACTGATGATGAACACAATGAACGATCCTCTAGATGATCACTTGAAACGATCTTGGATCTTCAAGACTTGAAGAACACGAAGAACGAATGAAGAACACGAAGAACGAAGAACACCAAGTGATGGTGTTCTTGTTTCGGCCGAATAGGGTAAAGGGGGGCAAGGGTTTCGGCTTTTAGGTGTAACCTAATGAGTGATGCCTAAGCCCTCTATTTATAATAGATGGACTTTCACTTAGGGCCCTTCTAGTTTAATTAAGATTGATCTCTTAATTAAACTTATCATTTTACCCTTCCATCCCTTATAGTTTAACTAGTTTATTATCATTGCACTTAACCATCACATGTCTAGTATTAACACACTATAATTTCGGTACCCATATAAACGAAATTATACACTTGTATTTATACTTTTAATAGTTAATTATATAATAACCTTTATATAATCTATACAATAATATTATCCAATTACTATATGATTTAATTGCTTTAAATCATATCATGGATAATCTATAATTAACACATTGTATATTTACTCAACTAGTAAATGTACAACTACTCGTATTAATTAGTTAGTTAAACTAATCTAGTAATAAGTTAAACTTAACTTAATACTTAACTGATTCATAATGACTATTATGAATCTTTCCTCTTCGTAGTATCGTTGTATAACTTGCTCGTATTACATGTACTCACCGGTGTGACCCTTAAGTGTTTCGTAGGCATGGATGTATCATCGTAGGTTGACTAACTGTGCACATAATTCCTTCAGACTCCCACTTGTGCAAGTTCGTAACCTTTGTCTTAATGATACGAGCTTCAGTGGCCTTTCTAGATGGGCATGTAGGTAACCAACCCCATAAAAATAGCTTATGTAACCCTTGGTATAGTTTTATGAAAAACTCTTAATAGCTTCTCATAGTAAAGAACACTCTGTATTTACTTCTTGGGTAACGTTGTTAGGCTTATCCCTTGCAGCATGATATTTGTGATAACGAATACGAGCATGGTAAAAATTATCAACTCCCGTATTCGAAATCATTTTATGACTTCTTGATTCAAACTGCTGTGATAAACGACAAAGAACATATCAGTTTGTTTGGGCACGACCGTGCACTTGCCAGTTTCTTATCAAGTCAAAGGACCTATAAATATCTCTTCTAAAGAGGAAGTGCAATTACCATCTTGTTATATTTCGATTTAAAATACAACTTCCTTTGTACCCAGTATCGCCTCGTATGACAAACGTATTTCAGAATTGTCTGAGTTGAACCAAAGCACATTAGTCATTGTATCCTAAACCAAATACCTCAGGCTTAAGGATAATCCCAGTGAACAATACTTTTGAACTTTTCAACCATGAAGTATTGTCACGGTGGTCAATCCAATATTCGTTGAGCCTCCAACTGAATATCACCGATATTTGGTTTACACAAAACTTGTGTAGCTATCTTCGACGAACTTCGAATCTACCACCAAATACGGCGATGACGTTAACGTCCCATCGAGGTTCCCACTAAGACGAGTAGTCACGGATTTATATCTTTTTGAATAAATAGAATTTTTTTCATGGATGATGTAAAACATACAAAGTCTGAATAAGAATTATACTAATTCATGTACTATTCCTCACTGGACATAGATACTGAATTATTACTGGATCATTTACTTATTCCTTTCGTTTGTGTTGATTACTTAATGATTCTTACAAACTTAATTGTAACTTTATCACTAAACCAATCATTTCTATTAAACTAAAGACATAAGACGAGTATTTAGGAATACTTTTACTTTTGTCTTTGCTAGATATTGTTCTTGCAACAATCTAGAACATATTATAGTCTTGCCTTTTATGTAATTCGGTAAAAAAAGGAGGATTGGAAATTAACTCCTTAGTTTCTTGAATTCATACAATTCTCTTTGTGACTAAAGCTTCTTTTAGTTACTTGATTTGTAGATATTCTTACTAGTTAAAGAAATCTCCTTAAATGACTATGTTATCCACTGAAGGGTTAACAATCTATTAGATATGCAATAATTAATCACAAGACTTGTGATCACGCTATTAGGTTTGCAATAATCTAATTAACGATTGTTAGGTCACAACAACCCTGGTTTAATGTTGATTGATAGATTATTATACTTAGAGAAATATTAGAGTGATAACACAAGAATATAGTCAATGTATAAATCCACTAAGTGTGGCTTGTTGCGGAATAACAAGACCACTAATCAATTACAAAAGATATATGAGTGTAAAGTGAATTGGTGAGTACTCCTTTGCAAGATGATCTCTATTTATAATGTTATAGAGATCTTACATAATGAGCAAAGGAGTAACCGAAGGACTAAGTAAGGAAAATGACTAAGATCAAGGGATTTGATCTTAGTCCGTTACTATACTGAGTATCACTCAGTCCTTCTGCTCAGTCCTTGTACTCAGTATCACTATCTGATACTAAGTACTGATACTGAGTTCCAATACTGATCACTCAGTATCAGACCTAAACTTAGCTATATTATTCTTCATATAAATCAAAGCTAGTCTAGGTTGTTTTGTTATCTTGAGATCCAAAGGGGCAAGGCTTTTTGCCTTAACAATCTCCCCCTATCTAATGATAACAAAACAATTACAAAAAGAAACTAAACAAAATAAACTTCAGGTTGCAAAGTCTTCTTCTCTAGTCTTTGTTCATCGACTCAAACTCGTAGAAGACTTCTTTCTTCACATGGATGAACTCTTCTCTTTTCTTCAGTTCATCTTGCCTGTTGTTTAGTACAGCAACTATCTTCTTTCTAAACCAAGCATCTTCTTTCTTGGTAATCATCCATTTAAGGCCCACCAAATGGCTGATAGGAGCTGTTGCCAAATCTGCTTCAGTAATGAAGCACTCCCTGTCATCTGAGTCAGTATACATATATCCAGATGTTGGATATATGGTACTCTTTTGATCCTGAAAGATAAGATTAGAGGGAACAATATATGTGGGAATTATTCTGAAAGTATTAACGCACTCAGGTTTGTTGTTCTTCATAGCTTCAGTCATCACACTGAGTGCCCTGTATTCTGCTGCATAGATAGTACCTTTTTCATAGCATATAGCAGATACAGCCCAGATTTCATCCATCATCACTTGGGCTTCAGAGGATCTTGAGGGCATCTCCTTTATCAGTCTAGCAATCTTTATCCAATCTTGAAGTCCCATGTTTTGGATGTCATGGAGGAGAAATTTCATTGGAGGACTGACTGGCCCAGTGCAAGTTGCAACAATTGATCTATCAACAGTTTTGACCTTTATTTTGTTGACAAATTCATTTAGCCAGTATATGTCTCTAACACTTGGAAATGCTTTATTCCTCAGCATACCCATCCTTGTTTCCCTATATCTTGTTCTTTGTGCCACAATGTTCCAATACTGTTCAAGTAATTCATCTCCAGTTCTTTTTACAGTATGAGATCTTCTTGGAACATCTTCAGACTCAGATTCAGGTTCTTCCTTAACGGGGAAGAATTTCTGGGCCTCAATCTCATCCTCAGTATCACTCTTTTCCTCAGTAAATTGAGCAGATCTCCTAGGTCTTGAGATCAGAGGAGCTGGATCTTGTTCTTCACTAGATTCTGAGGACATAACCACATTTGTCATTCTTCTGGTTATTGGTCTTCTAGGAATTCTAGAAGGTCCTTCTGCTTGAGGTGAGATAGTTTTTCTAGTAGGCTCTTCATCATCTGAGAATGATGATGAAGTGCTTTCTTTATTTGCTTCATCCAGTGCAAAGTTTAAAAATTCTTCTGATGCCACTGGATGTTCTTCAACTTCATCATCAGCAATAGGCCACACAAAAGGCCTATAGACCACAATTTGCAAGTTATTTTCTTCTTGAGCAGGTGGCTCAGTATAAGCTTGTTGTGGTTGGTCAGTATGAGTCTCCCCCTGAGCAGATGGCTCAAGTGGGTCTTGAACTTGTAAGGCTGACCTTGATCTTTGTCTTCTTCTCTCATACTGAATCCGAATTGACTCAGTATGAGGGCTTTGATGATGTTGCTGTTCTTGTTGTGGAGGTTGATCTTCATTCAATCGTCTTCTTTTCTCCCCCTGAGCAGATGGCTCAGTTTGATCAACATCAGTATCTCTTTGTCTCTTCTCCCCCTTTTTGTTATCATTGGAAGAGGAAGGAAGAGGATCAGTATCACCACCCATGTCCCCTTCTGGTTGTTCAAGAGAAGGGGAGGGCATGGGCTCAGTTGCAGCATCAGTATCACCAGCACCTCCTTCTCCTTCTCCTTCTTCATTATGGTCACCATGTGAATATGGTGGAGGTTGTGAAGGCTGCTGTGGTTGTTGAAGTAGTGAGACTGACTGTTTGATTGAGTCAATATCACCACTCATCTTGTCCATTCTGGCTAGTATTATATTTTGAGTTTGTTGGATGGCCAGAATGTGCTGCATGATTGCTTGCAGAGTCACTTGATCTCCTGCAGCCTGAGATGCCTGAATGCCCTGCACACATGGTGCTAAAGAAAAAAATATAAAACTGGTTAGAGAGAAAGGTTTATCAAATAGAATTGTGGTGTTGTTTAACTCTATAATCATATAAACAGAATTTTTGAAGTCTGTATTTCATCTGGTTTATGATGAAATATTGTGGACTTGTGCATAGCATGTGTAAGAAGTTTTTTTAGTAAAAGTTAGTGTGTAAATTTAAGTAGCTCAGTATAGGATAAGTCACATTTACTAAAAGGTATTGGGTTTGGGTATTCGAAGCCTGGGATGTGCTTCTTGTTATATTCAATATTTATCACTCGGTATTAGAGTGATAACAGAAATGTGGCTAAACCCTATGGAAAATTTTGGATTTTGTGGCTTAAGGGTTTGTGATCATTTCTTGAATTAAGTTACCCAACTCAAAAATAAGTTGGACATAATTCAAGCAGTACCAGTGGGTGTCAGTATGACATCAACCACCATTGTCTCTTTAAATGTTGAGACAACTGTAGACTGACAATGATCAATTTTGTGTGCTCAGTATATGAATGTTGCATAGCAGCAGTGGGCTAGCTATGTTGGCCATAAAAGGATATATATTTGAAGGATCGTTTGAGACTTTGGTCAGTATTGAGTTGGTACTGGCCAATACTTAGTCTCTATTTGGGAATGAAATATATATATAGAAGTTTAAGGGCTTTTTAGAAATTCATACCTGAGACTCTGTCAGATTCCCTTCTAGCATCTGCAGAGGTCGGTGCAGGATCATGGGTTTGTTGATGTGCAGCACCAACATCTTCAATACCGACCTCTCTGTCATGCTGAGCACCTTCCAGTGTAGTTTGTGCATATTGAATCTCCACATCAAGAGGAACATGAGGTTCCTCAATTGGTTGAGCAGTTGAAACTAGTTCTGGAGCTGGAAGGTCAGCGGTGGCTGCAATTAGGCTTTGGACTTGAAGAGATGCAGTTAATGATGGAACATTTGTAGGCTGCACCTCCTCAGATGATAAGTTTCCCATAATGATAGGGGAAAGATTTCTTCTTCTTCTTTGAAGGACCAGTGGTGTGTCTTCGGAGGACTCAGTATCAGACACTGTTTCAATGTGAGGAGCATCAGGAATCTGTGCAGGTGGAGAGATATGTTGTGGATTCGGTTCTTGAACTTGTGGAACATCCTGCATCGCAATATCTTGACCAGCCTGTGCTCCATTACCACTATTATCATCATTATCATCATCATTGTCTGACTCAGTATCAGACATGTCTTCTGCATCATCGATGTGTTCTTGAACAATTGCCCACATAGTAGGACTTAGAAGAGGCTCTCCTTCTCTTGGTCTGTAGAAGAAAATCTTCTCACTGAGTGGAGGAAGATCAACCCTTGGACTGTGAAATTCATCATAAATATGTGTGGGCATTGAATGTTAAAAGATGAGTGATAAAAATCTGCAGAAAGGGACATTGCATTCCCGTGTGTTAGCCCGAACCAAAGCAGCTAATTCATTGAAAATTAGCCGAGCATAATCAATATTTCTTCCATAGTACAGAGCATGTACTATTTGCATCCCAAATTCGTTTATTTGGTCCAAAGCTCCCGTTTTGTGGGTCATACACCGAATTATAGTTGTAATAAGAATACCCCACATAGGACCAAATTCATTTCTTTTGATTGTGCCCGTTGTTCCTCTTCGTCCCAAAAATGGCAGTACTGAGCGTGCCTCTGATCTATCAACAAATGGGTCATACTGAGCTTCAGCGGGAAGTCTAAGTGCTTCACGAATGATGGCAGTAGAAACAAATGCCCGTCTTTGATCTCTAATTACCCACCCAGCAATCATATCTGGAGAATCAAGTGTAGCAGAGTACCAAAACTCACATAACATTTCTGGGTAAATTGCTCGAGGAGATAGGGTCAGTGCACGAGCAATTGGGCAATGCTTCATAAAGGTCACAATATTCGTGAATTCTTGGCATACCCAGGCTTGAGGAATAGTGAAATTTGCCGTGATGTTGTTCCTCGCAAACCTGGGTACTTCATTATTTCGGAATTGAATTTCCGATTCAACGTCTGGAGCAACAAAAGTGTAATTCGCCATCTGTGATTTTGATTTGAGAAATTTGCTTGCTAAGAGAAAGTGAAATCGTTAATCGCAGAGAGAATTGAAAAAATGAGAGAAAGAAATAACAGTTAAAAAATTTGAAGTAAAAGTAAACGGTTATTTATAGGATATTTGAAAGATAATAAAGGTATTGGGAAGTAAAAACGGCTGATTTGACTGCCTCATCCTCTGCCAACGGTAACTTTCTTATTAAGAAAGGTTACCGTTTGAGCAGTATAAGGATTAAGCTCGGTTTGAGCGCCGTAATACCCCAATACTGAGTAAAAACAATAATTTAAAAAAAATTTTAAAAAATATAAAAACAATTAATTTACTTTCAAAATTAATAAAAAAATAAAAATTTTAAATTTTGATGATAACAGACTAGTGATACTGAGTGGTCAGTATCAACAGGAGTGATACTGAGCGCTCAGTTTTAAAGAAAATTTAAGAAAGATTAAGGATTCAACATACCTAATTGCCCTAGTAAATACATAAACCTTTCCTCAGGAAGAGGTTTAGTAAACACATCGGCCAATTGTTCATCTGTTGGTACATAATCTACTTCAACCATACCTTTTTCCACATTATCTCGAATAAAGTGGTGTCTGATATCAATGTGCTTGGTTTTGGAGTGATAGATTGGGTTCTCTGTGATAGCAATAGCACTCTTGTTATCACAATGAATGGGAGTCTTATGAAAGTTGAACCCATAGTCTAAGAGTTGATACTGCATCCATAATAATTGAGCACAACAACTTCCTGCAGCAACATATTCTGCTTCTGCTGTGGAAGTTGCTACTGAATTTTGCTTCTTGGATGACCAGCCAACTAGTCTTCCACCTAGGAATTGACATCCTCCACTTGTGCTCTTTCTGTCCAATCTACAACCTGCAAAATCTGCATATGTGTACCCTTCAAGGTCAAAGTTTGAGTCTTTGGGATACCAAAGACCCAGGTTAGGAGTACCTGTAAGATATCTAAAGATGCGCTTAACTGCTTTCATGTGTGATTCTTTAGGATCAGCCTGATACCGAGCACACAAACATGTGGCAAACATGATATCAGGCCTACTAGCAGTTAGGTAAAGTAAGGAACCAATCATACCTCGGTATGTGGATTGACATACTGGTTTACCAGTTTCATCCTTACTTATCTTATCCTGAGTACCCATAGGAGTGTGCATGGAAGATAAATTTTCAAATTTGTATTTCTTTAACATGTCATGCACATACTTACTTTGATTTATAAAAGTGCCATCAGGCTTTTGTTCAACTTGTAAACCAAGAAAGTAAGTCAGTTCTCCCATCATACTCATCTGATACTGAGTTGACATTATCTTAGCAAACCAGTCACACATTGACTTGTCAGTGGAACCAAAGATAATATCATCTACATATATCTGAATGAGTAAGATGTCAGACCCTTTCCTTTTTGAAAATAATGTTTTATCAATTTTACCTCTTGTAAATTTATTTTCAATAAGGTACTCGGACAGGGTATCATACCAGGCTCTTGGAGCTTGTTTGAGCCCATATAGAGCTTTATCAAGCTTGAAAACATAATTCGGAAATTTAGGATCAACAAAACCTGGAGGTTGTTTAACATAAACTTCTTCTTGGAGTTTTCCATTTAGAAAAGCACTTTTGACATCCATCTGATAAACTTTGAAATTCTTATAGGCTGCATATGCAAGATACAACCTAATAGCTTCAATCCTTGCAACTGGTGCAAAAGTTTCATCATAGTCAATGCCTTCTTCTTGCTTGTAACCTTGAGCAACTAACCTTGCTTTGTTCCTGATGACAACACCATCCTTGTCCATCTTGTTTCTGAACACCCACTTAGTACCAATAATAGTTTTGCCAGAAGGAGGTGGCACTAAGTTCCAAACTTTGTTTCTCTCAAATTCCGTGAGCTCTTCTTGCATAGCCTCTACCCAATCTTCATCTAATAAAGCTTCATCAGCTTTCTTTGGTTCAATGGTAGATAAGAAACTTGAGAAGAAACAAAAATTTGCAGTTGCTTGGGTTTGAAATTCTAATTTTCTTCTTGTTTGGACACCTTCTTCAATGGGACCAATAATGTTTGAGTGTGGATGGTCTCTGTGTTCCCTTAAATTGTTTCCTAAGGGAGCATTTGCAATAGGATCAACAGTATCTTGTTGATTTGGTGTGTTGTCTGGTTGATACTGAGTAGAATTCTGATCAGTATTAGACAGTGCAGGTTGCTGTTCATCTTCATTTTGCAGAGTTGATGTGGATTCTTGTGAAGTATTGGATGATTCACCTTCTTCATAGATAGAGTGGTTCAGATCATTAGTTGGAAACTCAGTATGGAGGTCCTCTGTTATTGGCACCTCAGTATTAGTCTCATTTGAGTGATACTGAGTTTGAACTTGATCAGTTTCATTAAACTTATTAGGAATAAAGTGTGGATGAAACTTAGGCTGTTCAGCAATGGAGTGTTCTGGATTGCATTGAATATCTATGCCACTTATGTCTTCACTTGCTGAGGTAGAATGCTCATTCTGATCTTCATCGAATGTGACATGAATGGATTCTACAATCATCTTGGTTGAGATGATATACACTCTGAAAGCTTTAGAGTGTGGAGAATAGCCCATGAACACACCTTCATTTGCTTTGGGAGCAAATTTATTGAGATTTTGTTTTGTACTGAGTACAAAGCATTTACTCCCAAAGATGTGGAAATATTCCACATTAGGAATCTTGCCATTGTATAACTCATATGGAGTCTTCAGATGTCTTTGGACTATAGTTGCTCTATTCTGAGTGAAGTTTGCACAGTTTACAGCTTCAGCCCAGAAACTCAGTGCTAGTCCAACATGGCATAATAAAGTTCTTGCAGCTTCAATCAGTGTTCTGTTCTTTCTTTCTACAACACCATTTTGTTGTGGTGTATAGGCTGCAGAGAAGTTTTGAATGATTCCTTTTTCTTCACAGAAATCAGCTAATACTGAGTTCTTAAACTCAGTACCATGGTCACTTCTAAGTTGCTTGACCTTGTTGCCTTTTTGAAGTTCCTCTCTTTTTATAAAGGCAATGATTTCTGTTGTTGCATCTGACTTAGTCTTGAGGAAGATGACCCAAGTGTATCTTGAGAATTCATCAACTAAGACTAGAGTATAGATCTTTTTGGCCAAAGATGGTGTGCTGATGGGGCCAAAAAGATCCATATGTATCATAGTAAGAGGTTCATTGATGGAATGATTTACTTTGGACTTGAATGAACTCTTTTTCTGCTTGCCCATTTCACATGCTGAGCATAACTTATCTTTTGAGTAAGTAATAGTGGGCAACCCTCTCACCAGTTTCTTCATACTGAGCTCGTTGATATTTCTAAAGTTGATGTGAGAGAGTTTCTTGTGCCATAGCCAATGCAATTCTGGCTTGACTTTAGAAAGCAGGCATACTCGAATAGTTGGGTCTATTTCAGATAGGTTGACCACATATACATCTTTTTCTCTTCTAGCAATGAGTACAGGCTGCCCTTTATCATTGTAGATGATTCCTGCAACCTTCCTAAATCGAGCTTCATTGTCATCATCACACATCTGGCTGATACTGAGCAGATTGTGTTTAAGACCCTCTACATAGGCAACTCTTTTAAGAGTTATGTTGCCTGCCTTGATCACACCATAACCTCTTGTCTTTCCCACCGAGTCATCTCCAAACTTGACAGAAGGACCCTTCTCTGGAGTATAATTGAGAAGGTACTCCATACTGCCTGTCATGTGTCTTGAGCAGCCACTATCTAAATACCACTTTCTGTCACCCTGCACAAGACACAAAATAAGAGTTAGTTCTTTTTAGGAACCCATATTTGAATGGGACCTTTGGTGGGATAAACATATTTTGACTTGATCTCTTTAGGTGGAGAGGTCAGTATCACTTCGGAGGTAACTTTAGAAGTTTTCTTTGGTGATACTGACTTAGTTTCTCTCCTTTTCTTTGGTACTGAATACCTAGAACTTGAGAGATCAGTCCAGCATTCATCTCCCTTATGACCAGTATGATGACATCTATAACATTTTCTAGGTCTATTTCTAAACATATTTTCATAAGGTATTTTAGAAAAAATGTTGCACTTTTGGTAGATCAGTATGAACAAGTTTTGCAAATTGTTTACTTAAAGATTTGACCTGATCACCAAGTGTTTTTAAAATGTTACTTTTGTCAATTTTAATAGGTGTTTTAGCATTTTGTTTTACTGGCTTAAAGGGTGGTGGATCTGGTTTCTTCTTTTTATTTGACAGAGGAGTCTTTCTAATATCATTAGTGATAGACTTCTTGTCTCTGCCAACTAAGGACCTAGTTAAAGTTGTTGTTTGTTTATCATGTTTTGAAGAAACAACTTTAACAGGTTTTTCAGATTTTTCAGTATATGATTTTTCTGTTCCTGCAATTTCTGTATTAGATGTAACATTGGAGATAGAAGTTGTCTTATTATCATTATATAATTCAAAAGTTGTTGTATTAAATAATAATTCAAAAGGTGGAACAGCAGAAGTGTCATACTGAACTATTGGTAGCTCAGTATCAGAAATTTTTGTTATTTGAAATTCAATACTGAGTTCTTGTAGCTCAGTATAGCACTTTGAGCAGATGGAAGGACCAATAGGTTTTTCTAAATTTTCATTTTCCTCATCATCTGACTCAGTTTGACATCCAACTTCACATAAAGTTTTAGCTTTTACAAAATTAATAGGGTTCATAGTAGAAAACTCTTCAAATAAATCAGCAAAATTGTTACTGTTTTTAAATTGAGGATCAACACCAAGTGCGGCCCTCACATTTTCTGGAAATTGTTCATTTAAACATTTATTTAATTTTATTGAAGCATTTCCCCAAGATTTACACTGTTTTTCAAATTTCTCTTTTTCAAGTTTGTGTAAATGAGCTTTATCAGCTAATCTTTGGTCAATGTCTTTTAAATCTGAAAAGTTTAGTTCTAAATCTTTATATTTTGCTAATTTATCCAAGTTTTCATTATTTACCCTTTCAAGTTCTTGAATTGTTAATTTTAAAGCTTTTTATTTTTGTACAGAAGTTTTAAGATCAACAAGCATATACTCAAAAATCTTGGTTTTTTCATTCACTGAATAAGTTTGAAAGGAACTTACCTTGTACAACTGAGTGGAATCCCAATCAGTATGAACACTCATCCTCTCAGCCTCTTTGATGTCTTTTTCAAAGGAGCTCTTCAAATCATCTTCAGTGAAAGCCATAAAGGCTTTATTCTCAATCTCTTCTTCATCATCACTTAACTCTTCATCCATCCAGGCTTCTGAGTAAAGTGCTTGATGAGGTGCTCCATTCCCTTCTGCCCTCTTTCCCTTGCTCCAATTCTTCAGCTTGACATATTTGTCTCTATACCTTTTTGCTCGGTATGCAATCTTGTCATTTTGGTCAGTCTAAGAAGACTTGGTATGACAATTTGCAGCAATATGTCCAGTCTTTCCACACCTATAGCACAGACCTGATCTTGGGTCAGTTTTAGAAGAGCTAACACCAAGCCTCTTCTTCTTCAACTGATCCAGCTTCATAGACATAAGAGCCATTTGAGTTTCAAGCTCTTCTGCCTCAGCATCAGCAAGATCAACTTCTGTTTCATCTGGCTCAGTCACAGTATAGGCCTGTTGCACAACTAGAGCCATGCCAGTAGAGGACTTGTCAGTTTTCTTCCAGTTGATCAGTCTTGCAGCATTATTCTCCTCATGATTCAACATTAGACCATACAAAGTTTGAAGAGTGTATGACTCAATGTTGTTAGCAGCATTGACAGAATTTGTCATGTCAAGAAATTGTTGAGGAAGACTATCCAGGAACTTTTGAACAAGTTCTCCTTCCTCTTTCACAATGCCTACACTTATTAAATCATGGATAACAGTATTAAACCTGTTATAGAGAGTAGTGATGTCTTCATTAGGAGTTGAAAAGAAATTTTCATATTTCCTTCTCATGTTGCTTTTTCTTTGCAACTTCACCTTTGCTGTACCTTCATAGGTGACTGATAGACTATCCCACATAGCCTTTGCTGTTGGCAATTTCATAATTGCATTAAGTATTTCTTTGGTAACAGCATTACCAATCACACCTTTAGCTCTGGAGTCTAAAGCATACAACTGACGGTCAGTATCAGTCCAGTTGTGCTTTAGTTTAGGTACAGTTCTTATGCCCTCAGGAGCATTATCAGTAGCAGCAACAGGTTCCACAGTTTGTGGAATGATGGGACCATCATATAGCACAGTGAGCATCTCATGGTGAATAGATTCAAGATACCACTGAGCTTTAAGCTTCCATTGATGGAAGTCTTTTCCATCAAAGATGAGCATCTCATGATGGAATGATGGGTATTTCATAATTGATGGAAGTCTTTTCCATTTATTATTTCTCTTAACTCTTTGGCTAACGACTTGGTAAAACCTTGTTGTTAATGTCTTACTAACCTACTGAATTCACTAATACCTTTAATGAATTACGTTAGTCTTAGCTCCCACTTACTTTTATGGAACTTAAGCATCTCTTTAAACTACTTTGACCTAGTCAATAACTTGTAGTTTAATCTTTTAAGAATTCTATCAATAATTAAGATCATCCTTGAGATTTGCGAATATCCAACATTCCTGTTTAGGGAATTATGATCTTTATTGATTATCGTGTCTAACAAGTATAAAACACTTGAAACGATACTTTCAATTCTTAAATACATTAGTATGTTTTAAGAACTTTATTTAATGCCAAAGTCACTACTTGGATTCGTCAAATATCCATTATTCCTATTAGGGAATTATGACTTGATTAAATATTGTATTTATTACAAGTATAAAGACTTGCAATAATACCTTTTAATTCTTATACTTTAATATGTTTGTCCCTTTTAAGAGTTATTTAATGTCTAAGTCATTTTTCTTGGATTATAAGAATATCCAATTATTCCTATTAGGGAATTATGACTTCATTAAATTCTTTACTACAAGTATAAAAGACTTGTAATAATACTCTTAAAGTCTATCTTGATTATATCCAATATAGTCATATATCCAATATAGTCATACTATATTAATGCTAATACTTTAAAACTTTCTATCAAAAGTAATGACTATTACTTAAGATGTTTTAACTAAGTTCAGTAACTCTTGAACCTTATTCTTCCATAAAACTCTTAAACACTTTCATTAGAAAAACTTTCTAATTACGCATCTAAATACCTTGAGGTATCAAGATATTATTTATACAACAATCAAACAAATGTACATAAACATGAAACATAAGTAAATCAAAACTTGACTTACAATCTAGTCATAAACCTTGACTAGTGTAATTATCACACATGCACACAATATAATTCAATCATGGATTCGAAATTTATTTAAAACCAAAATAAAACTTGTTTTAACAAAAATAAAATTATCCAAACAATAAACTAAAATTGTTTAAAACGAATCCACAAAATACTGAATTATAAAACTTGGTGCTTCGTGGGATCATCACCATCTCATGCCGGTCACTATCACTTTCCATCTCCTCCTGCAATAAACGATTGCAAAAGTTAGATTACTCGTAATGTACTTTACAAGTATCTTAAAGTGATTAAGAAGTGTGGTTGTGTTACCTGAGGAACTTGCGTTTCCTCCACTACCACTTGCACCCTTTGGACAATTCCTTTTCCAATCCCCAGCCTCACCACACTTGAAGCACCGGTTCTCGGTCCTCGCAGTGTTAGGCTTAACCTTCTTGACCTTTTGTTTGACACCTTTACCATTTGGCACTCCTTGGTTAGGATAGGTTTTACCCTTTCCTTTGCCACCATGCCCTTTTCTCTTCTTCCCACCGCCACCGCCGTTACCAATCAAGAGAACGTCCTTAGATTTAGTCCCCAAACTCAACTCGGCTGTCTTGAGCATGGAATGTAGCTCAGCAATGGATTTCTCCATATTATGCATGTTGAAGTTGACCACAAAAGACTTGTAGTCATCAGACAACGAGTTGAGTATAGTATCTGTTGCCATTTGCAATGGTATGGGGTGACCAAGTCTAGCGAGGTGATCCATGTGTCCCTTCATTTTCATGACGTGGGCACTCACCGGCGTTCCTTTGACCATCTTGCAAGAGTTGAAGGCTCGATTGATGTCAAACCTCTCAGTGCGAGCTTGCTCTTGAAATGAATCCCTAAGTTGCTGGATCATCTCAAATGCAGGCACATCCATAGGTCCCGCTTGTAACTCAGGACTCATAGTTGCGAGCATCAGACAGCTCACATCGAGTGCATCACTGACATGCTTATCATAAGCTTGCCTCGTTTCAGCTCTGGCATTAACAGCAGGGGTGTTTGGTACTGCTCTCTCCAAGACATACCACTTTCTCTCATGCCTGAGCACAATACGAAGATTGCGCTCCCAGTTGAGAAAGTTTGACCCAGTCAACTTGTCCTTTTCGAGGATTGAGCGAAGTGAGAGATTGTTGATACTTGTTGTCGCGATTGCGTTTGTTGCTGCCATCTACAAATCAAACCCAGTTTAATTAGTAATCATCAATAAACATTCTCTAAAATATATTATAAACCCATAATTTATATTTTAGGCCTAGGATCCATATATCACATTCTCGCCACAAGGTTTGGGCACTTCTCGACGAGACATGCTATTTCTGGTAGGTAACATCCTTACCGATCGTATCAAGACTTGACACGATTCCTAGGGGTCGTTGAATCTTTAGACTTATAACTTATTATAACTTTGTACAATCTAATTGTACATTTCTAAATTAGTAATAAAGTCTAGTATGTTTATTCTACTCAAGTACTTTTTGGGCCGATTATCACCAAAGTAGATCAGACCATCTAAGACAGTGCGATGCTCTGCGCCGGGACTCCCGATTATCACAGAACCTTACGCACCCTAACACTCGTAATGATTTGAATCCATATCTAAGGTTCTTTATCCTTACAATATGAATATCGTTTAACAAGTGAGGTGTTCCATTAGGTGGATAGTACTTCGATCTAAGATTTTCTTGGGTTTGTTTAAGTCTTAAACTAAACTTAAACCTTTATTCCAATCTTAATCGTTGTTTAAAATGTGTGACTTGTGAATTGAAGGATTCTACTGTAACGACCCGAAACTTTATGTTAAATAAATTATGTAAAAATATGATAAATAAGGATAAATCATTTAAAGAACGTAGGAATTGGTTTCGTGTCATTTGGACATCGTACGAGAAAGTTATGGACGAAACCGTGTCGAAGGAAACGGCAAAGGTTGCAGCCTAGCTGCCAGCTAGAGTTCGCGACGCGAACTATAGTTCGCGAACGCGAACTAACGACAGAGAATTTGGATTTTTGACGTTTGGAGTTCACGACCAGGATCACGACGCGAGGAGTTCGCGACACGCGAAGTTCGCGATGCGAACATGGGTTCACGAACGCGAACTATTTCGAGGCCAGCTTTAAAAACGGGTTTTTAGGGTTTTTGCTCATTTTCTCTCCACTCCAAAGTGTGCAGCCGTTTTCTAGAGAGAGAGTGGGCGATTTTGGTGTTCAAAGGGCTCAAATCTTCATCAATCTTGTGGATCTTAACATCAATGGTATGGATTCTTGATCCTTGATAGTTGGTAGTTAGCTTGTGAGCTTTGTATGGGTAGAAATGGTGGTTTGGGGAACCATCCATGTCATCTTTGGGGAAGATGACTAATCATGGGTGTAGAACACTCATTGTGAGCTTGTAATCGATGTGTACAAGTTGGATTTGAGTTTATTGATGGAAATCTTGAACTAGGGTTTGAGATTCCACCAAGTTGGATGAACTTGGTGGTTAGGAATGTGAATATGGATTGATTAGTGATTAGTTATGGATAATAACTAGTTATTGTGATGATATTGATGGTAGGTCAAGAAGACCTAAAGTTTGGTGACATTTCACAAGTTGGAAAGCAAGGATTTGTGTTATTAGACATGATTTGGAGTTAGCTTGGCTAAGGTGAGTACATGAGACTTTTACTGAGTACATAGCAAATGATTTTGAAAACTATGATGTTTTAGAATTTAAATAAAGATAAGATTGATATGATGAGAAAGTACTAGTAATAGACTATTTGAGTATGCCAATATGATTAACGATTTTGAAAGAGATTATGATAATGACAAGTAATTAATGAGTTTTATAAACAAGATGTAAGAATAAAGATAATAAGTTGAAAGAGCTTGATAATCGGTTTATTAATAATATGTATTAATAAAGCTTGAGACAATGATTTTGTAAGTAATAAGTATTGGTTAGTATATTATACTAATAAAGGTAGTTATCGGATTACTAGGAGAATAAGTATAAGGTGGCTAGTAATAAACATGTATTCTAGTCAAAGAAGAGTCAAAGTAATATGATTTTCATAAACGATAAATATGTTTTAAATTAGTAAAGGACTTGGTAAAGTCGAGATTGAAACTGAATAAGTAAAAAGAATAATATGATGAATTAGAATAGGTGTATTCTAATAAGTGATGAATTTGATGAAAGGAGCTGATGCTCATATTTTGATGAAAGGAGCTGAGGCTCATAAGTGTTAATGAGATATCCGGAATAAGACCGCCCAGAAATGGGGGAGCATGAGACGTCTACTTGGGGTGGTACCTCCCTGCGCAAAGAGTAGAATGTCACAGTTTACGACACCCAATGTTGGGTGAGCATGACGACCCGGGAACGGGGAGAGCTTATGAATAGCGGTAAGATGGGGGTTCCCACTAACCTTGATAGTGTACCTATGACGTCCCATATCGGGAGAGTTGGCTTCGGAGAGGCCTGTTGCATATGTGATAAGGAAAGTGTAAGCTTGGAGATAGCTTACAAATATGTGATTAGATAATGATTAAGCTTATGGCGAGCTTATTAGTTATGCGATTAAATGAATAAGAGAAAAGTCTTGAATTAATAGAAATGATGATGATAAGTATTTATTTTGATATAAATATTATTTTATAAATCATTTGAGAATGGGTCGAAAACCCATGTATCTCACGAGACTATTTTGTCTCACGTACTACTTTGTTTTTGGCTATGTACTCAGCTCAGGACCGAAGGATTAGAGGGCCGCGATAGAAGTGGCCTAGTGTTGACTAGCTCGGGAGCTCGTAGGTAGATCCCGTTTATCCTATGGTTATGATATTATCTTTGTAACACCGGATTTCATAACTCTGATAAATGTTTTAATGGTTTTTGTTAAACCGTATTTTGTGAGATATTGGACATTGTAATATATTTATTTAAAAATATGTCTTAAAAAGTGTTTTAAAAATTGAGGTGTTACAACTTGGTATCAGAGCTATTGTTTAAGTGAATTAGGTAGGTTTGACCTCCCTAGTCTTAAGCTATGCTAGTAGGACCATATGTTTTCCATAGGATGTCCATGATCAGTCCGTTGAGACAGTAAAGTATGGGTATATTAGGGTCGATCCCTAAGAGAAAGGATAATGTTTTGGGCTATATGGGTTATGTTTGACTAATAAGTCAATCTTTGAATTTTAATGGTTTAATATGTTGATATAGAAAATGGTGAACCCAAGAAGTGGAGAGATTCCACGAGATCATGAGACGGATTCAAATCGAATCCCGACTCATCCTGGTAATAATGGAGAGGGTTCTGGATCGGGTGCAAACCAAACCCCGATAACTATGGAAGCTATCCAGAAATTGTTTACCCAAATTAGGGAAGTGGTGAATGAGGATGTGAACCGGATCATGACAAACCGGTTCAATGAGGAGAAGAATGATAATTCTAAGTCCCATGGGGGAAGTAAGTCTTCAGGTAGCAAGACCCGTACTGAGGAGCCATCGACCGAGGAAAGCAACGATTCGGGGTCGGAGGAAAGAGAAGGATGTACATACAAAGCATTCATGACGTGCAACCCCGGTGTGTATTATGGAAGTTCGGAACCGAAGGTGACGATGCATTGGATTCGGGAAACCGAGCAAGTGCTAGAAAGTAGCAAGTGTTTAAAGAAAGACATGGTCATTTATGCCTCCCGAAAGTTGAAGGATGAAGCGTTGACATGGTGGGATACCATGTATGAGACTTTGGGAAAGAAGGTGTACAAGATGTCGTGGAAGGAGTTCACGAGTAGGTTGAAGGAAAAGTTTTGTCCCGAGAGAGATCTAGAAGAGTTGCAAGAAGAGTTCACGTTCATCAAGAAGGGAAATATGTCGGTGGAAGAGTACACCAAAAAGTTTACGGGATTACTTCCGTTTGTAATCAAGTCCTATCCGACGGAACGTATGAAGGTGGTTCGGTAGGCAAATGGACTACCACCGGAGTTTGAATTGGAAGTCAAGCGAGCGACCACGTTAGATGAGGCCATTAGTACCGCTCGAGGTGTTGAGAGGGTTTTTCGGCGAAAGGCACAAGAGTCGGCATCAAAAGGGGAAGAAAAGAAGCTCGATAGTAGCCTAGGATCAATGAAGAAAAAAAGTTCAAACCGAATTCGTCAAAGCATGGTGGTGTTGGAAGTTATCAAAGTTGTGGGAAGAATCACCATGAGGAATGTAAAGCAAATACGGCTATATGCTTCAAGTGTGGACGAGTAGGGCACAGAGCAAAGGATTGCAAAGTAAGGAACCTCGAGGAAGTGGAATGGTACACTTGTCACGAGGTGGGACACTATAGTAGTGCGTGCCCGAGGAAAAGAACCGACACGTCAGCATCAACCGCCAACAGGAATCGGGTGAAGGAAACTCGTGGAGCCGCTTCAGGTAATTCGTTTATGAAGTTTTGATATATGATTAGGGTTTAATTGCTTTTATGTTGCACAAATTGGTGTTTATGTGATCTAAGTATGAGAATAAATATAGATGGAACGTATGATGTGAAAAGAGTTAAAGTTGGGAGATAATCTCCCCGGGTTATTATGTGTATAGTCGAACGGGGTGGCGACCGGTATGTCGCGAGAAATGAGTATAGGAAGGATTATGTTATCGTAGAATAGTGAAAGTTGGATATGATTGATTTAATGTTGGCAAATAGCCATAGAAAATGTTCGTGTCAAGGATGTCGGGTGCGACATCAAGGGTGAATAATTTATACTTGGTAAAGGTTTATAGAAAAAGTATGCTAATGTGCGTATGGTCACCGATCGAAGTCAATTGGTTGACTCAAGATGACCGGGTGAAAGCAAAATTTGAAGTTTTAGTAATGAGGGAATGAATCGAATAAGGACGATTGATAAATGAATAGATTGGTGGAACGCACTAGAAATGATTAGGTGTATACCGTGTGGTATAATGTATAAATGGGAAAATTGAAGGTCAATTATGAAGGAAAATGATAGCATGATGCTAAGTGTAATGATGCATACATGAATTGTATGCAAGATGGAATAGTTTTGTATGAGTCGCTTTGGATCGGAGGCTTTCCGATCATTGTGACAGTTTGGAGTCGTGATGGATTGGAGGCTTTCCGATCATCTCGATAAGTTAGTCAAAGTGTAAATGGTTATTTAAAGGATATGATGTTGTGTCTGTGGTATGTAGAACCGTATGGTTAATTATCGCTATGATTTTATGGCAAGTGAGAATTTGGGTTGAAAGCACGGGTCGTGTTTGAATAGAAGTATGTGTAGGAGATGCCTACAAGTTCATGGCATATGAAAAGGAATGCTTTTAGGAAGCAAAGTTTGTTAGTAGCCAATGAGTGGTGAAAGATGTATAATGGGTGGTTAGGCCACAATTAGTTATGATCGAGGCTCTAAAGCCGGTAATCGGGAATTTCAAGTACGGTATAAGGATGTTTGAAGGAAATTATAAATGGTATAAGAATTTGAATGAAAGTAAAAGAGTGATAGAGATCGGTATCGATTAGATGGAAATTGTTAATCAATTGTAGAAAATTGAAATCGAAGAAAAGAGAAACAATTGAGAAAGGAAATTTAGATATTGAAATCAGGGATGAAAAGCTTGGGAAGCGATGCCTTAGTAATAAAGAATATGTGGAATTTAGCAAGTAAGTTTGACCTTATTCATAAGTCAAGGTTGGTCAACTAGTGGATTGTTGACTTTGGTCAAAATTGGGTTTTGACCTTCGTTAAAATGGTGAGTCAAGGATAAGGGCATCATGCATCATCTACATGTGTAAGATAGTGGTTAATGGATTAATGGAGATAATGGTAGTCAAAGGGCGCGACTTTGACCGTTGGGTTGTTCGGGTTGAATTTAGGAATCGAGTGTGAGTGTTGTTGGACCATAAATGTAAAGTCGATTATGAAGGAATTGATGATTAATAGAACCACTAATGGGTAAGGATTTTTTTTTTTTTAAAATATGGTTGACTTTGTGCTTAAGTCAAAGATTGGACAATGTTGTCAACTTGGTCAAAGCTAGGCGTTGACTATCGTTTTGGTTAATTGGCTATTAGTAATGATTGAGTCATATCATCCCAATGTGGATAAATGGATTGGTTAAATAATTGAAAGTGGTAAGGTCAAATTGTGAAATTTTGACCCGTTCGGATATTAGGAACTCAAGTTTGGCTTTTGACCCGTTTGGGTATAACAGAGTCAAGCGGGCAATTAAAATGCATAAGTATTATTGGATCATAAGTTGGAAACGGAATGAGGATTGGAAATCCTTGGGTTGATTCCGAGGACGGAATCCTATTTAAGGGGTGGATACTTGTAACGACCCGAAACTTTATGTTAAATAAATTATGTAAAAATATGATAAATAAGGATAAATCATTTAAAGAACGTAGGAATTGGTTTCGTGTCATTTGGACATCGTACGAGAAAGTTATGGACGAAACCGTGTCGAAGGAAACGACAAAAGTTGCAGCCTAGTTGCCAGCTAGAGTTCGCGACGCGAACTATAGTTCGCGAACGCGAACTAACGACAGGGAATTTGGATTTTTGACGTTTGGAGTTCACGACCAGGATCACGACGCGAGGAGTTCGCGACACGCGAAGTTCGCGATGCGAACATGGGTTCACGAACGCGAACTATTTCGAGGCCAGCTTTAAAAACGGGTTTTTAGGGTTTTTGCTCATTTTCTCTCCACTCCAAAGTGTGCAGCCGTTTTCTAGAGAGAGAGTGGGCGATTTTGGTGTTCAAAGGGCTCAAATCTTCATCAATCTTGTGGATCTTAACATCAATGGTATGGATTCTTGATCCTTGATAGTTGGTAGTTAGCTTGTGAGCTTTGTATGGGTAGAAATGGTGGTTTGGGGAACCATCCATGTCATCTTTGGGGAAGATGACTAATCATGGGTGTAGAACACTCATTGTGAGCTTGTAATCGATGTGTACAAGTTGGATTTGAGTTTATTGATGGAAATCTTGAACTAGGGTTTGAGATTCCACCAAGTTGGATGAACTTGGTGGTTAGGAATGTGAATATGGATTGATTAGTGATTAGTTATGGATAATAACTAGTTATTGTGATGATATTGATGGTAGGTCAAGAAGACCTAAAGTTTGGTGACATTTCACAAGTTGGAAAGCAAGGATTTGTGTTATTAGACACGATTTGGAGTTAGCTTGGCTAAGGTGAGTACATGAGACTTTTACTGAGTACATAGCAAATGATTTTGAAAACTATGATGTTTTAGAAGTCTTTATTGATAAATGTTTTAAATAAAGATAAGATTGATATGATGAGAAAGTACTAGTAATAGACTATTTGAGTATGCCAATATGATTAACGATTTTGAAAGAGATTATGATAATGACAAGTAATTAATGAGTTTTATAAATAAGATGTAAGAATAAAGATAATAAGTTGAAAGAGCTTGATAATCGATTTATTAATAATATGTATTAATAAAGCTTGAGACAATGATTTTGTAAGTAATAAGTATTGGTTAGTATATTATACTAATAAAGGTAGTTATCGGATTACTAAGAGAATAAGTATAAGGTGACTAGTAATAAACATGTATTCTAGTCAAAGAAGAGTCAAAGTAATATGATTTTTATAAACGATAAATATGTTTTAAATCAGTAAAGGACTTGTAAAGTCGAGATTGAAACTGAATAAGTAAAAAGAATAATATGATGAATTAGAATAGGTGTATTCTAATAAGTGATGAATTTGATGAAAGGAGCTAATGCTCATATTTTGATGAAAGGAGCTGAGGCTCATAAGTGTTAATGAGATATCCGGAATAAGACCGCCCAGAAATGGGGGAGCATGAGACGTCTACTTGGGGTGGTACCTCCCTGCGCAAAGAGTAGAATGTCACAGTTTACGACACCCAATGTTGGGTGAGCATGACGACCCGGGAATGGGGAGAGCTTATGAATCTCGGTAAGATGGGGGTTCCCAATTACCTTGATAGTTTACCTATGACGTCCCATATCGGGAGAGTTGGCTTCGGAGAGGTCCTTTGCATACGTGATAAGGAAAGTGTAAGCTTGGAGATAGCTTACAAATATGTAATTAGATAATGATTAAGCTTATGGCGAGCTTATTAGTTATGCGATTAAATGAATAAGAGAAAAGTCTTGAATTAATAGAAATGATGATGATAAGTATTTATTTTGATATAAATATTATTTATAAATCTTTTGATAATGGGTCGAAAACCCATGTATCTCACGAGACTATTTTGTCTCACGTACTACTTTGTTTTTGGCTATGTACTCAGGTTCAGGACCGAAGGATTAGAGGGTCGCGATAGAAGTGGCCTAGTGTTGACTAGCTCGGGAGCTCGTAGGTAGATCCCGTTTATCCTATGGTTATGATATTATCTTTGTAACACCGGATTTCATAACTCTGATAAATGTTTTAATGGTTTTTGTTAAACCGTATTTTGTGAGATATTGGACATTGTAATATTTTTATTTAAAAATATGTCTTAAAAAGTGTTTTAAAAATTGAGGTGCTACATCTACTAGATACCTTTTTTAAACATAAGAACTATTCTTTAAAATTTATGGTTTCAAGAATTTGCACGATTTTACATGTATACCTAAAACGAGGTGTACAAAACGTTCTACTAGATTTTGTGAGAAATCTTATCTAGAATAAAACTTACTTGTTTTATCTTACTTGAAAAACTTAAAACTTATGTTATACTTTTAAATTCTTTTATGATTCATAAACTTGAATCATAAATCTAGTTTAACACACCTAGTTTTTCATATGTCTAATAATGAAATTAAACATTTGTTTTGACTTATTAGATTCGACCAAAACTTATGTCTTAATGACACACTTAGAAACTTTGTGATTTTTCTTGTGTAGCTCCTGCTAGCTTCAACGACCATGATGAAACTTAAGCTTACACAATCACTGGTTAATACTTGGTGAAACTAATAAACTTATTATATAAAGACTATATATAATAATTCTTAGTTTGTTTAAACCTTTCTTATATTTAACTTGAACTAGTTAAATATAGGTCCTTGTTATTTATACTTGATCATTAATCTAGTATATTACATGACTTGTAAAATACTTACTTGTATAATTATCTAGTTATAATAACTTATAACTTTATACATCTTAATATATATAACTTTGTATAATCCTAGTTAATCATATAATTTCAACTTGTACAATTTCTAGTTATAATGAAATCATAACTTTGTACTTTCTAGTTTTAATTATATTATAACTCATACAATAACTAATTATAATATTATCTTTAAAGATCAAAATAACATTACCCTTTTTAATTGTTCCATTTTATCTTGTATTTAATGTATTCGTATGTATGTATATTTTATAATAATAAACTTGTAACATTCTAATAAGAATATTTCATCTAATTTATACATATGTATTTTAACTTAAACTAATTAAAATACGTATAAACTTATTATATCTTTTAAAATTCAATTTTACTTAATAATTAAAAAAATTCCGAAAATTTTAAATACATATATATAAATAATTAAATACACCTTGTTAATTTTAGAACTTAAAAATTAACATCCTCTTTATCAATTCCCTAAATTAATTTAGATGAACCCTAATCTTGTTTTTGATCAATCAAAACTAGGGTTTTGACTTTCTTGATCAAAGACATTATTCTAGTTAAAAGACTAATTTTAATCAATCTTATTAAACAATAAACTTTGTTTAAATTCTAAGATAGATTATAACTTTTAATAAATTTATTTAAACTTTTTAAATTAAACCTTATAGACAATAAAACTTTGTCTAAATTACTAGGTTTAAAGAACTAGCTTTAATAAATCTATTAAAATAATAATTAAACCTATTAGACATAAACTTGTCTAATTAACTAGGTTTTAGATTATTATCCTAAATAATACTTTTAAACTATTAAACTTAAACTAGTTTAATGTTCTAGGGTTATTTAGGGTTTCGAAATTCTTAAACCTAGGAAACTTTTCCACCAATTAAACTAGGCTAGTTTAATAAATTTGGTGTCCAAGTAACCTCTAGATTTTCGAAAATCGTAAGGGATTTAGGAAAGAATCATTTTGATCAATTAAACAAATCTTGTTTAACATACTTGATCCTAAGGTTTTCCTAAGTCACGAAAAATTCAAGGGATTATGGAAAGAATCCTTTTGATCAATTAAACATATCTTGTTTAATATACTTGATCCTAGGGTTCTTTCTATGTATTTTCGAAAATTTGCTAGGGTTTCTAGAAACCTTCTTGACCAATTAAACTTAGACTAGTTTAATGTTCTTGTTCCTAGGGTTCTTCCTTCTTTTCTGAAAATATGAAGAAGAAGAAGAAGAAAACTTGAAACAAAAAAACTTAAAATTAAAGTAAACAAACAATCTTTGTTAATCTAGTCTAGATCTCTAAACCAACGCTCTGATACCACTGTTGGGTTTCATAACACTGATCGACCACTTGGGTCAACCTCCTAGTATGCTTGGTTCGAACCATGACTGACCAAGAACATGAACTTGTTCTCAGCCGGTTTAAAACCAACTAGCTGATTTAATCCCTAAATGCGGAACTGGGATTATACCTAATCCTTAAACCCTAAAGGATTGGGATGTTGGAGAACTAGATTAGGTTAACAAGAAAGAAACCTTGTACGAAGAACTCGAACACACACATACTTGTGTGTTCGTCGACTACTACCAAGAACCCTAGGGTTCTTGGTTCGACTTCGAACAAGAGGAGAGGAAGAAAGAGTGTTCCATGAATCATACCTTAGGTTAATGCTTAAGATAAGTCCACTGATGATGAACACAACGAACGATCCTCTAGATGATCACTTGCAATGATCTTGGATCTTCAAGACTTGAAGAACACGAAGAACGAATGAAGAACACGAAGAACGAAGAACACCAAGTGATGGTGTTCTTGTTTCGGCCGAATAGGGTAAAGGGGGGCAAGGGTTTCGGCTTTTAGGTGTAACCTAATGAGTGATGCCTAAGTCCTCTATTTATAATAGATGGACTTTCACTTAGGGCCCTTCTAGTTTAATTAAGATTAATCTCTTAATTAAACTTATCATTTTACACTTCCATCCCTTATAGTTTAACTAGTTTATTATCATTGCACTTAACCATCAAATGTCTAGTATTAACACACTATAATTTCGGTACCCATATACACGAAATTATACACTTGTATTTATACTTTTAATAGTTAATTATATAATAACCTTTATATAATTTATACAATAATATTATCCAATTACTATATGATTTAATAGCTTTAAATCATATCATGGATAATCTATAATTAACACATTGTATATTTACTCAACTAGTAAATGTACAACTACTCGTATTAATTAGTTAGTTAAACTAATCTAGTAATAAGTTAAACTTAACTTAATACTTAACTGATTCATAATGACTATTATGAATCTTTCCTCTTCGTAGTATCGTTGCATAACTTGCTCGTATTACATGTACTCACCGGTGTGACCCTTAAGTGTTTTGTAGGCATGGATGTATCATCATAGGTTGACTAACTGTGCACATAATTCCTTCAATTACCATCAAACTTTCCCTTTACAATTAAACCGACAATATGTATTTAAACATTTGCTTAACCCCATTAGGTCTGAACGGGTCAAAAATCAATCTTAAGCCTTTAGTACCCAAATGGGTCAAAATTGCACAATTTTGACCATAACGCTTTCAATCTTTTAACTAATCCCGCTATACACATAGAAATGATATGACCAAGTCGCATAATCCGATATATCAACACGGATGTCATCGTCTAGCTTTGACCAAGTCGATATATCCCAACATTGTCTAATCCTTAACTTAAGCACAAAGTCAACTATACTTTAACAATTTCCTTACTTGCTAAAGGTTCCATTAATCATCATTTCCTTTATCATCGACTTTAATTTATGATCCATCAATAATCATATACTCGATTCCCCAATTCAACTCTAAACGCCCAACGGTTCAAAGTCGCATAATTCGACTATAACTCTTTTAATTATTCCATGAATCTTTTCACATACATACAATCGATACATTATGCCCTCGACATCCACCTAAAGTAAGAGTCGAAGTCCATTTTGACCAAAAGTCAACCAATTACAATTTGACTAACCTTGACTTATGCATAAAGTCAACCATACTTTTTCCAATTAACAAATTCCGCACTCACTGGATACCATTCTCAACTTATCGCTTCCGGTTCTACTCATTATTGTTTCCTTAACAATCGTTCATGTTTCCAAAATTTCAATCTTTTCCTATTTCCCAGAATTCTCACATTAGCTTAAGGTCACATTAGAATTCATTGTTTCTTAACCTTCATTTGGTCACTTTTACCATTACTTCATATCCTTCCAATCACATTTTCATCACATCGACCATTTTCATAAATTTTACTTCCCATTGTCGGTATTAGACTCTCTACCGCCACATAATTTATATTCCTATACAAATTTTACCACATCTCGATTACCAATAATAGTTGCATCAATAAAAGCATCTCTTTCCACATCTTCCACAAATTGTAGGTATCTCCTACACATATATGCCCTAAATGCAACCCGCATCCTCAACCCAAATTCTCATATAATTATAGCAATAATACTTAACCCCACGGTTCTAAGCACGTCAGCTATAAACATCATAATACTGACACAACAATCCATACTTTAACATTCACATCATGATGATTGGAAAGCCTCCAATCCATCAAGACCCAACTGTCACAGTGATCGGAAAACCCCAATCCAAAGTGACTCATCCAATTCTCATTAATCGGAAAGCTTCCGATCTAACGAAATCCATCATATCTCATTCTACCTTGCATACCATACTACCATACATAACTTTACCACTTTCTCACTCATTTAATCGTCTATTTATCATCATACAATTTAGCATATTTCTCATAATACCACATTATCATTTTCTTTCACATTTAGAATATTTCCTATTTGACATACTACTTTACACGCTTCATATAACATTACCTTCCCATTATCATATGCCTTTAAAGGCCATCACATAACGCACATGCATTGCACCCCGCGGGTAACTAATAAAGTCTCAAATTGCCGTTTACCTTTTCACCTACACATTAACCACCCTTAACCGGTTCATTTCCTTATCGCAAGATTCCAAATCTTTTTGTCACCACCGAGGTGACCACCAATCCATTCCATTAACCGCAATTCACCGGCCAACCCGGTCATCTCTGAGTCAACCAATCGACTCCGGTCTATACTTGCAACCTATGACTTAGCACCCAATAGCCCAACACTCGATGCTCTACTCTTTATACATCGTGAGACTTAGAAATATTCTTTTCCCAATCGTAGTCTCACACTACACTATCTCATATATTATCATACTATTAATATGACATTTTACCAAAAACTGTCTTCTTACTCTTAATATCGAATCCATCGACTTTTTTTTATGCCACAAACTTAACTATGGCTATATGCCAACTTTTACTCAACAATTTTCAACGATCAAAATTCGTCGTTCCCGACACTTATTCCTTTCCACCTACATCCCATTTATGGGTTATAAGGCATCACTATACCTTAGTCATTCTTTCCTTAACCATTCACGTATAATAATATTACATCACTTATTCGGATTCCCGTCGAATATCCAAATTCCGTTTCCATGGTTTCTATTTCTGTAATTCTCATCCAAACTATCAATTTTTACCAAGACTTAGTACTTCAGTATACCATCATCCCCTTATTGGAAACATTCACCAATCTCGTGTCTCATCCTTTTATGCTACATAATAGCATCAACCCTTTTATCCGTACTACATGCGATACACCGGTCTATTTCCTTCCCAATATATAATTTCTATACACATACTTACCGGGAAGATTATTCCCAAAAGAAATCTCCACATCATACAACTTATCTCCAATTTCTATAAGCACCAATTCGTGCAACAACCAAACAATTAAGTCATAATCTCATATCATTCATTTTACCTAAGATCTCCGAGGTGGCATCATGAACCCCCCCCCCCCCCCTCTAGATTTCCTTCCGAGCAGACTTCCCCTTTCAACTCACTCGTGAGTTCCTTTCACAACATCTTGTACCGCGCTCTCTTTCCCAAAGTTTCATACAACACGTTCCACCTAGTCAACACCTCATCCTTCAATAATGGTGGTGCCAAAGTCACCATATCATTCTTCCTTTGTTTGCTACTCTCTAGCACTTACTCAGTCTACCGAATCCACCAAACTGTAACTCCGGCTCAGAACTTCCGAATTACACAGCGGTTTTACATACTATAAAGGTCTTATACAACATCCTTCCATTTTTTCCGACTAGTTCTTGCTACATTTTTATGTAGATACTTCCGACTACGGACTTCGCCATTCGATGACTCTTCCTTCATATGGGTATTGGAATCATTCAGTCTATCCTCATTCATTCGATTATCCTTTATCTGGTTCATATCCCCATTCATAACTCTTCCCAATTTAGCGGAGTTCGTCCACTTTTCACATTCATTCTTTCACCATACCAACTTATCCAACAAACAAGGTTCAAACAGTCAACTCAACATTCAAAAACAACACAATTAGATCAAAACATGGCATTTCTCATAAGGGTCGACCCTATCATACTAATGCCCTATGGCCTCAAAAGACTTCACATTACACATTTCATAACAAATTCTATAGGTCCCCTGGGTTCAACCCTAAACTTAACATAATAGTCTCAAGGTCAACCTAACGATCTCAAGGAATCTTACATTCCTATTGCTACAGTCTAAGACTAGGATGGACATCCAACCTAATTCACTTAAACTATAGCTCTGATACCAAGTTGTAACACCCGTATTTTTAAAACATTGTTTAAAACATTTAAAATACAATTTCCAACCTTATTATGTTGTCCAAAATACAGTTTAACAAAAACTTTAAAACCTTTATCAGAATTTACAAAAATACGGTGTCACCAAGTATATTTTAAAACCAAAGGAAAACGGGATCTACCTATGAGCCTCCGAGCTAAACATCTCTTGACCACTTCTAGTGCAACCTTTTATCACTTCAAACATGTACCTGAGTACATAGCCACAAAACAAACGTAGTACGTGAGACAAAATTGTCTCATGAGATACATGGGTTTTAGACCCGACATTAATATATAAATCATCACATATATTAGATATATAAATATATGTATATATACTTTAGTTACCTCCGCAGTAACCCTAACACATTCATATACATCGATCACCTCCTCGGTAATCCTATCACATTCATTCTTAGCCTATTCGACCCGTCAAGTTGATTGGAATATCTCCAATCCCACGAGACCCCATTTTTGTCCTACTAACCAGAATGCCTCCGATTCAGTAGAACCCCCATTGTCACCGTGTCCAAGCAAGGTGACCCATCTTATCTTACTAATCAGAAAGCCTCCAATCTAGTTTGATCCAACATCTTGTTGGGTGATCGGAATACCCCCACTCCATCAGTTTAAAGATACCATGATAACCAAAATGCCTCCGATCTATCACGTACCTGTCCTATTTCAATCTACCCGTCATAACCATTACATGTGACTTTATGTCACATCTATCATCAATGCCATAAGGCCATCATACAATCTATCCACATACAACCTATTTCAATTTACCCGTCATAACCATTACATGTGACTTTTGAAAGTTTACATGTACTCACCTTAGCCAAGTTTTCTCCAAATGTGTCTCTTGAACACAACTCTTACTTTCAAGACTAGAAAACTTCAAGTCTTCCAACCCAAGCCCTAATATCGAAACCAATACAAGGTTTATCATCATTTATAACAAACATGAGCTCATTCTACTACTAATTAGCTACTACCACCATTTTTCCCAATTTTAGTTATGTAACACCGCAAAAATGCAAGCTATATTTTTTTTTAAATATTACGGAAGCGTCCCATTTTAGTTATACCACAAAATTTAAGTTATTACATAACCAGACATAATATAAATTAAAAACAATTTTACTACCGTTATGGCTTAATTACAAATTATATCCAAAAATCATTGCCACAGTCAACCATTCCGACAATACACCCCTTGACCCGCCCAACTAACAAACCTGCAAAAGAATCAACGAGGTGGGGGATTAGCACAAAGCTAAGTGAATGAATAAAACATCTAAATTGTATAAATACAACAGATAAGATCCACATATCTAATTATAGGTAACCACAAATACAGAGGACGTCGGTTCGGCCGAACCCTAGACCATTGTTGGCCCAACAACGGTAACCGAAATGCCCCTTTACTACATTGGCACGGTAAAGCCTCCTTCAAATGCAACGAATGCATCCAAGGTCCAAGAACTCGTTATCCAATAGTAACCGATGGCCCAGTAGAATTCACCCATTACTGACCTCTATCCACCCGAATGCGCATTCAATCGAGTAATTAATAATCGTCATTAATTACTATACCAAATAAACAATCCATAAAAAATAACGTAGCGAAAATCTTGCTAATTAACAAACACCCAAACAAGAACCAAATCGAAAAACGATTTCTGCAACCAAATAGCCAAGTTCGTGTCGCGAACCCAAAACTTCGAGTCACGAACTCAGGTTCGTGCTGCACGAAAAAGTTCGTGCTGCACGAAAATCACTATCTGTTCAACTTCGTGCCACGAAACTAATTTTTCGCGACACGAAACACTGCAGATGTTAAAATCCTGCACTTTCAACCAAATGTGAGAGACCATCTACACCATTATATTTCATACAAGTTGTAGGCTAAACACACTCACCTTAGCACCGCAACTTGATCAAAACTCAGTATTCTTATATTACTGAGCTTGCTTCCCTTTTCTCTTGTCTTGCACAAATTCGAGATTCACAGCAGAAATTTGAGGAATCCTAAACCTAAACTTCAAAGCTTTCAAAAAACACTAAAGTGGGGGTGTGGGTCTCGATGTGTAGCAGGCAAGAGAAAGAGATGAGTCATTTTCTAAAACCCCCTTACCCACACACGTGTACTATCAATAATAAAAATCAGGTTTCTTTTAATAACAGTATAATACTGAAAGTCTGGTTCACAATTAGATTATTTTAAAATACCTAACCAACTTGGATTTTAACAACGAAGATATATTTGGAATTGAAATTTAAAAATGATCCCGAATATGCAAAAATCATATTAATATCTAAATAATTCAATTTTCATTCACTAATTTTAACCCCTTGGTTAAAATACAATTAATTTCAATTAATTCAAATAAAATCCAATAAATATAAAACAATTAGATATTACCTACCGAAAGTAATAAAATATTCTAGGGCGGGTCTAAGGATGTTACAAGTTAACTTACAAAACCCCAATTTCATGAATCTCAATATTATCATAAATCCATATTATGAACATGTTTTCCTTGTCAAAATACCATCTATTAAGTGCATACAATATTTATTTCACCATTAATCAAGAACCCAAGAACTAGGGTTTGAGATCCAAGCATTTACTTCCATGGATCTAAAGCTATAAACATCAAGGAGTGAAGATTTACCTTAATCTTCAACAATGGAAGCAAAATCACTTGATTTGGACCCTAAAATCGGCTCCAAATGACCTTTTCCACTCAAAATATGTATAAGCACTTGTAGGAGAGAACTAGGTTTTCCAAATGTGAAATAAATGCTCAATCCCGTCTTAAATGCGCACTAGCCAGGCGCTCGCGCCTCTCGACACTCGCTCGCGCCCCTCGACAAGGTCTGGAAAGTTTCTCGGATCAGATGCTTGCACCACTCAACCCTTGCTCGCGGCCCTCAACAAGATGTGGAAGGTTTCTCGGATCAGATGCTCGCGCCACTCGACACTTGCTCGCGCCCCTCGACCAACCTTCTGTTCGAACTCCAAATTTTTGACCGTAGCTCGCGCCACTCGACCGCGGCTCGCGCCTCTCGAGCATGGCTGGTACCCTTGGTCCGATTGTCTTGCTGATTTGGTCTAGCTTTCGACCCGGTTAAATGATTTAAATGATTTATCCTTAAATGACACGAAACCAATTTCCACGTGTTTTAAATGATTTATCCTTATATATCATATTTTTCAATAATTTATTCGATTCAAAATTTCGGATCGTTACATCTCTATCATCAAACTATTCACTTTTCTCGTCATGACTCACAAGTTTGTGCCATTGATGAGCATACCCCCCAAAAAAAAAAAACCTCGTCCCTTTCCTCTTCAGTTTCCATCGATGACCACCAAAGATCCCGTATCAATGGCATCGGCTGATCAACGAGGAAAGTGGCGAGGTGTTGGCACTGGTCTTAACGATATTTTCATGGTTAAGTTAGGCCACCAATAACTTTTTTTTCTCCAAAACATATGAACATACCTAATTTCTTACGACTATAATTACATGATATACAAACAAAAAAATTACCACCTCCTATAAAGATCACAAGTCAAGTAATGTTACATTCCATCTTATCTATCTACGTGCCAAGAATCAGAATCCTACAACCCAAACCTGGCAACTGACCAAAAGGTTGTCAAAATGCTCACCACATGAAAGCTTTCAAAGAATATGCCACATGCATTCATGATTTGTACAGTACACCTCAGAACTAAAGACAAAACACCGCTCTAGATCTGACCATTCATACGGTACACATTTTAATGCAACAAGTACATATCTATCTAGCTAACTTTGTTTTGAGTTGGTGTTTCAAAGCATCAAAGGTCCCCAAATGCAACTTGTTCTAAATTTGTTGTATTGCAAATTCACTCATTTCCCTACTAGATTTCCTTGGCCCTATGCTTTTAACAAAGAATGTTCAAAATATTCTCAACCATTATCATAAATTAATAATCAAACCCCAAAACAAATACTATTCTAAAGGCTAGAACTTTTACCCACCAAAAGAGAATACTTATATTTGCTGTCACAAAAATAGGACCACATTCTTATGGGTCACAAACCCTTTAACATGTATTCTAAATGATAGGACACAGAATACGAATATCCAAAATGGGACGACTAAAACCGTAAAATCTAAAAAGTATTAGACTTGTGGGCCAAATGATTCACGGGTCATGATCATGTAATGGTTGGAGCATATCAAACACAAAATTAACGCGTTTCGGTTCATGTATATCGGGTTAACCGCATAGAAAGATATGACCAAATGAACCGCATAGAAAGATATGACCAAATGATTTATCGGTGATGATAGAAAGAAAATTTCGATTCTAACACGTAAATTAGTCGGTAGTAGGTATCATAGATAATGACATATGGGGTATAGCCCTGCAATTTCTTTACAAGTAGCTACCTTCACAAGTAGCCACCAAAAGAGATCATAGTTTTATGGATTAACTTTAGCTAAAGGAAATAGTCAAAAGATACACGACATTAAGTAATGACAACCACATATATTAAAAACAGGAAATTGGAATCATGTGTCGCTTTTTCGCGTATCTTCTTCCAACAAAATGGCCTACATGCACATGGTACCCCATCGCATATTAAGATAAGGGTAAAATACAAGCAAAAGATTCAAATCATTGAAGATATATATAAATTTTATGCTAACGATAATTATAAGTAAAACATACCTTTCATCGTGTTAGGCTCGTGCCAAACAACTCGTCGGTTACTTAGTCACTTGCTTTGTCACTTGGTATCCTTCAGTTTACCGAAAAGGAAGTGAAGAGGGTTTGGGCTTATAAATATTTTGTGTGTTTTATTAATTAATTATATAAATAAAAAGGTAAAGTAATGATGAAAAAAGCAAAGATTTTTTGTTGATGTCTCAGTTTAAAAGTGGTCACAAGAACAAATCAAACTTGGTAACATTTGATACTTGATACGAATTACAAATATATAAGTACAACCATAAACAAAATCGACAAACATGTATTAAGAAAACAAATCTTGAACAAATTAAGTTGCAAAGAAGTACTTGTATTACCATAGAGAATGAACTACAATATGAAGGAATAGATTAGGGAATGAACACCGAATATACATAACACAAGAATTCGGTCCCAAATCCATCTTCACAATTTTATCAAAAAAAGTTCATAAAAAGATAACTAATTTAACTAAAAAACGGAAACAAATTAAAGTTTGCATAACAGAACGACCTAAACGACAAACGACGAGACCAGAATCAAGCACAAGCATAAGACCATTGTTCTCCATCACCAGAAATTGCATCATTTGCGGTATTAAAATCTTCATCAGAACAATAATAATACCCATTATTCCCATTTGCAGCAGTTAACCCACAAGATGATCCAACGGTCAGATAAGGCATGTTGTGGAAAGATTGAGCAATACACCCTGCAAGCATATCTTCACCTGTATTTCCTTCATCATGAACATATTCTTCAATCCTGTGTTTTAGGGTTTCAAACATGATTTCGGGTTCATGGTGCATTGACCGAAGAAGATCACTGCAAGACGGGCCCGAAACGGCTCGGGTCACAGCAAAACCAAACGGGCCATCGCTCTGAGACACCCGAACCACACTCGGGCCACCAAACAGATTATGAACACCACCAAGAGCTTCTTCATAAGCACCACCTAAGAACATACCTAAATAATATTTCATCCCGTTTTCACCTTCTAATTCATGAAGGGGTAAGCTTGATTCATCACCGATGAATTTGTCAATCTTTCCATCACTGTCGCAGGTTAAATCAGACAAAATTCCCTTTTCTGTTGGATACTCGTCTAGACGATGAATTGGAATGATTGGAAACAGTTGTTGTATACCCCAGAAATCAGGAATTGAAGTGAAAATAGAGAGATTAACATGATAAGTTTTCACAGGATTGGATACACCAATTTCTTTTGCTACTAAATCACACAACCCATCAGTAGCAGCCAATTGTTCCAAATCTAATGATCCATCTTTGAATTTTTCAACACATTTCTCCTTTAATTGATCAGCATAAGTCAAGCAAGCTTCATAATCACCTCTAACAGCAGATTGCGACAGATTATTGTAGTCAGAATGAACATCTTCAGGGAGTCGATCAATGAAATTCTGGACATCATAAGAGGATAACGTTGGAACTGTGTATTTGCTCGAAGAAATTGCTTCAAATATCAGGATTGAATGATGGGACACAATAGCACGACCGCTTTCACTGCAAATTACGGGATGCTTCACAGAATTCCGGTCACAAACAAACATAACTGCCTGAACAACCGCCATTGCATATTCTTCTAAAGTATAGGCAACAGAGACATCTGAATTTGGGGTTTTTGAACCATCGTAATCAATCCCTAAACCACCGCCAATATCGATATATTTCATGGAAGCACCAAGGCGGACTAATTCGCTGTATATCTGAGCAGCTTCACCAACGCCATCAGCAAGCAATGATGTCGAAGGGATTTGAGACCCGATATGAAAATGGAGCAATTGAAAGCAATCTAGCATGCCACATTGTTCAAGCCTTTTCACAACACGGAGAATTTGTGTTGTGGTGAGACCAAATTTACCTTTTTCACCGGAAGTTGATGCGAAATGGCCGGAGTGTTTCGTCCGGAGCTTAGCACGGACTCCGACGACGGGACGAATGCCGAGCTTTATGCTTATATCAATTACAGAATCCAGCTCTTCTTCTTGTTCGAGCACAATCACGGTGTTTAATGATAGCTTTCGAGCAATTAAAGCTAGCGAGATGTATTCGGCATCTTTGAATCCGTTGCAAATCAGGAGAGATTCGGGATTACCTTTGCAGAGGCAGCTCATGGCAAGAAGAAGCTCTGGTTTTGATCCAGCTTCCAACCCGAACCGGAACGAGGATCCAAATTTCACAATGTCCTCCACAACGAATCGGTCCTGGTTACTTTTCACGGGATAAACGCCTTGGTAATGAGAGGTGTACCCTTGGGCTTTTACGGCGCAATTAAACGCCGATTGGAGACATTCAAGGCGGTCTTTCAGGACATCGGGAAATCGGACGACGAGCGGGAGCCGGAGGTCTAGTCCTCCGATGGATTTCGAATCGGAAGCCTTCTTCACAACCTTCAGGAGATCTATCTCCTGGTAATCCATGGTTCGAGCACCGTGTGGACGAACAGTAACGTTGCCGGATGAGTTGACGGAGAAGTATGGCGCGCCCCAACCGTCAACTTTGTACAAGGCTTTAGAATGAGAAGGCGTCCAGCGAGCAATATCGCTATCATCTGGAACGGTGTTTGTCGGTGAAGGTACGCCGGAGAATGGCTCCGACGCGGGAAGAGCTATGTCATCCCAGGCGGTGTAGCCGGAAGGAGGAGCAAGAGCAGCCATGGCGGCGTCAACGGAAAACGCTAGGGCAGGCATGTCTTCCCCGATCTGGTTGTAAGGGGTTAGATTGAAAGAATCAAAAAATTGTAAGGGTTGAAATTGACAACGTTTGTAAAGATAGGGGGCTTTACAACCCGCCGAGGCCGGGGCCCCGGCTACCCCCTCAAAAGAAGCAGAAGGAGAACTGAATCAAAGGAGAAACAAACCCTACGCTTCTAATCAACACCGATATCCCCACAACTACGCTCAGAAGAAGAAACTAATAAATTGAACGAAAAATTCGAGGTTTCAAATCAATCGCCGGAGAAATCTAATGAATATGAACTAATTCCACCATGCAGATTCTGAAACCGGAAATTGTAAAGGGCTGGCCGAAATTTAACGGCGGCGAGATTGCGGTGAAAGAGAGAGAAAGATGGATTCAGAAATGTGAAGTGGGCGAGAATTGCATGGGAGTTGATGGAGATTTATATAGGGGGCTGTTTTTATAGGTTGGCCACAGCACTCTACCTTTTAAATTTAATATTTTTATTAAATCGATTAATTCACTGGCGTTATCTAAGCAGTAAATATATATACTTCATGGGTTTCAAAATAAGTAATAGACTTTTGAGTTTATTTCATGCGTTATTTAAAGCAAAATATGATAATAAAGATTAATTAAATTAAGAGTAAATTATATGGATGGTCCTTTAAGTTTATAGCAAATTTTATCAATGGTTCTTTAGTTTCAGAAATTACACTGATGGTCCTTAATTTTGAAATTTTTTTCACCGATGGTCCTTTACACTAACTGACGTTAATATTTTCTGTTAACTTACCTCATGTGCAATACATATGAGGGTAAAAAAGTCATTTTTTATTTCTTTTCTTTTTATTCTTAAATTAAAAACATTAATTTCTTTCTGTCATCCCCATCTTCAACATTCACCCTCCATCTTCAAAAACAAAAAAAAATAAAAATGACTTTTTTACCCTCACATGCATTGCACATGAGGTGAGTTAACAGAATAAATTAACGTCAGTTAGTGTAAAGGACCATCGGTGAAAAATCTTTCAAAATTAAGGACCATCGGTTTAATTTTTGAAACTAAAGGACCATTGGTGAAAATTACTATAAACTTAAAGGACCAACCGTGTAAATTACTCTTAAATTAAATTAGATAGTTAGTGGATGAATGATCTATATCTCTACTATATTATAAAGAGTTTAACCCTTCCATAATTAGCAAGGCTGAAAATTCAGCCAACACACTTGCTAATTGTAGAAACATTTATCTTTGGTAAAAAAATGCTGCAGCCAGGATTTGAACATCTGACCTCCCGTTCACAATCAAGAAGAACAAACCAACTGATCAACGAGGACTGACGTTCCTGATTTTGAAGTATTTTTTATCTAAATGCTAGGTAGTTTCAATCTTTACAATGAGTCCCTTCTCCTCCTACATGTGGTTATCAAGGAGTGGCCACCGCCCTATTGTATTCTCTTTTAATCTGTACGCAATTGAATATCTTCTTGGGCATTGAAGGGTTTGTTTGCTTGGGAAGGGGAATGATGCTTATAATTCAAATTGTTAATGCTGATCAACTTCGAATCAATCCGCCCCCAAAAAACCCTACCCTCACCCAAGTCGAACATGTGTTACATTCATAAACCGCCGTCGCCATGGTATTGTGATTCCTAAATTCACTGTCATTAACTCTTATGATTACTGCGTTTTAATTCATTTTCTGCTTTTTCATATAGATCTTGCAGCAGGTGGAAAGAGAATAGGACCAAGAGAACCGCCCCTCGATCCGATGATATCTACCTCGTGAAGGTATGAATGCACATAGATTCAGTTTGTATTGATTGTTTGCTATTGTGTTTGTTGAATTAGATTGCCTTACTGGCTTACTCTACAATTTACTTCTCTTTTTTTATTTCTTAGCTTTATTCGTTTTTAGTTAGGAGGAATGCGAGCAACTTCAATGCTGTGATATTTATGTTTTAATTTTGACCACAAACGTACCTACGTGTTGTTATGTCGTTCAATGATAGCATTTAACTCGATTCAGCTATGGAATGAATAACATCTATTATTATGTATAAAATCGTTTATTAAAATGGTTTCCTGCGTATTGTGTTCATTTGTCAAAATCATTTTAGAGTTTGTGGAAGCAAACTGCTTGTTTGCTTACTGTTTATATGCGGACCAGGTGTTTGCAAAAATGATTGTGAGAAGATTCTACGTTTTTTGTATGAATATTTGTTTGTTTCATTTGGTTAAATTTGGCTTTGCGTCATTCAGTATGTATGTTATGACTTATGAGTAGTATTAGTTAGCACTGAAACATCATCTTGTTTTAATATTTCAGTGAAGATTAATGCAAAAAAAGGTCTTTTGGAAGTAGATTCGTTAAAGACGGTGAGAAACAGGAGCTGCAAATTTCTGACTTTTAACTTGTTTTGATGATCATAAAATGGAATCTCCGTATGTTATACTTCGTTTTTTTTTGTCATTTTGTTTATTTTTTTGTCTTTGAATTTTGCAAATGGTGGTCATCACTCGATCCATAGTATTTTACAAAGATGCATGAATTTTTTGGTCAAAGCTAACCTGGCTCTTCATTTTTAGATATTTTCACTTTTTGTCAATTAAGTAAAAGTGGCACGTCCGATCCGTCAAGTTATGTACCAGTTTTTTTTTTAAATTTTAGAGCAGTTAAGGATTTGAAGGTGGTAGAAAAAGGATCCAGGCATCTAAATACTTTTAGCTTATCTCATAATCAGTTTAGACCATGTTGTTTGTATTTTTTTCAAATTTTTTTTAGAAATATAGAAAAACTAGATATTTGTCGTAAAATCCTGAATTACTGAAAATAGTATTGTCAAAATGGGTGGGTCAAGTTGGCCCAAAACACTCTTCCACATTAGAAGAAACATAAACCCGAATCAACTTGCTAATCGATAAATTAGTCAAAAATGCCATCTATTTTGCAAGTTAATTGGTAATTAAGTTAAGACATGTCTATTTTTGTATGATGTTACAATTTAAAGCTTACATGGAAGGCTTATGTGGCAAACAAGAGACTTTTTGCTTGAGCATAAAGAAATTTCTTTAGCATTATAATCCAACGAAATGGTGACTGCAAGAAATTTGGAAACTTTTTGCTTATTCTAAGCATTAGTTGAGTAAAAAAGCACAATACCAGTTGCAAAAACAAAAAATGCAAAGATTTTAGGGTTTTGTTAATGACATCTCTTAGGGTTGTCTCTAACATGCATAAAATGATTGTACATTCATGGGTAGAGTAGTGTTCCTAAAATTCAAGGAGCGGTTTATATATTAGTTTTGCCTTTTCCAAGATTTTATAAGCCGCCAATTCACCACACATTCAAAAGACAGCTTTTAATGCTAATTTGTCAAAATATTTACAACACAATCAAATATGACCTGACCTGCCCATTATACTCTTAATATATTGTTAGTTGTTTCCTTAACCAGTCCTTTGCTACCTTTATCTACGTTTGATAAAATTTGCAGCCGTCAGGTACCGGGCTAATATTATTCAAGATGATTGGAGAATTAACATGAAGGCTTTCCTGATTTATTTTGCAACTTTCTTGATTTATTTTGTTTTATATAAGTTTAATTTTTATTATACAGTTATAGATATGATATATGTTAAGGTTAATGAATCAACAATGGATCTCGTAAGAGTTGTAATAGGAACATAATGGACACTGTATTATGACACTTTTTTCTTCTTTGATATATGCTCCCTTAAAACCTGTCCTAATAATCCTCCCGTATATGTCATAGATTTTCCAGTATATTATAAGCTTTTCCAAAACTGTTGTGTGTTGTGGCTTTGAATGTGGAAGACAATTACTGCCCTGAAACGATATGTTCGCTTACAAATTATAGTATTGAAGATGACTTGTTGCTACCGGACAACATTTGTTCGCCGATAAATATTGTTACAGGGTACTCACCGCCGCATTGCGCGGGTACCTGCTAGTATTGTTTAAAGTAAATTTAATAATGTTTAAAAGTAAAAATAGGGATAAATATGTCCTTTCACTATACTAAAGGAGATAGTTAATGAGTGTGGGTTCATTACATTTACCAAATATGGTAACTTTTCAAAGTATATCACTTATTTTTAAACACCGCAACATGAAAAGTGTTCCTTATTTTGAAATGGAGAAAGTATAAATGAATAATTTAGAATAATATTTCAATAAAACCAACAAAATAGTGTACATGATTTATTAAATAAAGAATTTTCTTTATCAATTTATAAATGTATATTTTTATCTATGCAACAATACTAATAATGATTATCGAACCCGTTGATGCCGTAAAAATCGTCGAATTGGTTGAAAGTGAGTTACAATTTTTATTTTAACCTAACTAATCAACCAAGTGATAAAACCTTATGACTAGCAAACGTGATATTTAAAGTTTTACTCATAAGAACTTGTTTACTATATTATCACTTATAAGTAATACATTATTAATTTATTATAAACTAATATATTTATCCATTAACAATTTTGGTAACATATTTATGATTTTATGTATGCTTTTGTTAGCATGTGATTTTTGGTAATGTTTAGTGCTCATAGTAATCTGGTAGTTTTTATGCTTTATCCATTTTGTCTTTGTTTTAACCACTCATTTGTATATGAGCAATGAAGGTGAGCATGGTATAGAAACGGAATTAAAATTACATATTTTATATTTTAATTTTGTTTGGTTTTGGCTCGATTTTTAATTTTCTTGAGCGCAAATACTCATTCTGAATAAATAAACAAATTCGAATTACACTTCAATGACCAATCTTTACAAATATGTCATTTTTCATATTGTTTATTTCTTATGTTTTACGTTTTTCTATAAATAACAAAAAGATAACATAAACAGTTACATTATTATAGGAAAACTATTCAATGTTCAATATAAGCATTGAATTTGAATTTATTGATATCTTATAGCATGGTAAATGTCTAATACGGTGACAGTTACTTTATAATTATACTTTGCAGTGACCGTAATGATAGTGATGGTGGTGATGTGTATAGATTAATCAATGGAGCGAATCAGTTGGTAGGCGGTGTTGGCGATAGTGATGGTGGCTGGTGATAGATCGTGGTTGTATAATAACTGAGTAGGTTAAGACATTGTGTTAATAATGCAAAAGTCGTAACGTCAAGTCATGTATGAATATTTATTATAAATACATATATGTTTCGAAATAGTAAATGTGTTATTTGAAAATTAGGTGTTGCTAATTTGCTGTTGTCCTAATTTATTTTATATATAGTAAAGATTATACAATTTATTTTTCAAAATAAAAAACAGCAACAAAATATTTGAAACTATTTTATAGTTTAATTTTATATTACATCCTCTTCTATAATCATCTAATTATATGCAATATAATCAATATTTTAAAAACTAGTTTTCAATTTAACCGGTCAATGCTCTAAATGAGGTCCAACTGGACCAGTTTATCAGTTGGTTGAACCGACAATGAGTATTTATGAATTATGATGAATAATTATGAGAAGAGTTTTTCTAACATGTGCCCTAGGCACATGTTAAGGTGCATTAATGAAGTCCAAAATTTCTAAAATTATATCAATAAACATTAATAAAGTCAAATTTTAATGGTTTTAGGTAATGCATTAAATGATTTTTGTGTTTTTTTGGAAGATTAAAGTTCATTAGTACACCCTAATATGTGGCTTGAGGCACATGTTAAAAAACCCCTTATGAGAACTGTATTTCAAATAACAAAAACGTTAGAATTTTTTTTAAATAGTATCATAAATAATTCAAAACCTATTTTCAGCACAATTAATACTTTTAAGTTCTAAAAACTATAGAAAAATTTCATATGTGTGTTCTTTTTATCTAATTAAATATAACAATTTTTCTGGCTCGATTGATAGGTTGAACCAGATTTTTATGTTCAATTGGCGGTTCCAATCGATTTATAACCACTACTAAAACATCTTATTCCTATTGGTTATCTTTCCATTTCTTAGTCGTTCATTGTTCTAACTGTTTTTTTTAAGTATAATACATTTACTAATTTTGAAAAGCAATATTTATGCTATTTCAAGCTTTACATTTTACATTATATTAAAACATACAAATATTTGTAGCTGAAAACATAAAGTCGTTAGATCCAAATGTGTTGTGTTCGATGCAGATTGTAATTTTCCTTTTTTTTTTCTTGTCTTCTTTTTTACCATGTTCCTTGCGTTCTTTTTTCTCTAATTTTCTTTTTTTGTCTTCTTGTGCGTTAATTCTCTTATTTTATACATACTCTTTATCAAAATAAGCAATACATTTTTCTATTTAGTGATGTATCAAAATAAGTGATACACTTCTAAGCTTACCTTATTTGGTAAAAAAGTATGAATTTGAGTCATTCTCTATTAACTACATCTACTTTAATCTATCTTAAACTATTTTTCTTAATATTTTGCAAGCCTAAAACCATAATTTTTCAAATATATCACTTATTTTGATACAGAAGCAGACAATCAATACTTGCCCTTCTATCGAATTAATTCGTTTACTTTTAAGAAATCATATTTAAATATGAGTTTTGATAATGATAGTTAATGGTTGCCTTTAAGTAAATAAAAAATTGTACAATAATTTATGAAAAAATAATTCATAAAATTCAAGAGTATGTTATAGATTAATATACAAGTTTCTATTGCATTCTTATGACAGATCTTGAGTCTGTCATTATCAAAATCTTTTAAGTATTAGAACTATCATTTTTGTTACAATAAATATTAATAATGTTTTTATATTGTTTGTTTATGTAAGTAGAGTTGTGTTCAAGTAGATTCATTATTTTTACGAAGTTTCGAGGAACAAATCTCAACCATCGATCAATAAAATCTAATGGCCAAAATTAATCACATATTTTATACATTGAGGGGTATTTTGGTCATTTTTAAAAAATAATTTTTTTATTATTTTTTTTATTTTAGAATATTTTTATTTATATAAAATTGGTTATAAATCAACCAAATAAAAAACATATGATTATCAGGTAACTGTTATTTATATTTTATTAAATTTATTTAAAATTGGTTTAGTCAAGTTTGGTGAGATGCAAATTATATACATTCTCACATCTAAATTTTACTAAAGTAGATTATACGAAATATTTTTCTAAATAAAAACAAATTAAACAAATAACCGGAGACCTAAAAATATATTTTAAAGTCTCGTAAGAACGCACATAGTACAAACTTCTAGTTAAAAACAGAAAAATATTAAATAATAGTGAGAACTTAGTATAATAAAAAGCTTTTTAATCAATAAAGAAAACAACATGTTTATAAGATACAAGTGATATACTCATGTAAATATATTTTAATAATTAAATTAAAGTGGATAATATAATTAAAACTTCATAAAACTTAGATATCTACATGCTCATGTTAATAAGTTCTTCAACTGATATAATCATATAATTAAATACAAAAAACAAGTAAAATTATAGTCACAATTAATAATAACTATTTTTTATGATGTAAAAACATCAATATAAAAGCAAACCTTAGATATAGAACCTGCATAACCGACCTCTAACATTTATAATTTTTTTAAACTACGTTATCTACTTATCCAAACTGAATATTCAGTGAGACAAATATTTGTTCAAAATGTTCTTTTTGTTATGTAAGCTTCATATATAGGATCGGTTTTGTATTGAAATGAACCTTTTTATGATTACCTCGATAAAACATTTTTCAACTATTAAATGAAGAAAAATGTATTAACAAGAATCAAGCTAAATTAGGTTTATAGATATTTTTTATTTATTTTAAAAACAAATATCAAAGTATAAAATGATATGGATTCATATATTTTGTATCTACTTGTGTTTTTATCCACTCGATGAAATGACGCACGTAATCCACAAATTCATTATCCTAATATTATCTTTTGATTTTAACACATATTAAGTAAGTAAACACACAAGATAGACCGTAACATTACTCTCTTTAAAATTATTCTATAAACATAAAAAGATTATTTAATTGATATGAGATTGACACGTACATCAAAATTTATAAATTAAAAATACTTGGTCCCGTATAGTAAGATGGTTGTTGGAGATCGTTTCACGGAATCTAATCAACATCGGGTAGTACCGTAGTAGGATGGGCCTAACTTTATCTCCCTAAAAACACTCTCCAAGGTTCTTCTCTTTCCCGATATATCGGGACACAGATTAAATTATCGCGACAAATTGAAGTGAATATACCGTTTGATCATTCAAAGTTTAAACCTTTTAGAAAAGGCTATGGAAATGAGAAGGAAGCTCACATTACGTTCATATTTGTCAATCATCCCACCACAAGGATCATGCCATGTGGATTTTATAACGATAGCCCAACAAAAACTAAATAGTTTTCATTTTGAGTGTGTTTTGGGAGTTTCCAATCTAGTATTAGAGCACTCCCAACGGGAGTTTTTATTCTCGTCACTTCTCTCGTTAGTTTGCCAAACCGTTGGCACCACCTCATGAGTGGGCTCGCCACTTTTCCTTCCGCCAGTGTGGAGACGAGAGTGAGTGATGTTCGTGAGTTGGTGGGTTGGTTCAAAGGGGTATTTTGTGTGTGTGTTTTGTAATGGGGAGTCCTAAAAAATTAAAGGAAAGAGATATTGTTGGCATGAGTACGTCAGTTTCATATGGGTTGAAGGGTGGACTGACGTGACGCTGATTTGGTAACAACTGACGGTATCAGTTTACCAAACCGTTGGGAGTGGTCTTATCAAACTATAAGATATTTTCAACATCAATCTTATTTTATAGATCTTATTTTTGTAAATTTTATGCAATATATTAAGCATATATGTTTAAGAAAAAATATCGGTATGTCTTAGACCACTGGATGTGGTAAGTTTATAGGCTCGCCAAACATACTTTGACCATGAGAAAGTGTATTAAACCAAATTGTATCCTCTTTTCCAACCTCCAAATAGTTTTTTTTTTTAGTCCCGAATAAATGGTATAGGATGTTAAACTATGAAGGAGAATGATGAATGTTATAGGATGTTAAATTATGAAGAGGAATTTTAAAGTGAAAACCATATTAAGGATTCAAAAATAGCTTTAACATGAATTTAACTTTAAATCATTCTTTGTGCTCTTAGTGTTATGTCTAAAAATCAAGTTAATAATACGATGAGAGCAATGACGAAATTTAAAGGACTATTGTTAATTATATTCTAATCAATTGAGCTTCAATACCATATGTTCCTTATTTGACATTAGATCACCACCACACACTCACTATCCACGAACACCAACACCACCACTGGCCAACAATTGGTCAGCGCCAAATATAGTTATGGGCAGGGCGCCAAATATAGTTACGGGTAGGGGCGGAATTACAAACTTCCATCAGCGGTAGCACCCTTGTGGTGATAAAAAAACAGAGTTAAGGGGATTGCGACATCTAGTTGGATCTTAGTGGCAACGTCCCGAAACACAAACAATTTTAACACAAAAAATTATATTACAGATCACATTTTTTAATTACACACACCAACAAATCTTCAAGAAAAGGTTTTTAAACCTACAAAAGAATTACTAATTTTATAAACATATTACAAAATCTACAATACACACTTTATGTTTTTTTATTTGATTCAAATGTTAGAGGGGGCGGTGTGGTAACGGAGGGTGGTGGGTGCCGGACGCCACGTCGGCTCGCCGGGCGCGCCACCGCACCGTCCGCTATGCCAGTGAGTCCCGGCGCCAGACCATCGACGAACCCAACGAGCCAATCACACGCTGCCACGTGGACTAGCTGTATCACCTCAATTTTTAAAACACCCTTTAAAATCGTATTTTTAAATAAAAGTATTACAAAGTCCAATATCCCAAAATACGGTTTAACAAAAAAACCATTTAAATGTTTATCAGAGTATTAAAACACGGTGTTACAAAAAGAATTTTATAACCATAGGATAACGAGATCTACCTACGAGCTCCCGAGCTAGTCAACACTAGGCTACTTCTATCGCGACCTTCTATCCTTCAATCTCGAACCTGTGTACATAGCCAAAAACAAAGTAGTACGTGAGACAAAATAGTCTCGTGAGATACATGGGTTTTCGACCCATTCTCAAAAATAATAAAAATCATTAATATTAATTTCTTTCCTTCATTCACTTATTAATTATCAACTTATATTCTTATCGTTAATTCATACTTACTAGTAAGCTAACCGTAAGCTTACCCATCACATAATCACATATATGTAAGCTATCCATAAGCTTACTCCTTTTATCACATACGCCACGGATCATTCCGAAGCAAACTTCCCCGATGTGGGTTATCATCACAAGATCACATGGTAATTGGGGTTCTCCCAAACTTACCAAGATCTCCAACTCCCCCGTCTCGCGGGTTATCGTAATTCCCCTTTTTATCGGGTTATCATAATCCCCCTATTGTCGGGTTATCGGTTACATAGATATACTACCCTTGCGCAGGGAGGTACCGCCCCAAATAGTAATCTCACTCCCCCATAAATGGGTTATCGTTATCCGGATACTTTTGTTACACACATTGAATTTCATCAAATACGGGCCTATGCCCCACCAATTCATAATCAAGCACAAATTATAATACATCTATTATAATTATCATATTAATCTCTTTTAACATAATCATATTTCGTTTATCTTTTCTCGTCATTATCATCATAGACTTTTTCATTTGATTACTAATAAGATTCACTTATTATTATTCATAATCACAAATACTTTATCTCTACATTGACTAGGGCATGTATATAATACTAGTCGTTTTATACTTATCCTCTTAACAATTCGATCATTGCCTTTATTAGTCTAGTGTACTAAACAATACTTGGCACTTACATTCATTGCTATTAGTTTTTACTAATATATATTATCAATAAACCAAATATCATACTTTCTCAATCATTACTCTTAGTCAAATATCATATTGATAAAGAATTATTAATTACTTTTCATTATCATAATATCTTTCAAAAATCATTAGTCATTTAGACATACTTAAATAGTCTATTACTTGCATTCTCTTACCTTTTTAATCATATCTTTATTGAAACATTTATTAATAAAGACTCATAAAACATCATAGTTTTCAAAATCATTTGCTATGTACTCAGTAAAAGTCTCATGTACTCACCTTAGCCAAGCTAACTCCAAATCGTGTCTAATAACACGAATCCTTGCTTTCCAACTTGTGAAATGTCACCAAACTTTAGGCCTTCTTGACCTACTATCAATATCATCACAATAACTAGTTATTATCCATAACTAACCACTAATAAATCTGTAACACCTCAATTTTTAATACAAAATATTGGCCAAAATAAAACATTTTATAAATAGAAGAACATCCTCAATTTGGATTTACAAAAACCTTGGTATGAAATCAGAGTATAAAAGTAGGTGTTACAAAATAGATCATAACCAAGCTAAGACTAAATCCAATCTAGTGCTCTTCTAATCTAGGTCCCGCATCTCTATCCATGCGTACCTAAGCCTTCGACCCCGAACCTGAGTACATAGCAAAACAAAACGAGGAGTACGTGAGACAAAACGTCTCGTGAGTTACATGGGTTTAGACCCATTAATAATAATAATCGTTTATCCAAGTAATCAACAACCGGGTAATTTCATCCATCTATATAGTCACCCTATGGTGACTCCAAACCTTGCTTTCCTAGCAACACATATCTAGTTATCGGGTTGCCCCCGAGCTAACTAGCAATACTAACGTGCTCAACTATCGGGTTGCCCCCGAACTAGCTAAAAGCACCCATAAATCTAACTATCGGGTTGCCCCCGAACTAGCTAGAACCACTATCCTATCTAACTATCGGGTTGCCCCCGAACTAGTTAGAAACACTATCCTATCTAACTATCGGGTTGCCCCCGAACTAGTTAGAGACATCACCATGTCTAGTTATCGGGTTGCCCCCGAACTAACTAGCATCACGTCATCTCGTTCTCACCATAACTCAAAGGTTATGCCAATCTAGCTCTCGGCTATCACGTCTATCATCAAACAAGTTAGTTCAATACAACTATCGGTATAACTAACTACTAACTACTAGTCTACACAATTAAGCAAATAGACCATAATACAAGTAATAAAAATGTATTTCATAGGCTATGTACTCAGTAAATTTCCACACGTACTCACCTTAGCAATGAGATGCTCGAACCGTGTTCTTGACACCCAAATCTCTTGCTTCTCAATCCAATCAACTTTCCAAGACTTCACCAAAAGCCTAATACAATTATCACAATATGATGAACATCAATTACTACTACTAATGTGTTCATCTACCTCTAGATAACCCCCAACAATCCATTTCCCCCAAATATGGTGATTTACCAAACCCTAGGTTTAACCAACCCTTAAGATTCTTACAAATCATAATCATACACTTGTTTCCCTTGTTAAAATACCATCTATTAAGTGTATACACAAATTATATCACCATAACTCATAACCCCAAGAACTAGGGTTTCAACCCCAAGCTTCTAAATCCATAGATCTAAAGCTACAACTACAAATGATTGAAGATATACCTTTAATCTTCCACTAGGAGTGAAATCTACCAAGCTTTGATGAAGAAATCACCCAAGAACAGCCTTTAAGCTCGAAAATCGCCAATGGAAGAAACTAGGGTTTTGGAAATGCATTAATGGCTGAAAACCCGAATTTAATGTTCTGGTCGGAAGAGCTCGCGCCCCGCTCGCGCCGAGCTCGCGTCGCGAAGAGACGCGGGTCTGCCCGCTAGTTGCCTATTTTACCAGACTTCGCGCCAGGCTCGCGCCTGGCTCGCACCGCGAAGTCAACGCGAAGTCAACGCGAGATGCTCGCGTTCCAGCTCTGGTCCTTCTGTCCGACCTCGCGTTTCGCTCGCGCCAGACTCGCGCCGCGAACTTGCCTATGCAGCAGGGCTGCACTTTTCGGTCTAGGTTTCAACCCGGTTTCGTCCATAACTTTCTCGTACGGACTCCAAACGACACGAAACCAATTCCTACATTCTTTAAACGATTTATCCTTATTTATCATATTTTTGTACATTTTATTTATTCACAATTTCAGGTCGTTACAACTATCTACCCCTTAAAAGGATTCCGTCCTCGGAATCACTCAAAAATTCCAATCTACATTCTACCGAGTATCCATTCTCATTCTCCCGCGGTTATTACCGTTAAACTTTTCTCATCCCGTATTAGTCAACAATATGTATGTAAACACTCAATTAATCCCGTTAGATCCAAACGGGTCAAAAATCAATCTTAAGCCTTTAGTGCCCAAATGGGCCAAACTTGCACAATTTTGACCACAAGACTTTCAATCCTTTAACCGATCATCTTATACTCATAGAAATGACATGACCCACGCATTATAATCAACTAATTGACCAACACCAATGTCAAAGTCTAGCTTCGACCAAGTTACCATATTCCAACCTCGTCTAACCCTTGACTTAAGAACAAAGTCAACTATACTTTAACAATTTCCTTTACCATCGACCTCTAACTATGATTTATCAACCATTAGATACCCAATTCCCAAATTCAACTTGAAAAAGCCCAACGGGTCAAAGTCACATAATTTGACCATAACTCTCTTAATTATGTCATTACCCCTTTCTCATACACACAACTAATACATTATACTCTCATCATCGCGAGTCATTCGAAACGAAAGTCAAAACCCATCCTTAACCAAGTCAACTAATCACATGTTGACTAATCTTGACTTTTGCCTAAAGTCAACCATACTTTTTCCAATTAACAGATTCCCTACCCTCGAGATCTCATTCTCGACTTATCACTCCCAATCATACTCATAATTGTTCCCTTAACAATCGTTCATATCTCCAAAATTTCAAATCTTTTCAAACTTCCCCAAGTTCTCACATTCCCTTATGGACACATCAACCCTTTACCGCTTCTTAACTTTCATTTGGTCACCTATACCATTTCTTAGTACCATTCCAATCATCTTCGCCTCACATACCATAATTTCACGCAAGTTAACCATATCCTGGTTCCCAATAACAATTGCTTTCTAACAGTATTCTTTTCTCATTTTCTAGAAGTCGTAGGCATCCCATACCTATACATAACCTAATGCAACCCGCATTTCCAACCAAATTTTTATTTACCATAACATAATAGCAATACTCATTAACCCCTTGGTTCTATCTTCGTCATATAAACGCATAAGCATACACACCTACATATATATATATATATATATATATATATATATATATATATATATATATATATATATATATATATATATATATATATATATATATATATCACGCCAACTCAATCTAAACGTATCCATTGTGCACATATACAATCATATGTATATGTCACCAATACCATCCAAGCATCATCATCATGCGCATATACAACCATATGTATATGCCACGCCAATGTCATCTGACATCCATCCTTTCGCATCGCGTAGCCTTGCTACTATCTTACCCATTCGATCATCCAATCGCTCATCGTGCGTTCTAGCACCTCTCCCATAAAAAATCGCATTATCTTTTTCTTCCTTATTCATATGTCTCCCATCGAACATAGTAGTTAGCACATTTCATATAATATTATCTTTCCATTATCATATGCCTTCCAAGGCCATCACATAATGCGCATGCATTGTACCCCGCGGGTATACCAATAAAATCTCCGATTGTCGTTTACCGTTTCACTTACACATCAATCACCCTTAACCGGTCCATTTCCTTATTACTGATTTCTGATCCTTTTATTACCACCGGGGTAACCACCAATCTATTCCTTTAACCAAAGTTCACCGGCCAACCCGGTCACCTTTGAGTCAACCAATCGACTTCGGTCTACATTTGTAACCCATGACTTGGCACCCATTAGCCCAACATTCCATGTTCCCGTCTTTCTACATCGCGATACCTTGAAATATTTATTTCCCAGTCGTAGTCCCACACACACTATGTCGTATTATATCACATCATTATTATGACATTTTGCCCATAATCGTCATCTTACCCTTAATATCAAATCGATCATCCCTGTCACAAAACTTGATATGGCTACATGCCAATTTTTTTTTTACTCAACCATTTCTAACAATTAAAATATGTCATTCCTGACACTTACTATTTTCCACCTATGTTACATTTATTAGTTCCAATGCATCACTATACCTTTAATCATTCTTTTCTTTCCCGTTTACATATATTAACATTACATTACTTATCCGGATTCCCGCCAAACACTCAAGTTTCAATTTCCAAGATTTCTATTTCCAAATTTCCATCCTTACTACAATTCTTACCAAAACTTAGTACTTCATTGTACTACTATCCATTTGTTGGAAACATTTACCGTCTTTGCGGTTCATCTTTTGATACAATATAATAACATCAACCCCTATATCCTTACTATCTGCGACACACCGAACCATATTCCTTTCTAAAAATATAATTTCCATACACATAACTAACCGGGAAAATCATTCCCCAAAATAAATATCCACGTCATACAACTTACCTCCGATTCCTATAACCACCAATCCGTGCGACCATTAAGCTATAGTCACACAATATCCTGGCTTGGTGCATACCCAACCAATCCATACCGATAATCACATCAAAATCTTTCTTTCTCATGGACATAAATTTTTTTTTTTTTTTTTTTTTTTTAAACTTTTTCCCATCTATTTCTAAGTCACAATTTCTATAAACAAATTCGACCGTTGAGATTTTTCCCATTGGCTACCTCTATTTCATATCTTTCATCTAACAACATCGATCGGCACATTTAACTTTCTACCAAACTCATGAGACACAAACGAATAAGTAGAACCCGAATCAAATAATATAGAAGATGGCATGAAGTTAATGAATAAAGTACCTGATACTACATCGTGCACCTCTTTTGCCTCCTCTCGAGTCACCTGAAAGGAACGCCCCTTCACTTTAGCCGGTTCCTCTATCTTTTGAGCCGCGGGCATCTTTGGCTCGATCCTCTTTTTCGGGCACGCATTGCTGTAGTGTCCCATTTCATGGCACGAGTAACACTCCACCTCCGAAAGCGCCTTGGATCTACAATCCCATGATATATGTCCCGTCTTTCCACAAATATAGCACACCTTCGAAGCTCCTCGGCACTCGCCGGCATGGTTCTTCCCGCATCTCTTGCACGGGGCAACGCTTCCTTGCTTGAAGGAATTTGATGTGAACTTCCCCTTTTTAGAAGTTCTCGAGTCACTCTCGGCTTTCCTTTTCTCGTTCACATGGGCCCTCACGGCATACCTTGTCGCATCTACCTCTTCCACACCCCGGGCGGCACCAATGGGCTCATCGAGTGTGACCGCTCTCCTTACCTCCAATTGGTAATCCCAAGGTAGCCCACAAGCATACCGGACTACCCTCGATCTTTCCTCAAAATAAGTTCTTGCAACAAACGGGAGTAATCCCGTGAACTCCCTTGAGTACTCCTCAACCGACCTATCACACTTCTTTAGGTTTACAAACCTCTCATGCATCTTCTCCAAATCCCTTTCGGGACAAAATTTCTTCCTCAACCTCGCGGTGAACTCATCCCACGACATTCTCTCTATCACCTCCCTCCCGAGGGTCTCATAAACTATGTCCCACCAGACCATAGCATCCTCTCTTAGCAATTGAGATGCATACAACACCATATCGGTTTTCTTGCACTTGCTACTTCCGATGACCCGCTCGGTCTCTCGAATCCACCTCATAGTTACCTTTGGGTCCGAACTACCCGTATACGTGTTTGGCTTACAAGCCATGAATGTCTTAAAATAACAACCAAAATTTTCATCGGGTCTCGCCCTTGCATCACTACAACCACCTGTGGAGAATTTCTCCACTCGAGTGCCACCATCCCTGGTTTTCTCATCCGATCTAGCCTCGGATACACGATCTCCACCCGACCTCTCACGGTCCCCAATGATGCGGTGTACCTCATCGGCCACTACTCCCTTGAGTTGTTCAATAATAGTTTGGAGGTCCGCCATGGTCACCGGAGTTCTATTAGCTCCGACCTCCGATTCACCCATCCGATGCATCGACGGTTGACTTTCCTGTTCAACCACAACCTCGACATGAGGTATTTCTTCCACCCGGCCCTCCGGGGCTTTACCACTTCTATGCGTGGTCACCATTTCTTTCGATCAAGACTAAACGAAAGACATTAAACATTTAGTACCTTGTGTACAACCCATTAGTCTCATAAGACTCAATATCCATAATCATATCAATTCTCATCGGTCCCCCTAGGTTCAACCCTAAACTTAATATAAAGTCTCAAGGTCAACCTATGATCTTAAGGAATCTCATATTCCTAATGCTACAGTCTAAGACTAGGATGGTCATCCAACCTAATTCACTTAAACTATAGCTCTGATACCAAGTTGTAACACCTCAATTTTTAATACAAAATATTGGCCAAAATAAAACATTTTATAAATAGAAGAACATCCTCAATTTGGATTTACAAAAACCTTGGTATGAAATCAGAGTATAAAAGTAGGTGTTACAAAATAGATCATAACCAAGCTAAGACTAAATCCAATCTAGTGCTCTTCTAATATAGGTCCCGCATCTCTATCCATGCGTACCTAAGCCTTCGATCCTGAACCTGAGTACATAGCAAAACAAAACGAGGAGTACGTGAGACAAAACGTCTCGTGAGTTACATGGGTTTAGACCCATTAATAATAATAATCGTTTATCCAAGTAATCAAAAACCGGGTAATTTCATCCATCTATATAGTCACCCTATGGTGACTCCAAACCTTGCTTTCCTAGCAACACATATCTAGTTATCGGGTTGCCCCCGTGCTAACTAGCAATACTAACGTGCTCAACTATCGGGTTGCCCCCGAACTAGCTAAAAGCACCCATAAATGTAACTATCGGGTTGCCCCCGAACTAGCTAGAACCACTATCCTATCTAACTATCGGGTTGCCCCCGAACTAGTTAGAAACACTATCCTATCTAACTATCGGGTTGCCCCCGAACTAGTTAGAGACATCACCATGTCTAGTTATCGGGTTGCCCCCGAACTAACTAGCATCACGTCATCTCGTTCTCACCATAACTCAAAGGTTATGCCAATCTAGCTCTCGGCTATCACGTCTATCATCAAACAAGTTAGTTCAATACAACTATCGGTATAACTAACTACTAACTACTAGTCTACACAATTAAGCAAATAGACCATAATACAAGTAATAAAAATGTATTTCATAGGCTATGTACTCAGTAAATTTCCACACGTACTCACCTTAGCAATGAGATGCTCGAACCGTGTTCTTGACACCCAAATCTCTTGCTTCTCAATCCAATCAACTTTCCAAGACTTCACCAAAAGCCTAATACAATTATCACAATATGATCAACATCAATTACTACTACTACTAATGTGTTCATCTACCTCTAGATAACCCCCAACAATCCATTCCCCCAAATATGGTGATTTACCAAACCCTAGGTTTAACCAACCCTTAAGATTCTTACAAATCATAATCATACACTTGTTTCCCTTGTTAAAATACCATCTATTAAGTGTATACACCAATTATATCACCATAACTCATAACCCCAAGAACTAGGGTTTCAACCCCAAGCTTTTAAATCCATAGATCTAAAGCTACAACTACAAAGGATTGAAGATATACCTTTAATCTTCCACTAGGAGTGAAATCTACCAAGCTTTGATGAAGAAATCACCCAAGAACAGCCTTTAAGCTCGAAAATCGCCAATGGAAGAAACTAGGGTTTTGGAAATGCATTAATGGCTGAAAACCCGAATTTAATGTTCTGGTCGGAAGAGCTCGCGCCCCGCTCGCGCAGAGCTCGCGTCGCGAAGAGACGCGGGTCTGCCCGCTAGTTGCCGATTTTACCAGACTTCGCGCCAGGCTCGCGCCTGGCTCGCGCCGCGAAGTCAACGCGAAGTCAACGCGAGATGCTCGCGTTCCAGCTCTGGTCCTTCTGTCCGACCTCGCGTTTCGCTCGCGCCAGACTCGCGCCGCGAACTTGCCTATGCAGCAGGGCTGCACTTTTCGGTCTAGGTTTCAACCCGCTTTCGTCCATAACTTTCTCGTACGGACTCCAAACGACACGAAACCAATTCCTACGTTCTTTAAACGATTTATCCTTATTTATCATATTTTTGTACATTTTATTTATTCACAATTTCGGGTCGTTACAAAATCCATATTAACATTCCCAACCACCAAGTTCGCCCAACTTGGTGGAATCTTAAACCCTAGTTCAAGATTTCCATCAACCAACCTAAATCCAACTTGTACACATCGATTACAAGCTTACAATGAGTGTTCTACACCCATGTTTAGTCATCTTCCCCAAAGATAACATGGTTGGTCCCCCAAACCACCATTTTTACCCATACAAAGCTCACAATCAAGGTAGATAAGCAAGATAATCAAGAATACGTACCCTTGATGTTTCAATCCTTCAAGATGGTGAAGATCTGATCTCTTGAGCTCCAAAATCGTCCAAGAATACTTCCAAATCGGCTGCACTATGTGTAGGGTTGAAGGTGAAATGAAACCCTAGCCTACACACAAGTTTATATAGTCCAGACGCTCCTCGCGCCCCGCTCGCGCCCACCTCGCGCCGCGAGGTGACGCGGCTTCGCCTGTTGGTTGCCGCTCGAAGACCCACCTCGCGCCCCCTCACGCCTGGCTCGCGCCGCGAGCTCGACGCGAGCTCAATACGAGCTCGACGCGAATTCTTCGCGTCTCGCCTCTGAAGTTTCTGTTTGACCTCGCGCTTGCCTCGCGCCGCGAGGGCTGTCTGGGTCAGTTTCTTGCCTTTTAAACTTGTTTCCATCCAAGTGTTGACCCATACTTGGTTACACCAAGTCCCAAACGTTCAAACACTCGATAAAACACAATGGAGACTCGATTAAATATTTTACCACCTTTATTCCTCAATATTTCTATTTAATTCATTAACCGAAAATTCCGGTCGTTACACTAGCCGCTGGGAAACGGCTATTTTTGAAAAAAATTATTTTTTTTAAATAAACATTTAACCCTTATAAATACCACGCCTTTTATACAATATTTTCACACAACATTTCTCACCATTTCTCAAACTAAACCTTTTCACACATATTTTCTACACAACTTTTGATCAAAATGCGTCGAAATTTAATGGATCCCGGAAGTTATTCGTCCGATGTCGACGATGAGACATATATATTTTTTTATGACTCAAGCGCATCAGTACATGCAACGCCAACAAGCTCAACCAACCCGGACTCGCGTGCCAGTCTATCGAGATCGTGAAGCTCCCGAGCAACGTTTATTGGATGACTACTTTGGTGAGAATCCTAAGTACCCTGAGACGGTTTTCCGGCGTCGATTTCGTATGAGCAGGAGATTATTCTTAGAAATAGTTAAAGGTATTTCTAAGTATACTGCGGAACCTCTTCCCTACCATTTTGAATTTTTTAAAGTACGACCGGATGCCACCGGTCTAATGGGTTTTAGTGTTATAATGAAATGCACGTCTGCCATTCGCCAATTGGCGTATGGCATAACACCTGATTCACTTGATGAATATTTACAAATTGGTGAACATTGTGCACGTTATTGTCTAAATCATTTTACCAAGTGTATTATAGACTTAGAGTAAGTTACACGAATGGTCCCTATGGTTTACACAATGTTTTGGATTTGGTCCCTAAGTCTCAGTAATTACACCCGTGGTCACTGTGGTTTACACTTCGTATTGGTTTTGGTCCCTAATACTAACAGCCGTTAAAATTTGCTGTTAACATTTTTTAATTGACAATTTTACCCTTACCCTCATCATCTCCTTCCTATTTCTGTCATCTCTGCACACAAAAACACATTCAAATCAATACCCTAACCCGAATTAAAAGATCATCCAATCAAAACCCTTCTTGACGAGAACTTCCCACCAATCTGGGTATTCCGAGTCGAACCCCTACGTTCCGGCTGACCAATTTTGCCGGTGAGACCCCCTACGATTAGATCTGCACCGGCCACTGGCGATTGCTCATAAGCTAACAACGGAGTAGAAATGGAGGAGGGATCCCCCCTAAACAGACCATTCTGATTGTGATGGTGGTGGTCCGCGATCTCCGGCAGACCAACGAAAACAACTGCATTTGAGCTTTTCCGATCTGGAGCTGTAGGAGACGAAATCTGTTGAATCGCATGAGTATTCCCTCTAAGTTGACCCTTTCGAATCGACTGATTCGGGTCCACCGGCCCATACACGCCGCCAACGGCCGCCGCCACCTCCACGTCATTTTTTAGTCATGGAGAAAGATTGGTTTCTGGAGGTTTTCTAGCCCGATTGGAATGCCTCGACATAGCAGACTAATAGTAATATTGATTCCGAGCAAGATGGGGGAATTTTCAGACCCAACCTTTGGCCGATTTGGCCGGAAAATCGAAAACGGTGCCGAAAAGGATTTTACCGTTGTAATCTCTCTCTATATCTCTGTTTATCGAAAACGGTGCCGGAAATAGGAAGGAGATGATGAGGGTGAGGGTAAAATTGTCAATTAAAAAAAAGTTAACAACAAATTTTAACGGCTGTTAGTATTAGGGACCAAAACCAATACGAAGTGTAAACCACAGTGAACACGGGTGTAATTACTGAGACTTAGCGACCAAATCCAAAACATTGTGTAAACCACAGGGACCATTCGTGTAATTGACTCATAGAGTTATATACCGCTGAGTATTTAAGGAAACCCGACATCCATGACGTTCAAAACCTATATACAAAACACGAGAACGCTCATGGGTTTCCTGGAATGCTTGGTAGTATATATTGTATGCATTGGGAGTGGACCAACTGTCCAAAAGCCTGGCACGGCCAATATGGCAGGGGTGATAAAAAATACCCAACTATAATACTAGAGGTTGTCGCCTCGCAAGATTGTGGATTTGGCACGCATTTTTTGGGGTTGTGGGTGCCAATAACGACTTCATTGTGTTAAATAACTCACCCTTATTTAATAACCTTCTTGACGATATTGCTCCTTCGGTCCCTATTGTTGTAAATGGAGTGACTTATCCGAACGGGTATTACCTAGCTGATGGTATTTACCCACAATGGGCAAGCTTTGTCAAATCATTTATTGTTGCACGAGACGAAAAACGTGCTTACTTCAAACGATGACAAGAAAGTGCAAGAAAAGACGTAGAACGTGCATTTGGTGTCTTACAGGGGCGTTGGGGATTATTCGCCAACCGGCTCGTTCGTGGAGTGTCAACAAGTTACGTAGAACCATGTACACATGCATCATATTGCATAACATGATTGTAAAAGATCAAAACTTTGCCATAAGCGATATGAACGAGTTGTATGTTACTCCACAACTTAATTTACAACGTACTTGGATCGAGAGAGCCGAAATATAACGACTGAGATCAAGGGAATTACGTGATAAACGTACACACGAATCACTCCAACGAAATATTATGGACCATATTTGGCAACGATATCAAGAAAATCGTATGTAATTTTCGGGAATATTTTTAAAAAAATTCGGTAATTTTTATTTATTTTTTTTTCGGTTTTTTATATTTATTCGGTATTTGTATTTCTTAATTTGTAGTTTGTATTTGTTGTTTAAATGAAATATTAAGTTGTTTGAAAAAAGGAAAAAGAAAAAAAAAGAGGTGGGGGCCCAAATGGTTTAAGTGATGGTAGATGGGGTATTTGATGGTTTTGAATGTGAAATGTGAAATGGTGATGTGGCGCAGAGGTGGCGCAGAGGTTGCGCAGAGGTGGCATTTGACTTAAGGTTACCACACCCATTGCTCTTAAGGTTGTTTTTTGGTGTGGACTATTAACTAAGAGTTAGAAGTTTTTTTAAAATTAATTTGAGATATTGAATAAGTTTTTAATCCATAAAAATTTGGGTTTATAAAATTATTATATTATATTTTATAAAATAACCCCTTTGATTTATAAAAAAAAATAATAATTCAATTTACAGTTTTGAATAAAGGAAAAAAGTTGAAATATATAGACTGAGAAAAATAAAACCGTTATACAGTAAAACCTCCATAAATTAATAAGGTTGGGACTAAGATATTTTATTAATTTAGCGAGATATTAATTTATCGATAAATTAATAAATTATTAATTTAAAGATAATATTATTATAAAATCAACTTATCTAATACGTATTTACATATTCACAGGACCTTCAAAATTCTGCATCACATTCACAAGACCTTCAAAAGTCCCACATTAATGAACTTGTCAAGTTCAATGTACATAGATCTAGATTGATCACTATAAAATGTCTAATGATAAATTTTAAAATCACATTAACTATGGCTTCTAAACTAAAAGGTGTTAAAAAATCAACGATGACCAATCAACAACGGAAACTATTATGCGAGTATCGATTGAAGATGAAGTTGATGATGATTCAGTTTCTTTGAAACCGGTCACTAAAAAATAAGCATTGCAAGTGGCAACAACTCTTCACAAATTCTTGTCGCAATACGAGAATACAATGTCTCAACTCTTAAGTGCAATTAAGAGATTTAAAGATAAACTCAATATAGATTTGAAGTTCACAAAAAAACAAGTGACCATAAATTCATTTTTTACTTAATAACTCTAGAATTTTGGAATTTTATTTTAGTAATTATTAATTTATAGTTTGGTTGAGACTAATATATTTACATTAGAATTTCAAAAAAATATTATCTTATTATTTTATGGATTGGGTCCGATTTTGTACTAGCCCCAAGTTGGGACCGGATAAATTATTAATTTTATCGAGGTTATTAATTTATCGAGTATTAATTTATGAAAGTTTTACTGTAATATAGAGGCTTAAAAAGTAAAAAAAACAAATTGATTTAAAAAAGTAACAACAAGAAGATTCAAACCGCTAACCTCCTTATATACATGCAAGGATGCTAGCCACTTGCGCTAGTAGATGTATGTGTCTTATTTCGCCTTTTCGGATATATATTAATGTAATCAAAATAGTATAACAATAAAAAAAAGTCCCAAAAATTTACCGTACCGAATTTTTTCGAATAGTAGTACGTGTTACCGTGTGCTAAATATTACCTCCGCCTTTGATTACGGGGTACTCGCCGCCATATTTTGCGGGTACCTTGCTATATTTATTTGATATGTGAACATATTAAATGTCAACTCAGTTTTGATTTAGGGAGCCAAAAAGTTTCATTATCCTTCGGTTCTTATCGAGTTTTAGAATGAACGTATGTAGCTTCCATTAGTTACTTTCTTGACATCTTTGTCGATGATCAAACTGGAGGCATTATCTAAGACTTGTTGTATTCCAAATTACCTTTACGTATAGCAAATGTTTGATTTTATTCACACTTAACAAGTTGGATCATGAAAAATATTTATAATAATAAAATATTAAAAGTTAAATTAATGAAGTTCTTTAAGATTGTCTTTACAAAATATAACATGTATTAAAAATGGGAAATAATTTTGCTACCACACTTTTTGATGCCTATACCACACTGTACAATTAAATCTGCATACTGTACAAGTAAACAATGCAATAGTTGTGCTAGATAATTAAAACATGTGGTGTAAAAATCATCACCTATTAAAAATTTGTATTTTCATTACTGGAGTCTGGAATGATGATATCTAAAAAGCATCAGATAATTATTGATTGATTTACTTATTTAGGGTATGGATCAATAGAAAAGGATCCTTATTTGAAGAAGTTGAAGAAACAATATATTTTCGTAAAATATACATATATGTATATATACATATATATTCTTACCATATATATATATATATATATATATATATATATATATATATATATATATATATATATATATATATATATATATATGCATATTCAATGCCCGATATATATGTATATATACACATATATATACATATGCATTTTACGTAACTTGCATTTTCAGTCGGAACTTGCATTTTTATATACGAAAATGCATATGTATACCATATATATATGTGTCTATATATACATATATACGGTATATATATGAACGTATGTATATCTATGATATGAATATATATGTATATATACATATATGTATGTACATGTATACATATATGTATATTTTATGAAAATTCATTGCTTTTTCAACTTCTTCAAATAAGGATGCTTCTTTCTTGATCCTTATTCTACATATTTATAGTACATCGTAATTATTGATTGATTTACATATTTATAGTACATCGTTTTCATTAAGGTCCTAAAAATTATTTTTATCATTATCCAAATCAAGGTTATAAAAAACTTAAGACGGGGTGTTGCGGTATAATCAAGTCTTAAGTCTTACAAGCCATGGTAAATCAATGCGTTTTTTAGGTGTAACTTAAGACGCCAAATTTTTATCTAACTTACATATTTCTGTATATCAAATTCAAAAAAGATGAATTTTGATTTATATGATAATTTATGTTTAGTTTATACAAAATGTTACATGCATGTAATTTTTTTAATTATATATATCATTATTTTTTAAAAATCATATTCTTATTAAAAATTAAATTTCATAACCCGCCAAAAAAAAATCACGATAAGGCGCACCCTTATATCGTTTTATCTTCTGTCACGCTTTACCCAATCGCCACAAATTATTTCATAATTTTTGAGTCATACTTCACACCTTAAAGCCGTCATCATATTTCTTTTAGAACCTTTGCCCAAATTTTAAATAGCTTAAAGCCTTAAACCCATTGCTTTTGGAATGGGCATGTTAGTTCCCAGCATAAGTACAAACATGAATGAGATAAATAGATAAAAAGAAAAAAATGTTTTAATATATTATAGGACCCTATATTTGCGATCATGTTACCCATGCCCTCGATTTTCTCCTATCTTGTATTCGCTTAGTATTTGATTACCTTATCCCTGCTCATTTGGGACCACTTTTCAACTTAAGACATTTTAATGAACGTTTTAGAATGACTGATTGTTAGATTAGTTTGTGTGGCTTATTAAGTTATTATAGCCACATCATATGAGCTTTTTTTTTTGAACGGCAACAAAGGAGATTGGGAAGGAGCTTCGGCAAAGCATCACCCCCACCACGAAAACCCGAAAACTAAAATAAAAAAGCTAACAAGGAGCTAGCACTACGGTACATAGAAACAAACAACAAGAAAAGCAAAACAAACAAGGAAAACACTCCCAATAAGACATAAACAACTCCTAGCGGAAAACAAATTAAGCAAAACACAATTTAGGATCCGAGAGGCAAACACCCCACTTGTCAGCCGATATCTTCCAACGAGAGCAGGATTTAATCCAAAAAAACGTCATAGCTTGTATGTTAGCGAACACCTCAGCCGTGAGCCTACCATGAGAATTAATATTGCGAAAAACCCGGTCATTCCTACATTTCCAAATGGACCAGAAGGAAGAGTAGATGACACCCAAAAAAACATTACTCATGTCGCCTTTAAAATTAGACCTATTTCCCCACGAAAAGAGGTCGGGCAGATTAGAGATGTTGCCGATCGGGACACCCCACCATCTACCAATATCAGCGATAATGGATCTTGCAAGAGGGCAAGAACAGAACAAGTGGTCCTTGGTTTCGTCAGCCTCATCGCACAGAGGACAAGAAGTAGATAACAAAGTAATACCATGGGAGCTAAGATTGGTTTTGGTAGGCAATCTCCTTAACGCAATCCGCCAAGCATTAATACAAATTTTAACCGGAAATGAGCTTTAACACATTAAACCATACGGGTCTTTGCTCTAAACTTGTGTCAAAAGTCTGGTGCTATCGGTTTAACACAGAGTTAAATGTCATCTTTTTTTTTTTAATTGTGATAATTGTTTTAAGTTATATAGTGGGTTTTAAAATGATGCTATAGAAATGTTATCTGATTGAACGTAATTTTGAGATGAACGTTTAAACAATGTTAGATAAGTGAAAATGTTGTTGACATAATATCATACCTTGTGCTCTTAGTAAATTATATAGGTTAGTTTGAAATTAACTTAATTATATAATAATAGCAATTAATGATTTTAAAAAATCTAGTGTTTTTTCTCTTTAAGTGAAATTGGTTGAACTATGCATATATCTTTGACCGAATTTTAATCTTATAAATCATACTTCCTCCGATTCAAAATAAGTGGAACACTTTCTTAATATGGGGTGATTCAAAATAAGTGATACACTTTCCTTATTTGGTAACTTTTATATATAAAATTACCATTTTACCCCTACTTAACTTTATTAAACCTCATTAATTATTCTCTTCTTTCTTTTTCTTCAATAAAGCCAAGATTATAGTGCGACCCTCTTCACTAATTATTCTCTTTAATCTATCATAATCTCTATTAAAATATTTTGCATCAAAAAGTGTGAAAGTAAAAATGTAACACTTATTTTGAATCGGAGGAGGTATCTCTTACAAGAAAACCAAATGTTATTTATATTGTAATTATTGTTAGCGCTAATTGTTGAAAAGAAAAGTTGTTTCATCACTTGCAATTTTCAACTTTTCCAAATAGTACTTTTCTAGTCAAACTATGTGTAAGTGGTTCGTCAACTCAGAGTTTTTGTGAGTTTAAGTTTTGTTTGAATCCTATGTAATGTATTTAAGGGTGGACTTACTATGGTGTACGAGGTTGCCCGGGCAATCCTTCAAACTTTTCAAATTAGTGTTAATTTTTTTTTTCTTTTTAATGTAGGTGACACCCATAAAAAAAAATTCGACGAATATTCCTATGTTGCAGAAAAATAATAATAATATATGTTCTATTTAAATATTTGTTAAAAAGATAGGTTAAGAAAAATATAATTAAAGTCCAATAAAAAATAAGTAAAGCCCATTACTCCGTATTTATTAAATTTCTATTATTTATTAAAACAATAAAACATCGTTCTTTCCTTTTGTTATATAGGTTATTAAAATTGGTTTTGATTTTTTTGTTTTCAATTGCAACAGTTGAAATATGCTTTTCCGCAATGAAATTTCTAAATACCAATTTGCACGCTAAAATGGGTGATTATTTTTTGAATCAACTGTTGATTCGTGCAGTAAAAAAAAGCGCTTTTAGATGTTATAGTTAAAGTGTAATTAATCGTTTTCAGAAAATGAAAGAACGCAGAGGTCAACTTTAGATAGTAATTTATAAACGTTCTTTTGACATATATAATGAAATCGTACTTTCCAATTTGTTTTTATATAGTGTGAGTTAACAAATTGTGCAACCTCTCAGATTTTTTTCTGGGTCCGCCACTGAATGTATTATTAAGACCACTCCCAATGGTGGTGGCAATTGATACCATTAGTTTTTGCCAAATCAGCGCCACGTCAGCTCAACCTTCAACCGACACTAAACTGACGTACCCATGCCAACAATACATCTTCCCTTAAATTTTTTGGGACCCATCATTACAAAATACACGCACACAAAATACTCCTTTGGCCCCACCTACCCAACTCACGGCTTCCTTCCCGCCCGTCTCCAAACCGGCGTAGCCAAACTGACGGAACCACTGGCGGTCCCGTGCCAATGGCTTCTTCAAACCGGCGATAAAGTGGCTCTAAACTGACGAGATTGTCAGGACGGGTTTAAGTTGTGTAAGTGTTTGAATGTATATTTACAATCAAACAAAACGAGAGTTATATAGAATTATAATTAATCAATCTGTAAAGCGTGTTCAAAGTTAAAAAAGGTTACATATGTATAGTCAGCAACATATATCTATCATCTGTCAAATATTAAAGAGAGATAAATGTTAATCTTTTCTCTATTTTACCGTATTATAAAAGTTATCTTTATTGATTGAAACACCAAATTTTCATGATAACAATAATGAGTTGCGTTCAAAGAGTTCCATTATTTTTACAAAATTCTGAGGAATAAATATCAACCATTGATCAATATGATTTAATGGTCAAGATTAATCACATACTTTATACATGGAGGGTTATTTTAGTCATTTTAAAAAAAAAATATACATTTTAATTTTTTTTAATTTTTTAATTTTTTTAATTTTTTTAATCTTTTAAAGTTTTTTTTTATTATTTTTAAATTTTTTTTTCATTAATAACACATGATGTGATTGCATATTGAATCATATGTGATTATATACTGAATTACATGTGATTGAACTAAAACACCAAACATGATTAAATATAATCACATTTGATTTTATACTAAAATCACATGTGATTAAGTACTACACGTAATCATTAAATAAATATTATTTTTTAATGAAAATAATAATATAAAAAATAAAAAATAATTAAAATAAAAAATAAAAAATAAAAAAAATTGATTTTTTTTTTAAAATATGTGATTAATCTTGACCTTTAGATCTTATTGATCAATGGTTAAGATTTGTTACTCGGAACTTAATAAAAATGATGGAACTCCTTGAACATTTTCTCTAACAACAATACCAAACTTTACAAAGAATAATTTAATACCAATATTTACAAAAAAAGAAAAGAAGAAAAAAAGATTTTTTTTTTATTTTTAATTCAATTTGTCTTTTCCCAAATAAAAAAGAAGAAGCAGTTAATATAAATATTATTTTTGTAAACAAACTAATAGAATTGTTATAAATTAGATATGATTATGATCCTATTAGCACTTCATCAAAGAACTTGCTACATCTATAACAAGAATATAAGATGAAGAACAATAACTAGAAAGAAGAGAGAAAGAGAAGTATGTAAACACTTATGAAAATGTTGAGGTGCATTTTATTTATTCATCTCATGAGGTATTTATACTAAAATTTTACCCATGATTTACATGTACATACAAAACATAAGGTAAACTAGTAGACATAGATTTGATGGAGAAGACATGAAGGTTGAAAATGTGTACATCCATTTAATGGTTTTGTCATCTTCATATTCATAATACCCCCCTTGGATGGCACATTTTCCAACTACTACTGCCTCGTTAAAAACCTTTGCTAAAGAAAACCCAGTGGGAAAAAACTTTAGCGAAGGGAAAAAGAGTGCAATGTATAGTTTACTCCCCCTCATTTGTGTAATTTACTATTTTTCACATGATATGCACATGTCACATTCCGATACCCGATACATGCTTTCTAAAGATTGCAGTGGGAAGTGCCTTCGTGAAAAGATCTGCTGCATTGTTACTGGATTGAACATACTTTATCTCAACTTCATGATTCTTTATAAGCTCTTGATTGTATTCGAAAAACTTGGAGGAATATGTTTTGTCCTGTCGCTCTTGATATATCATTCTTTAATTTGATTGACACATGCTGCGTTATCTTCATATATTAAAGTTGGGACTTTATCTTTATCCAGTCCACATGAAGTTAGTATGAGTTGTGTCATTGATCTTAACCATGCACATCCTCTGCTTGCTTCATTTAGTGATATTACTTCGGCATGATTTGAAAATGCGGCAACAAGTGTTTGCTTTTGAGAACGCCAGGAAATTGCAGTACCTCCATTCATGAAGACATATCCAGTTTGAGATCTTGCTTTATGAGGATCAGAAAAATACCATGCATCTGCATAACCAATCAATCCTTGTTTTGAATCATTAGGATAAAATAATCCTAAGTCACTAGTTCCTCGAAGGTATCGGAATATGTGCTTGATCCCGTTCCAATGCCTTTTTGTCGGTGATGAACTGAACCTTGCTAATAAGTTTACAGCAAAAGAAGTGTCAAGTATGGTACAATTAGTAAGATACATTAGGGCACATATTGCATTAAGGTATGGTACTTCTGGACAAAGAACCTCCTCATTTTCTTCGCATGGGCGAAATGGGTCTTTGTCAATATTTAGTGATCTAACAACCATTGGAGTACTTAAAGATTTGGCTTCGTTCATATTGAAATACTTCAAGATCTTTTCTGTATAATTCGATTGATGTACAAGTATTCCATTAGGAAAATGTTCAATTTGTAATCCAAGACAATACTTGGTTTTCCCAAGATCTTTCATTTCAAATTCTTTCTTTAAAAGTTCAATAACTTCAAGAATTTCTTTATTCGTTCCAATGATGTTTAGATCATCAACATATACAGCTATGATCACATATCCAGATCTTGTTCTTTTAATAAATACACATGGACATGTAGTATTCTTTTTGTAACATTTACTTGTCAAGTAATTACTTAAACGGTTATACCAGATGCGTCCAAATTGTTTTAACACATATAAATATCTTTGTAGTTTAATTGAATACATTTCTTTAGGTTTTGTATTCAATGCTTCAGGCATTTTAAACCCTTCAGGAATCTTCATATATATATATATATATATATATATATATATATATATATATATATATATATATATATATATATATATATCACTATCAAGTGATCCATATAAGTAAGCAGTAACAACATCCATAAGACACATCTCTAAATTTTTAGAGACTGCAAGGCTGATTAAATACCTACAAGTGATTGCATCCATAACTGGAGAATATGTTTCCTCATAATCAATTCCAGGTCGTTGAGAGAAACCTTGTGCTACAAGTCTAGCTTTGTATCTTACAATTTCGTCTTTCTCATTTCTTTTTCGAACAAAAATCCATGTATACCCTAATGGTTTCACAACACCAGGTGTTATAATAATAGGTCCAAATACCTTTCTCTTATTGAGAGAATTCAGTTCAGCTTGTATAGTTTCTTTCCATTTAACCCAATCATGTCTATTTTGACATTCATTAACGGACTGTGGTTCAGAATCATCATTCATAATATCACATGCAACAACATAAGAAAATTTCTTATCAATATTTTCTATAGCATTACTTTCCTCAACTGGAGGATTGTTTTGTGTTTCTTCATGAACACTTTCCTCACGATCAATTGCATTTTCTGTTGGTTTTCTTTTTCGAGGATTTTTATCCTTTGAACCAATTGGTCTTCCACGCTTCAAGCGTGTCTTAGATTCTTGAGTGACTTTATCATTAGATTGCCTATTTGGAATTTCAATTCGAGCTGGAGTATTAACAGCTGGTATATATGATTTAGTCACTGTTTTTGTATCAGTATATTTATCTGGCAATTGATTAGCTATTTCTTGGAAATGCATTATCTTTTGAACTTCAGTTTCACATTGTTTTGTGCGAGGATCAAGATATGACAAAGAAGGTTTATTTCATGAGACATCCTTTTCATGGTTTTTCTTTTCTGCACCTAAGGGTGGAAAAACTGATTCATTGAATTGACAATCAGCAAGACGTGCTGTAAAAACATCACCTGTTAAAGGTTCAAGATATCTTATAATAGACTTTGTCTCATATCCAACATATATACCCAACCTTCTTTGGGGACCCATCCTTGTACGTTGTGGTGGTGCAATAGGAACATATACTGCACATCCAAATATTCTAAGATGAGAAATATTTGGTTCTTGACCAAAAGCAAGTTGTAAGGGAGAGTATGCATTATATAAACTTGGCCTTATGCAAATTAATGATGCAACATGTAATATTGCATGACCCCATATGGAAACTTGAAGTTTGGTTTGCATTATCAATGGTCTAGCTATTAGCTGTAGACATTAAATTAATGATTCAGCTAAACCATTTTGTGTGTGTACATGAGCTACTGGATGTTCAACAACAATCCCTACAGACATGCAATAGTCATTGAATGCTTGGGAAGTAAATTCACCAGCATTGTCCAGTCTTACTCTTTTGACTGTATAATCAGGGAAATGTGCTCTAAGTTTTATGCTTTGAGCTAAGAATTTTGCAAATGCCATATTACGAGATGATAATAGGCAAATATGAGACCATTTGCTAGATGCATCTATCAAGACCATAAAGTATCTAAATGGTCCAGATGGTGGATGAATTGGTCCACATATATCACCTTGAATTCTTTCAAGAAATCTAGGTGATTCCTTGTCAACTTTCATCGGTGAAGGTCTTATAATTAATTTTCCAAGGGAACAAGACGTACACGGTTTCATATTACTTGTTTGAGGGAACTTCTGGTCCTTCAATGGATGACCATGTGTATTCTCAATTATCCTTCGCATCATTGTTAATTATGGATGACCTAACCTGTCATGCCATAAACTAAATATCCCAGGATCACAATGTTTTTCTTGAACTACCATATTTGATTCTACTTTATTTATATATGTATGGTGTAAAGTTGAATCAAATTTTGGTAATTTCTCCAACACTCGATTGTCGTTTATAATAAGCGTAAATTTCTTATTATCTATTGTTTTGGTTTGCGAGTCATATCCGTTAAGATATATATCACCAAAACTCAATAGATTTCTGCTTGACTTTGGAGAAAATAAGGCATTATCTATTTGGAATTTTGTACCTTTAGGTAATATGAAATTAGCTTTTCCAGTTCCCTCAATCAAGTCTACATGACCCGATATAGTACGTATTGAACCCTTTGTTGGGTTTATTTTGGAAAAGTATTTCTTCGATTTCAAGATAGTGTGTGTAGTACCACTATCTGCTATTAAAAGATCTCCAAGATTTCCTTGATGTTGTGCTCCATTTGAGCTCATATTGAACTTCACATATGAAAAACAAATAATGAGGTTATTATAAGAAACTTCATTTATTGAAGGGAAATATATTACAGACTTATTTATTGAAGGGAAATATATTACAAACTACATTTATTGAAGGGGAATACATAACATAAGACAGAAAGCAAGTAAAAACATGCCACAACAAACAACTGATTTCCTTAGTTTATGTCTTCCATGTCATTGCAGAAATCGAGAACACTGAGGTTGGTAATATCATCAATGTTGAATTCCATGTTGTTAGTTTCAACATTATCAACGAGATTTACTTTTTTTCCCTTTCCTTTGAGGGAAGCTTGGTAAAGTTCACAAAGATGTTCAGGTGTGCGACATGTCCTACACCAATGGTCTGCGCAACCACATATATAACAACAACTCTCAACATGTTTTGATTTTCCAGCATCATACCTTGCCCCTTTGGCCTTATCTTGTGGTTGGACACTGTTCTTTTCAGTGACATTATAATCAGTAGTTTTATAAACACGACCACAACCACGATTATAGTAGTTGCCTTTTCCACGACCATTTTTATGGTATGGGTTTCGATTAAAACGCCCACGGCCTCGTCCATAACCACGCCCACGTCCTCGTCCTCGTCCACGTGTATTGTTTCTAGGACCATCAGTGTTAGTAGCATTTACTTCAGGAATTGCTACTGATCCCGTTGGACGAGATTCATGGTTTTTCATTAAGAGCTCATTATTTTGCTCTGCAACAAGAAGACAAGTATTCAGTTCAGAATACCTCTTGAAATTTTGCAATCGATATTGTTGCATTTAGTTAATGTTTGATGCATGGAATGTGGAGTATGTTTTCTCCAACATATCTTCGTCAGTAAGCCTTTGCCCACAAAATTTAAGTTGGCAACAGATTCTGAACAGACCAGAGTTATACTCAATTATTTTTTTAAAGTCCCGGAACCTCAGATTTCGCCGTTCATCTTTGGCACTTAGAAGTATAACTTCCTTTTGACGATCAAATCTTTCCTTTAAAGACATCCAAAGAACACATGTGTCAGTGACATCTAGATATTCAAATTTTAACATGTCTGTGGATTCCGAATTCAGTGATTAAGCAACAATAACAATGAGATTGGAAGATTGGATTGAAGAACAAGATGAAGCTTTGCACACAAAACGTCCGTACAATTTCAATAAGTCGGCAAAGGTTAATGACAATAAGGTTACAACTAGGTATTTATACCTAGGCCTAATATTGACTAATAACATAAAATACCCCTAGACTATTGATTACAATAAATGTCACATTACACCCCTTGACTAATAAATACACTAAAATGTGACCCAACAATCTCCCCCTTTGTAACAATAGTCTGGGAAGCATATCTTCGAAATCTTCATCTTTAGCAAAAGCCTAGCCTTGTAGATTTTTCGTTGTATAATGATGTATCAGGATCAGGCTTGAGCTTTGTTAATCTGTGAAAACAAATACTTCTTGTAGCTTTTCAACCACAAAAAGTATTTTGAAGACTTTACTTTGAAGATACATATTGATCGACCAAAACTGAGACCCATAATGATAGAGAGATTAACATCGGAAGTCTTTTCTTGAAGTTTCTGGCTTTATGTCGATCAATGATTCTTAATAATTGTTGTTCGGGAAAATTGTTGATAAGGTTTATGCTCCCCCTCAAACAGACAATTATTTCTTCATGGAGTCTTCGGTTCCTTGTTTACTCTACCTTCACTGGTGCATATGTGTCTTTTTGATGTGGAGTAAGTTAGGCTAATACATTCTCCCCCTCATGATGAACTAGATTTATCTGAATCATCATGTAACAGGAAGAATCTCCGAAGCTTGTGGATGAGAATGTGTTGAATAATTATATATTCATATTTTGAATGAATCAATATATAACACATTTTACATCCTAATCAAATAGGTAAACCGGGATCACATAGATTTCCCGTTAACATGACAGTTGAAAAACTGTGTGCCTACGTTCAGTGTTGGCTTTGATGTTAGTACTGGTAGGATTTCCATTCAATTATCGTGGAATACCAATAAGTTTGGTATCACTATGAATGTTCCGACAATATCACTAGGATATGCTTGGTGGAATGCGTGTGTCCTAGAGAAATTTAATTCGGTTCTAGACTCTATACGTGGACAAACGAAGGCGAGGACTGGAGGTAGATCCTCTATTTCAATATCAACAATCTCCAAATGAGATGTCGATAGTAGATGTGGTAATCTCCGTGATTTTGAAACAAGTACTTTTTGTACTTGAGTGGTCAGTGGGGGTTGTGCATTGCATCACTGGGTCCATGATGTCTTAATCAGAAAGCAACTTATGCAGTCTGATATAGATGTGGTTACCCGGTCTTTTGTTCGGTTTAGGGAGGGTTTTCCGTTTTCTTTAACCCTTTCTCACACACTCCTCACTCAATTCACTTTTTCATTTTCAACCACACCCTCATTTTTGTCTTACCATGAGATAAGCTGATTTGCACCCCATACTTCATACCCCCTCTTAATTTTTACCTCAGCACACCCCAATCAAGATCCCATGATACTTGATTCTGCTCACCTAGACCTAGGGACCCTCACTTTTTAGTTCCTATATTGTCGGTGGCTCCGGGGAATATCATGCTGGATTTAGCAGATCATAGGAGTAATTTGAGAGTAGACTATTACGCTCATGTGCATTTTAATCAGCGTTTTAAAGATGTTTCATTTTAGGAGGTTCACATGCATTTTTTTTATTTTTTTTTCGGTAACAGTGGACTCACATAGAGTATCCGTTAGCACATGGTATGAATCGGTAGTCGTTTGTACAACCGTTGAGTCAAATGTGTGACCTGCATTTAGAGTTGGCGTGATTTTAGCTCTAGCAGGATTTCCACTCGATCCTCGTGAATCATCAGATTGTGATGCCACTACAGTGTTCCGATGGATTCACGGAGATCCGTTTTTGTAGTGCAAGTGTCCTATATTGGAAGATTTTTTAATGTGAGATCTAGACACACTGTGCAGACAAAGAGACGTAACCCGGGGCAGGAGGTTATTGTGATTCAATAACGACAAACTCCGAATGAGCAGTCAGTAGATTATGTGCTACGTCCCTAATGAATTGAAACAAATTCCTGTTGAGAGGAATCTGAGTGGTTGGTGGTGGAGTGCAGATGCTTTACTGGGCCAGCTAAGTCTAGTGAAACATTCAACGTATGAATGATCACCTATTTGTATGGTTGCCCAATTTGTTAACGGTTTGGATGCACTCAAAGGTGTGTATTCTTGTTATTATCATGTTTACACATCACCTTGCACTCACCTAGATCTATGCCCTAGACTTATACCCTCACATTTACCAATCGGTTAACAAGTATTTCCCTTGGAAGGTAAGACCGGTTCTGGCAAACCATGGGAAGGTATTGTCTTTTGAAAAAAAATTGTTTATTTATGCAATCGGGTATAAAATTTTTAATCTTCAAAGTTTCTCCCCCTTGAAATACTAATTTTCCCCCTAGAATTATTATTTCTCCCACTCGACAAAATAAAGATATATAAAATTTTGTAGATTAGAAATGTACCTTGTAATAGCAGTAGAGGGGTGGAGAAGAGTTTTTACAGTTATGTGTTTTCTGATTAAGAGTGGGTTTCAAGCTGGTGTACTTGAAAGCCATTAAACGGTTAGGAACGGGTTATACACTGATGTGTGCATAAGCCGTTGCTGTAAAGTGCGAGTCATATACTGAAGTGTATATAAGTCATTCTGAAAAGATTTAAACAGTGAAAAGCCTTTGGCAGAAACAAAATTGAAATTAAAGAAGAGAAATGATTTATGTTTTGAGATTTAACATACCAAGCTTAGACACAAGAAAGTTAAACCGTTTTTCGTCTAAAGCTTTGGTAAATAAATCAGCTAACTGAAAGTCGGTGGATACGAAGTACAATTCCACATTTCCTTGTTCAACCTGATCTTTGATAAAATGATATCGTAGATAATTATGTTTAGTGTTGGAATGTTGAACAGGATTGCGTGAAATTGCAATTGCACTTCGTGAGTCATAATATAAAGGAATACAGCTGTATGAAAAGCCGTAGTCTTTCAATTGTGACTGCATCCAAATTACCTGGGATAGGCAGCTTGCAGCAGCAACATACTTCGCTTCGCCAATTGAAAGAGATACACAATTTTTTTTCCTTGATGTCCAACTCACCAATTTATCACCAAGAAATTGAGCACCTCCAAAAGTGCTTTTACGATCCAACTTACCGCCAGCATGATCAGCATCAGAGAATGTAGACAAGTGAAACGAAGTTTCCTTGGGATACCAATGACCAAGATCTCGAGTACCTTTTATGTAACGAAAGATGCGTTTGACTGCTTGAAAATGAGACTCTTTGGGAGCAGCCTGATACCGAACACAAACGCAAGTCGAGAACATAATATCTGGTCGACTAGCAGTTAGATATAATAATGACCATATCATGCCTCGGTAGTTGGTTACATCATCAAGCTTACCAGCGGGATCAACATTCAATTTTGAGCAAGGTGACATTGGTGTAGAAATTGATTTACAGTCATCCATGAGATACTTCTTCAGCAAGTCAGTGATATATTTTGATTGATTTATGAAGATCCCGGTAGGTAACTGACAAACCTGTAGACCCAGAAAAAAATTCATCTCCCCCATCATACTCATTTCAAATCTTTTGATGCTAAGATCTGAAAATCGTTTACAGTATTTAGGATTTGTGGAGCCAAAAATAATATCATCTACATAAATCTGAATGAGGACGATATCTACCCCTTGGCGTTTGATGTATAGAGTTGTGTCCACTTTGCCTTTTGAAAAACCAAAGTCGACTAAAATGTTTGATAGAACATCATACCACGCACGAGGAGCTTGCTTCAAACCATATAAAGCTTTATCAAGAATATAGACATGGTTAGGCAAGTGTGGATCGACAAATCCTTCAGGTTGATGAACGAAAACTTCTTCACTGAGAATGCCATTAAGAAATGCAGTTTTTACATCCATTTGATAGATTGTAAAATTCTTGTGAGATGCATATGGCAGAAAGATTCGGATGGCTACTATTCTTGCAACTGGGGCAAAAGTTTCTGCATAATCGATGCCCTCTTGTTGAGAATACCCTTTAGCAACCATGCGTACTTTATTTCGAATGACAATCCCATTTTCATCCTTTTGTTCTTAAAGATCCATTTTGTTCTTACAGATCCATTTTGTACCAACAACAGACTTCCCAGGTGGTTTTGGAACTAGACGCCAAACTTTCAATCGTTCAAATTGATTGATTTCCTCTTGCATTGCAAGAATCCAGTCTGGGTCTGTTAGAGCTTCGCTGACTTTCATAGGTTCATTAGAGCTTAAGAAAGATGAGTATTGACATTCATCAGCAGTTTCTCTACGAGTTTGAACAGAAGATTCAGGATTTCCAATCACTTGATGTAAAGGATGCTCTTTGGTCCATTTCAGAATATGAGGAAGTGGAAGTTGACCTGAATTATGTTGGAGGTATCAGTGAATGCGGGACCATAGCAGTTTGAGAATTGGATGAAGAAGGTGGAGGATCGACTTTTTGAACATTGAATTTGGAGAAATCAATCACCAACTTTGGAGCTTGAGCTGGTGCAATGATTAAATCAGAAACACCGGCAGCTTGAGTAGGAGGTGAAGGAACATCCGGTGATGATTGAGTTCCCATTGATGACGAAGAAGAGTCTGAATTTGATACGGAGTCTTGTTGTAGGTTTTGTTGATGATAGAACGATTTTGAGTGAAACATGCCGTGTTGATGGCTTCAGCCCACATAGATAGAGGTAGCTTTGAAAATGAAAGCATTGTGCGTGCTGCTTCAACTAAGGTACGACATCTTCATTCTATTACTGCATTCTGTTGTGGAGTTCTAGCAGCGGAAAATTGATGGGTTATACCAACGGATTCAAGAAAAGAATCTAAGGTTTGATTCTTAAACTCAGTTCCATTATCAGTCCGAATGGTATTGACTTTTAACTCCAAATTTGTCTGAGTTTTCTTGATAAACGCGATAATTATATCAGCAGCTTCATCTTTGGTACGTAAGAAATGAACCCAGGTATAACGTAAGTAGTCATCAACAATTACTAACACATACCGTTTACCAGCAATTGATTGTACACTCATTGGTCCACATAGATCCATGTGAAGCAATTCAAGAGGTTTGGATGTACTTTGAACTGGTTTTGACTTATGTGATGTCTTCTTCATCTTTCCCATTTCACAAGATGAACAGAGATTATCTTTTTCAAATTTAACATCTGGAAGACCAGATACATGGCCACCTTTTACCAATTTGTTTATGGTTTTGAAATTAAGGTGAGAGAGGCGACGGTGCCATAACCATGATTCATCTGACGACGTTGTTGACATTAAACATACTTCTTCAAGTGGGACCACATCATTTAGATTGATAGTAAACAGATTTGTGTCACGAGATCCGGTAAGAAGTTCTTTTCCCTTATAAGTTCGAACAGCACACTTCTTTGTTCGGAAATTTACTTCTAACTCTTTATCACAGAATTGACCGATACTGAACAAATTGTGAGCAAGATCTTCGACATAAGTCACATTTCGAATGATTAAATTTTCACGAATGATATCTCCAATTCCCATGATAGCAGCCAAATGATCATTTCCAAACCGAACAGTTCCCAAATATTTATCTCTAAAATTTGTTAACAGGTTCTTGTTTCCAGTCATATGTCTTGAGCATCCAGAATCAAGATACCATATATTCTACATAAAACAATTAAAACAATTTAGGTACCCAATCAATTATGGGTCCTCTACAATTAGTAATGGATGTTTTATTTAGATTTTATTGAGGAATTAATTTAGAGATTTTGGGGAACTCTAGGAGGCAGTTCTGTGTAGGTTGTTTTGACAGACCATTTAAACGTTTTCTCGGGGGAATGTAAAATCCAGTTTGAATGTTCATTCTTGATCCAATTGTAATGAATAAACGTGGATTTTGTGTCACTCCTTCTTGATTTGGATTTCGGAGAATTGGATGAAGTACTTGAAGTTGACGATTTAGGTGTGGAGTGAAATCGAGATGTTTGACCTTGAGCGGACAACATTTTATTGGAGATGGGTGGGGAACCGGGAGAGCCATGCATCGGTTTGAAAACTTGTGATGATGAATGTTTTCGTTTGTAGTTCAGAGGACGAGAAGCAGATGTCTTGCATGAGTACGAGAAACAAGTTTTGCAAGATTTAATGAGTTTACCAGATCGATGTAGAACATCATTTTTAGGACCATACGAAGCATCTAGCCTAATGAAATATCTTTCATCATACTGAGAAATTTGTTTATTTGTTTGTTTGTCACAATATATCTTTTTACTGGTTTTATCATATTTAACAAACATATTATCACCATTAACAGTATAATTCAAAGGACGATAAACAGCAGAATCATAAACAGTACCAAAAGCCAATTTAGGAGAAATAAAATTCGTGGAGTTATTACATTTATTATCAACAGAAAAAGAAGAAACTAAAAACGAAGATGAACTAGACTTCTTAAGTCCCTCAGACTTAAGCATACTAGAACCGGACGACTTAGACTTCTTAATCTGGGCTACTCCTTTGTCTCCGACTGGCATGGGCTTCTTAAGCTTGGATTCTAAGGTTTTATCTGAAACATTTAAAACAGTTGAATTGTAGAACTTCTTTTTAAAATAACAGGGATTTTAATTGTAGAAGGCTTTTCAAGAGTTGCAGTTGGAGCAGAAGAATCAATTTTAGAATCATTTTGAACAGAAGAAGAATTGATTTGAACAAGTTTATCTTCTAAGTCATAAATTTTGGTTTGTAAAACTAATTTTTCTTTATACGTTTTGTTCAATTCTGCATAGTTGAAACTGATTTGTGCATTCTCCTGCTTTGCTCTGTTGAATGTCTCAATTTCTCTTTCTTGATCGGTCACTTTCATGAAGCTCTGCCAGATATCTCTTTGCATGTAACTATAGTCATATAGTGTTGGAAACACCCTACACGCCTTGCTGAGATTGTAGGGATTTAGCTACGCACCATGCGACTGATCAACCACTTGGGTCGACCTCCTAGTGTACTTGGTTTGAACCATGACTGACCAAGAACATGAACTTGTTCTTGACCGGTTAAAACCAACTAGCTGATTTAATCCCTAAATGCGGAACTGGGATTAAACCTAATCCTTACACCCTAAAGGATTGGGATGTTGGAGTTCTAGATTAGGTTAACAAGAAAGAAACCTTGTACAAATAACTCGAACACACACAATGAAGGTGTGTTCGTCGAACACTCACCAAGAACCCTAGGGTTCTTGGTGTTCTCGTCCGTCGCACAAGTGGAGAGGAAGAAGGAGTGTTCCATGAAACATACCTTAGGTTAATGCTTAAGATAAGTCCACTGATGATGAACACGATGAACGATCCTCTAGATGATCACTTGCAACGATCTTGGATCTCCAAAACTTGAAGAACACGAAGAGCGAATGAAGAACACGAAGAACGAAGAACACCAAATGGTGGTGTCTTGATCTCAGCCGAATGGAAGAAAGGGGGGCAAGGGTTCAGCTTTTTAGGTGTAACCTAATAAGTGATTCCTAAGCCCTCTATTTATAATAGATGGACTTTCACTTAGGGCCCTTTGAGTTTAATTAAGATTAATCTCTTAATTAAACTTATCCTTTTACACTTCCATCCCTTATAGTTTAACTAGTTTATTATTGTTGCACTTAACTATTAAATGGCTAGTATTAATACACTAATAATTCGGTACTCATATACACGAATTATATATGCTTGTATTTATACTTTTAATAGTTAATTATATAATAACCTTTATATAATTTACACAATAATATTATCCAATTACTATATGATTTAATAGCTTTAAATCATATCATGGATAACCTTTAATTAACACATTGTATATTTACTCAACTAGTAAATGTACAATCACTTGTATTAATTAGTTAGTTAAACTAATCAAGTAATAAGTTAAACTTAACTTAATACTTAACCGATTCATAATGACTACTATGAATCATTCCTCTTCGTAGTATCGTTGCATAACTTGCTCGTATTACATGTACTCACCGGTGTGACCCTTAAGTGTTTCGTAGGCATGGATGTATCATCATAGGTTGACTAACTGTGCACATAATTCCTTCAGACTCCTACTTGTGCAAGTTTGTAACCTTTGTCTTAATGATACGAGCTACAGTGGCCTTTCTAGATGGGCATGTAGGTAACCAACCCCATAAAAACAGCTTATGTAACCCTGGTATAGTTTTATGAAAAACTCTTAATAGCGTCTCCTAGTAAAGAACACTCTATCTTTACATCTTGGGTAACGTTGTTAGGCTTATCCCTTGCAGCACGATATTTGTGATAACGAATACGAGCATGGTAGAAATTATCAACTCCTGTATTCGAAATCATTTTATGACTTCTTGATTCAAACTGCTGTGATAAACGACAAAGAACAAATCAGTTCGTTTGGGCACGGCCGTGCACTTGCCAGTTTCTTATAGAGTCAAAGGACATATAAATATCTCTCCTAAAGAGGAGGTGCAATTACCATCTTGTTATATTTCGATTTAAAATACAACTTCCTTTGTACCTAATATCGCTTCGTATGACAAACGTGTTGGAATACGCTTCACGTACATAATATATAGTTATATGGCTAGACGCATGTGAGCCTAAAGAGTCACACACTTATACACCAAATACCATTTAATATATATAATATAATTAGGGTAATTATATTATTTATATAAACTATAATTATTTGACTAGTTATGTTTTAATTAATTGTTAAGTTAAAATGTATTAGTGAGTACCTATAAGAAATCAAAAGAACAAGGGTCTAAGTGTCATATCTCCTAACTTGTAATTAATAGATATATACTTAAATTAGAGAGCAAGAAAGATTAACCCTAATCTCTCCCTTTTGCCCCCTCACGGCCGCAGAACAACACAATCGTGGGTAGCTCTTTGTTTGGTAGAGAATTCCACTGACAAAGAAGATACAAGCAAAATAGTTTGCTTTGTGTATCATACGGATATAATGCACAAGTTCTTTTGTAAACGTGGTGATTATTGATTGGCACATAAAACACACAGATCAAAAGGCATGCATTTCATCCCTTTAGTTGTTCGGTCATGTTGTATGTTTCGTATGACACGATTCCTTAAAAGGGACTAGCATCCCAATTGGTGTTCTAGACAAGGTGTAGTGTGGATACCATTAGAAGAATTCTACATTGAATTCTTGGAGTTCTTCATCCTCATTATTGGTGTAATCAAAGGCTTCAAGGGTATGATTATTTCATACTAACTCTTGATATTTTATGCTTAATTAGATTGTCAATATGTAGATCCTTGATTACTGACTTATGTTATATTTCCGCTACGTTTTACTTTGATTAAACCGTAAGACTTTACAGAAGGCGGGGAAGACCACCGAAGACTCCTTCAGTGACTTTTCGGGCCTTAAAGTCAGACTGAATTTTCTGGTAGATTGCATTTTTTCACAAAATGTTGGTTTCTACTTGCCCATGAATGTCATGGGGCAAGTGGGAGCCCATTGGGCTTATGTAGGCCCGTTTGGGTTCATGTTGCCCCGTCCCCTAGTTTGACCCTTCGGTCCGTCGTGATGACTCACGTGAGCGAACTTAGGATTTCATCGGTCGAGGTTTGCACAAAGTTTGTTGCATGTTTTATTTATGTTTGTGGTTGTCTTCTTTTCTAGTAGATACAAGTAATAAAACAATTAAAATACAATTTTAGACACAAACATTTAAACATCCAAACTTTTTATCATCTATGATTACTTGTTAATCATTAATGATTAATTTTTAATCTAAACTTGTATTTGAGATTAAACAAAGTTTAAATACGATTTGAACTTACACCTTAATAATCATTACATGTTTTTACCGTTTATTAACCGATTTATGAAGTGGTATGAATGAAGTACATGATTAATTCATATCTTAAATAAAATTTTATAATTAAAATTTAACATACCTAAAATTTAAGTCACGCCGTCCAATCGGTTGATAATCACTTGCTTCTATTTTTGAATTCACGTGAGACGTGGTTTGAATTTAGATCCGAGGTCATTATTCTCTACGCGTGAGACCTAGATATATTTTGACATGATTTCACATTGGATGACTTAATCGAGTTAACGGTGAGACCTTGACTCGCGGCGAAGATGCGACAAACATGCCACTTGACCCTAGATGCTTGTTCACTAGGTGCCATGAAGTCCCATACCTCTAAGAGTTGCATTAGTAATGCAATTGTTGATCGTCACCTACCTATTGGATCTATCATCTCTAGCAGATCAACTGATGCGGTGATAGAAGCTCAATGGGATCTTAGCTTTTAATTAAAATTTATTGGGTAGTTAATTGATTAAAAGAAATTATTATTGAAAATACTATTTTTTGAACTTTGTGTGTTATACAAATAACAACAACAAATCAAAACCTAAGTATCTCCACTCTAAAATCAGTTCTTGAAAACTGAAACTGACTAATATCAACTTTATCGACTGATATCGAACTCTAAGGATTGTCCTTAGAGATGAGAAAAAGTTGATACACCTATAAGAGGCCTTACCTGAGGCACCTCCTGTCCATGCTTCTGCTATTGTTCGTCAAGCCTTTACCGAAACGTTTAACGAACACCAAGAAGTCGCTACTCCTATGCTTGTGAGCATGAACCCCGAGCTCCGAAAGAACTTCGAGGAACTCACAGCATATGACACGATAAGCAAGTTGAAAATGATATTTTAACAACATGGAGAACATGAACTGTTCAAAAAAGTTAAAGCATTCCACGCTTATTAGCAGGAGGACGGCCAATCAGTCAGCACTTACATCATGTACATGAAATGCTATCTTGATCAAATAGAGCATCTTGGTTACCCATTGCCACAAGTTCTTGGAATGAGCTTGATTCTTACCTCACTATCCAAGGACCATGACCAGTTTGAAAAGAGTTTTAAAATTGCATAGCATGGGGAAGACAATTGTTGAATAACATGCTATAGTAAAACTGGTTGAGCAAAGGTTACCCAATACTTTTCTAGCAATCAGGGAAGGTAAAACCGCAAGCACAAGGCAAGAGTCTAGGTAAGGGTAAACTATTACTTTTCCAAACCTACGATTCCCCACATGCTAAAAAGGAGCACCCTACAAGGATATTTCTTGCCATCATTGAGATGAAACCGACCATTGAAGGAGGAACTGTCCTGCCTACTTGACGGAGTTGATGAAGGACAAATGTGTTCTGGCTAGCACATTAGGTATCTTCATTATTGAACTCTATACTTTTACTAATAAATCTTGAGTGTATGACACTAGTTGTGGAACTCACATTTTCACAAATGTGCAAGATCAAAAGTAAAGTATAAAGCTAAAATAATGGAAGCTGTGATCCAATCCTTCCCAATGCGTTAACTATTGTTTGAACAATTGTCAATTATGCATTGTTTAGCTTTATCGTTTGTTGAATAATGATTTATTCAAACTATTATGGATTATGATATTTTGTTTTATGTAAAATAACATATTTTATAACTATTCCATGTAATAGTATGCTTGAAATTGATATGCATGATCGAGATTCAAACGATAGTTCTATATACAAATGTAGCACTCAAGAATCCAAAACGGTTTGGATTCTATTTACCTAGAGCATTGTCATCTTTTCCACATAAACAAGAAACACATTTTGACACTACAACACGAAGGGCTTCTTAACAAATGATTATGAATCATTTAAATGCCTCTCTTGTATATTATGGAAAGATAACAAGAAAGCTTTTCTCCCGTGTTGGCGAAAGAGCTAAAAATCTACTTGGACTCATACATACTGATGTATGTGGCCCTTTTAAAACTAAGACTAGGGAAGGTGTTACCTACTTTATCACTTCCACTGATGATTTCAGTAGTTATGGTTATGCTTACTTGATTAAACATAAACATAAAATCTTTGAAACGTTCAAAGCTTTCTAAGTGATGTAGAAAATCAATTCGGCAAGACAACAAAGGATTTCCGTCCTAATCGAGGAGGAAAGTACACGAGCCAAGAGTTTCAGGATCATATAACCCAACATGAGATTGTCTCACAATTCTCTCCTCCATACACTCCACAAGATCATGGTGTGTCTGAAAGGAGATATCGGACCCTGCTTGACATGGTTCGATCTATGATGAGTCCTACTACTCTTCCTCTATCCTTTTGACGGACATGCACTGAAGTGTGCTGCTCGAATACTTAATATGGTTCCGACCAAAAGGTTAAAAAGACACGATATGCAATATGCCATGGGAAAGTCCCTAATTTGTCTTACATGAAGATTTGGGGTTGTGAGGATCTCGTGGACGAGACATGCCGAACAAACTTGAGCCCATATCTATCAACTGTATCTTCGTTACTATTTTACTACCCACCTGAGAACAAATTGTTGTTGCTCGGTATGCTGAGTTTCTTGAGAACAGTCTCATTTCACAAAGCAAGTGGGAGCACTATAGACTTTGACAAGATTCAAAGTGAAGATGAACAACCTTTTGGTAACACTAGAAAATATACACACCTATAAAGCTCTTGTAGTAGCAAAAGGTTACACTCAATCCTACGGGATTGACAATGATGAAACCTTCTCGCCTGTTACTAAAGACGTTAGGATTCTTATAGCCAAAGTAATGTACTATGACTATGAGATTTGGTTAATGATGAAATCAAAATGTTTGTTTCACCTAAAACCCAAAGTGGGCATGTGTATATATGAAAGCTAGTGGGAGCATTGCCGTTTTCTCAAGTCATACATGTTGATGACATATCACACATGTGAAACAATATACCAATGCTACAAGATGAAAATCCTGGCTTGGAAAATGTTTTGACATGAAGGATTGTAGAAATACGACACACGTACTTGAAGTTATGAATCTATTGGGATAGATCAAAGCGGTTAATTGGTTTAAGTCAAAGTGCTTACATTGACAAAATTCTAAAACGGTTTAAAATGGATGCTCCCAAACGAGGAAGTCCTCGTATACAACACAATGTAAAATTGAGTGAGACTCAATGACCTTCCACACCTGATGTGGTGAAGTGAATGAATGTGATCCCCTATAAGTTGGCTATTCCATTCATCACGTACGCTGTAAGAAGCACTAGGCCAAACGTAACGTCCTTAAGGGATCTTACTAGAAAATACCAACAGAATCCACGAGAGAGTCACTGGATCACTGTTAAGAACACATTGAAGTATTTTGAAATACTGGATATATGTTCCTTGGTTATGGTGGAGATACCAAACTGAATCTAAGTATACTTGCTATACTTATGCTAGTTTTGAAATAGGTCGTGGTGACGCTAGATCCTATTTACGAAGGTTCACTACATTCGAATGATTTATCGAGATATGTGAAATTCGTATTCTTAAAGTTCAAACAGATAACTAACTAGCTGACATTTTATCGAACTCAATGTCTTGTACCAAACATATTGAATATGAATGGAACATTGGACTTCGACAAGCTATTAGTTTCATGTAAATCTGTTTAGTATTTGGATAATGGAACATTGAGCAGTATTTATTGGAATAAATTGAAATATTTGATATGATCGTTTTAATATGAATATCTACTGTGTTCTATATTTGCATGTTTATATCCATGAATATTTACTGTGTTTTATATTCTAAATTGTCCATTGTAATATTAATAATATGATAATATTATTAAGACAAATCTGAGGGCATTGATGACATTATCTTAGTATGACTAAGGATGATGAAATCAAACTCACATGTTGTTCATAATGATGCACAACTGGACTGACCCAACCTATGAGAAATCACTTCATGGATTTATGTCACAAGTGAGTCTCACAAAGGCTTTGTCACTTATTCTCTGACTTGAGATGCAAGTTGGTTTGAGTATGTAGAGGGGCAAGCTTTGATGTGGTTAAATGCTGACCTGAATAAGGCTGCTATAACAACCATTATCGGGTTTGTCATTAAGCATATGGCAAACACGTGCAGTCAATAAAGAATTTGTTCCTCCACATATGTGGATTAGATACTACTGGGCCCCTCGATGATTTGAATAGGTGCTTGTACGGCCGTACCCAAAGGTAATCAAGATGAATCTTGATTGGTTTGGTAATCTACTTCAATGTAAAGATCGAGAAACAGAATCGTTGAAATTTTAGATTGACATTAATCCTTGTCTAAAATTCAACATGGTATCAGTAACAAAAGGATAACTGATTGAAAAACTTTGAACCTGGACTTTTCTGAAACTCACTCATGTACTTCTAGGGCATTGGCGGGTTGCTAGACTCTAACCTTTTCTTGTATAACTATTTGATGTTACGACGTGCGCAAGTGGGAGCTGTTGGAATATGCTTCACGTACATAATATATAGTTATATGGCTAGACACATGTGAGCCTAAAGGGTCACATACTTATACACCAAACACCATTTAATATATATAATATAATTAGGGTAATTATATTATTTATATAAACTATAATTACTTGACTAGTTATGTTTTAATTAATTGTTAAGTTAAAATGTATTAGTGAGTAGTTATAAGGAATCAAAAGGACAAGGGTCTAAGTATCATATCTCATAACTTGTAATTAATAGATATATACTTAAATTAAAGAGCAAGAAAAATTAACCCTAATCTCTCCCTCTTGCCCCCTCACGGCCGCAGAACAACACAATCGTGGGTAGCTCTTTGTTTGGTAGAGAATTTCACTGACAAAGAAGATACAAGCAAAATAGTTTGCTTTGTGTATCATACGGATATAATGCACATGTTCTTTTGTAAACGTGGTGATTATTGATTGGCACATAAAACACACAGATCAAAAGGCATGCATTTCATCCCTTTAGTTGTTCGGTCATGTTGTATGTTTCGTATGACACGATTCCTTAAAAGGGACTAGCATCCCAATTGGTGTTCTAGACAAGGTGTAGTGTGGATACCATTAGAGGATTCTACATTGAATTCTTGGAGTTCTTCATCCTCATTGTTGGTGTAATCAAAGGCTTCAAGGGTATGATTATTTCATACTAACTCTTGTTATTTTATGCTTAATTAGATTGTCAATATGTAGATCCTTGATTAGTGACTTATGTTATATTTCCGCTGCATTTTACTTTGATTAAACCGTAAATCACTAACAAAACGTATCTCTGAATTGTCTGAGTTGAACCAAAGCACATTAGTCATTGTATCCTAAACCAAATACCTCAGGCTTAAGGACAGTCCTAGTGAACAATAATTTTGAACTTTTCAACCACGAAGTATTGTCACGGTGGTCAATCCAATATTCGTTGAGCCTCCAACAGAATATCACCGATATTTGGTTTACACAAAACTTGTGTAGCTATCTTCGAAGAACTTCGAATCTACCACCAAATATCGCGATGACGTTAACGTCCCATCGAGGTTCCCACCAAGACGAGTAGTCACGGATTTTTGTATCTTTTTGAATAAATAGACTTTTATTCATGGATGATGTAAAACATAAAAAGTGTGAATAAAAATGATACTAACTCATGTACTATTCCTCACTGGACATAGATACTGAATTATTACTGGATCATTACTTATTCCTTTCGTTCGTGTTGATTACTTAATGATTCTTACAAACTTAATTGTAACTTTATCACTAAACCAATCATTTCTATTAAACTAAAGACATAAGACGAGTATTTAGGAATACTATTACTTTTGCCTTTGCTAGATATTGTTCATGCAACATTTAGAACACATTCTAGTCTTGCCTTTTATGCAATTCGGTAAACATAGGAGGATTGGAAGTTAACTCCTTAGTTTCTTGAATTCATAAAATCATCCTTGTAACTAAAGCTTCTTTTAGTTACTTGATTTGTAGATATTCTTTCTAGTTAAAGAAACTTCCTTAAATGATTATGTTATCCACTGAAGGGTTAACAATCTATTAGATATGCAATAATTAATCACAAGACTTGTGATCACGCTATTAGGTTTGCAATAATCTAATTAATGATCATTTATTTCTCTTAACTCTTTGGCTAACGACTTGGTAAAACCTTGTTGTTAATGTCTTACTAACTTACTGAATTCATCAACATCTTTAATGAATTACGTTAGTCTTAGCTCCCACTTACTTTTATGGAATTTAAGCATCTCTTAAACTACTTTGACCTAGTCAACAACTTGTAGTTTAATCTTTTTAAGAATTCCATCAATAATTAAGATCATTCTTTGGATTTGCGAATATCCAACATTCCTGTTTAGGGAATTATGATCTTTATTGATTACTGTATCTGACAAGTATAAAACACTTGAAATGATACTATCAATTCTCAAACACATTAGTATTCTTTTAAGAATCTCATTTAATGCCAAAGTCATTACTTGGATTTCTCAAATATCCATTATTCCTATTAGGGAATTATTACTTGTTTAAATATTGTATTTATTACAAGTATAAAAGACTTGCAATAATACCTTTTAATTCTTAAATACTTTTAATATAGTTTGTCCCTTTTAAGTGTCATTTAATATCTAAGTCATTTTACTTGGATTATACGAATATCCAATTATTCCTATTAGGGAATTACGACTTCATTAAATCCTTTACTACAAGTATAAAAGACTTGTAATAATACTCTTAAAGTCTATCTTGATTATATCCAATATAATCATACTATATTAATACTAATACTTTAAAACTTTCTATCATAAGTAATGACTATTACTTAAGATGTTTTAACTAAGTTCAATAACTCTTGAACCTTATGCTTCCATAAAACTTTTAAATACTTTCATTAGAAAAACTTTCTAATTACTAGTATCTAAATACCTTGAGCTATCAAGACATTATTTATACAACAATCAAACAAATATATAAAAACATGAAACATAAGTAAATCAAAACTTGACTTACAATCTAGTCATAAACCTTGACTAGTGTAATTATCACACATGCACACAATATAATTCAACCATGGATTCGAAATTTAATTAAAACCAAAATAAAACTTGTTTTATCAAAAATAAAATTATCCAAACAATAAAGTAAAATTGTTTAAAACGAATCCACAAAATACTGAATAATAAAAACTTGGTGCTCGTGGGATCATCACCATCTCATGCCGGTCACTATCACTTTCCATCTCCTCCTGCAATAAACGATTGCAAAAGTTAGATTACTCGTAACGTACTTTACAAGTATCTTAAAGTGATTAAGAAGTGTGGTTGTGTTACCTGAAGAACTTGCGTTTCCTCCACTACCACTTGCACCCTTTGGGCAATTCCTTTTCCAATGCCCAGCCTCACCACACTTGAAGCACCGGTTCTCGGTCCTCGCAGTGTTAGGCTTAACCCTCTTGACCTTTTGTTTGACACCTTTACCATTTGGCACTCCTTGGTTAGGATAGGTTTTACCCTTTCCTTTACCACCATGCCCTTTTCTCTTCTTCCCACCGCCATTACCGATCAAGAGAACGTCCTTAGATTTGGTCCCCAAACTCAACTCAGCTGTCTTGAGCATGGAATGTAGCTCAACAATGGATTTCTCCATATTATGCATGTTTTAGTTTACCACAAAAGACTTGTAGTCATCAGACAACGAGTTGAGTATAGTATTTGTTGCCATTTACAACGGTATGGGGTGACTCACCATCGTTCCTTTAACCATCTTTCAAGAGTTGAAGGCTCGATTGATGTCAAACCTCTCAGTGCGAGCTTGCTCTTGAAATGAATCCCTAAGTTACTGGATCATCTCAAATGCAGGCACATCCATAAGTGTAACACCTCAATTTTCAAAACACTTTTTAAAACATATTTTTAAATAGAAACATTACAATTCTGATCTTCCCCAAAATACGGTTTAACAAAACCATCAAAGTTTATCAGAGTATTAAAGCCGGTGTTACAAAAACAATATCATAGCCATAGGATAAACGTGAACTACCTACGAGCTCCCGAGTTAATCAACACTAGGCCACTTCTAACACGACCCTCTAATCCATCGATCCTGAACCTGAGTACATAGCCAAAAACAAAGTAGTACGTGAGACAAAATAGTCTCGTGAGATACATGGGTTTTAGACCCGATAAACAACTAGTCAACAATATCATTTAAACTTAAAATAATATTACTAGGTTCGTTTGGGTCACTTCATTACTTTCATCATTCGGCCAATGTCAAGATAATCGGAATGCCTCCAATCTATCAAGACCGTCATATCCACGGTAACCGGAATGCCTCCAATCTACCGGGACTCATAGGTATTGGGTAATCGGAATGCCTCCAATCTACCACTAACCTTAAGGTACCGTAGTAACCGGAATGCCTCCAATATACTACGGCCCTAGGAACATCATCGTCATCATCATCATTACTTATCTTTTATCGGTATGAGCTTACAGCTCCATCATTTCTCAATCAATCAATCATTTCGTTATCAAACAAACAATTCATCATAAAACGCATAAATGACTAAATTACTTAAAGACTCGACAAAATCATTTGATCATGGAAACATTTACTAGCTATGTACCCAGTTTAAAAGTCACATGTACTCACCTTAGCCAAGCCAACTCCAAATCGTGTCTATCAACACGAATCCTTGCTATCCGATTTGTGAAATGTCACCAATCTTTAGGTCTTCTTGACCTATCATCCATATCATCATAAATCTAGTTATTATCCACAACTAGTTACCAATAACTCCATAACATCATTCTTAACACCAAGTTCATCCAACTTGGTGAAACCCCAAAACCCTAGCTCAAGATTTCTATCAACAAAACCCAGATCCAAGAAGAACACAAGGTTCCTAAGCTTACAAAGAGTGTTCTACACTCACCTTAGTCATCTTCTCCAAAGATGACTTGGTAGGTTACCCAAACCACCAGATTTCCCCAAATAAAGTTCATAACTAGCTAGATAACATCAACAATCAAGAAATCTTACCTTTGATGTTTAGATCCTTCAAGGTGGTGAAGATCTGAGCTCAAGAACACCAAAATCGCCTCTTTCTCTCTCTAGGATCGGCTGCACCACAATTGGGGGTGAAATGAGCAAACCCTAGTTTAAACCCGATTTTAATGCTGCTCGACCAGACTTCGCGGCGCGAACTAAGTTCGCGTCGCTAACTCTGCATATCGTACGCATACTTAGCGATCGCTAACCCAACGCGAACTACTTCGCGACCCAAAGCCAAACTACCTGGCCCGACTTCCCGATCGTTACCACTAGTTCGCGTCGCGAACTTTCCAAAGCAGCGTGGCTGCACTTTTTCAACTTTATCTCGACCCGGTTTCGCCCATAACTTCCTCGTACGATGTCCAAATGACACGAAACCAATTCCTACGTGTTTTAAACGATCTATCCTTATTTAGCATATTTTTCCCATAATTTATTTTATTCAAATTTCGGGTCGTTACAACTATCCACCCCTTAAAAGGATTCCGTCTTCGGAATCAACTCAAAGATTTCCAATCCTCATTCCACTCCCAAATTATGATTCAATAATACTTATGCATTTAATCGCCCACTCGACCCGTTATACCCAAACGGCCAAAGATCCAAACTCGAGTTCCTAATACCCGAACGGGTCAAAATTTCACAATTTGACCTTAACCTTTCTCATCATTTAACCAAACTCCTTACTCCCATTGGGATGACATGACCCAATCATTACTAATAACCATTTGACCAAAATGATAGTCAACCCCTCGCTTTGACCAAATTGTCAACATTGTTCCATCTTTGACTTAAGCACAAAGTCAACAATATCTTGGAAACTTTCCTTATCCATTAGTGGTTCCATTAATTATCAATTCCTTAACCATCAATCTTACACTCGTGGTCCAACAACAATCATACTCGATTTCTAGGTTCCATTCGAAATACCCAATGGTCAAAGTCGCACCCTTTGACTACAATTATTTCCGTTAATCAATCCACCACTATCAAACACACATATATGTGATACATTATGCCCTTATCCTTGACTAATCATTTTAAACGAAGGTAAAAATCCAATTTTTGACCAAAGTCAACAATCTACTAGTTGACTAACCTTGACTTTATGAATAAGGTCAACTTACCTTGCTAAATTCCACATATTCTTTATTACTAAGGAATCGCTTCCCAAGCTTTTCATTCCCGATTTCCTATTTAGATTTCCTTTCTCAATTGTTCCCTTTTTCCTCGATTTCGATTTCCACAATCGATTAACAACTTCCATTTAAATCAATACCAAATCTCTATTACTTTTTAACTTTCATCCAATTACTTATACCTTTTATAATTTCCTTCAAGCATCCTTATACCATACTTGAATTTCCCGATTACCGGCTCTAGAGCCTCAATTATATCCAATTGTGGCCTAACCACCCGATATACATCTTTCACCACTCATTGGCTACTAACCACTTTGCTTCGTAAAGCATTCCTTTTTCATGAACTATTAACTTGTAGGTATCCCCTACTCATACCTTTACTTAAACAGGAACCGTGTTTTCAACACAAATTCTCATTTGCCATATAATTATAGCAATAACTCAACCATAAAGTTCTACATATAACAGATATAACCTCACATTCCTGATACATCCAATCATACTTTAACTACGCCACCGAGATGATCGGAAAGCCTCCAATCTATCAGGGCCCCAACTGTCACAATGATCGGAAAGCCTCCAATCCAAAGTGACTCATACGAAACTATTCCATCTTGCATACAATTCATGTATGCATCATTACACTTAGCATCATGCTATTGTTTTCTTTCACAATTTACTTTCAATTTTCCTACTTATACATTATACCACACGGTATACACATAATCATTTCTAGTGCTTCCCACCAATCTACTCATTTATCAACCGTCCTTATTCGATCCATTCTATCATTACTAAAACTTCTAACTTTTCTTCCACCCGGTCATCATGAGTCAACCAATCACAAATTGATAAATCTTGACTTTTGCATAAAGTCAACCATACTTCTCCCAACTAACAAATTCTCTACTCACGAGGTACTACCCGTAATTTATCACTTCCGGTTTTACTCATCATTATTTCCTTAATAATTGTTCCCGTTTCCTTTTTACTTAAGGTCCTTCCCAAATAATCCGAGAGTCGCACCTTTACTCAAAGGTCACACTAACATTTACCGTTTCTTGACCTTCATTTGGTCACTCATACTATCACTTAGCATTCCTTCAACCATTTTTGTACCCCACCGATCAATTTCATAACTTTTTATTCTCAAACATCGGTATTAGATCCTCTACCGCAACACATTCTACAATTTCACGAAATTTTACCATATCTTGGTTACCAAATAATAAATTGGTCTCTAGGAGTTCTCTTTCCTCATATTCTATAAACCGTAGGCATCTCCTACCCATACATGTCCTAATGCAACCCGCACTAGCAACCCAACTTCTTATTTAACACCTAAAATTATAACAATACAAATTAACCACATGGTCCTACATTCGTCTCATTAATACATAAACATTATCATACGGACATAACAATCCATAATTCAACTATCACATCAAGATGACTGGAAAGCCTCCAATCCATCAAGATTCAACCAATTCTCATTAATCGGAAAGCCTCCGATCAAACGGGATTCCATTCTAAACCCTCCTACGTCACATACCATTCTAGTATACATCTTTTCACATCACATAACTTTACCACTTTCTCACTCATTCAATCGGTCATTTATTCACCATGCAATTAGCACACTCCCCATAACAACACCTTATCATTTTCTTTCATCTTTAACCTATTCCCCATTGGGCATACTACTTGACGCGTTTCATATAACATTACCTTTTTCATTATCATATGCCTTCAATGGCCATCACAATAATACACGTGCATTGTACCCCGCGGGTAAACTATTAAAATCTCCGATTACTATTTACCGTTTAAATTACACATTGACCACCCTTAACCGATTCATTTCCTTATTACCAAATTTCCAAATCTTTTGTCACTACTGGGTAACCACCAATCTATTTCGTTAACCATATTTCACCGGCCAACCCGGTCATCTTTGGGTCAACCAACCGACTCCGGTCTCACTCGTGACCCATGACTTAGCACCCAATAGTTCAACACTCGATGTTCCCACCTTTATACATCGTGAGACTTAGAATTAATCCTTTCCCAACCGTAGTCTCACGCTACTCTACGCCACATACCGCCATACCATTACTATAACACGTAACCAACAATTATTTTCTTACCCTTAATATTGAATTCATCATTACTGTCACCAAGTTTGACATGGCTATATGCCACCTTTTTACCCAACCACTTTCGACAATCAAAAGTCGTCATTCCCGACACTTATTCTTTTCCACATATTTCCTATTTATAAGTTCTAAGACATAACTATACCTTAGTCATTCTTTTGTTTACCATTCACGTGTAACAATCATTACATTATTTATCCGGATTCCCGCCGGACATCCAAATTCCAATTTCCAGAGTTTCTATTTATAAAATTTCCATCCACACTAACATTTTTTTTACCAAGAGTTAACACTTCTTTGTGCTACTATCCTTTTGTTGAAACACATTCACCATCCTCGTGGTTCGTCATTTGATACTACATAATAGCATCAATTCTTGTATCCTTACTACATGCGACACACTTGTCTATAATCAGTTCCATTGCATATTTCCATACACATAACTAACCGGAAAGACTATTCCCAAAATAAATATCCACATCGTACGACTCATCTCCAATTTCTATAAACACCAATTCGTGCAACAACCAAACAATTAAGCCATAATCACTTAAGTTAATTTACAAAAAAGAATTCTCCGGGATTGCATCATGAATTCCCCTCTAGATTTCCCTCCGGGCAAACTTCCCCTTTCAACTCACTCGTGAGTTCCTTTCACAACATATTGTACCGCACTCTCTTTCCAAAAGTTTCATACTACACGTTCCACCGTGTCAACGCCTCACCCTTTAATTATATGGATGTCAAACTCATCATATCTTTCTTTCTTCGCTTGCTACTCTCTAACACTTGCTCCATCCACCGAATCCACCAATCGTGACCTCCGGTTCAGAACTTCCGATTTACTCAACGGTTTTACATGCTATGACAACCTTATACAACATCCTTCCATTTCTTCCGACTAGGTCTGGCTACCTCTTTATGTAGCTACTTCTCACTACGGACTTCGCCATTCGATGACTCTTCCTTCGTACGGGTATTGGATTCATTCCTCCCACCCTTAATCATACGGTTATCAATAGTCTAGTTCACATTCTCATTCATAACTCTTCCCAATTTAGTGGAGCTCATCCACTTTTCACATTCATTCTTTCGCCATACCAAAGTATTCAACAAACAAGATTCAAACGGTCAGCTCAACAGTCAAAACAACATAATTAGATCAAAACATGGCACTTCTCATAGGGGTCGACCCTATCATACTAATGCCCTACGGTCTCAAAAGACTCACATTGCACACTGCATAACAACTTCTATAGGTCCCCTAGGTTCAACCCTAAACTTATCATAAAGTCTCAAGGTCAACCTATCGATCTCAAGGAATCTTACATTCCTATTGCTACAGTCTAAGACTAGGATGGACATCCAACCTAATTCACTTAAACTATAGCTCTGATACCAAGTTGTAACACCTCAATTTTCAAAACACTTTTTAAAACATATTTTTAAATAGAAACATTACAATTCCGATCTTCCCCAAAATACGGTTTAACAAAACCATCAAAGTTTATCAGAGTATTAAAGCCGGTGTTACAAAAACAATATCATAGCCATAGGATAAACGAGAACTACCTACGAGCTCCCGAGTTAATCAACACTAGGCCACTTCTAACACGACCCTCTAATCCATCGATCCTGAACCTGAGTACATAGCCAAAAACAAAGTAGTACGTGAGACAAAATAGTCTCGTGAGATACATGGGTTTTAGACCCGATAAACAACTAGTCAACAATATCATTTAAACTTAAAATAATATTACTAGGTTCGTTTGGGTCTCTTCATTACTTTCATCATTCGGCCAATGTCAAGATAATCGGAATGCCTCCAATCTATCAAGACCGTCATATCCACGGTAACCGGAATGCCTCCAATCTACCGGGACTCATAGGTATTGGGTAATCGGAATGCCTCCAATCTACCACTAACCTTAAGGTACCGTAGTAACCGGAATGCCTCCAATCTACTACGGCCCTAGGAACATCATCGTCATCATCATCATTACTTATCTTTTATCGGTATGAGCTTACAGCTCCATCATTTCTCAATCAATCAATCATTTCGTTATCAAACAAGCAATTCATCATAAAACACATAAATGACTAAATTACTTAAAGACTCGACAAAATCATTAGATCATGGAAACATTTACTAGCTATGTACCCAGTTTAAAAGTCACATGTACTCACCTTAGCCAAGCCAACTCCAAATCGTGTCTATCAACACGAATCCTTGCTATCCGATTTGTGAAATGTCACCAATCTTTAGGTCTTCTTGACCTATCATCCATATCATCATAAAATCTAGTTATTATCCACAACTAGTTACCAATAACTCCATAACATCATTCTTAACACCAAGTTCATCCAACTTGGTGAAACCCCAAAACCCTAGCTCAAGATTTCTATCAACAAAACCCAGATCCAAGAAGAACACAAGGTTCCTAAGCTTACAAAGAGTGTTCTACACTCATCTTAGTCATCTTCTCCAAAGATGACTTCGTAGGTTACCCAAACCACCAGATTTCCCCAAATAAAGTTCATAACTAGCTAGATAACATCAACAATCAAGAAATCTTACCTTTGATGTTTAGATCCTTCAAGGTGGTGAAGATATGAGCTCAAGAACACCAAAATCGCCTCTTTCTCTCTCTAGGATCGGCTGCACCACAATTGGGGGTGAAATGAGCAAACCCTAGTTCAAACCCGATTTTAATGCTGCTCGACCAGACTTCGCGGCGCGAACTAAGTTCGCGTCGCTAACTCTGCATATCGTACGCATACTTAGCGATCGCTAACCCAACGCGAACTACTTCGCGACCCAAAGCCAAACTACCTGGCCCGACTTCCCGATCGTTACCACTAGTTCGCGTCGCGAACTTTCCAAAGCAGCACGGCTGCACTTTTTCAACTTTATCTCGACCCGGTTTCGCGCATAACTTCCTCGTACGATGTCCAAATGACACGAAACCAATTCCTACGTGTTTTAAACGATTTATCCTTATTTATCATATTTTTCCCATAATTTATTTTATTCAAATTTCGGGTCGTTACAATAAGTCCCACTTGTAACTCAGGACTCATAGTGGTGAGCATCAGACAGCTCACATCGAGTGCATCACTGACATGCTTATCATAAGCTTGCCTCATTTCAGCTCTGGCATTAACAACAGGGGTGTTTGGTACTGCTCTCTGCAAGACATACCACTTTCTCTCATGCCTGAGCACAATACGAAGATTGCGCTCCCAGTTGAGAAAGTTTGACCTAGTTAACTTGTCCTTTTCGAGGATTGAGCGAAGTGAGAGATTGTTGGTACTTGTTGTCGCGATTGCGTTTGTTGCTGCCATCTACAAATCAAACCCAGTTTAATTAGTAATCATCAATAAACATTCTCTAAAATATATTATAAACCTATAATTAATATTTTAGGCCTAGGATCCATATATCACATTCTCGCCGCAAGGTTTGGGCACTTCCCAACGAGAAATGCTGTTTCTGGTTGGTAACTTCTATACCGATCGTATCAAGTCTTGACACGATTCCTAGGGGTCGTAGAATCTTTAGAATTATAACTTATTACAACTTTGTACAATCTAATTGTACATTTCTAAGTTAGTAATAAAGTCTAGTATGTTTATTCTACTCAAGTACTTTTTGGGCCGGGACTCCCAATTATCACCAAAGTAGATCAGACCATCTAAGACAGTGCGATGTTCTGCGCCGAGACTCCCGATTATCACAGAACCTTACGCACCCTAACACTCGCAATGATTTGAATCCATATCTAAGGTTCTTTATCCTACAATATGTATATCGTTTAACAAGTGAGGTGTTCCATTAGGTGGATAGTACTTAGATCTAAGATTTTCTTGGGTTTGTTTAAGTCTTAAACTAAACTCAAACCTTTATTCCAATCTTAATCCTTGTTTAAAATGTGTGACTTGTGAATTGAAGGGTTCTACAAGACACCTTTTTAAAACATAAGAACTGTTCTTTAAAACTTACAGTTTCAAGAATTTACACGATTTTATATGTATACCTAAAACGAGGTGTACAAAACGTTTTACTAGATTTTGTGAAAAACCTTATTTAGAATAAACTTACTTGTTTTATCTTACTTGAAAAACTTATAAACTTATGTTAAACTTTAAAATTCTTTTATGATTCATGAACTTGAAACATAAACCTAGTTTAACACACCTAGTTCTTCATATGTCTAATAATGAAATTAAACATTTGTTTTGACCTACTAGATTCGACCAAGAATTATGTCTTAACGACACACTTATAAACTTTGTGATTTTTCTTGTGTAGCTCCCACTAGCTTCAACAACCATGATGAAACTTAAGCCAACACAATTACCGGTTTATACTTGGTGAAACTAATAAACTTATTATATAAAGACTATATATAATAATTCTTAGTTTGTTTAAACCTTTCTTATATAAAGACTATATATAATAATTCTTATTTAGCTACGCACCATGCGACTGATCAACCACTTGGGTCGACCTCCTAGTGTACTTGGTTCGAACCATGACTGAACAAGAACATGAACTTGTTCTTGACCGGTTAAAACCAACTAGCTGATTTAATCCCTAAATGCGGAACTGGGATTAAACCTAATCCTTAAACTCTAAAGCATTGGGATGTTGGAGTTCTAGATTAGGTTAACAAGAAAGAAACCTTGTACGAAAAACTCGAAGACACACAATGAAGGTGTGTTCGTCGAACACTCACCAAGAAGGGTTCTTGGTGTTCTCGTCTGTCGCACAAGAGGAGAGGAAGAAGGAGTGTTCCATGAAACAAACCTTAGGTTAATGCTTAAGATAAGTCCACTGATGATGAACATGACGAACGATCCTCTAGATGATCACTTGCAACGATCTTGGATCTTCAAGACTTGAAGAACACGAAGAACGAATGAAGAACACAAAGAACGAAGAACACCAAGTGGTGGTGTCTTGATCTCGGCCGAATGGAAGAAAGGGGGGCAAGGGTTTCGGCTTTTTAGGTGTAACCTAATAAGTGATGCCTAAGCCCTCTATTTATAATAGATGGACTTTCACTTAGGGCCCTTCTAGTTTAATTAAGATTAATCTCTTAATTAAACTTATCCTTTTACACTTCCATCCCTTATAGTTTAACTAGTTTATTTGCACTTAAATATTAAATGTCTAGTATTAATACACTAATAATTCGGTACCCATATACACGAATTATATATACTTGTATTTATACTTTTAATAGTTAATTATATAATAACCTTTATATAATTTAGACAATAATATTATCCAATTACTATATGATTTAATAGCTTTAAATCATATCATGGATAACCTTTAATTAACACATTGTATATTTACACAACTAGTAAATGTACAACCACTTGTATTAATTAGTTAGTTAAACTAATCTAGTAATAAGTTAAACTTAACTTAATACTTAACTGATTCATAATGACTATTTTGAATCATTCCTCTTCGTAGTATCGTTGCATAACTTGCTCGTATTACATGTACTCACCGGTGTGACCCTTAAGTGTTTCGTAGGCATGGATGTGTCATCATAGGTTGACTAATTGTGCACATAATTCCTTCAGAGATATCCTGGATTGTCCGCACCTAGACCTTGTTTCGAATTGAAGTATTTGAATTCTTTTGGTTTATTCAAATGAATTGTTTGATCAATGTTTCCTCTTTTTGCAATTAATTCTTCAAGGTGTTTAACGTGAGCGACTAGCTGATCTTTGTCGTAGGTGAGACGATTGATGAATGACTGTTGACTATTTATCTCTTGAGATTATTGGTTTATTTGATTGCTTAATTTGTCTGTTAATTCTTTGATTTGTTTGTTTAAAGATTTGAATTGATTTTCATTAACTTCAAATTCTTGTTGTTTACATTCCAACCAGTTCTTTGTAAGGTGATATTCGTGAAACGTTTCAATATATAATTTGTAATATTTATCATTACATTCATTTGATATTGAACCCGTTGAATTTTTAAGATTCTGAATTTCAGTTTCTTTTTCTGAGATCGTATGTGACAAATTTTGAATTTCAGATTCATATTGGACCTTTATTTCTGATGCCTGTTTTTGTAAATCCTGAATTTCGAGTGTAAAAGATTTATTTTATTTAATGTTATTGACAAGTTGCTCACCTAGATGAGCAGTTTGTTCACATTGATTTTCTAAATACGTTAAACGTTCCAAAAGTTGTGTATTCATATCCTTTTCGAGTAAAATCGTTTGTTTTAGAGAATCAATTTCAGAAATCAAATTTTTATCAAAACACATATCAGAATCAGTGGAATAATCAGAAGTAGATAAAAGAGAACTGATTACCTCAATTTCCTTGTTGGCTTCCTCATTGAAACAGTCTGAAATCTCAGCATTCTCTCTTGCCATGAAGCACAAGTTTGCAGCACATTCTTCATCTTCTTGATCTGAATCTTCCATCCACTGAAGATCTTCTGCTAACAGCACTTTCCCAGACTCAATTTGTTTTGCCATTGACATCTTCTGTTTGAAATATTCATAGTCATGAACTTTAGGTTTCGTGCAATCACGTGAGAAGTGACCAGTAACACCACAATTATAGAATTTCTTTGTAGGATCCAAAGGTGTCATGGTTAGCTTATCATTTGAAGCGGAACCAGATTGAGTAGGTTTAAAGTTGGATGAAGATCGCATATTGTTGTTTGTGGGCTTTGAATAATATTTCTTCTGATAGTTAGAGATGAGTGACATGGCTTGCAACACTTCTTGAAGTTCTTTATCCATATCATCAATTTTTAGAGGAGTGGGTTCTTCTGCTTTTTCTTTCAATTTAGCAGCCTCATTTAACTGATGATGTTGTTTGGTAAGAAGTGAAAGAGTATCTTGTGTCTCTTGTTTTGTTTGTGCTATGTTATTCACCATTGGTGCATTTTCGTACAAATATTCATACAGCTCATGAATATCTATTAGACTTAGATCTTTATGCTGCATAGCACTGTTACCAAACATTTCCCACTCGGGAAGAAGACTGTTGATAAATTTGATATTGATCTCTAGATTTCCCTTTGATAGACTGTTTTTACGGATATCATTCAACAGATTACAGTATCGATGATAAGTGCTTTGCAAGTCTTCCCCTGCCGTGGCTTTAAAGTTTTGATAGGAGTTTAACGTAGTGACTATTTTAGCCTTACTCCCAAGGACTATTCCCTCCATTTGTTTTCTAATCGCATCCCATCGTTCTTTACCGCTTTCAAGACTATCTAAGCTATTGTAGACGTCGTTCGGTAAACCTTGGAGCATGAAAGAATTGTTGGAATATGCTTCACGCGTATAACATATAGTTATATGGCTAGTTGTTTGTGAGCCTAAAGGGTCACACACTTAAACACTAAACACCATTATATAATTAGTGTAATTAGTGTAATTACATTAATTATTAATATATAAGCTATAAGCTTGTGTATAATAAGTTTAATATTAATTGTTAATAATGAAACTTTATTGTGAGCAAAATTGAAGAAACAAATGACTAGGGACTAAAGTGCAAATGGAACAATGGTTTATGGAAATCATTGATGGGTCTTTATGGCACCATTAAGAGTGTTGAATGGCTCCATAAACTCACACTTGACCACCCATTTGGCCCTTCTCTCTCTCTAACACTTGTAGGTGTTTTTGTTTTCTTTTGCTCTCAAGAATCAAGGACTAGCATCCTCCTTTGGTGTTCTTGATTGTGTTGTGTGGACTTTCTTTTAGAGGTATTCTAATTGAATACTTGGTTTCAATCCATCACCAACTCCATCCGAATACACAATAATCAAAGGCAACTAGGGTATGAATTCTTATACCATTCTCTTTGATTTTCTTATAGTTTAATTGTATGATTGATATCAAGATCCGTTCATGGTGATAAATACTTTCCGCTGCGTTTTGTTAATTGTTTTAACCGAAAATCACCATTAAGAATATGCATGTAGATCTGCTTTGGCACGTTGCCTTTGTTGAGCATTATATCTGGCACGAGGAATGAGAAATCGACCGCCAACAACTGGAGGATTTGCATCAGGAGCATCAACAACATCTTCGTAAAATTTAGCATTTCCATTCTCAAGAGACTCGAGAATTTCAGTAGCTAAATCTTGGTTTTTGATAAACAGGATAAATCTTTTCTTCCACTGAGCATACTCTCCTCTGAATAAGACTGGAGGTTTTAGATCAGACCCAATCGATAGTGCTTCTCTTGATGTCATTGTTTGGATGGTTAAACTTCAATTACTACCGGGAGGGAAAACAAATTTAAATTTGAAAATTTTTCAAAGTGGCCGGATATGAAAAAAGTCACTTTGAATATTTCCTAGATTTTCAAAATGGTCAAAAACGGCGATCGGGTTAGAAACTGGGGCTAAACGAAGTTTGGAAATTGACCGAAAAATCACAAAAACGCAGATAAAGTGATTGAAACAGGACTTTTTGGGCGAGAGGTCTTTTTGGGCCGGGAGGTTGCGTAGCCTTCGTCTCGAGCTTCGATTTGGTTACTTGTGGGCTTGAAACGGACACTCGAGCTGAAAGTTATGATTGTTTTAATATAGCCCCTTTTGTCACACGATCTTGGGTTGTTCGGGCCGAGAAGATTTGAAAGAGTTCGGGCCGAGAATTTTGTTCGGGCCGAGAACTTTTGTTCGGGCTAAGAAGTTTTTTCGGACCGAGAAGTGTGTTTGGGCCGAGTTCTTAGTTCGGGCCAAGAACTTAGTTCGGGCCGAGAACTTAGTTCGGGCCGAATTGTGAAAGTGTTCGGGCCGAGATCGTTGTTGGGGCCGAACTGTGAAAGTGTTCGGGCCGAGATCTTTGTTCGGGCCGAACTGTGAAATTTTTTGGGCCGAGATCTTTGTTCGGGCCGAACTGAGAAATTGTTCGGGCCGAGCTCTTTTTGTTCGGGCCGAACTGTTTTGCTGTTCTTGAGCAGGGACGAACGAACACAACTATATTTTTCACTAAATCGATCCTAGAATGCTCAAATCCTAACCAAATCGAGTGATTCAAATCCCAAAATACTCGAAAATGAAAATCGCACGAAATGGTTCAATAAAAACGATCAAAACACAACTAATCAGATGATAATTTCGATTTTTCAGTGGAAAAAGTGTGTTTTTATGGTTTTCTTTAAAATCACGAAATTAGGATCAATTGTTGATGGATTCAATCGAAACTTGATTCGAAAATGCTTTGAATTACAAGAGGAATGTAAAGAACAAAGAATATAAATGATTTGACACCTCAAATTCCGATTTTGTTTCTTGAGTTCTTCACCAAAAACTTCAAAATTTGCTTAATCTTCACTGATATGGATTAAATCAAATGAGATTTATGCTCTGACACCAATTGTGGATTCCGAATTCAGTGATTAAGGAACAATAACAATGAGATTGGAAGATTGGATTGAAGAACAAGATGAAGCTTTGCACACAAAACGTACGTACAATTTCAATAAGTCGGCAAAGGTTAATGATAATTAGGTTACAACTAGGTATTTATACCTATTACTAATATTGACTAATAACATAAAATACCCCTAGACTATTGATTACAATAAATGTCACATTACACCCCTTGACTAATGAATACACTAAAATGTGACCCAACAATGTCATCAATGTGTTTACGAAGAAACACTTGTGCCTTTGCCTTGTCTTGGGATGAGCATTCATTGTTTTCATTTATAGTTTCATGAATGCCCTTCGATTCAAGAATTAGTAAAACATCGATGATCCATTGCATATAGTTTTTCCCAGTATCTTCAAGTGCAGCAAGCTCGCGCTTTACAATACTAGACATTTTGAAACTATATATTTTGAACAAAAACAAATTTAAAAATTAGAATCCATATATATCAATATGAAGTGCACAAAACAGCAATGGGAGAACAATCATCCCATACATGAACATAAAGGATAAAATACATCAGGAGAGAGATTACTAATTAGGATGCCAAGTGCTAAAACTAATACAATTACTAAAATAAAAAGCGGGTGAATCATTCTTGATCTTGATTTTGAAGATGAGAGAAATTATTTTTGTGGTATAAAGAAGTGTGGATGATGTGTTTATTTATAGTGTAAAAATTTATAGCCGTTGTAAATTTTTAATATTAAAAAAAAAATATATATATATATATATATATATACACACACACACACACACACACACACACACACACATATATATATATATATATATATATATATATATATATTACCGTTAAATATGTAGCCGTTATATATATATATAATTTTTTTTAATAAAGAGAATAATTAGAGTAATAAATTACATAAAACATATTTGTAAAAATATTAGTGAATGTTATATGAATTAGTAAATAATAGAAAAATATAATATGCATAAATAAACGTTAGTATACACAAATGAAAGTTAGTATACATAAAAAATGTTAGTAATATAAATAAAAGTTAGATGCAATAAAAGTAAATGTTAGTTTGCATAATTAAAAGTTAGTAAACATAATTGAAAGTTAGAAGACATACATATAAATGTTAGTTTGCATAAATTAAAAGGGTTAGTAAACATAAGAATAAAATTAGTACAATAATAAATGTAAGCATGTTAGTAGTCCCAAGATTAGTAGTCCAAATGTCATCATAATGTCCTTGATAGAATATGTTTGGTTTCATTTAGTTTATTATGATAATTATATTATAATTTTATGTTAAGAAAATGTTTAACTTATATAATTAACTTGATTAATTGAATGTACCTTGTGATTGAGTTGATCTTCCTCGATTAAGAACTTTCGTGTTGATAACGTGTTATAAATTAGATATGATTATGACCCTATTAGCACTTCATCAAAGAACTTGCTACATCTATAACAAGAACATAAGATGAAGAACAATAACTAGAAAGAAAAGAGGAAGAGAAGTATGTAAACACTTATGAAAGTGTTGAGGCGCTTTTTATTCATTCATCTCATGAGGTATTTATACTAAAATTTTACCCTTGATATACATGTACATACAAAACATAAGGTAAACTAGTAGACATAGATTTGATGAAGAAGGCATGAAAGTTGAAAATGTGTACATCCATTTAATGGTTTTGTCATCTTCATATTCATAATAAGAATGACTTATTTACAAGTATTTTTTATATAAAAAGTATTTGATAGAATCACGAGACATGATTATGGTTCTAAACGATTCGATTTAGTTTCTGTCATTGCTCACCAAGCTTTAAGGTTTGGTTATGCCGCCACGCCATGGTCCAAGACAGAAGCGTAAGACTTGTGTATGTTGATGTCTAACTTGACCCACATTTACCCGTAATAAGTTATGTTTTTTAGACATATTAAAACCCCAGAGCTATATGAGTCAAATATATATGTGTAATTAGATATAATAATGGTTGGATAGGCTGAAAATAGATTAAAAGATTAAAAAATTGTGTTATAAATTTATAATAATATGTTCTATCATATTTGTTTTTATATGTGTGTGGGGCTTATGAAACATCATTGTTGTGTCATGGCTTCTAAGGCTTTAAACTTAATCATACCACCATTCTACATCTTATGTTATTTAGAACCATGTTCAAGGTAGAAGACATGCTTTGAATATTTGAAGCAATTGACCAGGTCGTTTGATTTTGACTTATTGATTTGTAGTCGAATAACATAACAACTTTGATTAGTTCCTGGACACTCCACATGCAAAATGGAATTTTGATTGTTATTTATTGGACCCATTGCTTAATTACATGTCTAGTAAAAAGAGGCAGCCCACTGTTGAGTAGATTGTTTTTCAAGTTGATCTAGAAACATGTATAGATTTATTCTCCAACATTATTTTATATATAATAGTATAACTTAAAAAAACTTTGAATAGCTGTAAAAGAATTATTGTTAAAAAAACATCAATGTTGGAAAAATAGATTTTGTAATTTTTTAGATTTTTATAATATTTTTTTTAGATTTTTAGGATTTTTTTTCATTTATATTCCTATTACATAACTAATTTAACATAAATATTAAATAGCATTGTAATCCGGTTGAACTCCCCGGTTAAACCAGTCCGACCGGTTCGACTATTTTTAGAGCATCGTCCGGTCCGATTCAAAATCCGGGTTCTAAAACATTAGTCATGAGTAGTCTTTGCAATTTGCCAAAAGTTTCACAAACGGTGGTTTCAAAAATTAAAAGTATTTAATTTAAAGATAGGCTACAAGTATATCATTTTTTGACTAAATATTAACAACATAAAAACATTCCAGTTACAAAGTCTTAAACTAATCAACTTATATAATACAATTTTGTTATTTTGTTTATAGATAATGTTTATAATCAAGTGTATAAAGTAGACACGAATGTTACAAGCTAGTTTATTATGACCAAATGATTGTTTGTATTTTTTTTTAATTTCTTATTAATTTGTGATCTTGGTATATACCATTACCAATTTGTACCAAACAAGATTGTTAGTAGCCAAACAAATTTATACCAAGTATACTTGGTACGGTACTGGTATGTAAATCAATGTACCAAGTATAGTTGGTACGCTACACGGTATGAGGAAAATATACGTGGTACCATACCATGTTCACCCCTAGTTAAAATATTCAAAGTTAAGAACGTGAATATAAATTTTGAAACTTTGTGAAAGTTTTGAAAAATCACAAGAACTATTTAGAGGCATAAAAATAGCTCTAAAGACTAAAATAATATTTTAAAATCTGGATTGACTCGACCGATTCAACTAGGACAGATCCAAGGGGCGGGTCAACTCAGCCCGGTTTTTTTGGTGTTTTCAGCCCCGTGAGACCCACAAGGGTAACCGGTGACCCGGTAAAACCCATATATTTTTTTGCCCTAATATCTAAATCAGGCATGAGACTCGTTTCAGCTCACTTTTCATGCTCATTTCATTTCTGCCTCTGCTTCGAACGTTTCTGCTTCAAACGTTTCAATCATCTACATAATCAAATTGGAGCTATAGCTTCAAACTTTGAACTAGATTAGGTTATTTATCAAATCTGAACATTGAAAGTTGATATGATACTGTTGGGATATAAACGATCTATTACTGATGCTGCAGTTGGCACTGACAAAGACTTGACGCTGATACAAGACTAGTACTGACGGGGCAGAAATACAAAAACACTATTGATGCTCGATATGCTACTGACGATGCTGTTTACTACTAATGTCGATAAAAGGAACAGATCGTACCGAGATTCTAGTATAGTTAGTTATAGAATTTATATCTTTTGTAATTCGATTGTAGTCCAGTCCTAGAATAACTAGGGTAAAAGCTTAGACTTGAAGGACTATTATAAATAGTTCCTTATGAATTGTAAACATACGTGTATTGATCGATTATTAATACAATTGAAGCTTTTTGTGATAAACTGTGTTCTTGTTAATTCGTATTCAATTTACAGTTTACATTGTTCTTAATCAATAACAAGAGTGTTAATCCGCTGTAACTTCTCTTTGTTACTAGATCTGTGATTTAATAACTTATTGAGTTATTCGATCCTGACAAGTGGTATCAGAGCTGTAAGGTTCTAGATCTTCGAATTAAGTACATCAAAAAGTTTCATACTTTCGAAACTAAAATTGTTAATCATGTCTGATAACAAAGAAAGCACGCAGGCAAACAAGATCCCAATTCTCACTCCCAACAACTTTGAGATGTGGAAAAACAAAATTAAGCAATATATGCTTATTATTGATTATTCCATGTGGGAAGTTGTACTTGAAGGCAACAAAACCATTCCAATCCAAATCACTAGCACATCAACTGAAGCATACAAGGTCAAAAGTGATAAGGAAAGAAAGGACATAGGCATTGAACTGAAGACTTTAAGCACTCTGTTGCTTGCTATTCCCAATGACTACCAACATCTATTTTTTGAATACGATGATGCTAAGAAGTTGTGGCAGGCACTGGGGAAATGGTTTGTTGGTACCAAAAGTACTAAAAGAAACATGAAGTCTGTCTTGAAGCAAGATTTTGAAAACTTCAAAGGGCAGAAGAATGAATCATTATCACAAGTTTTTGATCGATTCAACAAACTCATTGGTGAACTCAATCAAGTTGGAGTTAAACCAGACAATGATGATGTCAACAGAAAGTTTCTCAGATCTCTTGGAGAAGAGTGGTCTATGTATACTGTGATATATAGACAAGGAGATGCATTGGAAGACAAAGAACTTGATGAACTTTACAATGAACTACGAGTCTTTGAATCTGAGGTAAGTCAGAAAACTCCTATTTTACCTTCAAACAGTGTTGCTTTTGTGTCCAATACAGGAACAGGTCAGGATGCTACTACTGGAAAACCGAAAGAAACTGAAGATATAGCAAGAGAAACATTCTTTACCAGTCATGTGCACACTGCACTGATTAATAAAGACTTGGAACAAATCAACCCTGATGATCTGGAAGAGATGGATATAAAGTGGCAGATGGCAATGCTGAGTTTAAAGACCAAAAGATTCCTTCAAAGAACAGGTAGACAGAGTCTGAACTTCAACAAAGGTGAATGTGCTGGATTTGACAAAACCAAAGTCAAGTGCTACAACTGTAGTAATTTTGGTCACTTTGCTAGAGAATGTCCTAGCAAAGATCAAAGATCAAGCTACAACAAGAATAGTTCATCAAACTCAACTGCTCTTGTATCTCAAGAGGGACAAGGTTATGATTGGAGCTTTCAAGCAGAAGAACATGCTCAAAATCAAGCACTCATGGCCTTCACTGATTCTACTACTGAGGTACATTCCAAATCTTGCACTCCTGAATGCATTAAAGCATATAAAGAACTAGAAAAACTAAATAAAGAAACTCTTGATGAGATGATTTTAAATAGAAACAAAATAATAGAATCTAATGGTTGCATTACTGATCTTGAAAATCAAATCAAAATTTATAAAATAACTGATCAAAATGTAAAGAAGAACTTTTACAAGCAACTTATCATAAAGAGCATGATGAATTAAAATTAAAAGAAGCTTTAACTAAGTTAGAAGAATGTCAACTAGAACTAGAACAATATAAACTTACAATTAAGAAATTTGAAAGAAGTTCTAAGATAATTGATGAATTAACCAGTAATAAAACTACTGAAAAGGTTGTTCATGGAGTTGGATATCATGCAGTCCCTCCACCATCAAATTTTATTCATCCACTTAAGTCTAGCTCGAAAAGAATTTAAGATGAATTAAAGTTAGAAAGTCAAACTGAAACCAGTAATGATTCATCTGATGAAAAAAATACCATTAATTCAACTGATACAAGCTTTCACACCACTCAAAGTCAAGAATCCCCTAAATATAATTCTAAAAATATACCCACTGTCTTAAGAAGGGGAAATCAAAGAAATCTAAATCAATTAAAAGAACAAAGAAAGCCTGAAAGTGGTAAAACAATATAATTAACATGTCTAATTTTCAATAAAGTCAATCATCTAGCAAATGATTGTTACTTCAATCCAATTAATTGCAAAGAATTTAGAGAATTTAAAGAAAATAAAGAAAAAAATTAAAAGAATCCAAATTAAAGCAAACTGAAAAAGTTCACCAAATTAAAAATCCACATGTTGAAGTCCCCAAATTTGGAAGAACTGCACAAAGATTTGTGCAAAATATCAGACCTGGAAGTCCAAAAAGAAGTCATAACTCGAAAAGAATCGAAAGCCTAATCAATTTTTTAAATATTAAAGTTTTTCAAACATCAGTAGTAATAATCAAAGATTTACTACTGATACTAATCCTAATTACAATGCTGTCAGATTCAATTATTATAATACTACTGATTATCCTAAGAAATCATATTACCCAAATACTACTGGTCCATCAGTAGTAAAATATTCTAAAGTCAAAATTATGGGTATACTCCTAAATCAGTAGTAACACCAAAAGGCAGTAACAACCAACAACTGAAGACCAAACCTGCATCAAAAGCTCACACTGTTCGAAAATTTTATTCTTCAAAGGATGAACCCAAGACAAAACAAGCTTGGGTTCCCAAAATGAACCAATCCATTTACTTTTTGTGCAGAGCATCCAGATCCCTGAAGAAGGAAGAACATGGCATATTGATAGTGGATGCTCTAGGCACATGACTGGAAATCTCCAAATTCTTAGCGATTTCAAGTCTTTTGAAGGAGGATATGTTGCTTTTGGTGAAAATCCAAGAGGTGGTAGGATTACAGGTAAAGGTACAGTATCAAATGGTAAGATTACTTTTGATGATGTATTTTATGTTGTTGAGCTTAAATATAATCTGGTTAGTATCTCACAAGTATGTGATAAAAAGAACAAGATTCTTTTTACAGATATAGAGTGCATCATTCTTTCTCCTGACTTCATTTTAGAAGAAAAATATGTTGTTTTAAGAACCCCAAGGAGAAACAATGTGTACTGCCTGGATATAGGGGGAGAACTCATTTCTTCAAATGAGATTAACTATTTTATATCCAAGGCAAACACCAATGAATCAGAATTCTGGCATAGAAGGATGTGTCACACAAATTTTAAAAATATGAATAATTTAGTCAAAAAGAATCTGGTAGTTGGTTTACCTCAAAAAGAATTCATGTGTGATCAACATTGTGTTGCATGCCTGAAAGGTAAACAACACAAGACTTCTCATAAGTCCAAAGCAATTAATTCTAATTCTGACCCTTTGCAGCTCTTACATATGGACTTATTTGGTCCTACAAATGTAATGAGTATTGGAAAGAAACAGTACTGTCTTGTTATTACCGATGATTTTTCCAGGTATACTTGGGTTTTCTTTCTCAAGTCCAAAGATGAAACAAGTGAAATCATAAAAAATCTGATAGTCAAACTGGAAAACACAAGAGATCTCAAAGTGAAAGCCATTAGATGTGATAATGGCACATAGTTTAAAAATGCTAATCTAATTTCTTTTTGTGATCTTAAAGGTATTGGCAGACAGTACAGCTCACGTAGAACTCCATAACAAAATGGTGTAGCTGAAAGAAGAAATAGAACAATCATTGAAGCTGCCAGATCCATGCTTGCATACTCAAAATTACCAATAACATTTTGGGCTGAAGCTGTTAATACTGCTTGTTATGTTCAAAACAGAGTATTAATAGTTAAGCCACATTTTAAAACACCATATGAACGTTTTAATTAAAGAAAACATTCAATAAGTTTCTTAAAATCATTTGGTTGTCCTTGTACAATTTTAGTTTCAAGAGAACAAATTGGTAAGTTTGACTGCAAATCAGATGATGGAATCTTTGTAGGATACTCAACTCAAAGCAAAGCATACAGAGTATTCAGTAAAAGGCTGAGGATCATTGAAGAAAGTGTGGATAAATCCTTTAATGAAAACCTGATAATGAACAGGGAAATGGACCAGATTGGCTATTTACATTGATAATCTAACCAAATCTCTTGATTTTAGTTATGATTGTAATGCAGGTGAAACAAGCAATCAAATCCACAAGGAGGATCATCACTGTAACGATCCGAAATTTGTAAATAAATAAATTGTACAAAAATATGATAAATAAGGATAAATCATTTAAAGAACGTAGGAATTGGTTTCGTGTCGTTTGGAGACCGTATGAGAAAGTTATGGGCGAAACCGGGTCGAGACCTAGACCGAAAAGTGCAGCCCTGCTGTACAAGGGAAGTTCACGGCGTGAACTTTAGTTCACGATCGTGAACTCCCTCCAGGGATTTTTGTATCTGGCGATTGTAGTTCACGATTCGTTAACGATCGCGAAGTTGGCGTGCAAAGCGTAGAGTTAGCGACGCCAACTTAGTTCGCGCCGTGAACTCGGGTCGACAACATTAAAGACGGATTTTGGCTCATTTAATGCAATAGTAAACCCTGGTTTTCCTCCTTGGAGATTTTGAGTGCAAGAGCTGATCTGGGTCGATTTGTTCATCAAAGCTTGATAGATTTCACTTCTAAGTGAAGATTAAAGGTATATCTTCACTTCTTGATCTTTGTAGCTTTAGATCTATGTATTTTGATGGGTGGGTTTGAAACCCTAGTTATTGGGGGTTATGGTTTATGGTGAATAAATGATGTATACACTTAATAGATGGTATATTAACAAAGGAAACAAGTGTATGATTTTGATATGCAAGAATCTTAAGGGCTGGTTAAACCTAGGGTTTGGTAAATCACCATAGTTGGGGGAAAGTGTTAGTTGATGGTATCTAGTGATAAATGGATACATTATTAGTAGTATATGATGTTGAACTATGTATGATTGTTGTATTAGGCTTCCGGTGAAGTCTTGGAGTTGATCGAATTGTTGGAACAAGGAAACCGGCGGAAAGAATACGGTTGGAGCATTATATTGCTAAGGTGAGTACGTGTGGACTTTATCGAGTACATAGCCTTGAAATACATTTTTTTACTTGTGTTACGATCAAATTGCTTAATTGAGTAGACTTATAGTTGTTTAGTTAATTATGTATTATTGATAATCTTTAACTAACTGGTTTGATGATGAATGTGATAGCTGAGAGCTAGATTGACATAACCTTTGAGTTATGGTGAGAACGAGATGACGTGATGCTAGTTAGTTCGGGGGCAACCCGATAACTAGACATGGTGATGTTTCTAACTAGTTCGGGGGCAACCCGATAGTTAGATAGGATAGTGTTTCTAGCTAGTTCGGGGGCAACCCGATCGTTGGATATATTGGTGCTTCTAGCTAGTTCGGGGGCAACCCGATAGTTAGGCACGATAGTGTTGCTAGTTAGCTCGGGGGCAACCCGATAACTAGATATGTGTTGCTAGGGAAGCAAGGTTTGGAGTCACCATGGGGTGACTATATAGATGGACGAAAATACTTGTTTGTTGATTACTTGGATAAACGATTATTATTATTAATGGGTCTTAACCCATGTAACTCACAAGACGTTTTTTCTCACGTACTCCTTGTTGTTTTGCTATGTACTCAGGTTCGGGATTGAAGGTTTAGGTACGCATGGATAGAGATGCGGGGCCTAGAGTAGAAGAACATTAGTTTGGATTTATGCTTAGCTTTTGTTTCGATCTATTTTGTAACACCAAACTTTATACTCTGATTTTTCATACCAAAGGTTTTTGTAAATCCATATTTTGGAATAGTTCTTCTATTTATGAAAAATGATATATTTTGGGCAAATGTTTTATATTAAAATTTGAGGTGTTACAACTTGGTACCAGAGCTACTGTTTAAGTGAATTAGGTTGGATGACCATCCTAGTCTTAGACTGTAGCACTAGGAGTATAAGATTCCTTAAGATCATAGGTTGACCTTGAGACTTTATGTTAAGTTTAGGGTTGAACCTAGGAGACCGATGAAATTGATATGATTATGGATATTGAGTCTTATGCGACTAATGGGTTGTACACAAGGTACTAAATGTTTAATGTCTTTCGTATAGTCCTGATTGAAAGAAATGGTGACCACGCGTAGAAGTGGTAAAGCCCCGGAGGGCCGGGAGGAGGAGGTACCTCATGTCGAGGTGGTGGTTGAACAAGGAAGTCAACCGTCGATGCATCGGGTTGATGAATCGGAAGTTGGAGCTAATAGAACTCCGGTAACCATGGCGGATCTCTAAACGTTTCTTGATCAAATCAAGGGAACGGTGGCCGATGAAGTGCACCGTATTATTGGGGACCGGGAGAGGTCGGGTGGAGACCTTGAATCCGAGGCTAAATCGGATGAGAGAACCGGGGGTAGTGGGACCGGTGAAGGAAAATCCTCCACGGGTGGCCAAAGTGATGCTAGGGCAAAGCCCGATGAAAGAGATGGCTGTTCTTTTAAATCCTTCATGGCTTGTAAGCCAAATGTGTACAAGGGAAGTTCGGACCCGAAGGTGACTATGAGGTGGATCCGAGAGACCGAGAGGGTTATTGGTAGTAGCAAGTGTAAGAAAGTGGATATGGTGACGTATGCGTCACAATTATTAAAAGAAGATGCGATGGTTTGGTGGGATATCGTGTATGAGACCCTCGGGAGGGAGGTGATTGAGAAAATGTCGTGGGATGAGTTTACCGCGAGGTTGAGAAAGAAATTTTGTCCTGAGAGGGATTTAGAAAAGATGCATGAGAAGTTTGTGACCCTTAAGAAGGGTGATATGTCGGTTGAGGAATACTCGAGAGAGTTCACGGGATTGCTCCCGTTTGTTGCAAAAACTTACTCGGAGGAGAGAATGAGTGTGATCCGGTACGCTTGTGGGTTACCGTGGGACTACCAATTGGAAGTTAAGAGGGCGGTCACACTTGATGAGGCCATTAGTGCCGCCCGGGGTGTGGAAGAAGTGAATGAGGCACGGGTTGCCGAGAGGGCCCATGTGGGCGAGAAGAGGAAAGCCGAGAGCGGCTCTAGTTCGTTCAAAAGGGGGAAGTTCACTTTGAGCTTCTCTAAACAAAGAAGTGTTGGCTCGTGCAAGAAATGCGGGAAAAATCATACCGGCGAGTGCCGAAGTGGGTCCAAATCTTGCTTTAGTTGACGTAGGCCGGGGCACGTAGCCCGGGATTGTAAGGTCAAGTCGTTGGCCGATGTGGAATGTTTCTCGTGCCACGAGAAGGGACACTATAGAAATGTGTGCCCAAAGAGGGAATCGAGTCGATGGTGTCTACGGCTCAAAAGAAAGTGGAGCCGGCCAAGGTGAAGGGGCGATCCTTCCAACTCACTCGGGAGGAGGCAAAGGAGGCACACGATGTGGTGTCAGGTACTCTATTCATTATCTCCTTGCCAACTCATATTTTGTTCGATTCGGGTTCCAATTATTCGTTTGTGTCTTATGAGTTCGGTTGTAAGTTGAATGTGCCGTCCGAGATGTTAGATGAGGTTTATGAGATAGAGGTAGCCCGACGGGAAAACTTCTATGGTTGAAAGTATTTATAGAAATTGTGAAATAGAAATAGACGGTAGAAAGTTTAAGGTAGATTTGTTGCCCATGGGAATAAAGGCGTTTGATGTGGTAATTGGTATGGATTGGTTGAGCATGCACCAAGCCAAAATTTTATGCGGTAAGAAAATAGTGTCGATTAGGACACCCGAGAATGAGAAAGTGTATGGGGAAAAATGACATCACACGCCTAATGTGATTACCGCCATTAAGGCAAGGAAAAGTATATCGAAAGGTTGTGCATCATTTATTGCATATGTATTAGATGGCCGAAAAGAAAAGAAGACGATGGATAACGTCAAAATTATTCGGGATTTTCCCGAGGTATTTCCCGATGACTTGCCCGGTGTGCCACCGGAGAGACAAGTCGAGTTTAAAATTGATTTAGTTCCGGGGGCGACGCCGATTGTTCCTGCTCCATATCGTTTAGCTTCCACCGAGATGCGGGAATTGATGACCCAATTGCAAGACTTGTTAGACAAAGGCTTTATTCGTCCGAGTTCGTCACCGTGGGGTGCACTGGTGTTATTTGTTAAGAAGAAAGACGGTTCGATGAGAATGTGTATCGACTACCGAGAGTTGAATAAGGTGACTATTAAGAACCGTTACCGTTGCCGAGAATTGACGACTTATTCGACCAATTGCAAGGTGCTAGTTATTTCTCGAAGATTGATTTGAGGTCGGGTTATCACCAAGTTCGGGTGAAAGAAGGCGACACCGAGAAGACGGCTTTTCGTACGCGTTATGGTCATTATGAATTCCTAGTGATGCCGTTTGGTCTTACAAACGCGCCGGCTATTTTTATGGATTTAATGAATCGGGTTTGTAAACCGTTTCTTGATAAGTTTTTGATCGTGTTCATTGACGATATTTTGATTTATTCAAAAACCGAGGAAGAACACGAGGGTCATTTGAGGCTTGTGTTAGATGTGTTGAAGCGGGAGAAGTTGTATGCTAAATTCTCGAAGTGTGAATTTTGGTTGCGGGAAGTGCAATTCTTAGGTCACGTGGTGACGTGTGATGGTATTAAAGTTGATCCTTCAAAGATTGAAGCGGTGTCAAATTGGGAGCCGCCGAGGACTCCTACCGAGGTTAGAAGTTTCCTTGGATTAGCCGGTTATTACCGAAGATTTATACAAGACTTCTCGAGAATCGTGATTCCACTAACGAAGTTAACGAGAAAAAGTGAGAAGTTTGTGTGGGAGAAGAAGCAAGAAGAGGCGTTTAATTTGTTGAAGGAAAAGTTGTGTAACGCGCCGATTCTTACATTACCGGATGGTATGGAAGATTTTGTGGTTTATAGTGATGCTTCGAATCAAGGGCTCGGTTGTGTGTTGATGCAAAGAGGAAAGGTGATCGCGTATGCCTCGCGACAATTGAAAAATGCGGAATTAAGGTACACGACACACGACTTGGAGTTGGCGGCGATTATATTTGCCTTGAAGTTGTGGAGGCATTATTTGTATGGTACTCGGTGTACGTTGTACACGGATCATAAAAGTTTACAATACGTGTTTACTCAAAAGGATCTTAATATGCGACAAAGAAGGTGGATCGAGTTGATCGCCGACTATGATTGTGAAATTGTGTATCACGCGGGAAAAGCTAATGTAGTAGCCGACGCCTTGAGCCGAAAGGTTTATGAGACCCCGAACCGAGGAATTTTAACCCGTATAGAAGTCGTCTCGAGTATTATCGAAAGAATCAAGAATGCCCAACGAGAGGTTATGGGAAAAGACGAGTTAAGGCAAGAACGGTTAGGTAAGAACCAACATTTTCTCGAAAATGCACAAGGGTTGAAGACCGTAGGCGGTCGTATTTGGCTTCCTAAGTTCGGTGGTATCCGAAAAGAGTTGTTGAATGATGTGCACAAATCGAAATATTCGATTCACCCGGGAAGTACAAAGACGTACCAAGATATGAAACGGGTTTATTGGTGGCCCGGAATGAAGGCGAGAGTGGCCAAGTACATCTCGAAGTGTGCCACGTGTGCACAAGTTTGTTAGGTCACAACAACCCTGGTTTATAATGTTAATTGATAGATTATTATACTTAGAGAAATATTAGAGTGATAACACAAGAATATAGTCAATGTATAAATCCACTAAGTGTGGCTTGTTGCGGAATAACAGGACCACTGATCAATTACAAAAGATGTGAATGTGTAAAGTAAATTGGTAAGTACTCCTTTGCAAGATGATCTCTATTTATAATGTTATAGAGATCTTACATGATGAGCAAAGGAGTAACCGAAGGACTAAGTAAGGGAAATGACTAAGATCAAGGGATTTGATCTTAGTCCGTTACTGAGTATCACTCAGTCCTTCTACTCAGTCCTTGTACTCAGTATCACTATCTGATACTGAGTACTGATACTGAGTTCCAATACTGATCACTCAGTATCATACCTAAACTTAGCTATATTATTCTACATATTAATCAAAGCTAGTCTAGGTTGTTTTGTTATCTTAAGATCCAAAGGGGCAAGGCTTTTTGCCTTAACAATCTCCCCCTATCTAAAGATAACAAAACAATTACAAAGAGAAAGTAAACAAAATAAGCTACAGGCTGCAAAGTCTTCTTCTTTAGTCTTTGTTGATCGACTCAAACTCGTAGAAGACTTCTTTCTTCACATGGATGAACTCTTCTCTTTTCTTCAGTTCATCTTGCATGTTGTTTAGTACAGCAACTATCTTCTTTCTAAACCAAGCATCTTCTTTCTTGGTTATCATCCATTTAAGGCCCACCAAATGGCTGATAGGAGCTGTTGCCAAATCTGCTTCATTAATGAAGCACTCCCTGTCATCTGAGTCAGTATACATATATCCAGATGTTGGATATATGGTACTCTTTTGATCCTGAAAGATAAGATTAGAGGGAACAGTATATGTGGGAATTATTCTGAAAGTATTAAGGCACTCAGGTTTGTTGTTCTTCATAGCTTCAGTCATCACACTGAGTGCCCTGTATTCTGCTGCATAAAGAATGCCTTTTTCATAGCATATAGCAGATACAGCCCAGATTTCATCCATCATCACTTGGGTTTCAGAGGATCTTGAGGGCATCTCCTTTATCAGTCTAGCAATCTTTATCCAATCTTGAAGTCCCATATTTTGGATGTCATGGAGGAAAAACTTCATTGGAGGACTGACTGGCCCAGTACAAGTTGCAACAATTGATTTATCAACAGTTTTGACCTTTATTTTGTTGACAAATTCATTTAGCCAGTATATGTCTCTTACAGTTAGAAATGCTTTATTCCTCAGCATACCCATCCTTGTTTCCCTATATCTTGTTCTTTGTGCCACAATGTTCCAGTACTGTTCAAGTAATTCATCTCCAGTTCTTCTTACAGTATGAGATCTTCTTGGAACATCTTCAGACTCAGATTCAGGTTCTTCCTTAACAGGGAAGAACTTTTGGGCCTCAATCTCATCCTCAGCTTCACTCTTTTCCTCAGTAAACTGAGCAGATCTCCTAGGTCTTGAGATCAGAGGGGCTGGATCTTGTTCTTCACTAGATTCTGAGGACATAACCACATTTGTCATTCTTCTGGTTATTGGTCTTCTAGTAATTCTAGAAGGTCCTTCAGCATGAGGTGAGATAGGTTTTCTTGTATGTACTTCATCATCTGAGAATGATGATGAAGAGGTTTCTTTATTTGCTTCATCCAGTGCAAAGTTTAAAAATTCTTCTGATGCCACTGGATGTTCTTCATCTTCATCATCAGCAATGGGCCACACAAAAGGCCTATAGACCACAATTTGCAAGTTGTTTTCTTCTAGAACAGGTGGCTCAGTATAAGCTTGCTGTGGTTGGTCAGTGTGAGTCTCCCCCTGAGCAGATGGCTCAAGTGGTTCTTGAACTTGTAATGCTGACCTAGTTCTTTGTCTTCTTCTCTCATACTGAATGCGAAGTGGCTCAGTATGAGGGCTTTGCTGATGTTGTTGTTGTGGAGGTTGATCTTCATTCAATCTTCTTCTTTTCTCCCCTTGAGCAGATGGCTCAGTTTGATCAACCTCTGTATCTCTTTGTCTCTTCTCCCCCTTTTTGTTATCATTGGATGAGGAGGGAAGAGGATCAGTATCACCACCCATGTCCCCTTCTGGTTGTTCAAGAGTAGGGGAGGGCATGGGCTCAGTTGCAGCATCAGTATCACCAGCATCTCCTTCTCCTTCTCCTTCTTCATTGTGGTCACCATGTGAAAATGGTGGAGTTTGTGGTTGCTGATGTGGTTGTTGAAGTAGTGAAATTCTTGGCATACCCAGGCTTGAGGAATAGTGAAATTCGCTGTGATGTTGTTCCTCGCAAACCTGGGCACTTCATCATTTCGGAATTTGATTTCCGATTCAACGTCTGGAGCAACAAAAGTGTAATTCGCCATCTGTGATTTTGATTTGAAAAAGTTTGCTTGCTAATAGAAAGTGAAATTGTTAATCGCAGAGAGAATTGAAAATGAAAGAAAGAAATAACAGTTTAAAAAAAATTGAAGTAAAAATAAACGGTTATTTATAGGAGATTTGAAAGATAATTAAGGTATTGGGAAGTAAAAACGGCTGATTTGACTGCCTTATCCTCTGCCAACGGTAACTTTCTTATTAAGAAATGTTACCGTTGAGCAGTATGAGGATTAAGCTCGGTTTGAGCGCCGTAATACCCCAATACTGAGTAGAAAAAAATTATTTAAAAAATAATAAAAATATAAAAACAATTAATTTACTCTGGAAATGAATAAAAAAAATAAAAAATTCAAATTTTGATGATAACAGACTAGTGATACTGAGTGGTCAGTATCAACATGAGTGATACTGAGCGTTCAGTTTTAAAGATTAAGGATTCAACATACCTAATTTCCCTAGTAAATACATAAACATTTCCTCAGGGAGAGGTTTAGTAAACACATCGGCCAATTGTTCATCTGTTGATACATAATCTACCTCAACCTTACCTTTTTCCACATTATCTCGAATAAAGTGGTGTCTGATATCAATGTGCTTGGTTTTGGAGTGATAGACTGGGTTCTCTGTGATAGCAATAGCACTCTTGTTATCACAATGAATGGGAGTCTTATGAAAGTTGAACCCATAGTCTAAGAGTTGATACTGCATCCATAATAATTGAGCACAACAACTTCCTGCAGCAACATATTCTGCTTCTGCTGTGGAAGTTGCTACCGAATTTTGCTTCTTGGATGACCAACCAACTAGTCTTCCACCGAGGAATTGACATCCTCCACTTGTGCTTTTTCTGTCCAATCTACAACCTGCAAAATCTGCATCTGTGTACCCTTCAAGGTCAAAGTTTGAGTCTTTGGGATACCAAAGACCCAGGTTAGGAGTACCTGTAAGATATCTAAAGATGCGCTTAACTGCTTTCATGTGTGATTCTTTAGGATCAGCCTGATACCGAGCACACAAACATGTTGCAAACATGATATCAGGCCTGCTAGCAGTTAAATAAAGTAAGGAACCAATCATACCTCGGTATGTGGATTGACAAACTGATTTACCAGTTTCATCCTTACTTATCTTATCCTGAGTACCCATAGGAGTGTGCATGGAAGATAAATTTTCAAATTTGTATTTCTGTAACATATCATGCACATACTTACTTTGATTTATAAAAGTGCCATCAGGCTTTTGTTCAACTTGTAAACCAAGAAAATAAGTAAGTTCTCCCATCATACTCATCTGATACTGAGTTGACATTATCTTAGCAAACCAGTCACACATTGACTTGTCAGTGGAACCAAAGATAATGTCATCTACATATATCTGAATGAGTAAGATGTTAGAACCGTTCCGTTTTGAAAATAATGTTTTATCAATTATACCTCTTGTAAATTTATTTTCAATAAGATACTCGGACAGGGTATCATACCAGGCTCTTGGAGCTTGTTTGAGCCCATATAGAGCTTTATCAAGCTTGAAAACATAATTCGGAAATTTAGGATCAACAAAACCTGGTGGTTGTTTAACATAAACTTCTTCTTGGAGTTTTCCATTTAGAAAAGCACTTTTGACATCCATCTGATAAACTTTGAAATTTTTGAAGGCTGCATATGCAAGATACAACCTAATAGTTTCAATTCTGGCAACTGGTGCAAAAGTTTCATCATAGTCAATGCCTTCTTCTTGCCTGTAACCTTGAGCAACTAACCTTGCTTTGTTTCTGATGACAACACCATCCTTGTCCATCTTGTTTCTGAACACCCACTTAGTACCAATAATAGTTTTGCCAGTAGGAGGTGGTACTAAGTTCCAGACTTTGTTTCTCTCAAACTCTGTGAGCTCTTCTTGCATAGCTTCTACCCAATCTTCATCTAATAAAGCTTCATCAACTTTCTTTGGTTCAATTGTAGATAGAAAACTTGAGAAGAAACAAAAATTTGCAGTTGCTTGGGGTGGAAACTCTAATTTTCTTCTTGTTTGGACACCTTCTTCAATAGGACCAATAATGTTTGAGTGTGGATGGTCTCTGTGTTCCCTTAAATTGTTTCCTAAGGAAGCATTTGAAATAGGATCAACAATATCTTGTTGATTTGGTGTGTTGTGTGTCTGATACTGATTGGAATTCTGGTCAGTATTAGACACCGGAGGTTGCTGTACAGTTTCATTTTGCAGAGAGGATATGGATTCTTGTGAAGTGTTAGATGTTTCACCTTCTTCATAGGTAGAGTGGTTCAGATCATTAGTTGGAAACTCAGTATGGAGGTCCTCTGTTATGGGAACCTCAGTATTAGTCGCAGTATAGTGATACTGAGTTTGAACTTGATCAGTTTCATTAAACTTATTGGGAATAAAGTGTGGATGAAACTTGGGCTGTTCAGCAATGGAGAGTTCTGGATTGCATAGAATATCTATGCCACTTATGTCTTCACTTGCTGAGGTAGAATTCTCATTCTGATCTTCATCGAATGTGACATGAATGGATTCTACAATCATCTTGGTTGAGATGATATACACTCTGAAAGCTTTAGAGTGTGGAGAGTAGCCCATGAACACACCTTCATTTGCTTTGGGAGCAAATTTGTTGAGATTTTGTTTTGTACTGAGTACAAAGCATTTACTCCCAAAGATGTGGAAGTATTCCACATTAGGAATCTTGCCATTATATAACTCATATGGAGTCTTCAGATGTCTTTGGACTGTAGTAGCTCTATTCTGAGTGAAGTTTGCACAGTTTACAGCTTCAGCCCAGAAACTCAGTGCCAGTCCAGCATGGCATAATAAAGTTCTTGCAGCTTCAATCAGTGTTCTATTCTTTCTTTCTACAACACCATTTTGTTGTGGTGTGTAAGCTGCAGAGAAGTTTTGAATGATTCCTTTTTGTTCACAGAAATCTGCTAATACTGAGTTCTTAAACTTAGTACCATGGTCACTTCTAAGTTGCTTGACCTTGTTGCCTTTTTGAAGTTCCTCTCTTTTTATAAAGGCAATGATTTCTGGTGTTGCATCTGACTTAGTCTTGAGGAAGATGACCCAAGTATATCTTGAAAATTCATCAACCAAGACTAGAGTATAGATTTTTTTGGCCAAAGATGGTGTGCTGATGGGGCCAAAAAGATCCATATGTATCATAGTAAGAGGTTCATTAATGGAATGATTGACTTTGGACTTGAATGAACTCTTCTTCTGCTTGCCCATTTCACATGCTGAGCATAACTTATCTTTTGAATAAGTAATAGTGGGCAACCCTCTCACCAGTTTCTTCATACTGAGCTCGTTGATATTTCTAAAGTTGATGTGAGAGAGTTTCTTGTGCCATAGCCAATGCAATTTTGGCTTGACTTTAGAAAGCAGGCATACACGAATAGTTGGGTCTATTTCAGATAGGTTGACCACATATACATCCTTTTCTCTTCTAGCAATGAGTACATGCTGCCCTTTATCATTGTAGATGATTCCTGCAACCTTCCTGAATCTAGCTTCATTGTCATCATCACACATCTGGCTGATACTGAGCAGATTGTGTTTAAGACCCTCTACATAGGCAACTCTTTTAAAAGTTATGTTGCCTGCCTTGATCACACCATAACCTCTTGTCTTTCCCACCGAGTCATCTCCAAACTTAACAGAAGGACCCTTCTCTGGAGTATAATTGAGAAGGTACTCCATAGTGCCTGTCATGTGTCTTGAGCAGCCACTATCTAAATACCATTTTCTGTCACCCTGCACAGGACACAAAATAGGAGTTAGTTCTTTTTAGGAACCCATTTTGAAATGGGACCTTTGGTGGAATAAACATATTTTGGGTTGATCTCCTTATGTGGAGAGGTCAGTATCACTTCAGTGAAACCTTTTGAGGTTTTCTTTGGTGATACTGACTTAGTTTCTCTCCTTTTCTTTGGTACTGAGTACCTAGGACTTGAGAGATCAGTCCAACATTCATCTCCCTTATGACCAGTATGATGACATCTATAACATTTTCTAGGTCTATTTCTAAACATATTTTCATACGGTATTTTAGAAAAATGTTTCACTTTTGGTAGGTCAGTATGAACGAGTTTTGCAAATTGTTTACTTAAAGATTTGACCTGATCACCAAGTGTTTTTAAAATGTTAATTTTGTCATTTTTAATAGGTGTATTAACATTGTTTTTAACTGGTTTAGGAGATGGAGGATCTGGTTGCTTCTTTTTATTTGGCAGAGAAGTCTTTCTAATATTATTAGTGGTAGACTTCTTGTCTTTGCCAACTAAAGACCTAGTTGAAGTTGTTTTTTGTTTATCATGTTTTGAAGAAACAACTTTAACAGGTTCTTTAGATGTCTCAGTATATGATGTTTCTGTTCCTGCAACTTCTGTATTAGATGAATTATTTGAGATAGAAGTTGTCTTATTATCATTATATAATTCAAAAGTTGTTGTATTAAATAATAATTCAAAAGGTGGAACAACAGAAGTGTCATACTGAACTATTGGTAGCTCGGTATCAGAAATTTCCGTTATATGAAATTCAATACTGAGTTCTTGTAGCTCAGTATAGCACTTTGAGCAGATGGAGGGACCAATAGGTTTTTCTAAAATTTCATTTTCATCATCATCTGACTCAGTTTGACATCCAACTTCACATAAAGTTTTAGCTTTTACAAAATTAATAGGGTTCATAGTAGAAAACTCTTCAAATAAATCAGCAAAATTGTTCCTATTTTTAAATTTAGGATCAACACCAAGTGCAGCCCTCACATTTTCTGGGAATTGTTGATTTAAACATTTATTTAATTTTATTGAAGCATTTCCCCAAGATTTACACTGTTTTTCAAATTTCTCTTTTTCAAGTTTGTGTAAATGAGCTTCATCAGCTAATCTTTGGTTAATGTCTTTTAAATCTGAAAAGTTTAGTTCTAAATCTTTATATTTTGCTAATTTATCCAAGTTTTCATTATTTACCCTTTCAAGTTCTTGAATTGTTAATTTTAAAGCTTTTTCTTTTTGTACAGAAGTTTTAAGATCAACAATCATATACTCAAAAATCTTGGTTTTTTCATTCACTGAATAAGTTTGAAAGGAACTTACCTTGTACAACTGAGTGGAATCCCAATCAGTATGAACACTCATCCTCTCAGCCTCTTTGATATCCTTTTCAAAGGAGCTCTTCAAATCATCTTCAGTGAAAGCCATAAAGGCTTTATTTTCAATCTCTTCCTCATCATCACTTAAGTCTTCATCCATCCAGGCTTCTGAGTAAAGTGCTTGATGAGGTGCTCCATTCCCTTCTGCCCTCTTGCCATTGCTCCAATTCTTCAGTTTGACATATTTGTCTCTATACCTCTTTGCTCGGTATGCAATTTTGTCATTTTGGTCAGTCTCAGAAGACTTGGTATGACAATTTGCAGCAATATGTCCAGGCTTTCCACACCTATAGCAAAGACCTGATCTTGGGTCAGTATTAGAAGAGCTAACACCAAGCCTCTTCTTCTTCAACTGATCCAGCTTCATAGACATAAGAGCTATTTGAGTTTCAAGCTCTTCTGCCTCAGCATCAGCAAGATCAACTTCTGGTTCATCTGGCTCAGTCACAGTATAGGCCTGTTACACAACTAGAGCCATGCCAGTGGAAGACTTGTCAGTTTTCTTCCAGTTGATCAGTCTTGCAGCATTATTCTCCTCATGATTCAACATTAGACCATACAAAGTTTGAAGAGTGTATGACTCAATGTTGTTTGCAGCATTGACAGAGTTTGTCATGTCAAGAAATTGTTGAGGAAGACTATCCAGGAACTTTTGAACAAGCTCTCCTTCCTCTTTCACAATGCCTACACTGATTAACTCATGCATAACAGTATTGAACCTGTTATAGAGAGTGGTGATGTCTTCATTAGGAGTTGAGAAGAAATTTTCATATTTCCTTCTCATGTTGCTTTTTCTTTGCAACTTCACCTTTGCTGTGCCTTCATAAGTGACTGATAGACTATCCCACATAGCCTTTGCTGTTGGCAATTTCATAATTGCATTAAGTATCTCTTTGGTAACAGCATTACCAATCACCCCTTTAGCTCTGGAGTCTAAAGCATACAACTGACGGTCAGTATCAGTCCAGTTGTGCTTTAGTTTAGGTACAGTTCTTATGCCCTCAGGAGCATCATCAGTGGCAGCAACAGGTTCCACAGTTTGTGGAATGATGGGACCATCATATAGCACAGTGAGCATTTCATGATGAATGGATTCAAGATACCACTGAGCTTTTAGCTTCCATTGATGGAAGTCTTTTCCATCAAAGATGGGTATTCCCTTTCCAGACATAACTGGTGCAACAATAGTAGACATTTTTTATTTTGGAGTATGGGAAGGATAAGTATAGGGGATGGCTGCCAGGGTTAAAGATCGACTAAATAAGAGTTTATTTAGCCTGCTCTGATACCAGTTGTTAGGTCACAACAACCCTGGTTTATAATGTTAATTGATAGATTATTATACTTAGAGAAATATTAGAGTGATAACACAAGAATATAGTCAATGTATAAATCCACTAAGTGTGGCTTGTTGCGGAATAACAAGACCACTGATCAATTACAAAAGATGTGAATGTGTAAAGTAAATTGGTAAGTACTCCTTTGCAAGATGATCTCTATTTATAATGTTATAGAGATCTTACATGATGAGCAAAGGAGTAACCGAAGGACTAAGTAAGGGAAATGACTAAGATCAAGGGATTTGATCTTAGTCCGTTACTGAGTATCACTCAGTCCTTCTACTCAGTCCTTGTACTCAGTATCACTATCTGATACTGAGTACTGATACTGAGTTCCAATACTGATCACTCAGTATCAGACCTAAACTTAGCTATATTATTCTACATATTAATCAAAGCTAGTCTATGTTGTTTTGTTATCTTAAGATCCAAAGGGGCAAGGCTTTTTGCCTTAACAAAGTTAAAGCCGAGCATCAGGTACCGTATGGGGTAGCTCAATCATTGTTAGTACCGGTGGGGAAATGGGAAGATATAACTATGGATTTCATAGTAGGGTTACTGAAGACGAGTAAGGGTCACGATGCCATTTGGGTCATAGTTGACCGGTTGACCAAGAGTGCGTTATTTTTAGCCATTCGGGAAACGTTACCACTTGAGAAATTGGCTAAGTTGTATGTTGATGAGGTGGTTCGACTCCATGGGGTTCCGTTATTGATTGTATCCGATAGAGACGCGAGGTTTACCTCGAGATTTTGGCGATCTTTACAAGAAGAGTTGGGTACAAAATTGCGGTTAAGCATGGCTTATCACCTGCAAATCGACGGTCAAAGTGAAAGAACGATTCAAACGGTTGAAGATATGTTGAGATCGTGCGTGTTAGATTTCGGTGGTAAATGGGATGAACATTTACCGTTAATCGAGTTCTCGTATAATAATAGTTATCACTCGACTATTAAGATGCCGCCCTATGAGGCGTTGCATGGGAGAAAGTGTAGAACTCCATCGTGTTGGCTTGAGGTGGGAGAGACAAAGCTCACGGGTCCCGAGATTGTGAGGGTAACGAATGAGAAAATCGGTATTATACAAGCCAACATGAAAGTCGCCCAAGATAGACAACGAAGTTATTCGGGTTTAAAGAAAAGACCATATGACTTGGATGTCGGTGATATGGTAATGTTGAAAGTGTCGCCTTGGAAAGGTGTAATGCGGTTTGATAAGAAAGGAAAATTAAGTTCAAGATATGTTGGACCGTTTAAGATATTGAAACGGGTCGGGCTTCAAGCGTTTAAGTTGGAACTTCCACCCGAGCTTCAAGGTGTGCATGACACCTTTCATGTAAGTTATTTGAAAAAAGTTTATAGGGGAAGTTGAAAATATTATCCCATTACAAGAGTTGCGGGTTGATGCCCCGAACCGGTTGATTGAGGAGCCCGAGGCTATATTAGAAACGAAAACGAAAAAGCTTCTAAATAAATAGATCGAGTTAGTGTTGGTCAAATGGAAGCATTCACTTGGGCCAAATTTCACTTGGGAAGTCAAAGACGAGATTCGGAAAAGGTACCCGGATTTCGTGAACTATGATGAGATTCCGAGGACGGAATCTTCTTAAGGGGTAGATAGTTGTAACGACCCGAAATTTGTAAATAAATAAATTGTACAAAAATATGATAAATAAGGATAAATCGTTTAAAGAACGTAGGAATTGGTTTCGTGTCGTTTGCAGACCGTATGAGAAAGTTATGGGCGAAACCGGGTCGAGACCTAGACCGAAAAGTGCAGCCCTGCTGTACAAAGGAAGTTCACGTCGTGAACTTTAGTTCACGATCGTGAACTCCCTCCAGGGATTGTTGTATCTGGCGATTGTAGTTCACGATTCGTTAACGATCGCGAAGTTGGCGTGCAAAGCGCAGAGTTAGCGACACGAACTTAGTTCGCGCCGTGAACTCGGGTCGACAGCATTAAAGACGGATTTTGGCTCATTTAATGCAATAGTAAACCCTAGTTTTCCTCCTAGCTTGGCGATTTTCGATTGCAAGAGCTGATTTGGGTCGATTTGTTCATCAAAGCTTGATAGATTTCACTTCTAAGTGAAGATTAAAGGTATATCTTCACTTCTTGAGCTTTGTAGCTTTAGATCTATGTATTTTGATGGGTGGGTTTGAAACCCTAGTTATTGGGGGTTATGGTTTATGGTGAATAAATGATGTATACACTTACTAGATGGTATATTAACAAAGGAAACAAGTATATGATTTCGATTTGCAAGAATCTTAAGGGTTGGTTAAACCTAGGGTTTGGTAAATCACCATAATTGGGGGAAAGTGTTAGTTGATGGTATCTAGTGATAAATGGATACATTATTAATAGTATACGATGTTGAACAATGTATGATTATTGTATTAGGCTTTCGGTGAAGTCTTGGAGTTGATCGAATTGTTGGAACAAGGAAACCGGCGGAAAGAATACGGTTGGAGCATTATATTGCTAAGGTGAGTACGTGTGGACTTTATCGAGGACATAGCCTTGAAATACATTTTTTTACTTGTGTTATGGTCAAATTGCTTAATTGAGTAGACTTATAGTTGTTTAGTTAATTATGTATTATTGATAATCTTTAACTAACTGGTTTGATGATGAATGTGATAGCTGAGAGCTAGATTGACATAACCTTTGAGTTATGGTGAGAACGAGATGACGTGATGCTAGTTAGTTCGGGGGCAACCCGATAACTAGACATGGTGATGTTTCTAACTAGTTCGGGGGCAACCCGGTAGTTAGATAGGATAGTGTTTCTAGCTAGTTCGGGGGCAACCCGATCGTTGGATATATTGGTGCTTCTAGCTAGTTCGGGGGCAACCCGATAGTTAGGCACGATAGTGTTGCTAGTTAGCTCGGGGGCAACCCAATAACTAGATATGTGTTGCTAGGGAAGCAAGGTTTGGAGTCACCATAGGGTGACTATATAGATGGACGAAAATACTTGATTGTTGATTACTTGGATAAACGATTATTATTATTAATGGGTCTAAACCCATGTAACTCACAAGACGTTTTGTCTCACGTACTCCTTGTTGTTTTGCTATGTACTCAGGTTCGGGATCGAAGGTTTAGGTACGCATGGATAGAGATGCGGAGCCTAGAGTAGAAGAACATTAGTTTGGATTTATGCTTAGCTTTGGTTTTGATCTATCTTGTAACACCAAACTTAATACTCTGATTTTTCATACCAAAGGTTTTTGTAAATCCATATTTTGGAATAGTTCTATTTATGAAAAATGATATATTTTGGGCAAATGTTTTATATTAAAATTTGAGGTGTTACAATCACCATTCAATGGTAGTCAAGATACAATGAAGTATATCCTTGTTAATACTGATCCCTCTGTTAATACTGATCCCTCTGTTAATACTGAGGACAGTAGCAACTCTGATAACCCTAGCAATCTTGATACCGATAATAACTCAAACTCACAAGATACTACTGATCCCAGTAGTAACTCAGAAACTCAAAATGATGATGGTGAACCAAACAATACTGATGACAGTAATAACAATGAACCACATGATTTGAATGAAAATCATATTACTACTGATACCAGTATCAATGAAGAAACTCAAGAAGATCCAGGAAATCAAGAAAAAACCTGGATAGATGCACAAGTTCCTGAATCCAATGAATCAAACCTTGACAGTCAAATTGTTGTTGATAAAGTTTCCAACTCAAGAACTGAAAAGAACCATCCTTTAGACTTATTTCTAAATGATGTGAACTCAAATATGCAGACAAGAAGCAAATTTAATTCAACTTTATATTCAAATACTTTTAATATAAGTCTAATATCTAATGAATGTTTGTTTGCTTGTTTTCTATCTCAGAAAGAACCTAAAAAGATTCAACAAGCCATGAAGGATTCAAATTGGATTGAAGCAATGCAAGAAGAACTTCTCCAATTCAAATTACAAGCTGTTTGGACACTTGTACCTCTACCAAAAGGAAAAAGACCTATTGGAACATGATGGATCTTCAGAATCAAGAAAGATGAAAGAGGTATTGTGATAAAAAAAAATAAAGCCAGACTTGTAGCCGAATGATACACTCAAGAAGAAGGAATAGACTATGATGAGGTATATGCTCCAGTTGCAAGAATTGAAGCAATAAGGATTTTCTTGGCATATGCTTCATTCAAGAAATTCAAAGTCTATCAAATGGATGTTAAAAGTGCATTCTTATATGGGAAGATTGAAGAAGAAGTATATGTTTGTCAACCTCCAGGATTTGAAGATCCTGAACATGATGATTATGTGTACAAATTAGACAAAGCTCTATATGGTCTACATCAGGCACCAAGAGCTTGGTATGATACATTATCATCATACTTATTGAAGAACTATTTCAAAAGAGGTGCAATTGACAAAACTCTGTTTATAAGAAAAGTCAAAGATGATATACTACTGGTCTAGATATATGTAGATGATATCATCTTTGGATCAACAAATAACAATCTGTGCAAAGAATTTGAAGAGTTGATGCAGATCAAATTCAAGATGAGCTCAATGGGTCCAATGAATTTCTTCATTGGACTCCAAATCAATCAAAGATCTTATGGTATTTTGATTAATCAATCAAAATATGTCAAAGACATCTTGGAGAAATTTGCAATGAAAGACTGTAAAAGTGCAAGCACACCAATGGAAACACATAAACAACTACATCCTGATGCTGAGGGGGAGGGGGGGATGTAGATTAACATTTATACAGATCGATGATAGGTTCTTTAATGTACTTAACTGCATCAATACCTGATATTATGTATAGTGTTTGTGTGTGTGCCAGGTATCAAGTAAGACCAAAGGAGCTTCACTTACAGGCAGTCGAAAGAATCATCAGATACTTGAAGGGAAAACCATCACTTGGTCTTTGGTATCCACATGACTCACCATTTGAACTTGTAGCCTACACAGATAGTGACTATGCTGGTGAATGTTAATATAGAAAATCTACTACTGGTAGATGGAAATTCTTTGGATCAAGACTGGTGTCATGGCAATGCAAGAAACAAACAAATGTTTCAACCTCAACTGCTGAAGCAGAGTATGTAGATGCATCTACTTGTTGTGCTCTAGTACTATGGATTCAAAATCAACTCTTATACTTTGGTATATCTATTCTTAAAACTCCTATTTTTATTGATAATCAAAGTGCAATAAGTATTGTGAATAATCCAGTAAAACACTAAAAAACCAAGCATATTGAAATAAGATTTCATTTTATAAGGGATTGTAATGAAAAGAAATTAATTAAAGTAGAGAAAATTCATACTGATAATCAACTAGCAGATCTTTTTACAAAAGCATTTGATGTAGGAAGGTTCAGCTTTTTGGTAGCAGTATTGGAATGATTTTAATAAATAATTTCATTATTAAGATCATATGTAAAGTTTTTGTATATTATTTCTATTTAAAAATCTATGTTTTACTACTGATTGTTCATCATTACTGACTATGGGTTGTATTCACAAAATACTACTGCTAGGGTTTCTCTGAGAATTAGGTTAAGTGTGAATCAAGAGTTACTACTGACGATTCACTACTGATACTTAATTTACTACTGATCGACCGTTTTAAGTGAACGTTGTTTTACCATACTAACCCCATGAAAATAGCCGTTAAGCTATGATTCGAAAGGCATTTCGGTCATTTTGCAGGTAAATTCGAAAAATATAAATAGCTGAATGCGATTAATTTAGCATTATCCAAACCTCGATCCGATAAACCCTACGATAAACCCTAATCTGTGCAATTTCGATTAAAACCCTGAACCAGTAACAAAGACAATCATTCACGAAATTATTCACAAGATCAAAACCTCTCAGAAAACAAATTCTCAAACATCAAAATGGCAATGAAGAATCTATTAGTCGCTAAAACAGATCTTCAATATTCTGAGTTTCACAACATGGTTGCCTTTTTAAGAAATCCTGATGGCACAAGAAGTTTCAAACCCATTGTGATGTTCTTGAAAAACTCACCAATAATATTTGCTCTGACTGTACATCCAAAACTCTGTGAACAACATCTTGCTCAATTTTGGGAAAAGGCAGAAAGAGTAGAAGAAGAGAATATCATTAAAATAAAATCAGACATAGATGGACAGTCTATCACAGTCACAGAACAATCAATTAGACAACATCTACAACTCAATGATGAGTCAGGTATATCTCTCTTGTCTAAAGAAATTTTAATAGAAAATGTTTTAAAAATGGGGTATGAAGGAAGAACAGATATTCAAACTTTTCAAAAGGGTCTTCTTTCTCCCCAATGGAAATATTTGGTTCATACAATTCAACATTGTATGTCACCAAAGAAAAGTACTTGGAATGAGTTCAACAGATCAATAGCATCTGCAGTTGTGTGTTTGTGCACAGATCAAGTATTTAATTTCTCTAAAATGATTTTTGAAGGAATGCTTGGAAACTTATCTGGTTCAAAATTTTTAATGTATCCAAGATTCCTTGCACATATCTTTGACTATGAATTACCAAATATTGTAAAAACCAAAAATATTTTTCCAATTCCAGAATTAAATAGAAAAGTTTATTCAAACATGAACAAAAAGTTTAATTTTTCTGGAAACGTTACACCATTATTTCCAAACATGATCTATGATCAACCCCCTACTGGAGAAGGTACAAGCCACCTAAATGAACCCCAACCCACCCCATCACCAAAAACAGCCCAAACACAATCCCATGAGTCCACTCAATCAACCAGACCACAAAATGTCCTGAATGTGTCCCAGGAACATGTTATTAAACCTCAGAGTGCTACTCTTCACTCTGAGGTAGACCAACCAAAAGCCAAACATATTTCCACAACATACAAAAGGAAAAGAATTTCCAAAAAAGGTCACCAAGGAACCCATTGAGTCAACTCCCAGGCTCGAAGAGTTGTCCTCCAAGGAGGAGAGAGGTAAGGGCTCCTACTACTGATGCACCAAATGTTGGTGCACAGGACAGTAGGAACATCATTAGGACCCATACCTCGGTGACTTTAAGTGATGACTCATCCTTTAAGGCAACACTTAATGGACCCCGATGCCAAGAAACCACAAGGGGAGGTACTTCTGCTTCTTCTAGGAAGAAGAGAGTATCTAAACAACCCATTTCATCACTAAGCAGTGATGAGGGTAGTAAGAACAAAACCGAATTAACAGATAGGATGGAAAACCTTAAAGCCAATGTACCAAACAAGCCCGATGATCTACCTAGATGGAGTGAGGGCAGCATGGAACCAACCCAATTGACGGATAGGAAGGAAAACCTTGAAACCATTGTACAACATTGCCTGAATCTTTTAAACAATCAAGGGAGAACCATGAGTTATATGAAGCACTACATTAATGTGATGAACAGAAGACAGAAGAGGTTCGATTGCATGCTTCAAAGACAATCCAATCTTATCATAAAATTAAGGAAGAAGATTGTTAATAGTGAGGCTCAACAGGTTGAGTTCACTTAGGGGGGGGGGGGATCATTACAAGAAATGATTGATAATTCAATTGCAGAAGCAGCAGCCTCCCTCTTAAATTTGAAAGAAGCTCATGGTGAAACGGGTCAGTTCATTGATGAAGACCTGAACAGAGGAGTTAGAAGCATGGATGAGGATGTGTTTGTGTCTGCAATTCAATCTCCATCAGCAACAGAACAAACATTTTCTCATACTACTGATGCTATGGGTGCCACTGATCCCATAGATACTACTGAAGTGTTAGAACAAACTGAAGAAATTAACACTACTGATCCTATGGAAGAAAACTTACAAGAAACAACATCAGTAGTAAATGCCCCAACTGAAGAAGAAATACTATCTCCAGTTACTACTGATACTGACACTACTGATGAACCATCATTAGTAAACACACAAGAAGAAACATCAGTAGTAAACTCCTCAAATTTGCAAATAGTGATCTACAGACCCTTCAACTTGCAGTCTCTAATACCTAAGTCTGAAGAATTACCAGATCTCATTGAACCAGCAGTAGTAATCCCAAGACCTCCAACACCATAACTAAAACCTCTTATAATCCCAGACTTTGATGATGATGTTAATTGGGATGAGGTTGATGAATGTGCATTACCTCCTCATCCAAAGATATTACTAGAGAAGAAGGCACATACATTTTCTCCTATAATCAAGTTTATACCAGTAATTGATATGAAGTACACTCCACTTCCAGAGTGTGTTGGTAAGGAAAAAGCTAAATTTGATGATGATTACCCACACAGAGCTTTAGGTCATTATATGGTAAATAAGATAAATCTGGTTAGACCTTTAAAGCAAGATGTCTGGAAGGTGAAAAGAACAAGATATCAAAGGAAGTGTGATAAAACTTAAGCACTTGAAGATTAAAGAAAAGCTGAAGAAGAAAGAATGAAAAATGCAGCAATTCAAGAAATTGAAGAATTTCTGGTGGAAGATCAACAAGCAGAGTTAGACAAACAAAAGAAAATAGAAGAAGAACATCTAAACTGTCTTGAAGATCTAGTTGCAGAGTGCAAGAGAGAAAAAGCTGAACTACCAGAAGAAGTGCTTGAATAGAAAACCAAAATGATAGATTACTTAAAATCAAAGGGTCACAGTGCTAAATCATTTGGAATAATGAAGATGTTAAACATTGTTGACAAGTACTGCACTGCAAGAAAGAAAGAATTGGCAGAACCTGAAGAAGAAGAGGTTAAGGTAACAGAGTTGATAGATATTGATCCTAAACTGGTGATTACCAGAAAACCAAAGACTGATGAATCCTCAACTCCATCTGCCAAGAAAAGAAAAATACTAGATGATGAAGAAGAGGCGAGGAAGAAAGCAAAACAAAACTTCCCAATACTTGATCTTCCTCAAGCTCCTCTACAGAATAATCCAATTATTAATTGGAAAGTTGTCAATAATAGAATTGAACTAATCAGAGAAGATAAAACAACTCAAAGATTTAGTGCTTGGAAGCCAATGATTATGTCACTATCCAGAAGTGATGTAATCAAAGTATTAATCATTCGTAAACCAAGAATATCTAAAAAGAAATGGAAGAACTCAGGTGCCGGATATTTAACTGAGATGATAGATGCTGCATTCTATCCAGATGATTACCCTGAGAAATTTGAAAGTAAAGAAGTTGTTTATGCTTGGAATGTTCTTCCATCTGTTAATATGTAATTCTTCGAAAGGGCTAGCAAACGATGTGAACTGTTTCTGTTTGAAAAAGAGTACAATCATTCTGAAGAAACAATGTATCAAGTTATTTGTTGTTCCTTCATCAGACCTCATGATGCTGTAATGTTCTCAGAAAAATATAACTATTTTATTAAGAAGAACAGCAAGTATATCATTGAACAAAGAAGATTGAGAAATCAACAAATAAAAGAAGGTGATGAAAGAAGAGCTAAACTCTTAGAAGAGAAGAAGAGAAAAGAAATAGAAGAGAAGGAAAAAGAAACTTGATTAATTAAAAGTGAATTAACAAGTTTAGGGGGAGATTGTTGGGATATAAACGATCTATTACTGATGCTGCAGTTGGTACTGACAAAGACTTGATGCTGATACAAGACTTAGTACTGATGGGGCAGAAATACAGAAACACTACTGATGCTCGATATATTACTGACGATGATGTTTACTACTGATGTCGATAAAAGGAACAGATCGTACCCCAGATTCTAGTATAGTTAGTTATAGAATTTATATCTTTTGTAATTCGATTGTAATCTAGTCCTAGAATAACTAGGGTAAAAGTTTAGGCTTCAAGGACTATTATAAATAGTTCCTTATGAATTGTAAACAAACATGTATTGATCGATTATTAATACATTGAAGCTTTTTGTGATAAACTGTGTTCTTGTTAATTCGTATTCAATTTACAGTTTATATTGTTCTTAATCAATAACAAGAGTGTTAATCCGCTGTAACTTCTCTTTGTTACTAGATCTGTGATTTAATAACTTATTGAGTTATTCGATACCCCAAATCTACGATTCCATGGTACTAAACACTAACTGCTTTGAGTTTTGATGTAAAAACAGGTATTCTATTTTCAACAGTTAAAAATTAGGTTTAAAACAAAACAGATAGTCAGATTCTCAGATTGACATTGCTTCTTGCTGCTCGATCTGTTCATAAAAACTATTTAGAGGGATAAAAAGTAGTTATAGAGACTACATAACTAAAACACTAACCAAAAAAATGATTTATTGACATCTAAAAAAGTAAGTGATAAAAAACTATACATTATAATGATTTGTTTAGATTATTATTATTTTATATGGACTATTTTTCCAATTATAAGTTTTTTACCGATCTATTTTCATAATTACAACCTTAAAACGTTTAGAAACTATTAACCACATAATGTCAAAGACTACTTGTGATAAGGGTGTTACTTTGTGCACCACCAAATCACCAATCATGCTTTATGAAGTTAACCTACAACAATTTGAAGTACAAGTTAGTGATGTAGAGATAAAAATTAGTAGTATACCAATCACCATCTTTATAACAAATGTATACATATGAAAATACTTCAACTATCAAAATAGTACAATTAAAAACTTGTAACTATTAAAATAGACCACAAAAAATATGATTGCGAAAATGGGCAATTAAATTATAGGTAGTTACAAAAATACACATACATAATCAGTATATTTTTATTAAAACATTACACCTTAAATATAATATTTTTTTTCCTATAGTTACATATGAGAAAGTTTATCACCACAATGATTATTTTCCCTGGACATTAACCATGTCATTGTTAAAAATAAATAAATCATCTAGCTCCATGTTACTTTGTCTCCTTGAATTATTAGTTGTCTCGTACACATATTATAAATAATATATTTATGAAAATAACTGTTTATGTGTCTTTAAACCTAACAACATATCCCTAATGACCACATTATCTCTTCAAAGTTTAAGCAATAGGCTTAAGGAGTTAAGGACCTACATTAACCAAGTAATTTTGAATACTTAGTAACACAAATAAGGTTTAAAGTGAATGCCATTGAAAATCACCATTAAATACTTGTTTTTTTATATTTAAAGACAATTAATAAAACTTTGGCAAACCACAAGGACCACTAGTGACAGTCTTTAACAGTAACTTTTACGAGTATCACCTTATAAACTATTTTGTTACAAGTATACAAAGTTAAGGATCGTTGATGTAATGTTTAATATTTAAGAAGTATTTGTAAAACTTTTGGCAAATCACAAATATCATTTTTTAATTAATTTACTCAAGAACTCAAGAACCTATGTTGCTTATTTGAGTACGAAACACTCACTATTAATATTTACTAAAATGTATTAACCATTCAAAACGATAAAGAATTGAACATTTAATTCAATTTTATTACATACTAACCGCCAAAGAATCTAGAATTCCAAGGTCTAGACATAAAGGTCAGTCATGCAAAAAAAAGGGCAAATAAAGAAACAATATATAATTATAAAAGGCCAAAGGGTGGCTAAATGGTCACTAGATAGACCACAATATAAAATGTTCCCCATGAAACAAAAGGATAATCCCACAATGTTTGATTGATTGGATTTTGTGACCTCAGTACCAAGAATATGAGTATATGACCTAATTTTATGTAATATAATATGTGGTGGTTTAGGTCAGAAGTTCTAAAATCAAGTATAATCAAACCAATTCAGTTACTTCCAGTTTGATGTTTCAGTAACGAGGTCATGTTTTAATTGGTGAAATTAACAAAAACTCGCATTGTTCTATATTTATTTGCATGAGTATGAACAAAATAAGTTACCGTTTACACACAATTCTTTATATAAAGTTATTGTTTATTAGAGATGTAAACCAGTCAACTAATCAGCGAGTTATTCAAGTTCGAGCCTGTTTATCTCGAATTCGAGCTTGATAACATATAAGCTTAAGAGTTCGAATAGCTAAGTACCATTTTGTGAATTCATAATACTTAATTGGTAAGGATAATACAGTTTAGGGTAAATTACAGTTTTTGTCTCTGACCTATGGTCGATTCGTGGTTTTTGTCCCTAATTTTTTTTCTTTCGTTTTTTTGTCCTTTAAGTTTTTAAAATTCATAAAATTTGTCCTTCTGTCTATTTTTAGCCGTTAACTGACAAAAAAATGCAAGGCATGTGAGAACATTTTGGTCATTTTCACCATTCTTCATCTTCTTTGTCTTCTTCACAAACCCTAACCTAATGAACCATAATCCTAAATTACAAAATTCCTAAAAATTACAAACCCACCAAACATTCTTCATGTTCTTCATCCACCGCCACCATCAGTGAACTCCACCTTCTCAACCACCGTCAGCCACCACCGAGACCGTTAGAAGGCGGTGGAAGAGATCTGATCTTCCCTCTTCCGTCATCTCTGTTCTTCGTCATCTTCACCATCGATCATCATCTGCCCAAGATTCAAAACCCTAAATTGAAAACCCCCAAAAAACACCAGAACTATGATCCTCTGATCCCCTTTTTGGGTTTAAAGTTTCGTCTTTTTTGTTCAACATCGATCCCAAGATTCAAAACCCAAAATCCAGATCTTCGCCATCGATCGATTCAAAACTCCCAAAAAAACACCAGATCTTCATTGCATCTTCGCAGCTTCGCTGCTTCCAGAATCAACGAATTCGACACGATATGCATCTCAATTAAAAGAGGCTAGATGTTGTAAGCTTTGTGATTTTGAATGAATCCACCATCAAATTTGGAAATGTGATTTTTAATCTTCATCTTCATCTAGAAATGATTTGAGAAGATGAAGAGAGAGAAAGAGACAAATAAAAAGATGAAGAAAAATGTATAAAGAAAAAGAAAAATATAAAGAAAATGTTAAAACAGGGGCAATTTGGGAAAATTGACCAAAAAATCGTTAGTTAACGGATGATTTTGGACGGAAGGACAAATTTCCAGAATTTTAAAAACTTAAAGGATTAAAAAATAGAAGAAAAAAGATTAGGGACAAAAATTCCGAATCGGCCATAGGTCATGGACAAAAATTATAATTTACCCTACAGTTTCATTTTAAAGAAAACTTAATTTATAAACTCCTCACTTGTGGTATCTAATCTTACATGTTATATGTTATTTATTTTTTGGAAAAACAAATTTACATGTTAATTTACGTAGCATTTGCATTGTATTTATAGATTACACATGTATTCAACATATTTCTTAGTTTTTATATAGTCTCAAAGCACAAAAATTTCAACCATTGATTAATTATAAGTAATAGTCATTATTAATCACATATTTTATACATGGATAAGTATTTTGGTCATTCAAAAAAATTTATTATTATTATTATTTTTATTTTTATTATTGTTACATATATTTTTTTTTTTAAATTATTTATTTTTTGTTAATAACGTATAATGTGATAATCACATGTGATTGTAATCATATTTGATTGTATTAAACATCACATGTGATTAAATACCCAATCACATGTGATTGTACACTAAAATCACATGTGATTAAGTTACACACGTAATTATCAAATAATATTATTTTTAAACGAAAAAGTTAATATTTAAATAATAAAAAATAAAAATAAATAAATAAAATAATTTTTAAATAAAAAATAAAAATAAATCTATTTTTTTTAAGTGCCAAATGACCAAAATATCCCTTCATATACAAAATATGTGATTAATTTTGATCATTGAATCTTATTAATTAATGGTTGAGATTTATCTCTTAATACTACACAAAAATTAAGGATTTCAAAACATGCTTATGGAAAATAATGGATTTGTATTTGATTAATCCTATTTGAAATCGCAATAATCAAATAATTAGTTTTTAGTATGTTGGCAAACCTGATTATCTAGTGACACGATAATTTTTTAATGTGATACTTTTAAATGAGTGTTGTGTACATGTATATTTTTCAACGTGAATTTAAGGGGATGTTAATCGATTATTGTAAATAAATTATGCGCTTTGAAAATAAAAATAAATGATTACAAAATATGATTATGGAATATAATGGATTTATGTTTGATTATACTATTTGAAATCACAATAATCAAATAATAAGTTTTTAGTGTGTTGGCAAACCTGACTATCTCTTGACATGATAATTTGTCAACGTGATATTTTCAAATGAGTGTGTGTAAATGTATATATACTACTTAGGAAGTGAGATCTGGTGAGTACTTAAATTTTGCTGAGGACTGCAAGGATAATTCTCAACCAATCATTTTTAAAAACTAGTGAGAGAGCTAATGAGATCCAAATGAGCTTAATTCATGGTGATTTGATCAAAGATTGAAGATCAAGTGTGTGTAAAGTGTGTGTGTTCTTGAGAGAGAGATGGAGATGGAGGGAATGCTTTCAAATGATAATTCAATAAAAATGATGGAAAGCTTACATTCTAAGACATCATACATGTATTTATACCTCACCTCTAAACTTGATTAATTAACTCTAATTAAGCCTAATCATATATTAAGCTCAAAACTTAGTCCTAACAATCTCCCCCTTTTTGAACTTTAGCACCTGATCCCAGTCTTCCGTCTTCAGATTCTTCTCATTATCCGTAATGATATTTATAAACTCTCAGATGTGCTCCAAACTGTTGAATTACTGAACAATGTTTACATCTGAGCAGCCTGAGAAACAATTAATATATCTATCTTTGGCAAGAAAATGTTTTCTGAATTTCAAGAACATACCATTGCAGAAATTTGGAAGTTTCAGATACTCAAAGAAAGTATATTTTTCGTTGAATCTGTTTGAGTAAGGAAATTCTATAACTGATTTACTAAAGTTTTGAAAGTTCTGTAAATGGAATATCAGTTAGGTAAGGATTTGTCTGGGATTTTCAGATAAAGAAGAGGTTGTTTTGGATTTTGTGGTGGGGGTTTTTGTGAGGATAGGATAATGATGTTTTTGAATGATTTGAAAGTTAAAGTTTTAGATGTGTGTGTAAATTTTGGTAAGAATGATATGTATATTTAAGATTTGGATGAATGTGGATAACTTGTATTTTGTATGGAACAAAAGATTTGAACAGTTAAGCTTTTGTATGGATATGGTTGTTATGGAATTTGGAAAGAATGATTTAAACGTTTAGATTTCGGATTGAAATGGATGTGAATTTGTGGTTTGGATAATATGATATGTAAAGTTTAGTATTTGAAGTGTGAAAGTTGAGAATTTGTGAGAAATTTCTGTAGAGGAATCGGTTTCTTTTTCTTCACAAATTACTTCGGGTGAATCGACGAAAATGTAGACCCATAGATAGGGTTGTTTTATAGCGGAAGTCTTTTCTTGAAGTTGTGGCTTTGTCGATTTGTGATTATTGATAATTGTTGTTAGGGTAAAATATTGATAGAGTATACGCTCCCCCTCAAACAACCAATTATTTCTTAACGGATCTTCGGTTTCTTGTTCACTCCCCCTTAACCGGTGCATATGTCTTTTTAATGCGGAGTAAACTGAGCTCTAATATATTCTATCCCTCATGATGAACAACATGTATCTAAATCATCATGTAAAATATGAAGCTCTGCGGGGTGGAAATAAAAAGAATCTTCGAAGCTCAAGGATAAAAGTGTGTTGAATAATGATATATTCATATTTTGAATGAATCAATATGTAACACATTTTATCAGATAAACCCAGATCGTTGTTGAATATGAAGAAATACGATCAAATCTTTTATCGTTTAATCTCAATGGCCGTTGTTGATGACATAAAAGAACAATCTCGTGTTTATCATCTGATATCTCGACTGTTGTTGATAACGTTGGAGTACAGTCATCAGATATATATATTGTAATCGAACAGGGAAAATCGGGATCACATAGATTACCCGTTAACACAAGAGTTACAAAAACTGTGTGACCTACGTTCAATGTTGGCTTTGATGTTAGCTGTCAGGATCGAATAACTCAAAACAAGTTATTGAATCACAGAACTACTAACAAAGAGAAGTTACAGCGGATTAACACTCTTGTTATTTGATTAAGAAAAATGTAAACTGTAATCGAATACGAAAATATTAAGAACACAGTTTATCACAAAAAGCTTCAATGTATATTAACGATGAATCAATACACACGTACGTTTACAATTCGTAAGGAACTATTTATAATAGTCCTTGAAGCCTAAATATTTAACCTAGTTATTCTAGGAAACGATTACAATTGAATTTGAAAAAGATAAACATTCTAAACTAATTCTACCAGAATCTCGGACACGATCTGTTCTTTAATCGACATCAGTAGTAAACGTGATCGTCAGTAGTAAGTCCTTCATCAGTAGTATATTGTTTTTCTGCCCCATCAGTACTAACTTCCATAAGTGTTGATCAGTACTAACTGCAGCATCAGTATTAGAACATTTATATCCCAACAATCTCCCCCTAAACTTATTAATTTTCTTTGAATTAATCAAGTTTCTTTTCTTCTTCTTCCTTCTTCCTTTTCTCTTCTAAGATAGCAGCTCTTCTTTGATCACCTTCTAATGTCTGCTTGTTTTGTTGTTTTCTTTGTGCAATAATGTATTTACTGTTTCTCTTCACAAAGTAATTATACTTTTCTTAAAACATAGCAAGATCATGAGGTCTCATAAACGAACATGTAGTGATCTGATACATTGTTTCTTCTGAGTGTGGATATTCTTTTTCTTATAAGTACAGCTCACACTTCTTACTTGTTCTTTCAAAGAAGTACATATGCACAGCTGGTAGCACATTCCAAGCATATACATTTTCTGTGCTAGTGAAATTCTCAGGGTAATTGTCTGGATAGAAAGCAGCATCAATCATTTGAGTTAAGTATCCAGCTCCTAAGTTTCTCCAAGACTTCTTTGCCATTCTTGGTTTACCAATAATTAAAACTTTAATAATGTCACTTCTGCTACAGGACATAACCATTGGTTTCCAAGCATTAAACCTCTGAGTTGTTTTATCTTCTCTTATAACTTATATGACATCATTTACAACTCTCCAATTGATAATTGGATTATCTTGAAGAGGAGCTACATGAAGATCAAGTACTTGTACATCTTGTTCAGTTTGTTTTGATTTCTTCCTAGACTCTTATTCTGCTTGAAGAGCTTTTCTCTTTTTGGAAGGTTTTGAAGATTCACCAGACATTGGTGTTCTGGAGATTACAACTTTGGGATCAATCTCAACCAATACTTTTTCTTTCACTTCTTCTTCTTCATATTTTGCTAATTCCCTCTTCTTAGCAGTACAATATTTATCAACAATTGTTATCATTTTCATTCTGCCAAAGGACTTAGCATTATGCCCTTTTGATTTCAAGTAATCAATCATTTTATTCTTTTGTTCAAATATTTCATCTGGTAGATCAGCTTTTTCTCTTTTGCATTCAGCCACAAGATCTTCATGGCAATTCAGATGTTCTTCTTCTATTTTTCTTTGTTTATTGAACTCTGCTTGTTGATCTTCTACCAAGAATTCTTCAATCTCTTGAATTGCTGCATTTTTAAGTCTTTCTTCTTCAACTATTCTTTTATCTTCAAGAGCTTGAGTTTTTGCAACTTTCCTCAGATACCTCATTCTTTTCACCTTCCACTTATCTTGCTTAGCTGGTCTAACACAATTTATTTTGTTTACCATAAAGTGACCTAATGCTCTGTGTGGGTAGTCATCATCAAATTTTTCATTACCTTTACCAACACACTTAGATAGTGGAGTATATTTCATATCAACAATTGGGGTGATCACAATTGATGGAGAAAATAAATGATAATTACCCTCAGTTAATATTTTTGGGTGAGGAGGTAAAGCACATTCATCTACATCATCCCAATTCACATTATCATCAATGTCAGGTATAATAAGTGGCTTAAGTTCTGGAGTTGGAGGCCTTGGGATGATCACAGCTGGTTCGAGGAATTCTGGTATATCTTCTTCATCTTCAGTAGTAACCAAGGTAGTTACTACTGGTGTTGTTTCTGTTGTAAATACCACCAGCTGTTGTGAGGAGTTTACTACTGGTGAGGTTGTTGTTGTAGTTACTACTGCTAGGGCATCAGTAGTAGAAATGATAGTTTCTGTTGTTGGGACATTTACTACTGGTATTTCTTTTTCTTCAATGGGATCAGTAGTAACAACATCTTGATCCTTAACATCAGTAATATCCATAGGGACAGTAGTTTCTATAACTTCAGTAGTAACTGGAGAATGTACTTGTTCTGCTGTTGGGGATTGATTTGCAAACACAAATACATCTTCATCCATACTTTTTACTCCTCTGTACAGGTCTTCACCATAACTTTGACTTGTTTCACCATGAGCTTCTTTAAGATTCAAGAGGGAGGCTGCTGCTGCTGCAATTGAATGATCAATCATTCCTTGAATTTGATCCTTCTCCTCCTTAGTGATCTCAACTTGTTGAGCCTCACTATTTTCAATCTTTTTCTGTAATTTTCTGATGATAGTTGATTGTCTTTGAAGCCTGTACTCGAACCTATTCTGTCTTCTGTTCAGAGTATTGATATAATGCTTCATGTAGCTCATGGTCTTTCCTTGAGAATTCAAAAGATTCAGGCAAAGTTGTATAGTGGTTTTAAGGTTTTCCTTCCTATCCGTCAATTTGGTTGGTTTAATACTTCCCTCAGCTCCTTTGGGTGGATCATTGGGCTCATTAGGTACATTGGCTTTAAGGTTGTCCATCCTATCCGTCAATTCAATTTTTTGCACTCTACCCTCATCACTTCTTGGTGATGAAATGGGTTGTTTAGATACTCTCTTCTTCCTAGAAGAAGCAGTAGTATCCCCCCTTATGGTTTCTTGGCACCGGGGTCCTCTTAGTGCTGCCTCAAAAGATGAGTCATCACTTAGAGTTTCCGAGGTCTGGGTCCTAATGATGCTCTCACTAGCCTGTGCATCCACCTTTGGGGCATCAGTAGTGACAGCACTTTCCTCATGCCCTCTCTCCTCCTTGGAGGACAACTCTTGGAGTCTAGGGTCTGACTCAATCGGTCCCCTGGTGTCCTTTAAGGAAGTTTTCTTCCTTTTATAGATTTTGGAAATTTGTTTGGCTATAGGTTGGTCTTCCTCAGAGTGAAGAGTAGCACTCTGTGGATTATGTGCATGTTCCTAGGACACATTCATGACATCTGTTTGTGTGGGTAATTGAGTGGACTGTTTGGATTGTGTTTGAGCTGTATTTAGTGGTGGAGTGGGTTGAGGTTCAATGGGGTGGCTTGAACCTTCTCCAATTGGGGGTTGATCATAGATCATGTTTTGAAACAATGGAGTAACCTTCCTAGAAAATTTGAATTGTTTTCTTATTTTTGAGTACACCTTTTTATTTTTATTCAGGTGTAATAAAAATATTCTTTGTAATTGAAAGATTTTGAATTTCACAGTTTAAAATGTGTGCAGGGAATCTTGGGTACATAAAATTTTTGTAGATGATATATTTGTAAGCATTCCTTCAAAAATCATGTTTGAAAAATTGAATACTTGGCCTGTGCACAAACAAACAACAGCAGATGCTATTGATTTGTTGAACTCATTCCATGTACTCTTTTTGGGAGAGATACAATATTGAATAGTATGAACAAGAAATTTCCATTGGGGTGAAAGAAGACCTTTTTGAAAAGTGACTATGTCCAGTCTTCCCTCATACCCCATATTTTTAAGAGTTTTAACAAGATCCTCCTTAGGAAGTGAAAACATACCTGATTCATCATTCAGTTGTAGATGGTGTCTTATTGATTGTTCTGTGATGATGATATCCCTTCCATCGACTCTGGATTTGATTTTAGACATATTTATATCTTCAATCCTTTCAGCATTTTCCCATAAGTGAACAAGATGTTTTTCATAGGCTTTGGGATTGACAGTCAGAGCAAATTTGATGCGTGAGTTCTTTAAGAACATGACTATGGGACGAAAATCCTTTGTTCCATCGGGATTTCTTAAGAATGCACACATATTGTGGAATTCCGAGTATTTGAGATCTGTTTTTACTTCAAGAGATTTTAGTGTAGCCATTTGTATGATTTTGATCTTGAAATTGATGTTGAGTTTTGATTTCAGAGAGAGTTTTGATCTTTTGAGTGATTTGGTGAATGAATTTCGTTGTTACTGATGCAGGGTTTTGATCGATATTTGCAGAGATTAGGGTTTGTCGTAGGGTTTATTGAATCGAGGTGAGGATAATGCTAAACTAATCGCATTCAGCTATTTATATTCTTCAAATTAACCTACAAAAGGACCGAAATACCCTTCGAATCATAACCCAACGGCTATTTTCATGGGGGTTAGTATGGTAAAATGGTGTATTTTACAGATAACGGTCGATCAGTAGGAACTAAGTATCAATAATAAAAACATCAGTAGTAACTAAGTTTCAATAATAGAAACGTCAGTAGAAACGTCAGTAGTAACTAAGTACCTAATTCTAAGAAAAACTCTATCAGTACTAAATTGTTCGTGCAGCTCACAGTCAGTAATAGTGAATGACCAGTAGTAAAACATACTTATAAATATAAATATTGTACAAAAACTTTACATATTGTATTAAGAGTGAAATTAATTGATTAAAAACATTCCAATACTGCTAACAAAAAAGCTGAATTTTCCTACATCAAATACTTTTGTAAAAAGATCGGCTAATTGATTGTCAGTATGAATTTTCTCTACTTTGATTAATTTATTTTCATTGCAATCCTTTATAAAATGAAATCTTATTTCAATGTGTTTGGTTTTTGAATGTTTTACTGGATTATTTACAATACTAATAGCACTTTGATTATCAATAAAAATGGGAGTCTTAAAAATAGAGATACCAAATTCTAGGAGTTGATTTTGAATCCATAGAACTTAAGCACAACAAGCAGATGCAACTACATACTCTGCTTCAGTAGTTGATGTTGACACATTTGTTTGTTTCTTGCATTGCCATGACACCAATCTTGATCCAAAGAATTGACATCCACCAGTAGTAGATTTTCTATCTTGACATTCACCACCATAGTCACTATTTGTGTAGGCTATGAGTTCAAATGGTGAGTCATGTGGATTCCAAAGACCAATAGAAGGTTTGCCCTTCAAGTATCTGAAAATTCTTTTAACTGCCTGTAAGTGTAATTCCTTAGGTCTTGCTTGATACCTGGCACATACACAAACACTATACATAATGTCAGGTCTTGATGCAGTTAAATACATTAAAGAACCTATCATTGACCTATATAGATGTTCATCTACATGCTCCCCCTCAACATCAGGATGTAGGTGTTTGTGAGTTTCCATTGGTGTGCTTGCACTCTTGCAGTCCTTCATTGCAAACTTTTCCAAGATGTCTCTGACATATTTTGATTGATTAATCAGAATACCATCTGATCTTTAGTTGATTTGGAGTCCAAGAAAGAAGTTCATTGGACCCATTGAGCTCATCTTGAATTTGATTTGCATTAATTCTTCAAACTCTTTGCACAGTTGATCATTTGTTGAACCAAAGATGATATCACCTACATATATTTGGACCAGTAGTATATCATCTTTGACTTTTCTTGTGAATATAGTCTTATCAATTGCACCTCTTTTGAAGTTATTCTTCAATAAGTATGATGACAATGTGTCATACCAAGCTCTTGGAGCCTGATGAAGGCCATATAGAGCTTTGTCTAGTTTGTACACATAGTCATCATGTTCTGGATCTTCAAATCCTGGAGGTTGACACACATACACTTCTTCTTCAATTTTCACATAAAGGAATGCACTTTTCACATCCACTTGATAGACTTTGATTTTCTTGAATGAAGCATATGCCAAAAATATTCTTATTGCTTCAATTCTAGCAACAGATGCATATACTTCATCATAGTCTATACCTTCTTCTTGAGTGTATCCTTGGGCTACAAGTCTGGCTTTGTTTTTGATCACTATACCTCTTTCATCTTTCTTGTTTTTGAAGATCCATCTTGTTCCAATGGGTCTTTTTTCCTTTTGGTAGAGGTACAAGAGTCCATACAGCTTGTAATTTGAATAGAAGAAGTTCTTCTTGCATTGCTATAATCCAATTTGAGTCTTTCATTGCTTGTTGAATTTTCTTAGGTTCCTCGCGTGACAGAAAACATTCATACATACATTCATTAGAGATTAGACTAATGTTACAGACATTTGTATTTAATGATGAATTGAATTTGCTTCTTGTCTGCATGTTTGAATTGACATCACTTAGGACTAGGTCCAAAGGATGATTCTTTTCAGTTCTGGTGCCGGGAACTTTGTCAACAACTAATTGACTATCAAGGTTTGACTCATTGGATTCAGGAATTTGAGCATCTGTCCATGTTTCTTCTTGATTGTCTGGATTTTGTGAAGATTCTTCATTGCTACTGGTATCAGTAGTAACATTTTCTTCATTTGATTCAGGTGGTTCATTGTTATTATTGACACCATTATTGTTTGGTTCATCATCATTTGTTTGAGTTTCTGAATTACTAGTGGGATCATTAGTATCTTGAGAATTTGAGTTGTTACTGGTGTCAAGATTGCTAGGGTTATTTGAGTTACTACTGTCCTCAGCATCAGCTGTGGGATCAGTATTAACTAAGATATATTTCATTATGTCTTGACTACCATTGAATGAAGATAATCCTCCTTGTTGGCTTTGATTGTTTGAATCTCCTGCATTATAATCATAATTAACATCAAAATACTTGGTTAGATTATCAATATTAAATAGCCAATCTGGACCATTTCCCTGTTCATTCATCAGATTTTCATTAAAGGATACATTTACACTTTCTTCAATGATCCTTAGCCTTTTGTTGAATACTCTGTAAGACTTGTTTTGAGTTGAGTATCCTACAAAGATTCCATCATCTGCTTTGCAGTTAAATTTACCAATTTGATCTCTTGTAATTAAAATTGTACAAGGACAACCAAATGATTTTAGAAAACTTATTGAGGGTTTTCTTTTATTAAAAAGTTCATAAGGTGTTTTAAAATGAGCCCTAACTATTAATACTCTGTTTTGAACATAACAAGTAGTATTAACAGCTTCAGCCCAAAAAGTTATTGGTAATTTTGAATCTGCAAGCATGGATCTGGCTGCTTCAATAATTGTTCTATTTCTTCTTTCAGCTACACCATTTTGTTGTGGAGTTCTTGGTGAGTTGAACTGCCTGTCAATACCCTTAAGATCACAAAAATTAATTAGATTAGTATTTTTAAATTCTGTACCATTATCACATCTAATGCCTTTCACTTTGAGATCTCTTGTATTTTCCAGCTTGATTACTAGATTCTTTATTATCTCACTTGTTTCATCTTTGGTCCTAAGAAAGAAAACCCAAGTATATCTGGAAAAATCATCAGTAATAACAACACAGTATTGTTTCTTTCCAATACTCATTACATTTGTAGGTCCAAATAGGTCCATATGTAAGAGCTGCAAAGGATTAGAAATAGAATTAATTGCTTTGGTCTTATGAGAATTCTTATGTTGCTTACCTTTTAGGCATGCAACACAGTGATGATCACATATGAATTCTTTTTGTGGTAATCCAACTAAAAAATTCTTTTTGACTAAGTTATTCATATTTTTAAAATTTGTGTGACACATCCTTCTATGCCAGAGTTCTGATTCATTTGTGTTTGCCTTGGATATAAAGCAGTTGATCTCATTTAAAGAAATGAGTTATCCCCCTATATCCAGGTAATACACATTATTTCTCCTTGGAGTTCTTAAAACAACAAATTTTTCATCTAAAATAAAGTCAGGAGAAAGAATGATCCACTCTATATCTGTAAAAAGAATTTTGTTCTTTTTATCACATACTTGTGAGACACTAACCAGATTATACTTAAGCTCAGCCACATAAAATACATCATCAAAATTAATCTTACCATTTAATATTGTACCTTTACCTGTAATCCTACCACCTCTTGGATTTTCACCAAAAGCAACATATCCACCTTCAAAGACTTGAAATCTCTAAGAATTTGAAGATTTCCAGTCATGTATCTAGAGCATCCACTATCAATATACCATGTTCTTCCTTCTTCAGTGATCTGAATGCTCTGCACATAAAGTAAATGGATTAGTTAATTTTGGGAACCCAAGCTTGTTTTTTCCTTGGGTTCATCCTTTGAAGAGTAAGATTTTCGAAATGGATGAGCTTTGTATGCAGTTTTGGTCTTCATTTGTTGTTTATTACTGGTATTTTGTTTTACTACTGACTTAGGTTTATACCCGTAGTTTTTGGCTTTTGAGTGTTTTACTACTGATGGACCAGTAGTATTTGGGTAATATGAGTTTTTAGCATAGTCAGTAGTATTTTTATAATTGTACCAGACAGCATTGTAATTAGGGTTTTCCATTATTTTTGAAATAATTACTTCTGTTTGGACTTCCATGCCTGATATTTTGCACAAATCTTTGTGCAGTTCTCCCAAATTTAGGAACCTCAACATGCGGATTTATAATTTCTTTTGCTTCTGCAGTTTGTTTTAGTTTAAAAGCTTTTATTTTTTCTTTGTTTTCTTTAAATTCTTTGAATTCTTTGCAGTTAATTGGATTGAAGTGACAATCATTTGCTATGTGGTTAACTTTGTTGCAAATTAAACATGTTAATTTTGTTGATTTAGCACCTTCAGGCTTTCTTTGTTCTTTTAACTGGTTTAAGTTTCTTTGATTTCCCCTTTTAAAATAGTTGGTATATTTTCTGAGTTATATTTAGGGGATTCAATTTGACTTTGTGTTGTATGAAAACTTGTATCAGTTGGATTAGTTGTTTGATCATCAGATGAATCATTACTGGTTTCAGTTTGACTCTCTATTTTTAATTCATTTAATATTCTTTCTGAGCTTGATTTAAGAGGAGGAATAAAATTAGTTGGAGGTGGAACTGCATTGTATCCAACTCCATGAACAACTTTCTCAGTAGTTTGATTACTGGTTAATTCATCAATTATTTTAGATATTCTTTTAAATTTTTAATGGTTAATTTATTCTGTTCTAGTTCCATTTGACATTCTACTAATTTAATTAGAGTTTCTTTTAATTTTAACTCAGCATATTCTTTATCATAAGTTGTTTGTAACAATTCATCTTTTATCTTTTGATCAGTTATTTTATAGACTTTGATTTGATTTTCAAGATCAGCTATACAACCATTATATTCAATTCTCCTATTTCTGTATAAAATCATCTCATCAAGTGTTTCTTTGTTAAGTTTTTATAATTCTTTATATGCTTTAATGCATTCAGGAGTGCAGGATTTAGAATGTACCTCATTTGTAGATTCAGTGAAGGCCATAAGAGCTTGGTCTTGAGCATGTTCCTCTGCTTGAAAGCTACAGTCATAACCTTGACCCTCTTGAGATACTAATGCAGTTGAATTTGAAGTGTTGTTTTTGTTGTAGTTTGATCTTTGGTCTTTGCTAGGACATTCTCTAGCAAAGTGACCAAGATTATTGCAGTTGTAGCATTTGACTTTGGTTTTGTCAAATCCAGCACGATTAACTTTGTTGTAGGTTAGATTTTGTCTGCCAGTTCTTTTAAGAAACCTTTTTATTCTTAAACTCAGCATTGTCATCTGCCATTTGATGTCCATCTCTTCCAGATCATCAGGATTTAGTTGTTCGAAATCTTCACTAATCAATGCAGTGTGCACATGACTAGTGAAAAAGGATTCTCTTGCTACATCTTCAATTCCTGCATTCTTTGCAGCATCTTGACATGTTCCTGTACTAGACACAAAAGCAGCATTGTTTGAAGGTAAATTAGGAGTTTTATCACTTACCTCAGATTCAAACACTCTTAGTTCATTGTAGAGTTCATCCAGCTCTTTCTCTTCCAAAGCATCTCCTTGTCTATATATAACAGTATACATAGACCATTCTTTACCAAGAGATCTGAGGAACTTCCTGTTGACATCATCATTGTCTGGTTGAACACCAACTTGATTGAGTTCACCAATAAGTTTATTGAATCGATCAAAAACTTGTGACAATGATTCATTCTTCTGTCCTTTGAAGTTTTCAAAGTCTTGCTTCAAAACAGACTTCATGTTCCTTTTAGTGCTTTTGGTGCCAACAAACCTCTTCTCCAATGCATGCCACAACTTCTTAGCATCATCATATTCAACAAATAAATGTTGATAATCATTGGTAATAGCAAGCAAAAGAGTGCTTAAGGCTTTAAGTTCGATTCCTCTGTCCTTCTTTTCCTTTTCACACTTGAGTTTGTCAACTTCAGTTGATGAGCTAGCTATTTGAGTCTGAATGGTTTTGTTGTCTTCAACAACAACTTCCCACATGGAATAATCAGTAATAAGCATGTATTGCTTGATTTTGTTTTTCCACATCCCAAAGTTGTTGGGAGTGAGAATTGGAATTTTGTTTGCCTGTGTACTTTGATTGTTATCAGACATGATTGACAATTTTGATTTTGAAAGTATGAAACTTTTTGATGTTCTTAATTCGTATATCTAGAACCTTAATGCTCTGATACCACTTGTCAGTATCGAGTAACTCAAAACAAGTTATTGAATCACATATCTACTAACAATGAGAAGTTACAGCGGATTAACACTCTTGTTATTTGATTAAAAACAATGTAAACTGTAATCGAATATGAAAATATTAAGAACACAGTTTATCACAAAAAGCTTCAATGTATATTAACGATGAATCAATACACACGTACGTTTACAATTCGTAAGGAACTATTTATAATAGTCCTTGAAGCCTAAATAACAATTGAATTTGAAAAAGATAAATATTCTAAACTAATTCTACTAGAATCTCGGACACGATTTGTTCTTTAATCAACATCAGTAGTAAACGAGATCCTCAGTAGTAAGTCCTTCATCAGTAGTATATTGCTTTTCTGCCCCATCAGTACTAACTTCCATAAGTGTTGATCATTACTAACTGCAGCATCAGTATTAGAACATTTATATCCCAACATTAGCACTGGTAGGATTTCCATTCAATCATCGTGGAATACCAATAATTTTGGTATCACTATGAATGTTCCGGCTATATCACAAAGATATACTTGGTATTTTTCCTGTGTCCTAAAAGTGTCTATGTCGGTTCTAGACTCAATTAGTGGACAAACGAAGGCGAGGACTGGAGAGACGTGTCCTCTTGTTCAATATCAACAATCTCCAAGTGAGATGTCGATAGCATATGAGCTAGTTTCCGTGAAAATGAAACAAGTACTTTTAATAAATACTTGAGTAGTTGAGGGGGGGGGGGGGGTTGTGCATTGCATCACTGGGTCCATGATGTCTTTTTCAATATCAGAGAGCAACACATGCACTCTGATAGAGACGTGGCAACCCGGCTTTTAATCGGTTTAGAAAGGGTTTTTCGTTTTCTTTAACCCTGTCACACCCTCCTCATTCAAGCTTACTTTTTCAATTTTCGACTACACCCTCATTTCATTTTACCATGTGTTTAGCTGAATTGCACCCCATATTTCATTCCCCCTCTAAAATTTTATCTCAGCGCACCCCAATCAAGATCCCATGATACTTGATTCTGCTCACCTAAACCTATTGGACCCCCACAGTATGTCCTATATTGTAGGTGGCTCCTGGGGAAGATCATGCCGGTTATAGCAGATCATAGGAGTTCTTTGAGAGTGAACTATAACGCTCATGTGCAGTTGATCAGCATTTATGATGTTACATTGTAAGAATGAATCACATGGATTTTTCATCGGAAATGGAAGTGTCTCCGGCGTAAGTTGTTGCCTTTATGATGGAAAAGTTTAGGCACAACAACTTGAACAATTTAGGTAATACCGGTCTCACATAGAGTAACTATTGACACACCGTATGAATCAATAGTCGTTTGCACAACCGTTGATTCAAATGCGTGACTTGCATTTAGAGTTGGCGCAATTTTAGCTCTAGCAGGATTTCCATTCAACCCTCGTGAAGCACCAAATTGTGATGTCACTATGAGTGTTCCGATGAATTCACGGAGATTCATATTCAATAGTGTATGTGTCCTATATTGGAAATATTTGACGGTGAGATCTAGACACACTGTGCATTGAATTAAGACGTAACCCAGGGCAGGAGGTTAGTGATTTCAATATCAACATACTCCGAATGAGTAGTCGATAGATTATGTGCTACGTCCCCTCATAACTTGAAACAAAATCCTGTTGAGAGGAATCTGAGTGGATGATGGTGGCGTGCAAATGCTTGAATGGGCCAGTTAAGTCTGGTGAAACATTCAACACATGAATGATCACATTTTTGTGATGGTTGCCCGGTTTATTGACGGTTGGGATGCACTCAAAGGTGTGTTTTCTTGTTATTATCATGTTTTCACATCACCTTGCACTCACCTAAATCTATACCCTACACTTATACCCTCACATTTACCAATAGGCTAAAAGATATTTCCCTTGGAAGGTAAGGCCGGTTCTGGCAAACCATGAGAAGTTATTGTCTTTTGAAAAGATTATCGTTTAATTATTCAATCGGGTATAAAAGTTTAGAATTTTAAAGTTTCTCCCCCTTGAAATACTAATTCTCCCCCTAGAATTAATATTTCTCCCCCTCGACAAATCAAAGAGTGAAAATGTTGTAGTTCAGAAATATACCTTTAATAGCAGTAGAGGGGTGGAAAAGAGTTTTTACAGATATGTGATTTTCTGGTTATGAGCGGGTTTCAAGCTGATGTACTTAAAAGCCATTGTTAGTAGAACAAAAAGTATATGAAAAGTTTAAAAGTAAAACGGTTTAAGATTTAAGATTTAGCATACCAAGTTTAGACACAAGAAAGTTAAAATGTTTTTCGTCTAAAGCCTAGGTAAACAAATCAGTTAATTGATAGTCGGTTGAAACGAAGTACAATTCCACATTACCTTGTTCAACATGGTCTTTTATAAAATGATATCGAAGTTCAATATGTTTAGTTTTGGAATGTTGAACAGGATTGCATGAAATTGCAATTGCACTTCGTGAATCACAAAATAAAGGAATACGGCTGTATAAAAAGCCATAATCTTTTAATTGTGATTGCATCCAAATTGCCTGGGATAAGCAGCTTGCAGCAACAACATACTATGCTTCTGCAGTTGAAAGAGATACACAATTTTGTTTATGTGAAGACCAGCTCACCAATTTATCTCCCAGAAATTGAACACTTCCAGATGTACTCTTTCGATCCAGCATACATCCAGCATGGTCAGCATCAGAGAATGCAATCAAGTCAAAAGAAGTTTCTTTAGGATACCAAAGACTAAGATCCCTAGTACCCTTGAGATAACGAAATATACGTTTGACTGCTTGAAGATGTGATTCTTTGGGAGCAGCCTGATACCGAGCACATATACAAGCAGAGAACATAATCTCTGGTCGACTTGAAGTTAGATATAACAATGATCCGATCATCCCCCAATAATTTGTAATATCAACAGGTTTACCATTAGGATCAGCATGTAATTTAGAACCAGGTGACATCGGCGTCGGAATTGGTTTACAATCATCCTTGAGATATTTCTTCAAGAGATCAGTGATATATACTTTGATTGATTGATAAAGATCCCTGTAGGTAATTGGCGAACTTGAAGACCAAGAAAGAAATTCATTTCCCCCATCACACTCATCTCAAATCGTTTAACCATAAGATCAGAGAACTTTTTGCAGTATTTAGGATTTGTAGAACCAAAAATGATATCATTGACATAAATTTGAATGAGAACAATATCTTCCCCTTGTCGTCTGATGAAAAGAGTTGTATCGATTTTTCCTTTTGAAAAACCAGAATCAACTAAGAATTTGGATAACACATCATACCACGCACGAGCAGCTTGTTTCAAACTATATAAAGCTTTGTCGAGAATATAAACATGATTGGGAAAATTTGGATCTACAAAACCTTCGGGTTGATTAATGAACACTTCTTCATTTAGAATGCCATTTAAAAATGCATTTTTAACATCCATTTGATATATTGTAAAATTCTTATGTGTTGCATATGCTAAGAATATTCAAATGGCTTCTATTCGTGCAACTGGAGCAAACGTTTCTTCAAAGTCAATGCCCTCCTATTGAGCATACGCTTTCGCAACTCGACGTGCTTTATTACAAATTACAATCCCATTCTCATCCTTTTTATTTTTGAAAATCCACTTTGTACCAATAACAGATTTCCCAGGTGGTTTTGGAATCAGACGCCAAACTTTTAATCGTTCAAATTGATTGATTTCTTCTTGCATAGCAAGAATCCAGTCTGGGTCTAAGAGAGCTTCACTGACTTTCTTAGGTTCATTAGAGCTTAGAAAAGAAGAAAATTGACATTCGTCAGCAGTGGCTCTTCGGGTTTGAACAGAAGAATCAGGATTACCGATTATTTGGTGTAGAGGATGCTCTCTTGTCCATTTTAGAGAATGAGGAAGTGGAAGCTGACCTAGAGTTATATTTGAGGTATCAGTGAATACAGGATGATGGATTATTGCAGTTTGAGTATTTGATGTAGAAGGTGGAGGATCTACATGTTGAACTTTGAATTTGGAGAAATCAATCACCAAAGGTGAAGGTTGTGCTGGAACTAAAGATAAATCTAAAGTATTAGTAGCTTGACCAGAAGGTGGAGTTTGTGCTGGAACTAAGGATAGATCTAAAGTAGTAGCAGCTTGGCCAGAAGGTGTGGAATTGTCCGGAGATGATTGATTTTCCAAAAGTGGGGAATCGTCCGGAGATGATTGATTTTGCAAAGGTGGGGAATCGTTCGGAGATGATTGAGTTTCCAAAGGGGAAACAGAATTTGAAGGAGAAAAGTTGTTATTCGTAGTAGCAGATGTATGAGAAGGAGAATCATTAGAACTTAAATTTTGCATTTTAGGTACAATAATGCTTTGAACATCTGCTATGGATGGAAATGGAATGCCAGCCTCCTCAAGTAAAGTATATCGAATATTATGATAATCATCATAAAACATTTCAAACAAGACATCTAAATCATTTTGAGATGTGGAAGGCGACGACGAAGGTAAAGGAATTTCAACATTTGAAGTTAATGAATCTAGTGGAAAAGTCTCATTAAAATTAATGTTGACACTTTCTCTAATCGTCCGTTTTGACCGATTATATACTCTGAATGATGCAGATTCACGTGAGTACCCGAAAAAAACTCCTTCATCAGCTTTAGCTTCAAATTTATTTAATTTGTCTTTGTCATTTAGGATGAAGCAACGACTCACAAAAATATGGAAAAGTTTGACATTTGGAATTCGGTTATTAGTGAGTTCATATGGAGTTTTGTTGTAGATTCTGTTGATGATTGAACGATTTTAAGTGAAACATGCCGTACTGATGGCTTCAGCCCAAGGAGATAATGGGAGTTTTGAAAATGAAAGCATTGTACGAGCAGCTTCAACTAAGGTACGATTTCTTCGGTCTACAACCCCATATTGTTGAGGAGTTCGGGCAGCGGAAAATTGATGGGATATACCAACTGAAACAAGGAAAGAATCTAAAGTTTGATTTTTGAATTCAGTCCAATTGTCAGTACGAATGATATGAACTTTTAATTCTAAATTTATCTGGGTTTTCTTGATGAAGGCAATGATAATATCAATTGCTTCATCTTTTGTCCGTAAGAAATAAACCCATGTATAACGTGAATAATCATCAACAATCACCAAAACATATCGTTTACCAGCTAAAGTTTGGACGCTCATGGGACCACATAAGTCCATATGAAGTAATTCAAGCGGTTTTGAAGTACTTGGAACTGGTTTGGACTTATGGGACTTTTTAGTCATTTTTCTCATTTCGCAATGTTAGGTCACAACAACCCTGGATTACTTATATAATTGATGTTATAATTATACTTAATACAATTAAAGTGATGAACACAGTATTAGAGTCAGATGTGTAATTCCACTAAGTGTGGTATGCTGCTGAAAAGCAATACCACTTGATCATTTACAAAGATGTTATCGTGTAAAGTAAATTGGTGAGTACTCCTTTGCAAGATGATGTCTATTTATAATGTTATAGAGATCTTACATAATGGCAAAGGAGTAACCGAAGGACTAAACTAAGGAAATGACTAAGATCAAGGGATTTGATCTTAGTCAGTTACAAAACTGACTGTAACTCAGTCCTTCTACTCAGTATTGGTTTTCCAATACTGAGTGCTGATACTGAGTGGCCAATACTGGCCAAACTCAGTATCACTCCTAAACTTAGCTAATTTAATCTACTATTTTATCTAAGCTAGTCTAGGTTGTTTTGTTATCCTAAGATTCACAAAGGGGTAAGGCTTTTTGCCTTAACAATCTCCCCCCATCTAATGATAACAAAACAATTACAAAGAGAAATCAAAATACATAGATACAGGCCGCAAAGTCTTCTTCTTCATCTTCTGTTGATTGATTCGAACTCATAGAACACTTCCTTCTTCACATGGATGAACTCTTCTCTTTTCTTCAGTTCATCTTGCCTGTTGTTCAGCATAGCAACTATCTTCTTTCTGAACCAAGCATCTTCTTTCTTGGTTATCATCCATTTCAAGCCCACCAGATGGCTAATAGGAGCTGTTGGTAAATCTGCTTCACTAATGAAGCACTCCCTATCATCTGAGTCAGTATACATATATCCAGATGTTGGATATATGGTACTCTTTTGATCCTGAAAGATAAGATTAGGAGGAACAATATATCTGGGAAAAATTCTGAAAGTATTAAGACATTCGGGTTTGTTGTTCTTCACAGCGTCAGTCATCACACTGAGTGCCCTGTAATCTGCTTCATAAAGGATGCACTTTTCATAGCATATAGCATATACATCCCAGATTTCATCCATCTTCACTTGGGCTTCAGAAGATCTAGATGGCATCTCCTTTATCATTTTTATCCAGTCTTGGAATCCCATATTTTGAATGTCATGAAGGAAAATCTTCATTGGAGGACTGACTGGCCCAGTGCAGGTTGCAATAATGGATCTGTCAACAGTTTTGACTTTTATTTTGTTGACAAATTCATTTAGCCAGTATATGTTCTTCACATTCAGAAAAGCTTTATTTCTCAGCATACCCATCATGTTCTCCCTATATCTGAATCTTTGAGCAACAATGTTCCAGTACTGTTCAAGCAGTTCATCTCCTGTTCTTCTTACAATATGTGATTTTCTTGGAACATTTGCATCAGACTCAGTTTCAGGTTCTTCTTCCTTAACAGGAAAGAATTTTTGGGCCTCAATCTCATCCTCAGCATCACTCTTTTCCTCAGTATATTGAGTGGATCTTCTAGGTCTAGAGATCAGAGGAGCTGGATCTTGTTCTTCACTTGATTCTGAGGACATAACCACATTTGTCATTCTTCTGGTTATTGGTCTTCTAGGAATTCTAGAATGTCCTTCAGTTGGAGGAGAGATTGGTCTTCTTGGAGGCTCTTCATCATCTGAGGATGATGATGAAGAGCTTTCTTTATTTGCTTCGTCCAGTGCAAAGTTTAGAAAGTTTTCAGATGGCACTGGGTGTTCTTCATCTTCATCATCAGCAATTGGCCATACAAATGGCCTGTACACAATAATTTGCAAGTTATTTTCTTCAGTATCAACTTGCTGTGGTTGGTCAGTTTCATTCTCCCCCTGAGCAGATGGCTCAGATGGTTCTTCTTCAAGTTGCTCCAAGACTGACCTTCCCCTTTGTCTGCTTCTCTCATACCTAAACCTAAGAGGTTCAGTATGAGTAGTTTGCTGATGTTGTTGCTGTTGTTGTGGAGGTTGATCTTCAGTTAATCTTCTTCTTTTCTCCCCTGAGCAGATGGCTCAGGTTGATCAACCTCTTCTTCACTTTGTCTCTTCTCCCCCTTATTGTTATCATTTGATGGGGAGGGAAGAGGTTCAGTATCACCACCTATGTCCCCCTGTTGATCATCAGGAGTGGGGGAGGACATAGGTTCAGTAGCAGCATCCTGTTCACCCTCAGTATTGGCATAGGAGGGTGATCTTCTGGGCTCAGTATCTGGGCCTTCTTCATCATTCGTTTCACCAATGGGAGACTGTGGAGGTGGTGGAGGCTGGTGTTGTTGCTGAAGGAGTGCCACTGACTGCTTTAAAGAGTCTATCTCAGTACTCATGGCATCCATCCTGGCGAGAATATTAGTCTGAGTGTTCTGCATGGCCAGGATCTGGTTTAGAATAGTCTGTAAACACCCCGCACTTCCTGAGACTGAGTGGCTTGTGCTCTTTGGCCCTGCACAGATGGTGCTAAAGAAACAAAAAATATAAACTGGTTAGCATGAAAGGTTTATCAAATAGAATTATGGTGTTGTTAAATTCTATAATCATGTAAACAGAATTTAGAAGTCTGTATTTCATCTGGTACATGATGAAATATTGTGAACTTGTGCATAGCATGTGTAAGAGATTGTTTAGTAAAAGTGAGTGTGAATATTTTAGTAGCTCAGTATAGGATAGATCACATTTACTAAAAAGTTTGGGTTTGGGTAATCGAAGCCTGGGATGTTCTTCTGGTTATTTTCAATGTTTATCACTCGGTATTAGAGTGATAACAGAAATGTGGTTTATACCCATGGATAATTTTGGCTTATGTGGCTTAAAGGTTTGTGATCATTTCTTGAATTATGTGGTCTTACTCAAAATAAGTATGACATAATTCAAGCAGCACCAGTGAGTGTCAGTATGACATCACCACCATTGTCTCTTGAAATGTTGAGACAACTGTAGACTGACAATGATCATTGAGTTCTCAGTGTATGAATTTTGCATAGTAGCAGTGGGCTAACTATGTTGTCCATAATTGGATATATTTGAGAGTTCGGTTGAGACTTTGGTCAGTATTGAGTTGGTACTGGCCAATACATAGTCTCTATTTGGGAAAGATATATATATATATATATATATATATATTAAAGTTTTAGAGCTTTTTAGAAATTCATACCTGAGACTTTGTCGGATTCCCTTCTAGCATCAGTAGAGGTCGGTGCTGGATCATCAAGATTTTGATTTGAGGCACCAGCACCTTCAGGAACCTCTTGTCGTCGAGCATGTGCACCTTCCATAATGTTTTGCTCAAACTGAATCTCCACATCAAGAGGAACATGAGGTTCCTCAATTGGTTGAGAAATAGGTCCTGGTTCAGGACCTGGAAGGTCAGCGGTGGCTGCAACCAAACTCTGTGCTTGAAGAGATGCAGTAAATGATGGAACATTTCCGGGTTGCATCTCTTCTGATGATAAATTTCCCACTAAAATTGGGGATAGGTTTCTTCTTCTTCTTTGGATGACAAGTGGTGTATCTTCTGAGGACTCAGTATCAGAAGCTGTTGCAATATGAGGAGCATCAGGATCATGTGCAGGTGGAGGATTATGCGGTGGTTCTTGTTCTGGTTGTGGTTGAGCGTCCATCATCTCAATATCTTGACCAACATCTTCATTGTCATCATCGTCATCATCACTTTCTGATTCAGTATCAGAATGAGGTTCATCATTTATGTGTGCCTGTACAATAGCCCACATGGAGTGACTCAGTACAGGCTCTCCTTCCCTTGGTCTGTAGAAATAAATCTTCTCATGTAAAAGAGGAAGATCTACTCTTGGACTGTTGAATTCATCATAAATATGGGCAGGCATGCCATGTTGAAAAATAAGAGAAAGAAATCTGCAGAAAGGAACATTAAGTTCTCTGATTTGAGCCCGAACTAGAGAAGCTAGTTCATTGAAGATTAGTCGAGCATAATCAATATCTCGGCCATGATACATGGCATGAACAATCTGCATCCCAAAATCATTAATTTGATCCAAAGCTCCTGTCTTGTGGGTCATATATCGAATAAGTGTGATATTAACAGACCCCACATAGGACCAAATTCATTACGTTTAATAATGTCGGTGGTTCCTCTGCGGCCAATAAATGGTAACACTGAGCGAGCCTCTGTTCGATCGACAAAGGGCTCATACTGAGCGTGAGCGGGAAGCCTCAGTGTTTCCCGAATTATAGCAGTGGAGACAAAAGCCCTTCTTTGTTCTCGAATAACCCAACCAGTAATCATGTCCGGAGAGTCAAGATTAGCAGAGTACCAGAATTCACAGAGCATTTCTGGATAAATTGCTCGAGGGGAACGAATTAATGCTTGCGTGATCGGACAATGTCTCAAATACGTGATCATGTGAGTGAATTCAGGGCATGCCCAAGCCTGAGGAATATTGAAATTTGCAGTTATGTTGTTCCTCGCAAACTTGGGCAGTTCGTCATTCCGAAATTGAGTTGCAGGAGCAGCCTCTGGTGTGAAAAATCTGTAATTCGCCATCTACGATTGTGATTTAGAAAATTGCTTGCAAGGAGAAAGTGAAATCGTTAATCGCAGAGAGAATGGAATGAAAAAAATATGAAATAACTGTTAGAAAGTTGAAAAGAAAAGACATAAACTGTTATTTATATTTAATTAGAGATAATTACGGTATTGGGAAGTAAAACCGGCTGATTTGACAGCCTTATCCTGTCTCAACGGTAACTTTCTTATTAAAAAAGGTTACCGTTGAGGATCATGAAGATTAAAAGTCAGTGTTATCACTCCAGAACTCCAATATCGGGTAAAAAAAAATAAATGAAAAAAATATTAAAAATTATAAAAACATTTAATTTAAACTATAAATTAATAAAATATTAAAATTTATAATATTTGATAAATCAGACGAGTGATACTGAGCAGGTCAGTATTGTAACCAATACTGAGAGGTCAGTATCAGAAATTTTTAAGAAAAATTAAGGATTCAACATACCCAATTATCCTAGTAAATACATAAACCTTTCCTCGGAGAGAGGTTTAGTGAATACATCAGCCAATTGATCATCTGTAGAAACGAAATCTACCTCAACCTTACCCTTTTCCACATTATCTAGAATAAAGTGGTGTCTGATATCAATGTGCTTTGTTCTTGAGTGATGGGCTGGTTTTCAGTGATAGCAATAGCACTCTTGTTATCACAATGAATTGGTGTCTTCTGGAAGTTGAACCCATAGTCCATTAGTTGATACTGCATCCATAAGAGTTGAGCACAACAACTTCTTGCAGCAACATATTCTGCTTCTGCAGTAGAAGTTGCTACTGAGTTTTGTTTCTTGGATGACCAACCAACTAGTCTGCCACCGAGGAATTGACATCCTCCACTTGTACTCTTCCTGTCCAACATGCACCCTGCAAAATCTGCATCTGTATACCCTTCAAGATCAAAGTTTGAGTCTTTGGGATACCAAAGACCCATGTTAGGAGTACCTGAAAGATATCAAAAAATGCGTTTAACAGCTTTCATATGTGATTCTTTAGGATCAGCCTGATACCGAGCACACAAACAAGTTGCAAACATGATATCAGGCCTGCTAGCTGTTAAGTAAAGTAAAGAATCAATCATACCTCGGTATGTGGATTGACATACTAGCTTACCAGTTTCATCTTTACTTATTTTATCCTGAGTACCCATAGGAGTGTGCATGGAAGATAAGTTTTCAAATTTGTATTTCTTCAACATGTCATGCACATACTTACTTTGATTTATGAAAGTGTCATCAGGCTTCTGATCAACTTGTAAACCAAGAAAGTAAGTAAGTTCACCCATCATACTCATCTGATACTGAGATGACATAATCTTAGCAAACCAGTCACACATTGACTTGTCAGTGGAGCCAAAGATAATGTCATCTACATATATCTGAATAAGTAAGATGTCAGAACCTTTCCTTTTTGAAAATAAAGTTTTGTCAATTTTTCCTCTTATAAATTTATTTTCAATTAAGTACTCAGCCAGGGTATCATACCAGGCTCTTGGAGCTTGTTTGAGCCCATATAAAGCTTTATCAAGCTTGAAAACAAAGTTAGGAAATTTAGGATCAACAAAACCTGGAGGTTGTTTAACATAAACTTCCTCTTGTAGTTTTCCATTGAGGAAGGCACTCTTGACATCCATCTGATACACTTTGAAGTTCTTGAAAGCTGCATATGCAAGATACAACCTTATAGCTTCAATTCTTGCAACTGGTGCAAAAGTCTCATCATAGTCAATGCCTTCTTCTTGCCTGTAACCCTGAGCAACCAGTCTTGCTTTATTTCTGATGACAACACCATCTTTGTCCATCTTATTTCTGAAGACCCATTTAGTACCAATAATAGTTTTGCCAGAAGGGGGTGGTACTAAATTCCAGACTTTATTCCTTTCAAACTCTGTCAGTTCTTCTTGCATAGCTTCTACCCAGTCTTCATCTAATAAAGCTTCATCAGCTTTCTTGGGTTCCATGGTAGATAAAAAGCTTGAAAAGAAATAGAAATTTGCAGTAGCTTGAGGTTCAAAATCTAGTTTTCTTCTTGTTTTAACACCTTGTTCAATAGGACCAATGATATTTGAATGAGGATGATCTCTGAGTTCCCTTAGATTGTTTCCTAAGGGAGCATTCGAAGCAAGTTCAACAATATCTTTTTGCACTGATGTGTTGTTTGACTGATACTGAGCTGAATTGTGATCGATATAAGGCATTTCAGGTTGCTGTTCTTCTTGATTTTGCAGATCTGAGGAGGATTCTTGAAAGGTACTGGAAGATTCACCTTCTTCATATGTGGAGTTGTTCAGATCAAGTATTGGGAACTCAGTATTGGGGTTCTCAGTGATAAGAACCTCAGAATTTGATGCATACGATTTAGACTGAGTTCTTTCTTGATCAGTATCACTCATACCTGGATCAACATAGTATGGGTGAGACTTGGGCTATTCAGCAACTGAGTTTTCTGGACTGCATAGAGTATCTATGCCACTGATGTCTTCCTTTGCTGAGGTAGAATGCTCATTCTGATCTTCATCAAACGTGACATGAATGGATTCTACAATCATCTTGGTTGAGATGATATACACTCTGAAAGCTTTAGACTGTGGAGAGTAGCCCATGAACACACCTTCATTTGCTTTGGGAGCAAATTTGTTTAGGTTTTGCTTAGTACTGAGTACAAAGCATTTACTCCCAAAGATGTGGAAGAACTCCACATTAGGAACCTTGCCATTGTACAACTCATATAGAGTCTTTTGATGTCTCTAGACTATTGTAGCTCTGTTCTGAGTAAAATTTGCACAATTGACAGCTTCTACCCAGAAGCTCAGTGCAAGTCCAGCATGGCATAACAAAGTTCTTGCAGCTTCAATTAATGTTCTGTTCTTTCTTTCTACAACACCATTTTGTTGTGGTGTGTAGGCTGCAGAGAAATTTTGCACAATTCCTTTTTCTTCACAGAAATCTGCTAATACTGAGTTCTTAAACTCAGTACCATGGTCACTTCTTAGTTGTTTGACCTTGTTGCCTTTTTGTAATTCTTCTCTTTTGATGAAGGCAATGATTTTTGTTGTTGCATTTGATTTAGTCTTGAGAAAGATGACCCAAGTATAACTTGAGAATTCATCTACTAAGACTAAAGTATAGATCTTTTTGGCCAATGATGGTGTGCTGATGGGGCCAAAAAGTTCCATATGTATCATTGTAAGAGGTTCATTAATGGAATGATTGAACTTTGACTTGAATGAACACTTCTTCTGCTTGCCCATTTCACATGCTGAGCATAACTTATCTTTTTAATAAGTAATTGTGGGCAACCCTCTCACCAGTTTCTTCACACTGAGCTCATTAATGTTTCTGAAGTTTATGTGAGAAAGTTTTTTGTGCCATAACCAATGAAGTTCTGGCTTGACTTTAGACAGCAGGCAAACTCGAATGGTAGGGTCTATTTCAGATAGATTGACCACATATACATCTTTTTCTCTTCTAGCAATGAGTACAGGTTGCCCTTTATCATTGTAGATGATTCCTGCAACCTTTCTGAAACGAGCTTCATTATCATCATCACACATCTGGCTGATACTGAGCAGATTGTGTTTAAGACCCTCTACATAGGCAACTCTTTTAAACGTTATGTTGCCTGCTTTGATTACTCCATATCCCCTTGTTTTCCCAATAGAATCATCTCCAAACTTGACAAAAGGACCCTTCTCTAGTGTATAATTTAGAAGGTACTCCATGCTGCCAGTCATGTGTCTTGAGCAGCCACTATCTAAGTACCATTTTCTGTCACCCTGCACAAGACACAAAATAAGAATTAGTTCTTTTTAAGAACCTGTTTTTGAATGGGACCTTTGATAGGAGAAACAGGGGTAGACTTGATCTCTTTTGAAGAGGTCAGTATCACTTCAGGAGAAACCTTGGAGGTTTTCTTGGGTGATATTGACTTTGTTTCTCTCCTTTTCTTTGGTACTGAGTACCTAGGATTTGAGAGATCAGTCCAGCATTCATCTCCTTTATGTCCAGTATGATGACATCGATAACATTTTCTAGGTTTGTTTCTGAACATATTTGCATAAGGAATTCTGGAAAATTGTTCGACTTTTGGTTGATCAGTATGAGTAAGTTTTGCAAACTTTTGACTTAATACTTTGATCTGATCACCAATAGATTTTAAAATGTTATTTTTTTCATTTTTTAATGGAATTTTAATGTTATGTTTGACTGGTTTTGAAGGAGATGATACTGGGGTCTTGTTTTTATTTTGCAAAGAAGTCGTTTTAACATTTGACTTCTTGTTTTTGTCACTTGAAGATCCTGTTGAAGTTGTTTTCTTGTTATCATGATTTAGAATGACAACTTGAACAGGTTCTTTAGATTCTTGAGTACTTGACTTTTCTGTTCCTGCAGACTCAGTATTAGAGAAAGCATTTTGAGTTGTAGTGGTTTTATTTTCATTATATATCTCAAAAGTGGTTGTGTTAAATAAAACTTCAAATGGAGGAACAGCAAAAGTGTCATACTGCACAACTTCGAGGTCAGTATCAAAAATTTCTTTTTCAGGAAATTCAATACTGAGCTCTTGTAGATCAGTATAGCAATTAAAACAGATGGAAGGACCAATTGGTTTTTCAAAAATGATTTTATCCTCATCATCTGATTCAGTTTGACATCCAACTTCACAAAACGTTTTTGCTTTTACAAACTAAATAGGGTTCATATCAGAAAATTCTTCAAATAAATCAGCAAAATTACTTCTATTTTTTAACTGAGGATCAACACAAAGCGCAGCCCTCACATTTTCTAGAAATTGTTGATTTAAACATTTGTTTAATTTAATACATGCATTTCCCCAAGATTTACACTGGTTTTCAAATTTTTCTTTTTCTAATTTGTGTAAATGAGCTTTATCCGCTAATCTTTGGTTCATGTCTTGTAAGTTTAAAAAATTTAGTTCTAAGTCTTTAAATTTTGCTAATTTATCTAAATGTTCATTATTTACCCTTTCAAGTTCAAGAATTGTTAATTTTAAAGCTTTTTCTCTCTGTACTAATGTTTTAAGATCAACAATCATATACTCAAAAATCTTTTCTTTTTCATTCACTGAATAAGTTTGAAAGGAACTCACCTTGTACAACTGAGTGGAATCCCAATCAGTATGAACACTCATCCTCTCAGCTTCTTTGATATCCTTTTCAAAGGAACTCTTCAAATCATCTTCAGTGAAAGCCATAAAGGCTTTGTTTTCAACCTCTTCCTCATCATCACTGAGCTCTTCATCCATCCAAGCTTCAGAGTAAAGAGCTTGAAGAGGTGCTCCATTCCCTGCTGCATTCTTGCCATTGCTCCAGTTCTTTAGTTTGACATACTTGTCTCTATACCGTTTAGCTCGGTATGCAATCTTGTCATTCTGATCAGTTTCAGTTGACTTAGTATGACAATTAGCAGCAATGTGCCCAGGATTTCCACACCTATAGCAAAGACCAGATCTTGGGTCAGTATTGGAAGAGCTAACACCAAGCCTCTTCTTTTTCAACTCATCCAGCTTCATAGACATGAGAGCCATTTGAGTTTCAAGCTCTTCTGCCTCAGCATCAGCAAGATCAACTTCTGGTTCTTCAGGGTCAGTTACAGTATATGCCTGTTGCACAAATAGAGCCATGCCAGTGGAAGACTTGTCAGTTTTCTTCCAGTTGATCAGTCTTGCAGCATTATTCTCCTCATGATTCAACATTAGCCCATACAAAGTTTGGAGAGTGTATGACACAATGTTGTTAGCAGCATTGACAGAATTTGTCATGTCAAGAAATTGTTGGGGAAGACTATCCAAGAACTTTTGAACAAGCTCTCCTTCCTCCTTCACAATGCCTACACTGATTAAATCATGGATAACAGTATTGAACCTGTTATGTAGAGTAGTGATGTCTTCATTTGGACTTGAGAAGAAATTTTCATACTTCCTTCTCATGTTGCTCTTCCTCTGCAACTTCACCTTTGGTGTGCCGTCATAAGTGACTGATAGGCTATCCCACATAGCCTTTGTTGTTGGCAATTTCATAATTGCATTAAGTATCTCTTTGGTAACAGCATTACCAATCACTCCCTTTGCTCTGGAGTCTAGACTGAATAACTGATGGTCAGTATCAGTCCAGGTGTGATTAAGTTTAGGAACTGTTCTTGTGCTCTCAGGAGCATCATCAGTAGCAGCAACGGGTTCCACTGTTTGTGGAATGATAGGACCATCATTAAGCACAGTGAGCATCTCATGATGAATAGATTCAAGATACCACTGAGCTTTAAGCTTCCATTGATGAAAATCTTTTCCATCAAAGATGGGCACTCCTTTACCAGACATAACAGGTGCAATGATTGTTGACATTTTGAATTTTTGAGTGTTTGAGGGATAAGTATATGGAATGCTGCCAGGGTAATAGATCGACTAAATAAGGATTGATTTAGCATGCTCTGATACCAGTTGTTAGGTCACAACAACCCTGGATTACTTATATAATTGATCTTATAATTATACTTAAGACAATTAAAGTGATGAACACAGTATTAGAGTCAAATGTGTAATTCCACTAAGTGTAGTATGCTGCGAAAAAGCAATACCACTTGATCAATTACAAAGATGTTATCGTGTAAAGTAAATTGGTGAGTACTCCTTTGCAAGATGATCTCTATTTATAATGTTATAGAGATCTTACATAATGGCAAAGGAGTAACCGAAGGACTAAACTAAGGAAATGACTAAGATCAAGGGATTTGATCTTAGTCAGTTACAAAACTGACTGTAACTCAGTCCTTCTACTCAGTATTGGTTTTCCAATACTGAGTGCTGATACTGACTGGCCAATACTGGCCAAACTCAGTATCACTCCTAACTTAGCTAATTTAATCTACTATTTTATCTAAGCTAGTCTAGGTTGTTTTGTTATCCTAAGATTCACAAAGGGGTAAGGCTTTTTGCCTTAACACGCAAGACGGACAAAGATGATCTTTATCAAATTTAACAACTGGAAGACCAGAGACATGACTGTAGGAAAACCTTGTAGTATTCACATGGCGGAACTTGAATACCACATTACTGGATCTCTACTAATCAATGAGATCACGAGAAAGAGAAGAAGATGAAGATTACCTTTAGATAGCTAAAGAAGTGATCCACCTCTACTGCACCACCTGGACACGCTGCAAGACCGCGTTGTACCAACAAAGCAACACACAAAGACTTGTGTGTGTGTGTGTGTGAGTGTTCGACGAACACCAAAACCGAAACCTTTGGGCTTTTCTTGGATTCGGCCGAAGAGAGAAAGAGGGAGAGAGGCTAGGGTTTTTGTGGTGTTATGAAAAGTGTAACCTAAAACCCTTACACAAGCCTTCTATTTATAAGGCTAGATGTTACAGTTTAGTCCTTGGAGTTTTAATTATGATTAATCTCATAATTAAACTTCCTATTAACACTTTAAACCCTTGGACTTTTACTAGTTAATTAATTAACTATTAATTAACTGTCCGTTAAATACTTAACCTAATATTTAACCATCCTCATAAATAATAATTAACTTATTATCATTTATTCTCTTCTCTATAATTAACTTAACTAGTTAATTATTCCACACAACTTACTTTATTCGGTTGTCCATTATTGGGTGTGTAGTGGTGTGACCCTTTAGTGTCTTATAACATTGGACACGGTGACACGTGTACTTAGCTGTGCAAATAAATCCTTCAGACTCCCACTTGTGCAAGTTAAGAAACACTTTCTGATCATCGTTGGCCTAAAGCGGTCCCTAGCCAGACATTTAGGATAACCAGGTTATAAGAACTCTTACATCCAGAGATAATATTCATAAAATGAATAACACTAACAGATTTTCCTTACGCATCATGATATTTCTTAATTTGAGTAATAGACATGGAGCAGGGATCTTGTTCTATATACTTGAATTTTCTCGACTCTGATTTCGACTTTCTGCAGTAACGGATTACCAAATGATCTAATCATTCTCCGAGCGCGGCCACGCATTTCAGTAGTCTTAATCATCGAGCGGCCATGAAATATCTCTTCTAGTTAAAGAAGGTGCAAATTCCATCGTGACATTTGCGTTATCTTGCCCACGACTTCCACTGTCTTAGTCAAGTTCCTTATGATCACCCTTTTACGGTGTGACGGTAGATAAATGCTAAAGATCAGAAGTCATCGTGTCTCAAACCAAAACGTCTCAGGTCAGAGGACATCTACTCGAAATTACTCATGCTTGGGCTCCATGAAGTAATATCGATCTTTTGGTCACGTCTAATGTTTAGCAAACTTTGTAAACATCTATGAATATTTATTTTAACAACCCTTGTTTCTCTATTCAATAACTATGAAATAGATAAATATTCATAATGGTATTAACTCTTGAATCTAGCTCCCACTAAATTCAAGCAACCACGGACAATTTTAGATACTCAAAACTTTGTGTATCAAGGATAGGTTTAAAACATGTTAAGAATAGACAATGTGAAAATATTACGTAAAACTTTCTATTTCAATCCCACGAAATGTTATTACATAATGTATCGATTTCAAACATGTCTATGAATCTAATCAAAAATACTAGCTACCAATATTTAGGCACTGCATGCCTATAGCGTGCGCATGTTTCTCATGCTTTGGTCCAACTAGTGGTTTTGTCAACGGGTCAGTGACGTTGTCATCCGTTGGTATTTTCTTAATTGTAATATCACCCTCTCTAACATACTCGCGTATGAGGTGATATTTTCTGCGTACATGCCTGGTCTTTTGATGCTCTCTTGGTTCAACAGCTTGCGCTATTGCCACACTGTTATCACAGAATATTTCGATGGTCTAGAGATACTGGCAATAACTCTAAGATCCTCGATAAAATTCTTAAGCCACATGGCTTCTTTCCCAGCATCATTTGCGGCAATGTACTCAGCCTCTTTAGTCGAATCTGCTATCGTATCTTGTTTCTGACTCTTCCTAGATATAGCTCCTCCGTTTAGCGTGAAGACAAATCCCGATTAAGACTTGTGTTAGGTCACAACAACCCTGGTTTGTTTGATAATTGTTTAGATTAATAATTTACTTAAGACAATTAAGGTGATTAACACAGTAATTTAGTCAAACGTATATTATTCCACAAAGTGTGGCTTGTAGCGGAAATACAAGACCACTTGAACAATTACAAAGAGATATTAGTGAACGTATGAATTGGTGAGTACTCCCTTGCGAGATGATCTCTATTTATAATGTTTATAGAGATCTTACATATTGGCAAAGGAGTAACCGAAGGACTAAACTAAGGAAATGACTAAGATCAAGGGATGTGATCTTAGTCCGTTACAATACTGACTTGTAACTCAGTCCTTCTACTCAGTATTGGTTTTCCAATACTGAGTGCGGATACTGAGTGGCCAATACTGGCCAAACTCAGTATCACTCCTAACTTAGCTAATTTAATCTACTATTTAATCTAAGCTAGTCTAGGTTGTTTTGTTATCCTAAGATACATAAAGGGGTAAGGCTTTTTGCCTTAACAATCTCCCCCTATCTGATGATAACAAAACAATTACAAAGAGAAATCAAAATTTAACAAATACAGGCTGTAAAGTCTTCTTCTTCATCCTTTGTTGATTGACTCAAACTCGTAGAAGACTTCTTTCTTCACATGGATGAACTCTTCTCTCTTCTTCGGTTCATCTTGCATGTTGGTTAGCACATCAACCAAGAGTCTTCTTTCTTGGTTATCATCCATTTTAAGCCCACCAGATGGCTGATAGGAGCTGTTGGCAAATCTGCTTCAGTAATGAAGCACTCCCTATTATCTGAGTCAGTATACATATATCCAGATGTTGGATATATGGTACTCTTTTGATCCTGAAAGATAAGATTAGGAGGAACAGTATATTTGGGAAAATTTCTGAAAGCGTTAAGGCACTCAGGTTTGTTATTCTTGACAGCCTCAGTCATCACACTGAGTGCCCTATAATCTGCTGCATAAAGAATGCCTTTTTCATAGCATATAGCAGATACAACCCAGATTTCATCCATCATCACTTGGGCTTCAGAAGATCTAGATGGCATCTCCTTTATCAGTCTTGCAATTTTTATCCAGTCATGGAATCCCATATTTTGAATATCATGAAGAAAAATCTTCATTGGAGGACTGACTGGTCCAGTGCAGGTTGCAAGAATGGATTTATCAATAGATTTGACTTTTATATTGTTGACAAATTCATTTAACCAGTATATGTCCTTCACATTCAGAAAAACTTTATTTCTAAGCATACCCATCCTGTTCTCTCTATATCTGAATCTTTGAGCAATGATGTTCCAGTATTGTTGGAGAACATCATCACCTTGTCCTCTGACAGTATGAGGCCTCCAAGAAACATCTGCCTCAGTATCAGTTTCAGGATCTTCTTCCTTGACAGGGAAGAATCTTTGAGCTTCAGTCTCATCCTCAGTATATTGAACAGATCTTCTTGGTCTAGAAGTCAGTGGAGCTGGATCTGGTTCTTCGCTTGATTCTGAGGACATAACCACATTTTTCATTCTTCTGGTTATTGGTCTTCTAGGAATTCTAGAAGGTCCTTCAACTGGAGGAGAGATTGGTCTTCTTGGGGGCTCTTCATCATCTGAGAATGATGATGAAGAGCTTTCTTTATTTGCTTCATCCAGTGCAAAGTTTAGAAAATTTTCGGAATGCACTGGATGTTCTTCATCTTCATCATCAGCAATAGGCCAAACAAAAGGCCTATACACTATAATCTGCAAGTTATTTTCCTCAGTAACAGCTTGCTCAGATGGCTCAGATGGTTCTTCTTCAAGTTGTTCCAAAACTGACCTTCCTCTTTGTCTGCTTCTTTCATACCTAAACCTAAGTGGTTCAGTATGAGGTTTTTGCTGATGTTGTTGTTGTTGTTGCTGTGGAGGTTGATCTTCATTTAACTTCCTTCTTTTCACCCCCTGAGCAGATGTCTCAGGTTGATCAACCTCTTGGTCTCTTTGTCTTTTCTCCCCCTTATTGTTATCATTGGATGGGGAGGGAATAGGTTCAGTATCACCACCTATGTCCCCCTGTGGATCTTCATGAGTTGGGGAGAGCATAGGTTCAGTAGCAGCATCCTGTGCACCCTCAGTGTGGGCAGGAGAGGGTGATCTTCGAGGCTCAGTATCAGGGCCTTCCTCATCATTATTTCCTCCAATTGGAGATTTTGGAAGTGGTGGAGGCTGTTGTTGTTGCTGAAGAAGTGCCACTGACTGTTTTAAGGAGTCTATCTCAGTACTCATGGCATCCATCCTAGCCAAAATATTATTTTGAGTGGTCTACATGGCCAGGATTTGATTCAGAATAGTCTGTAAAGCCCCATGTACTTCCTGAGACTGAGTGGCTTGTGCCCTTTGGCCCTGCACCGATGGTGCTAAAGAAACAAAAATAGAAAACTGGTTAGTAAGAAAGGTTTATCAAATAGAATTGTGGTGTTGTTTAACTCTATAATCATATAAACAGATATTTGAAGTCTGTATTTCATCTGGTTCATGATGAAATATTGTGAACTTGTGCATAGCATGTGTAAGAAAATTTTAGTAATGGTGAGTGTGAAAATTTAAGTAGCTCAGTACAGGATAGGTCACATTTACTAAAAGGTTTTGGTTTGGGAAATCGAAGCCTGGGATGTGCTTCTTATTATTTTCAATGTATATCACTCGGTATCAGAGTGATACCAGAAATGTGGCTAAACCCATGGAAAATTTGGGCTAATGTGGCTTAAAAGGTTTTGTGATCATTTCTTGAATCAGGTGACCCAACTCAAAAATAAGTTGGACATAATTCAACCAGCAACAGTGGGTGTCAGTATGACATCAACCACCATTGTCTCTTTAAATGTGGAGACAACTGTAGACTGACAATGATCATTGAGATGCTCAGTATATGAATTTTGCATAGCAGCAGTGGGCTAACTATGTTGGCCATAAGTGGATATATTTGAAAGTTCGTTTGAGACTGTGGTCAGTATTGAGTTGGTACTGGCCAATACATAGTCTCTATTTGTGAAAATTTTATATATATATATATATATATATATATATATATATATATATATATATATATATATATATATATATATATATATATAAAAGTTTAAGGCTTTTTAGAAATTCATACCTGAGACTTTGTCGGATTCTTTTCTTGCATCATTTGAGGTCGGTGCTAGATCTTCTGTATGTTGATTTGAGGCACCAACACCTTCAGGAGCCTCTTCTCTTCTGACAGCTGCACCTTCTAGTGTATGTTGCTCATATTGAATTTCTACATCAAGAGGAGCATGGGGTTCCTCAATATGTTGAGCAGTTGGTTCTGGTTCAGGACCTGGAAGGTCAGCATTGGCTGCAACTAAGCTTTGTGCTTGAAGAGATGCAGTTAATGAAGAAACATTTCCGGGTTGCATCTCTTCTGATGATAAGTTTCCCATAAGACTGGGGAAAGATTTCTTCTTCGTCTTTGAATGACCAGTGGTGTATCTTCTGAGGGCTCAGTGTCAGAAGTTGTTTCAATATGAGGAGCATCAGGATTCTGTGCAGGTGGAGAAATGTGTGTTGGTTCTTGTACCACTGCTGGTTGAGCTTCCGCCATCTCAGTATCTTGATCATTATTCCCACCATTACCACTGTCATCATTAGTATCATCATTTTCTGATTCAGTATCAGAATTTTGTTCGTCATTGATGTGTGCCTGGACTATAGCCCACATGGAGTGACTCAGTACAGGCTCTCCTTCTCTTGGTCTGTAAAAATAAATCTTCTCATGAAGCGGAGGAAGGTCCACCCTTGGACTATTGAACTCATCATAGACATGAGCAGGTATGCCACTTTGAAAAATGAGAGAAAGAAATCTGCAGAAAGGAACATTGAGTTCTCTGATTGGAGCCTGAATCAGAGAAGCTATTTCTTAAAGATTAGTCTAGCATAATCAATATCTCGACCATGATACATGGCATGAACAATCTGCATCCCGAATTCATTGATTTGATCCAATGCCCCTGTCTTGTGGGTCATACACCGAATAAGTGTGGAAATTAAGAGACCCCACATTGGACCAAATTCATTTCGTTTAATTATGCCCGTGGTACCTCTGCGTCCAATGAATGGTAACACTGAGCGAGCCTCTGTTCGGTCAACAAAGGGCTCATACTGAGCGTGAGCAGGAAGCCTCAGTGTTTCCCGAATTATTGCCGTGGACACAAAAGCTCTTCTTTGTTCTCGAATAACCCAACCGGTAATCATGTCCGGAGAGTCAAGTTTAGCAGAGTACCAGAATTCACACAACATTTCCGGATAGATTGCACGAGGAGAAAGAATCAGTGCTTGAGTAATCGGACAATGCTTCAGATATGTAATCATGTGAGTGAATTCAGGGTACGCCCAAGCCTGAGGTATATTAAAGTTTGCGGTGATGTTGTTCCTCGCAAATTTGGGCACTTCGTCGTTTCGAAACTGAGTTGCCGGTGCAGCCTCCGGTGCGACGAATCTGTAATTAGCCATCTGCGATTTTGATTGAAGAAATTTGCTTGCAAAGAGATAGTGAAATTGTTAATCGCAGAGAGAATCGAAAGAGAAAGTAAGAAATAACTGTTGAAAAAATTTTAAAGAAAGAGAAAACGGTTATTTATACTTAATTTAGTTTTAATTACGGTATTGGGAAGTAAAACCGGCTGATTTGACAGCCTTATCCTGTGTCAACGGTAACTTTCTTATTAAGAAAGGTTACCGTTGGGGAGTATAAGGATTAAAAGTCAGTTTTATCACTCCAGGACTCCAATACCGAGTTAAAAAAAATTAAATTTTAAAAAAAAAATTAAAAATTATAAAAACATTTAATTTAAACTATAAATTAATAAAAAAAATTAAAATTTATAAAATTTTGATAAATCAGACGAGTGATACTGAGTTGGTCAGTATTGAAAGTAATACTGATCAGTCAGTATCAGAAAATTTTAAGAAAAATTAAGGATTCAGCATACCCAATTGTCCTAGTAAGTACATAAACCTTTCCTCGGAGAGAGGTTTAGTAAACACATCGGCCAATTGATCATCTGTAGGAACGAAATCTACCTCAACCTTTCCCTTTTCCACATTATCTCAAATAAAGTGGTGTCTGATGTCAATGTGCTTTGTTCTGGAGTGATGGACTGGGTTTTCAGTGATAGCGATAGCACTCTTGTTATCACAATGGATTGGTGTTTTCTGGAAATTGAATCCATAGTCCATTAGTTGATACTGCATCCAAAAGAGTTGAGCACAACAACTTCCTGCGGCAACATATTCTGCTTCTGCAGTAGAAGTTGCTACTGAGTTTTGTTTCTTGGATGACCAACCAACTAGTCTACCACCGAGGAATTGAAATCCTCCACTTGTACTCTTCATGTCCAACCTACATCCTACAAAATTTGCATCTGTATACCCTTCAAGATCAAAGTATGAATCTTTGGGATACCAAAGACCCATGTTAGGAGTACCTGAAAGATATCTAAAAATGCGCTTAACAGCTTTCATATGTGATTCTTTAGGATCAGCCTGATACCGAGCACAGCAACAAGTTGCAAACATGATATCAGGCCTGATAGCTGTTAAGTAAAGTAAAGAACCAATCATACCTCGGTATGTGGATTGACATACTGGCTTACCAGTTTCATCTTTACTTATTTTATCCTGAGTACCCATAGGAGTGTGCATGGAAGATAAATTTTCAAATTTATATTTCTTAAGCATGTCATGCACATTCTTACTTTGAATTATGAAAGTGCCATCAGGCTTTTGTTCAACTTGTAAACCAAGAAAGTAAGTAAGTTCTCCCATCATACTCATCTGATACTGTGATGACATTATCTTAGCAAACCAGTCACACATTGACTTGTCAGTGGAGCCAAGGATAATATCATCTACATATATCTGATTGAGTAAAATGTCAGAACCTTTCCTTTTTGAAAATAATGTTTTGTCAATTTTACCTCTTATAAACTTATTTTCAATTAAGTACTCAGACAGGGTATCATACCAGGCTCTGGGAGCTTGTTTAAGCCCATATAGAGCTTTATCAAGCTTAAAAACATAATTAGGAAATTTAGGATCAACAAAACCTGGTGGTTGTTTAACATAAACTTCCTCATGTAGTTTTCCATTAAGAAAAGCACTCTTGACATCCCTTTGATAAACTTTGAAATTCTTGAAAGCTGCATATGCAAGATACAGCCTAATAGCTTCAATTCTTGCAACTGTTGCAAAAGTTTCATCATAGTCAATGCCTTCTTCTTGCCTGTAACCCTGAGCAACCAGTCTTGCTTTATTTCCGATGACAACACCATCCTTGTCCATCTTGTTTCTGAACACCCACTTAGTACCAATAATAGTTTTGCCAGCAGTAGGTGGTACTAAGTTCCAAACTTTATTTCTTTCGAACTCTGTCAGTTCTTCTTGCATAGCTTCTACCCAGTCTTATCTAATAAATCTTCATCAGCTTTCGTTGGTTCCATGGTAGGTAAGAACCTTGAGAAGAAACAAAAGTTTGCAGTTGCTTGGGGTTTAAATTCTAACCTTCTTCTTGTTTGGACACCTTGTTCAATTGCACCAATAATATTAGAATAAGGATGATCTCTGTGTTCCCTTAGATTGTTTCCTAAGGGAGCATTTGAAACAAGGTCAACAATATCTTGTTGTGTTGATGTATTGTCTGCCTGATACTGAGTGGAATTCTGGTCAGTATCAGACAATACTGGTTGATGTTCTTCTGAAGTTTGCAAATTTGATGTGGATTCTTGAGCAGTACTGGAAGATTCACCTTCCTCGTAGGTGGAATTGTTCAAGTCAAGAATTGGAAACTCAGTATTTGGGTTCTCAGTTATGGGAACCTCAGAATTTGATACATTAGAGTTAGACTGAGTTATTTCTTGATCAGTATCACTCATACCATGATCAACATAGTATGGGTGAGACTTGGGCTGTTCAGCAATTGAGTTTTCTGGATTACATAGAATTTCTACGCCACTGATGTCTTCTGTTGCTGAGGTAGAATGCTCATTCTGATTTTCATCAAATGTAACATGAATAGATTCTACAATCATCTTAGTTGAGATGACAAACATTCTGAAGGCTTTAGAGTGTGGAGAGTAGCCCATGAACACACCTTCATTTGCTTTGGGAGCAAATTTGTTGATATTTTGTTTAGTACTGAGTACAAAACATTTACTCCCAAAGATGTGGAAGTATTCCACATTAGGAACCTTGCCATTATATAACTCATAAGGAGTCTTTTGATGTCCTTGGACTATAGTAGCTCTGTTCTGAGTAAAATTTGCACAGTTGACAGCTTCTGCCCAGAAGCTCAGTGCCAGTCCAGCATGGCATAACAAAGTCCTTGCAGCTTCAATCAAGGTTCTAATCTTTCGTTCTACAACACCATTTTGTTGTGGTGTGTAGGCTGCAGAGAAATTTTGAATGATTCCTTTTTCTTCACAGAAATCAGCCAATACTGAGTTCTTAAACTCAGTACCATGGTCACTTCTTAATTGTTTGACCTTATTGCCTTTTTGAAGGTCTTCTCTTTTAATGAAGGCAATGATTTCTGTTGTTGCATCGGCTTTAGTCTAAGTGTTTCTTGAGAATTCATCAACCAGGACTAAAGTATAGATCTTTTTGGCCAAAGATGGTGTGCTGATGGGGCCAAAAAGATCCATGTGTATCATTGTAAGAGGTTCATTGATGGAATGATTAACCTTTGATTTGAATGAACTCTTCTTCTGCTTGCCCATTTCACATGTTGAGCATAACTTATCTTCTGAATAAGTAATAGTGGGCAGCCCTCTCACCAGTTTCTTAATACTGAGCTCATTTATATTTCTGAAATTTATGTGAGAGAGCTTCTTGTGCCATAACCAATGTAATTCTGGTTTGACTTTAGACAGCAGGGAAACTTGAATAGTGGGGTCTATTTCAGACAGATTGACCACATAAACATCATTTTCTCTTCTATCAACTAGTACAGGTTGCCCTTTATCATTGTAGATGATTCCTGCAATCTTTCTGAAACGAGCTTCATTATCATCATCACACATCTGGCTGATACTGAGCAGATTGTGTTTAAGACCCTCTACATAGGCAACTCTTTTAAAAGTTATGTTGCTTGCCTTGATTACTCTATACCCTCTTGTTTTCCCTAGAGAATTATCTCCAAACTTGACAGAAGGACCCTTCTCTGGAGTATAGTTGAGGAGGTACTCCATACTGCCAGTCATGTGTCTTGAACAGCCACTATCTAAGTACCGTTTTTTGTCACCCTGCACAAGACACAAATTAAGAGTTAGTTCCTTTTAGGAACCCATTTTTGAATGGGACCTTTGGTGGGAGAAACAGGGGTTGCTTTGATCTCTTTTGTTGGAGAGGTCAGTATCACTTCAGGAGAAACCTTTGAGGTTTTCTTTGGTGATACTGACTTGGTTTCTCTCCTTTTCTTTGGTACTGAGTACCTAGGACTTGAGAGATCAGTACAGCATTCATCTCCTTTATGTCCAGTATGGTGACATCTATAACATTTTCTAGGTCTGTTTCGAAACATACTTTCATAAGCAATTTTGGAAAATTGTTTGACTTTTGGTTGATCAGTATTAGTGAGTTTTGCAAACTTTTGACTTAATACGTTTATCTGATTACTAATAGAATTTAAAATGTTATTTTTGTCATTTTTTATTTGAGTTTTAATGTTATGTTTGACTGGTTTTGAAGGAGATGGTTCTGGTGTCTTAGTTTTATTAGGCAGAGAAGTATTTTTATCATTCGACTTCTTGTTTTTGCCACTTGAAGATCCTGTTGAAGTTGTTTTCTTTTTATCATGTTTTAGAATGACAACTTGAACAGGTTCTTTAGATTCTTGAGTAGTTGACTTTGCTGTTCCTGTAGATTCAGTATTAGATAAAACATTTTGAGTAGTAGTGATTTTCTTTCCTGTAGACTCAGGTTCTTTATATATCTCAAAAGTAGTTGTGTTAAATAAAACTTCAAATGGAGGAACAGCAGAAGTGTTATACTGCACAACTTCGAGGTCAGTATCAAAAATTTCTTTTTCAGGAAATTCAATACTGAGCTCTTGTAGTTCAGTATAGCACTTAGAGCATATGGAAGGACCAATTTGTTTTTCAAAAATGATTTTATCCTCATCATCTGACTCAGTTTGACATCCAACTTCACAAAAAGTTTTTTCTTTTACAAACTGAATAGGGTTCATATCAGAAAATTCTTCAAATAAATCAGCAAAATTACTTCTATTTTTTAACTGAGGATCAACACCAAGTGCAGCCCTCACATTTTCTGGAAATTGTTGATTTAGACATTTGTTTAATTTAATAGATGCATTTCCCCAAGATTTACACTGGTTTTCAAATTTTTCTTTTTCTAATTTATGTAAATGAGCTTTATCAGCTAATCTTTGGTTCAAGTCTTGTAAGTTTAAAAAATTTAGTTCTAAGTCTTTAAATTTTGCTAATTTATCTAAATGTTCATTATTTACCCTTTCAAGTTCAAGAATTGTTAATTTTAAAGCTTTTTCTCTCTGTACTAAAGTTTTAAGATCAACAATCATATACTCAAAAATCTTTTTTCTTTTTCATTCACTGAATAAGTTTGAAAGGAACTCACCTTGTACAACTGAGTGGAATCCCAATCAGTATGGACACTCATCCTCTCAGCTTCTTTGATATCTCTTTCAAAGGAGCTCTTCAAATCTTCTTCAGTAAAAGCCATGAAGGCTTTGTTCTCAATCTCTTCCTCATCATCACTTATCTCCTCATCCATCCAAGCCTCTGAGTAAAGTGCTTGATGAGGTGCTCCATTCCCTGCTGCATTCTTCCCCTTGCTCCAGTTCTTTAGCTTGACATACTTGTCTCTATACCTTTTAGCTCGGTATGCAATCTTGTCATTCTGATCAGTTTTAGTTGACTTGGAATGACAATTAGCAGCAATGTGCCCAGGCTTTCCACACCTATAGCAAAGACCTGATCTTGGGTCAGTATTGGAAGAGCTAACACCAAGCCTCTTCTTTTTCAACTGATCCAGCTTAATAGACATAAGAGCCATTTGTGTTTCAAGCTCTTCTGCCTCAGCATCAGCAAGATCAACTTCTGGTTCTTCAGGCTCAGTTACAGTATATGCCTGTTGCACAACTAGAGCCATGCCAGTGGAAGACTTGTCAGTTTTCTTCCAGTTGATCAGTCTTGCAGCATTATTCTCCTCATGATTTAACATTAAACCATACAGAGTTTGAAGAGTGTATGACTCAATGTTGTTGGCAGCATTGACAGAATTTGTCATGTCAAGGAACTGTTGAGGAAGACTATCCAATAACTTTTGAACAAGCTCTCCTTCCTCCTTCACAATGCCTACACTGATTAAATCATGGACAACAGTATTGAACCTGTTATAGAGAGTAGTGATGTCTTCATTTGGACTAGAGAAGAAGTTTTCATACAACCTTCTCATGTTGCTTTTCCTCTGCAACTTCACCTTTGGTGTGCCTTCATAAGCGATTGATAGACTATCCCACATAGCCTTTGCTGTTGGCAATTTCATAATTGCATTAAGTATTTCTTTGGTAACAGCATTACGAATCACCCCTTTGCTCTTGAGTCTAGACTAAATAACTGACGGTCAGTATCAGTCCAGGTGTGTTTCAGTTTAGGAACTGTTCTTGTGCTCTCAAGAGCATCATCAGTAGCAGCAACGGGTTCCACAGTTTGTGGAATGATAGGACCATCATTTAGCACAGTGAGCATCTCATGATGAATGGATTCAAGATACCACTGACCTTTAAGCTTCCATTGATGAAAGTCCTTTCCATCAAAGATGGGCACTCCCTTACCAGACATAACAGGTGCAATGATTGTTGACATTTTGGATTTTTGAGTGTTTGAAGGATAAGTATATGGAATGGCTGCCAGGGTAATAGATCGACTAGATAATAATTAATTTAGCCTGCTCTGATACCAGTTGTTAGGTCACAACAACCCTGGTTTGTTTGATAATTGTTTAGATTAATAATTTACTTAAGACAATTAAGGTGATTAACACAGTAATTTAGTCAAACGTATATTATTCCACAAAGTGTGGCTTGTAGCAGAAATACATGACCACTTGAACAATTACAAAGAGATATTAGTGAACGTATGAATTGGTGAGTACTCCTTTGCAAGTTGATCTCTGTTTATAATGTTTATAGAGATCTTACATAATGGCAAAGGAGTAACCGAAGGACTAAACTAAGGAAATGACTAAGATCAAGGGATGTGATCTTAGTCCGTTACAATACTGACTTGTAACTCAGTCCTTCTACTCAGTATTGGTTTTTCCAATACTGAGTGCTGATACTGAGTGGCCAATACTGGCCAAACTCAGTATCACTCCTAACTTAGCTAATTTAATCTACTATTTAATCTAAGCTAGTCTAGGTTGTTTTGTTATCCTAAGATACATAAAGGGGTAAGGCTTTTTGCCTTAACAACTTGTAATCATCTCTGTCGGTTTGGAAGCTTGCATCTGTGTAACCAGTTACACGCAATTCTTCCATCGAACCTCCAAAGACCAAGAACATTTCTTTCGTCCTTCTCAAATACTTGAGAATGTTCTTGACAACCACCCAATGGGGTTCACCGGGATTCTTTTGATATCTGCTCGTGAGACTTATGGAGTAAGTAATATCGGGCCTAGTACATAACATGGCATACATGATTGATCCAATTGCCGAAGCATATGGTACCAAACTCATCCTAGCTATTTCCTTGCTAGATGTGGGACTCTGAGCTTTGCTCAGTGTAATGCCATGTGACATCGGAATGATTCCTCTCTTGGAATCACTCATACTGAATCTCTTCAGTACTTTGTCAATGTATGTACTTTGACTAAGTCCAATAAGCCGCCTAGATCTATCCCTATAGATCTTTATACCTAGTATAAATGCGGCTTCTCCCAAGTCTTTCATCTGGAAACATTTACCTAACCAGGATTTTACTCCTTGTAATGCTGGTATATCGTTTCCTATAAGCAGTATGTCATCGACATACAAGACTAGGAAGATTACTATGCTCCCACTGAATTTTGTATAGACACACGCCTCGAACTCACTCTTGACAAAACCAAATTCTTTGATTCTTTTGTCAAAGTGTAAGTTCCAACTTCTAGATGCTTGCTTCAATCCATAAATGGATTTTAGCAATTTACATACTTTATTGGGATTCTTTGGATCAGTAAAACCATCCGGTTGTATCATGAATATGTCCTCATTCAACTCCCCATTAAGGAAGGCGGTTTTAACATCCATCTGCCATATCTCATAGTCGTAATATGCTGATATGGCCATAAGAATTCTAATAGACTTAAGCATGGCGACTGGCGAGTAGGTTTCAGAATAATCAACACCATGTGTCTGCGTGAAACCCTTCACGACGAGTCGTGCTTTGTAAGTATGCACCTTTCCATCCATGTCGGTCTTCTTCTTGAAAACCCACTTGCATCCAACAGCACGAGACTGTGGGGGCAAGTCTGATAACACCCAAACTTGGTTGTCATACATGGATTGCATCTCTGCTTGCATAGCCTCGAGCCATCTTTCAGACTCTATGCCGTCAGCAGCTTCACTGTAGGTTAATGGTTCTAGTAGACTTCCATCATCTTCATCGATCATGAATCCAAGATACCTATCTAGTTCTTGGCGTGGTCTACTGGACCTACGCGCATTGCGTGTCTCTTCTTCCTCAACCGGTGGGTCTGGTTGGGATTCAACAGTTCTTTGTTGAACTACTGGTTCGACTGAAGTCGTCGGTGGATCTTCGTTCTCTTCAATTTCTTGAAGCTCTATTTCTTTTCTTGGAGTTTCAGTTCCTAGAAACTTCTCCTCCAATAAGACACCTTTCCGAGCAACAAAGACTTTGTTGTCTTCTTGATGATAGAAATAGTATCCTAAGGTTTCCCTTGGATATCCAAAGAAGATACACTTATCTAACTTGGGGTTTAGTTTGTCTGTGAAGTTACGTCTAACGTATGCTTCACAACTCCAAATCTTGAAAAAAGATAACTTAGGTTTTCTCCCCGCCCAGTGCTTGAACGGAGTCTTTTCTACTGACTTGGTCGGAACCCTATTCAGTGTGAATGATGCAGTCTCGAGTGCATATCCCCAAAATGATAGTGGTAGTGGGGCGCGACACATCATTGAACGTACCATGTCTAACAAGGTGCGATTCCTCCTTTCTGATACGCCATTCATCTGAGGTGTATACGGAGGTGTGAGTTGTGAAACAATCCCACATTCCTTCAAATGATCATCGAACTCTTGGCTCAAATATTCGCCTCCTCGGTCAGACCGAAGTGACTTAATTTTTTTGCCTAGTTGGTTTTCTACTTCCCTTTGATATTCTTTGAACTTGTCAAAGCTCTCAGACTTTAGTCTCATAAGAAAGACATAACCATACCTACTGAAGTCGTCAGTAAAGGTAATGAAGTAGCGGTATCCTCCTCTAGCTTCTGGAGTAAAGGTTCCACACACATCTTTGTGTATTATCCCTAACAACTCGCCTGCCCTTTCATTGTAATGATTGAAAGGGTCTTTTGTCATCTTGCCAGATAAACAAGCTTCGTATATTGCATATGATTCCAAATCAAATGGCTCTAGAATTCCATCATCGTGGAGCTTCTTAATGCGAGTCTCGTTTATATGACCTAGACGACAATGCCAAAGATAAGTTTGATTCAAGTTACTCTTGGCTCTTTTACTTATATGATAAACGTCTCGTTCTGTAGGACCCAACCACCCATATATTGTTAATAAAATCGGTAAAGACAAGATCATATACGTCATACGATTATTCTTATTAAGCACAAACGTATAAAATGTGTTCTTGGTTGCGGAATAACCAAGAACACTCCACAAAGTGTTACATTTAGAATTGCGTTACCGGTGATCCACACAAGTGATCAACCGGGATTCAAAAGGATGCTTAACAACTAAAGACTAAACCTCTATTTATAATGTATAGAGGTTTTACAATTAACCCTATTCTATATGTAACTCCCAATTCTAATAAGTGCATCCCTTGATTAAAGGGATTTGATTCATTACTCAAATAAGGAATGCACCATTCACGGACTGGTCGGTCCGTGTACTCAGTATGACTGAGCTATACCAACTTACTCGGTATGAGACTGAGCTATACCGACCAACTCGGTATGAGACTGAGCTATACCGACTAACTCGGTATGTGGAGCTCGGTCCGTGAACTCGGTATCACCTCATACTGACCAACTATACCGACCAACTCGGTATGAGACGAGTTTCACAAGTTGAGGGCCGAAGATCATGCACGGATAACTCGGTCATTCTACTCAGTATTAGACATATACTGAGTAGCTCAGTATGAGACCGATACTGAGTAGGTCAGTGCAACTCATTTGTGATCATCTTCAAAGGTTTTGATACTGAGTAGCTCAGTATGAGATCTGCCCCACTTGTTTGTTTTGTAATCATAAGATAACAAGGGACATGGGCTTTGCCCTAACAATCTCCCCCTAAATATATATCTCTTAATTAACGATTCCTTTTGAAGATCTGAACGGTGAAAACATTAAACACATTATGGTGAACCTTCTGTTAAAATTTCACGATCATTCGTTGTTTGAAGAAGGAGAGCCAATTTTTCTTCCATGGCTGCCCAGCAGGTAAGGAATAAAAAACAAAATATATGACCTGATGCGCCTACCATATCGCTCTACGCGAATCTTCAAATACAAACTTGAACGGTCAGATTGTGTGTCTGTGTGTTGAGAACCTCCTGTTCAAATTTCACACATATTCGACTGTTAACGAAGGAGATCCGGCATTTCTTCTACCCGTGCGCAGAAAATGGCGAAAATTCTGCATAGTTCTTCTTTATGAAAAGACTTGATCTTGAACAATATATAGGGTTAAAAGATCATCAAAGTTGTAGATAACTTTGAACCGCTCTGATACCAATTGTAGGACCCAACCACCCATATATTGTTAATAAAATCGGTAAACACAAGATCATATACGTCATACGATTATTCTTATTAAGCACAAACGTATAAAATGTGTTCTTGGTTGCGGAATAACCAAGAACACTCCACAAAGTGTTACATTTAGAATTGGGTTACCGGTGATCCACACAAGTGATCAACCGGGATCCAAAAGGATGCTTAACAACTAAAGACTAAACCTCTATTTATAATGTATAGAGGTTTTACAATTAACCCTATTCTATATGTAACTCCCAATTCTAATAAGTGCATCCCTTGATTAAAGGGATTTGATTCATTACTCAAATAAGGAATGCACCATTCACGGACTGGTCGGTCCGTGTACTCAGTATGACTGAGCTATACCGACTAACTCGGTATGAGACTGAGCTATACCGACCAACTCGGTATGAGACTGAGCTATACCGACTAACTCGGTATGTGGAGCTCGGTCCGTGAACTCGGTATCACCTCATACTGACCAACTATACCGACCAACTCGGTATGAGACGAGTTTCACAAGTTGAGGGCCGAAGATCATGCACGGATAACTCGGTCATTCTACTCAGTATTAGACATATACTGAGTAGCTCAGTATGAGACCGATACTGAGTAGGTCAGTGCAACTCATTTGTGATCATCTTCAAAGGTTTTGATACTGAGTAGCTCAGTATGAGATCTGCCCCACTTGTTTGTTTTGTAATCATAAGATAACAAGGGACATGGGCTTTGCCCTAACACGTTCTATATTATTTAGATTTAACGTGTATAGACCATTATGAGAATCTGCGTTAAAATATAAAATGTCATCTTTTAAACACGAAATTGTTTTTCCATAAAACTCATAATAAAAACCACTGTCTATAAGTAAATCAAAAGAAATAACATTTTTAATAAGTCTAGGAACATAATAACAATCTTTAAGTTCCAAAACTCTTCCTGAAGGCAACTTGAGAAGATATGTCCCTACTCGTAGTTCAACATCCCCTCGTCCCAACCTCCTGTTCTTCTTAAATCCCTGCAAATGATTGCAAATGTGATGACCACATCCGGTATCCAATACCCAGGATTCACTAGAAGTAACAAGACAATCAATCATAAAGATACCTGAATCGCTGACGAAGCCAGCGTCCAACAGCCCCACGTCCGACGTGTGCTCGCAAATATCCTTGTTGCCACAAGTTGGGCAACACAAATCAGCAAAGTCATTCAACCAATCATAGAACTCATCCTGCTGAATCTCAGGGAGAGATTCTTCCTCCAGCATTTAAACATCGCGTATACACAAGAGATTCTCGTGTAGACCTGCGACACTCAAATCAAAATTCCCGATCATACGTACTACATTGTCCTGATAGTACTGAGTGAGAGATCCAAACAAGAACAAGACTTGTTCATGCTCGTTTGATGTGCCAGTAACTAGGGTGAGACAATCTAGTAACCTCCGTATGTTGATAAGGTGGTCACTCAGTGGTTGATCATCTGTCATTTTTGACGAAATGATTTCTTGCAAAATGAACTGCTTGCTGTCTTCAGTACTATCTTTAAACGTCTCCTCAAGATACTAGACAAACTCATAGCATGGTTTCTTACGTAGATTATCAGTAAGCTCTGATAATGAAGTAAGAATAAGAATCGACATAACTTGTGATTCATCTCCCAGATACTGATAATAAGCGCCAAGCTCATCATCCTGGGCATCTTGCCCTTGTTATCCCTTGGGCACCTCGTCTATCACGTACAGTAGATTCTTCGCTTTTAGGTAACTCCTAAAATGCACCCTCCAAACTTTGTAGTTTGGACCAGTAAGCTTCCATTTTCCAGTAATGAACTTTCGCGATTCGATCGGTGAATAAAACGGAATTTCTGACAGTACAGACATCTATAAGAAAAACAAACAAACGGTTAGTAAGATTAGATAAAATAAATAACTTCTAACATTATTACCTTTTAATAATAATAGTTAGACTAGGACCCATATTTCACGCCCTCTAATGCAAGGTTTGGGCACTTCCCATTAGAGCCACGCTATTTCTGGTAGGTATAGCCATACCGATCGCCTCTAGACTAGAAACGATTCCTAGATCCTCGGGATATCAAGTTGAACAACAAACTTGTACATGTTTTAATCCCTCTAGTGCATTTTGGGCCGGGACTCCCGATTATCACCAAAATAGATCGTACCATCTAAGACAGTGCGATGCCTTGCGCCGGGACTCCCGATTATCACAAGACCCTACGCACCCTAACACTCGCAATGATATGAATCCACATCTAAGGTTCTTTCTCCTTACAATGTGAATATCGTTGAACAAGTGAGGTGTTCCATTAGATGGGTTGCACTCTGATCTAAGATTTTCTAAAAACGATTTTCCTTTGTTCGAAAAATTAGCCAGTTTTTAATTACTTAGTTTTATAAACTAACGGTTTATAAATTCCACCTTTTAATTTGTTTCATAAAACTTGGTTTATAAACAAACTGTTTACTTTACCATTATTAACTTAAAAACTTAGTTTTCTAACCAAACTGTTAATAATCACCATCTTATTAATTTATACCTTGGTTTTCTAAACAAATTGTTTATAATTACCATCTTATAATTAAATCTTGGTTTTCTAAACAAACTGTTTATACTCACCACTTTATTATTTTATGTTATAATAAATAAACGAAAAATAAAATAATACTTGCAATTTCGAAAAATTGCTATGTCATAACCCCAAAGACTTGGTTTTGTGTTTTGTATATTTTTATAAAAAAAAAAACTTTATATAAATTTCTGGAAAAATATAAAATTCCGAAAAAATACTAAAATAAACACAATATCATTTCTTTTGGGTTATGTCATTCTAATTAATTAAATTAACTGATAATTTAAATTACCAAACTGATAATTATTAAATTACCCATAAACTGGTTTCTTATTTCCTCCTTAATTTCATAATTATCTTGATCTTAAACTAACTGTTTAAAATCATTAGGTTTATTTTAAATGTTAATACTTATTATTATAATAAATGAATAAATAATGAAACTTGTCAAAAAGTAAACTTTTTAACATCTGATTTGATCCCGTGTACCCTATGTGCCCGAAACTGAGCCTTAGGTTAACGAAACTGGATCAAATTAAACGAAGACCGAACCGTGGCTCTGTTTGGTTCGTCCGTTCGGCCCCTTCGACCGAACCTTGCTCGACCGAGACTCGGTCTTGCTTGGTTCGACCGAACCCTTTTTTTTTATTGATACAGAAAATTATAATAATGTTAGTAATAACAAATAAATAAATGTGTTATTCTAATACTAAGAATAACACAACTTTCCTTAATTTGTCTAAAGCCTAATTTGTCCAATAATCTACCATGATCTTGGTTGATTATAATCTTGGACTAATTTTTCTAGGGTTTTTACTAGACAAGAAAAGAAACCTAATTCTTTTAATCTTGAAACCTATTCAATCCAATTGTTCACAAACTTGAACAATGTTCTTGGATTAAATTTACTAGGGTTCTTTCTAAGATAAAAAAAAAACTTAATAATACATATATATATATATATATACGAAATTTCGAAAATTACAAGGAGGAAAAAAAAGAAGCCTAATTTCTTTTTATCTAGAACCCTATTCAAACCAATTGTTCATAAACTTGAACAATATTCTTGGCCGAAAATTCTAGGGTTCTTTTCTAGATGAAAAGAAACTCAATCGAATCTCATTGAGATTAGTAGATTGCTCTGATACCACTGTAGGAAAACCTTGTAGTGTTCACATGGCGGAACTTGAATACCACATTATTGGATCTCTACTAATCAATGAGATCACGAGAAAGAGAAGAAGATGAACATTACCTTTAGATAGCTAAAGAAGTGATCCACCTCTACTGCACCACCTGTACACGCTGCAAGACCGCGTTGTACCAACTAAGCAACACACAAAGACTTGTGTGTGTGTGAGTGTTCGACGAACACTAAAACCAAAACCCTTGGGGTTTTCTTGGATTCGGCCGAAGAGAGAAAGAGGGAGAGAGGCTAGGGTTTTTGTGGTGTTATGAAAAGTGTAACCTAAAACCCTTACACAAGCCTTCTATTTATAAGGCTAGATGTTACGGTTTAGTCCTTGGGGTTTTAATTATGATTAATATCATAATTAAACTTCCTATTAACACTTTAAACCCTTGGACTTTTACTAGTTAATTAATTAACTATTAATTAACTGTCCGTTAAATACTTAACCTAATATTTAACCATCCTCATAAATAATAATTAACTTATTATCATTTATTCTCTTCTCTATAATTAACTTAACTAGTTAATTATTCCACACAACTTACTTTATTCGGTTGTCCATTATTAGGTGTGTAGTGGTGTGACCCTTTAGTGTCTTATAACATTGGACACGGTGACACATGTACTTAGCTGTGCACATAAATCCTTCAATGACCACCTTTTACAAATTTGTTGATCGATTTGAAATTAAGGTGACAAAGACCACGGTGCCATAACCATGATTCATTTGACGACACCGTTGACATTAAGCATACTTCGTCAAGTGGGACCACGTCATTCAAATTAATTGTAAAAAGATTCGTCTCACGAGTTCCGGTCAGAAGTTCATCGCCTTCATAGGTGCGAACAGCACATTTCTTTGTTCGAAAATTAACTTCCAATGTTTTATCACATAATTGACCAATACTAAAAAGATTGTGTGCAAGATCTTCAACATAGCTCACATTCCGGATGATTAAATTGTGACGAATTATATCTCCAATACCCATTATAGCAGCTAAATGGTCATTCCCAAACCAAACAGTTCCCAAATATTTGTCTCTAAAATTTGTTAATAAATTCTTGTTTCCGGTCATGTGTCTTGAACAACCAGAATCAAGATACCAAACATTCTACATAAATCAATTAAAATTTTGGTACCCAATCAGTTATGGATCCTTAACGATTAGTAATAGATGTCTTATGAAGAATTTTAAGGAAGGATGAATTTAGAGTGTTGAAGAACTGCAAGGAGGCAGTTCTGTTTTTGTTAATTTGATAGACCATTATAAGAATTTCTCAGGAGAAAGTAAAATCCAGTTTGATTGTTCATTTTGAATCCATTTATATTTAACACACTTGGATGGGTTTTTATTTAGCTTGGGAGACGGAGTTGAGGAACCGGAATTTTACGATTTAGGTGCAGACACTACGCGATAAACTGATTTTGGTGATTTAAGTGCAAAAACTACACGATAAACTGATTTTGGAGATTTAGGTGCAGAAACTACACGATAAACTGATTTTGGAGATTTAGTAGAAGAACGTGTAGTAAGAGGTGTTTGAGATCGAGCGAGCATTGTTTTGCAGGGTTCTGGATAACAAATTGTACATGAATGAATGATTGAACCATTTTTATGAAGAACATCATGTCGAGGACCACAAGGAGCATCTTTTCTAACAAAATATCGTGTATCATATTGTAACATCCAAAAATTTACAAGATTTTTAAAATTTTTGAAAATAAAATTATAATCAAAAGGTCCCATAAATAAATCTCAGATATTAATATTTAACATTCAAAACGTATTTATTGCGGAAATAGTTAAGATAAAGTAAAGTGTTTTAAAATATTAAATGATGTCCACATCAGTAATGAAAAGATACAGCGGTCAACCGTCCACCTTCTCCTTTCCTTTGCTGGTACCTGAAACAATGTGGGGGAAGGTTTGGGTCAGCTGGGGAAGCTGAGTGAATAATTCTCAAAATGCAAACAATCATAACATACAACACATGAGGGCACATCGGTGTACTCCTACTCAGAATCTACTCGATTAATTACTCAGATTTATTTCTCAGATTTTATTACTCAGATTTTAATTTATATAGCGCGCTTGTGTGATTTGGGACGAGAGATCAACCTCGCCCCTCCTCACACCTCAGATAGGCATAAGCCAAAAACTCAGACGGGAGTGATCCCAAAACTCAGACGGGAATAATCCCAAAACTCAGACGGGAGGTGATCCCAGGCATATAGCCAAAAACTCAGATGTGTGTTATTATGTTTTATTATCTCTTTAACATAATTATCTCAGATGCCCTAGCAAGTAGTAGCACAGAATGACCCTGTGCCGAGCTCGGTTACCCAGGCACAATGTCTCAGATTAAAATAAATCAACAGCTGCTCAGATACTCAGATAGCATGTCAAACTCAGATAACAAATCAAACTCAGATAGCGGATCAAACTCAGATAACAGCTCAAGCTCAGATAACAATTATGGTGCAAGAAATGTAACACATAAGTCATGCATGTACAACGTTAAAACTGAATACACGGTGAGAATACTCATCTCGAGAAACGTAAGCTCCAAAGGATCCTCAATACTCTAAGGCGCTGCTCGGTTATTCCTAGATGATCCTAAAAGCATAAAAATGAAACCCGAATTACAATCCGTTCTAAGGACTCAATTTAGAAAACTGGCAGCACCCGTCGGTCTCACGGAAACTGCTATAACTCTTAAACTGTGTAGTAGATTTATCCCATATTTTTACCATGAAAAGTAGACAACCAGAACTACATATCTCTGTGAGACGGTCACTGGCCAAAACAGAATCTAAGGGCCTAAAAATAGTGTCACAAGACAGATATGTTGCACAGGTCATTTTCCTAACAGCAGCATACTAAAACGACTATAACTTTTAAACCGAAATTCGGATTGACGAGAGGGTTGCGGCGTTGGAAAGCTAACTCAAAAACCAAGGTCTCAGCACGGGCCAAAAACTCTAAAGATTATTTTAAGTATCTCAAAAACAGGGTAGAACAGTAAGGCAGATTCTGCCAGAAAATATTGGTTTAAACAAATCGATTTAGCACCCCGACCCGTCACCGAAAACCCGAACATTAGAATTCATTACCCGACAGCCCTTCTACATCACAGTTATAAAGGTTTAAAATTTTGATTTGAACTAAAGCTAGGTGCTACAATTACCCGGTTGGAAACCAAGAACCCTAGGGGTTCGGTTTCCGCCTCGGTTACTAAATTCTTGGTTAATATCTATAAAAAAAACGTCCACACCATGATCGACTAACCAGGCTGCAGTCGACTATACAACCGAAGGAAATCAGATTACGACTATGGTTTACGGAAGCTAGAATACAAGCATTGAAATGGCAACAAGGGCAAAGAGACTACCTAAACTACTCCTTGCGTCGGCTAATGCTAAAGAGCACGAATCCCCTCTTGTTTGTATAATCTGGTTACTTACTCGAGCCCGAACACTTCCCTTCCCTTCTGATCACCACCGATCAGGAATACCGGATAACACACCAAAACAACAATCGGTTAGCTAGGGACTTTCCGAAATAAAAGAAACAAGAAAAAAATAGGAATCTAAAACTGATTCTTACCCCTTCTGATCACCACCGATCGACGCAGGAATGAGAAATAGCACGAACAACCGAATTCTCGTTGTGGAGATGCTCTTCCAGGAGTGTTCTTCGAGCAGTAACGATCGAAAAGGAGGAACGAGAGAGAAAGACTAGCGGCCGATTGATACCCAATGGCTATTAGGGATTTTTTTTCTTAATTTAAATATCATGACAATTGATCAAAGGCCCTTCTCGGTTTTCTTTCTAATGCTGGGCCGGAAATAGGAGTGCACAAAACAATTCTTGGGCTGGTAAATTAAACGAGCTGCATCCATATACATTACATGATATTGGTCACGCATATGGGCTTGTGGCTTAACCAATGGCCCACCGAATTGTACACAGCCGGCCCGCTCATTAGGCCCAAACGAGATGGATTGAAACAAGGCCCGATTAGTTACTCGAGCCGGCTTCGGAAGTTTGGAGTCATCAGGCTCGGCCCGTGGCCTACGGCCGACCTCGCTCGTCATAGAAGTATTTAATAAGCACCCGGGGTAATCTAAACGACACGATAATAATAAACGAAATAACCCCTAGGTAAGTACTTATAAATCGAGACTACACACAATAAATTCGCATAAATCGATAATAAAACTGTCGTCTATTATTTCCCTAAATAATATTGAATAAACACTACAGTAATGTTTTTAAATAATAATAAACGTAATTAAATTAAATCATAAAAATTTTGGGGCGTTACAACTCAACTCCACTTGAAATAGACTTCGTCCCCGAAGTCATGGCTCGAAAGTAGTTCAGGGTAGCAATCTCACGTCCCAACCTCAGGCTCGTCAACGGCGCACATTTTCAAATGGAAACCGATAAGATTAAGAATGAAAAAGGAAACTCATCAGGGTGACCTACGACATACAGACTCAAATGGGAAAGAAGAATAAAAACGATAAAGTTATGAATAGAAAGAAGCTCTTCATGGTGAATTTACTTAATCGGAAATGAACTCCAGATCACGTAAGTGCTCATACACTTATCCGCCACTAGTGGCGCAAAACGATAAGGCTAAAAGAAATAAGGTCAAAATGCTCACTATGGTTCTCAGTATGTAAAGAAAATGTCGATAATGAGCATAAAATACACCACGATACTCTACTGAAGACGTCTACTTGCTCTCGCATTCGGATACAGTTGTTGCACTCAGCGATTAACGTCGCGTTGAATCACCGATTCAACTCCACTTGGAAATTTACTATTGATTTGTTGACGATACCAGATGCTCAGCGTAGTACTAGGTCATCCAAACCATTTGCACAATCACACTCGGGTCTCTCACGACGATAACAAGTTTTTATGGAAAATTTTCTTCCCGCACAACTCCATCAAATGACCACTTACACATTTTAGCAACAGGTGAAAATTTTCATTATCGAAAATTTTCTACTAAAATGACTCGGAAGATCCTCTACTCTATGGGTCAACAGTTTGTTAACAGCATAATAAATAATTTAGCGGTTTACACCATTATCAATTAATATAAAAACCATGCAAATAAATCACAAGGAATATACATAACACACAGAATTCTCATATACCCAGGTATATATATAACTCCAAACCATGATCTGGAAATATAACTCAGAAGTCCAACTCAGAAATAAACTCAAACATATCTCAGGAGTATAACTCGAAACTGTATAACTCAGGAGCAAACTCATAAATCTTAACTCAGAAGCAAACCCAAAACTCTAACTCAGTAACAACTCATAAGGTAATAATATTTACAAGTAATAGCATTAGGTAATAATCACATTTCTACTCATTTCTATTACTACTCGCGTGTTCCAATTTACCAGCTTATATTACTTGGGATGATATATTCTCTCTCAGCCGCGTTATTGGTTCTCAAAATAACTCTTCTTTAACATTATGATGTTACCTTACTCTATTAGGTTCGCATATTACCGATGTTGATAACCCTTTAAATAGCTCAAATTAACGATCTTATCATTTAACTCATTTTATCAGGTTCTCATTCTACTACATTTAGTGGTTTCTCGATAATATTTTAATAGATGTTTTCTCATTCATCTAGTTTAACGATCCTTCAATAGACCGTTTCACTGATTTTGCATAATTTAAAATGTCTCCTAATTATTTTGACCATATCTACTCATTAAATTCATGTTACCCACTAAAAATTCCAATTAGATTTCATACTCTTATTTTAATGATCTATCATTACTCAATTTACGAATCAAATCGTTAATCTACTACCTTCTCATCTTTCAGAAAATTTTGTTACTTCAATAAAATTTTATTGTTCAATTTACTTATTGTATTCCTCGTTTACTTGATTCCACAATTATTCTTAATTCAATAATTTAATAAAATATATTATTTGATAATTCTAATTCTAAATATAATATATTACTCAATTCAGTAATTTTTGTTTGCTCATCCTCCTTAACTCCATCCGTAACTTACCCGCAATTAAAATATTCATTAATAAAAATTTTATAATACCAAAAATACTAAATACAATTTCCCGATATTTTACCACTTTTATCTTTTTAACTCATTTTAATAACTCGATCAATAAATTTCTTATAAACTCAAAACTACTTAAAAGTCAATCCAAACGAAATTTTATCATTGAACTCGTTTTATTAATTCATTACTAGCTCAATTAACGACCTCATTTTAACTCGTTATCTCATTATTTATATAATTGTAGTACTTACCATTTTTCTTTTGCACAATTGCATTTACCCCGATAAATCTTGGTTCATTAATTTCTCCATTAATCCCGATTATCAATTTTATATACTCGGTACTTACACCATAAAATTAATTCAAATATTCTCAATTTGCTCTATTCGGTGGTTACTCTTATAAATTTTCAAATCAAGTATATGTATCTAGATTTCATACTTTTAAAATCCTCATCCAGAAAAATCTCTATGTATAAGCATCATGCTCATAATAATTATAAATAATAAATAATACATAATGATAATTATAATTTTTTTTTTTTTTTAGAAATTTCCCTTTTTACTCCTACTCAACTCCACTTGGAGAAAACTCGTCCTCGAGTTTGGCACTAGAATTTTCTATTATGATAACATAAACAACATATACTCACTCAAACAAATAACATGCATAAAATAAATTTACAATAACAAGCATTGGTCCATCGTTCCCCTCAAAATCTCCCCATAACCAACCAAAAGTTCGGTGTGTACGATAATAGGGGCCCTTCTATTACTTTCGACACCTACCTTTGTTTGGTCACGGGTCAATCCCAAAGTTCACAACTTCCCACACATAAAAATAATCCACAAACAAATCCCACTCAGAAGAAAGAAAAGTTTACTTTCAATATCTGATAAATACAGATATGCACTCAGCTGTGGTTACTCAAAACCTCATAAACATTACTCAGAAATCATGCGTATATTTAGTCTCATACGTGATACTCGGATAACTCAGATTCATAGAGATATTTCCACTTTGTTACTTTCACAATACGAATATCGTTTTATCTTCTACTCTTAGTTATCTCATTTGTCATTTCCCATGAATATCATTTACTCTTTCTCAAAATTTTATCCGATTTATTGCCGTCTCGAGCGACAATTAATATTTTCTAGTTCAACATTCTCGGTTAATTATTCTAATAAGCTTATATAGCTCGTTTATTAGTTCTGCGTTAACTTAACAATCTCTCACTGAACTCGTTATTCACATGACGTCTTGCATTCAACTATTTAAACCACTTACTCATAATGTTTTCTCATTTTATTTCAATTTAATGATTTTAAATAAATATTAATTTGTTGACTTTTCAACCTAAAATTTTCTCAATTATTACAACTCATGGTATTCACGAATTTTTAATTTCTCATTTAATAAGTTTAATATAATCACTTCTCTTTTAACACTATTTAATAATTCTCTTTAATACATTCTATAGATTCTTACACAAATTTGGAATTCCATTTTAATGTATCCTTTGGCTGCTTAATCTTGATTCAATATCTTCTCATTATGCAATACTCATTTTATTATCTCATTAAACGTATTTCCCAAAAATTTAGCTCGATATCTCCTCGTTTAGCTCGAATGTAATTATTTTTCATTTTTTTTGAATTAATAATTTCTCCTTACACAACTTGGTAACCCTCATTTAAATATTTATTAATCTCTGATTTACTAGCTTCAATAACTCTTTCTATAAAGTGTTTTCTTCGAAATGAAGACTTTTAATATTCTCCGAGTTTCAAAATTTATTACTTCTCTTTAATATCATGAACTTCTCCGTTTCTCATTTAATCAAGCATGTTTCTCATTTGATAATTTATAAATTTTATATTACAAATTGGTATTCATTTATCACACTTTTGGTTAAAATTTCTCAGAATTATAAAATCTCATTTCAACTCTATTAGGTGTTCCTCTAAATTGGAAACTTTTATTATTCTCATTAAAATTTATAATTCCTCTAGTTTGCGTATTTGTATATGCATAAATATATAGAACTCTAAGAATTAAAATCAAAATTATACTCAAATTAAGCTCTAACTTATACTCAGAATTATAGAATCTCGTAATAGTACATCTTTATACAGATAGAGATATGTTTAGCCATACAATTCACTGTTAATTCCGCAGGGAATAAACCGAAAATTCTCAGAATACACTACTCGTCTATACTCAGAAAATAGCAAAATCTCAAATAATAATACTCTTAAATATTACCGGCAATAGGAAGCGAGAGGTCGACGTGACATGCTGTATGTTTGATGTGGAAACTTTTCTCAGAAAAATATTTGACTCTTTTCTCGTTTTAAAAACTCGATACTCAAACTTGAGTTTGAATTCGCCCCTTGCAATCCCAAATCCCTCAAGTCAGAGCTCTGATACCAACTTGTAACATCCAAAAATTTACAAGATTTTTAAAATTTTTGAAAATAAAATTATAATCAAAAGGTCCCATAAATAAATCTCAGATATTAATATTTAACATTCAAAACGTATTTATTGCGGAAATAGTTAAGATAAAGTAAAGTGTTTTAAAATATTAAATGATGTCCACATCAGTAATGAAAAGATACAGCGGTCAACCGTCCACCTTCTCCTTTCCTTTGCTGGTACCTGAAACAATGTGGGGGAAGGTTTGGGTCAGCTGGGGAAGCTGAGTGAATAATTCTCAAAATGCAAACAATCATAACATACAACACATGAGGGCACATCGGTGTACTCCTACTCATAATCTACTCGATTAATTACTCAGATTTATTTCTCAGATTTTATTACTCAGATTTTAATTTATATAGCGCGCTTGTGTGATTTGGGACGAGAGATCAACCTCGCCCCTCCTCACACCTCAGATAGGCATAAGCCAAAAACTCAGACGGGAGTGATCCCAAAACTCAGACGGGAATAATCCCAAAACTCAGACGGGAGGTGATCCCAGGCATATAGCCAAAAACTCAGATGTGTGTTATTATGTTTTATTATCTCTTTAACATAATTATCTCAGATGCCCTAGCAAGTAGTAGCACAGAATGACCCTGTGCCGAGCTCGGTTACCCAGGCACAATGTCTCAGATTAAAATAAATCAACAGCTGCTCAGATACTCAGATAGCATGTCAAACTCAGATAACAAATCAAACTCAGATAGCGGATCAAACTCAGATAACAGCTCAAGCTCAGATAACAATTATGGTGCAAGAAATGTAACACATAAGTCATGCATGTACAACGTTAAAACTGAATACACGGTGAGAATACTCACCTCGAGAAACGTAAGCTCCAAAGGATCCTCAATACTCTAAGGCGCTGCTCGGTTATTCTTAGATGATCCTAAAAGCATAAAAATGAAACCCGAATTACAATCCGTTCTAAGGACTCAATTTAGAAAACTGGCAGCACCCGTCGGTCTAACGGAAACTGCTATAACTCTTAAACTGTGTAGTAGATTTATCCCATATTTTTACCATGAAAAGTAGACAACCAGAACTACATATCTCTGTGAGACGGTCACTGGCCAAAACAGATTCTAAGGGCCTAAAAATAGTGTCACAAGACAGACATGTAGCACAGGTCATTTTCCTAACAGCAGCATACTAAAACGACTATAACTTTTAAACCGAAATTCGGATTGACGAGAGGGTTGCGGCGTTGGAAAGCTAACTCAAAAACCAAGGTCTCCGCACGGGCCAAAAACTCTAAAGATTATTTTAAGTATCTCAAAAACAGGGTAGAACAGTAAGGCAGATTCTGCCAGAAAATATTGGTTTAAACAAATCGATTTAGCACCCCGACCCGTCACCGAAAACCCGAACATTAGAATTCATTACCCGACAGCCCTTCTACATCACAGTTATAAAGGTTTAAAATTTTGATTTGAACTAAAGCTAGGTGCTACAATTACCCGGTTGGAAACCAAGAACCCTAGGGGTTCGGTTTCCGCCTCGGTTACTAAATTCTTGGTTAATATCTATAAAAAAAACGTCCACACCATGATCGACTAACCAGGCTGCAGTCGACTATACAACCGAAGGAAATCAGATTACGACTATGGTTTACGGAAGCTAGAATACAAGCATTGAAATGGCAACAAGGGCAAAGAGACTACCTAAACTACTCCTTGCGTCGGCTAATGCTAAAGAGCACGAATCCCCTCTTGTTTGTATAATCTGGTTACTTACTCGAGCCCGAACACTTCCCTTCCCTTCTGATCACCACCGATCAGGAATACCGGATAACACACCAAAACAACACTCGGTTAGCTAGGGACTTTCCGAAATAAAAGAAACAAGAAAAAAATAGGAATCTAAAACTGATTCTTACCCCTTCTGATCACCACCGATCGACGCAGGAATGAGAAATAGCACGAACAACCGAATTCTCGTTGTGGAGATGCTCTTCCAGGAGTGTTCTTCGAGCAGTAACGATCGAAAAGGAGGAACGAGAGAGAAAGACTAGCGGCCGATTGATACCCAATGGCTATTAGGGATTTTTTTCTTAATCTAAATATCATGACAATTGATCAAAGGCCCTTCTCGGTTTTCTTTCTAATGCTGGGCCGGAAATAGGAGTCCACAAAACAATTCTTGGGCTGGTAAATTAAACGAGTTGCATCCATATACATTACATGATATTGGTCACGCATATGGGCTTGTGGCTTAACCAATGGCCCACCGAATTGTACACAGCCGGCCCGCTCATTAGGCCCAAACGAGATGGATTGAAACAAGGCCCGATTAGTTACTCGAGCCGGCTTCGGAAGTTTGGAGTCGTCAGGCTCGGCCCGTGGCCTACGGCCGACCTCGCTCGTCATAGAAGTATTTAATAAGCACCCGGGGTAATCTAAACGACACGATAATAATAAACGAAATAACCCCTAGGTAAGTACTTATAAATCGAGACTACACACAATAAATTTGCATAAATCGATAATAAAACTGTCGTCTATTATTTCCCTAAATAATATTGAATAAACACTACAGTAATGTTTTTAACTAATAAACGTAATTAAATTAAATCATAAAAATTTTGGGGCGTTACACATATTGACAAATTGGTTTATTAGTTTTTCTATCAAAATAAACATTTTTGCCAGTTTTATCTATTTTAACAATCAAATTGACACCATTAACAGTGAAATTAACAGGACGATAAATTGCAGAATTATAGACAATCCCATAAAGTGTAGCAGGAGAAATAAACTTTGTTGAGTTATTACATTTATATGAATTAGAAAAAGAAGAAGCTAAAAACGAAGGAGATCTAGACTTCTTAAGCTCCTTGGACTTAAGCATACTAGACTTAGTCGAATTAGACTTCTTAAACTGCTCCACTTCTTTCACTCTGCCTTGCATTGGCTTCTTAAGCTTGGATTTTCAATTTCGATCTGAAAAATTTAAAACAGGGGAATTAGAATCTCGTCTTAAAAGAATTGGAGTTTTAGGAGAAGAAGAATTAGCATTTTGAGACGTTGGTTTTAAAGAAGCATTTTGATTAGAAACCTGTTGATTAGAAATAGATTTTATTGCTACGATTTTATCTTCTAATTCATGAATTTTGGTTTGTAAATCAGATTTTTCTTTGTCAAATGCCTTATGAGTTTCATCGATTTCATTTTCTAATTGACACATTTTCTTTACAAGAATTAGATTGGTACATAAATATTTGGTGTAACCTTTTGTTGAATAACAGCATTTCCTTTAATTTCAAATTCTTCTAGTTTTATAATAGGAAAATTATCATCATTTTCAAATTGTGCCTTTTTAGTTTCATATGTTTTATTTAATGCAGTGCAATTGAAACTAATTTGGGCATTCCCCTTTTTAGCTCTGTTGAAGGTCTCTATTTCTTCTTCCTCATCAGTCATCCGAATGAAGCGTTGCGAGATTCCATTGTGCATGTATTGTAACACCCATATTTTTAAAACATCATTTAAATCATTTAAAATACATTTTTCCCAATATTTGACATGTTGTCCAAAATACCGTTTAACAAAAACTTTAAAACCTTTATCAGAGTTTACAAAAAAATACTGTGTCACCAAGTATATCAAAACCATAGGCAAACGGGATCTACCTATGAGCTCCCGAGCTAAACATCTCTAGGCCACTTCTAGTGCAACCTTCTATCACTTCAACATGTTCCTAAGTACATAGCCACAAAACAAACGTAGTACGTGAGACAAAATAGTCTCGTGAGGTACATGGGTTTTAGACCTAAATAATAATAATAATCGTTTCATATATATATATATATATATATATATATATATATATATATATATATATATATATATATATATATATATATATATATATATATAAACATATATATACAATACATCAATTTCGTCTAGTCACCCTATTGTGACCCTATCGACTCCGCTCTCCTAGCAATACATATCTAACTATCGGGTTGCCCCCGAACTAGCTAGAAGCACAACATATCTAGTTATCGGGTTGCCCCCGAACTAACTAGAAGCACAAACATATCTAACTATCGGGTTGCCCCCGAACTAGCTAGAAGCACCATCATATCCAACTATCGGGTTGCCCCCGAACTAGCTAGAAGCACTATCCTATCTAACTATCGGGTTGCCCCGGAACTAGCTAGAAACATCACCATGTCTAGTTATCGGGTTGCCCCCGAACTAACTAGCATCACATCATCTCGTTCATACTGTAACTTAACAGTTATATCAATCATGGCTCCCGGCTATCACATCAAACATCAAACAAGTTAGTTATCTAATAATAACAATATGCAATTAGTTCAACATAGTGTGAACTAGGAATGGCAACGGGGCGGGTTCGGGGCGGGTTTTGGCATACCCGAACCCGAACCCGACCCCGACCCGATACCCGACGGGTTTTTTTCAGGTTTTCCCCATCGGGGATTTTACAAACCCTGAACCCGACCCGTCTCCGAAATATGCCCCGAAACCCGAACAAAACCCGAGAAAATCCCCGATAACACTTGTATATTATCTATTTAATATATAAAATATCTAAAAATATTAATAATTTATATATATCGGGGCGGGTCGGGGCGGGGATACCTTTACCCGAACCCGTACCCGAACCCGAGAAAATCCCCGAAAAAAAAACCCGAACTCGTAACCGAACCCGAAAAACTCATACCGGACCCGACCCGAAAACATTCGGTTTCGGGTTTCCCCGTCGGGTTCGGATGTTTTTGCCATCCCTAGTGTGAACTTACCCATATAGTCCCATGGACTCGATCTTTAACAACTCACACATACTTCCACATCTATGAACCCTAGGAGGCCCATATTTACTTATTTCATAAGATACATTTCTTATTTATCGATATCATAATACTTTTATCTCTTCGTTGACTATAATACATACTTATTACTAGTCACATCATTTTCATTCTCATATGTATTCGTTCTTTACTTTTAGTAGTAATCCTTACCAATAGATTATCATTATTATAAAATAATTCCCAATCGCTTTACGAATACATATTTATTAATAGAGGCTCAATATACGTTCTTTTGATCAATTACTTCCTTATTATGGTTCATTAATAAAGATTCCATAATTACTTTAATTTATCATATTTACCTTTAAATTCATCAATCATACCAGACATATTCTAGTATCACAATCTACATACTTTCATACATTTTCAGTCACTATCTTATCAAAATATTTATTAATAAAGACTGATAAAATATCATATGTACTTTCAAAACAATTTGCTATGTACCCAGTTTAAAAGTCTCATGTACTCACCTTAGCAATTAATGCTCCCAATGTGTTCTTCCAACACAATCCTTCCTTTTCCACAAGATTGCTCACTTTCGAGAATCCACCGAAATCCCTAATATGACAATCACCACTTGTTCAACAATACATACTTAACAATAATACACCCATTTATCATAAGAAACCCTTTGATAATACTTTCCCCCAATTATGATGATTTCCAAAACCCTAGGTTTTACCAATTTTAAGATTCTTACAAATCTTAACCATACACTTGTTTCCTTTGTTTAAATACCATATATTAAGTGTATATAACATTTATTGAACCATTAATCAAAACCCCAAGAACTAGGGTTTCAAACCCAAGCCTCAAAATCCATAGATCTAAAGCTACAACTACAAAGGATTGAAGATATACCTTAAATCTTCAACTAGGAGTGAAGAATCACAAGATTTGACCAATAAATCGGCTCCAAATGATGTTTTCCACTCAAAAACGTATACAAACTCGTTGGGAGAGAAACTATGGTTAACAATGGCATCAAATGAACCAAAACCCGTCTTTAATGCTGCACACAAGAAGATAGTGTCGCTATCTACAAGATAGCGTCGCTATTTCAGAGCCCGCCATATTTCGCTTCGGAGATAGCGCCGCTATCTCTGACTCTATCCCAGAAATTCTCATTTTCGCGATAGAACTTGACGCTATCTTGGGTCGCTGTTTGGTGACCACCATAAAGCGCGTCGCTATCCCAAGATAGCGCCGCTATCTTGGGCTATGCAGCCCATGCTGCATTTTTCGACCTTTGCTTCGACACAGTTTCGTCCATAACTTTCTCATACGATGTCCAAATGACACGAAACCAATTCCTACGTTCTTTAAATGATTTATCCTTATTTATAATATTTTTTTCATAATTTATTTAACACAAAATTCGGGTCGTTACATGTATCTTGAATCATATAATGTAGAAACCATTTTGCACGCGGCCTTAAGGTACTCTGGATTGTCAGTTCCTAGCCCTTCTCGTGAATTGAAGTATTTGAAGTCATTGGGCTTGTTAAGATGAATGGTTTGATCCATGTGTCCTCTTTTAACAATCAATTCCTCAAGATGTTTGATATGTGAATTCGATTTATTGGTTTCATTCTTAAGTTTGTATATGATATTTTGTTTGTTTTGCATTTCATTTGATGAAATGATGTGTTGTTCATGAAGATTTTCAGTTAATTCTTTGATTTGTGAGTTTAAAGATTTAAACTGTTTTTCATTGTCGTCAAAATCTTGTTGTTTACGAGCCAAAGCATTTTTAGTACTTTGATATTCATACCATGTCTTTGTGTAATGTTTGTGATTGTGATCATGCTTAGCCGTCAATTCTGATACTTGAATTTGTAAATCCAGATTCTCTTGATTAAAAACTTTAGTTTGTTGAATATGATGAACAAGTTGATCACCTAGATGAGCATTTTGTTCATTTTGTTTTTCCAAACATTTAATAGATCTTTAAGTTGAACAATTAAATCTTTTTCTACTAAAAGTTGTTGGGTTAATTATTCTATTTGAGATATCTGATTTTGGATAAAACAAGTATCAGAATTAGTGGAAGTATTTTCATTAGAGAGAAAAGAATTATGTACCTTGCCATCCTCGTCGACTTCATTAATACGATCAGCAACCTCGGCATTTTCTCTCGCCATAAAGCATAAGTTGGTTAAATGTTCTGAAGGATTTATGTGCACAGTTAGTCAACCTATGATGATACATCCATGCCTACGAAACACTTAAGGGTCACACCGGTGAGTGCATGTAATACGAGCAAGATATGCAATGATACTACGAAGAGGAATGGTTCATAATAGTCATTATGAATCAGTTAAGTATTAAGTTAAGTTTAACTTATTACTAGATTAGTTTAACTAACTAGTTAATACAAGTGTTTGTACATTTACTAGTTGAGTAAATATACAATGTGTTAATTATAGATTATCCATAATATGATTTAAAGCTATTAAATCATATAAGTAATTGGATAATATTGTTGTATAAATTATATAAAGGTTATTATATAATTAATTATTAAAAGTATAAATACAAGTATATAATTCGTGTATATCGGTACCGAATTATTAGTGTATTAATACTAGACATTTAATAGTTAAGTGCAACAATAATAAACTAGTTAAACTATAAGGGATGGAAGTGTAAAAGGATAAGTTTAATTAAGAGATTAATCTTAATTAAACTAGAAGGGCCCTAAGTGAAAGTCCTTCTATTATAAATAGAAGGCTTAGGGATCACTTATGGGGTTACACCACAAAAGCCGAAACCCTAGCCCCCTCTCCTCCATTCGGTCGAGATCAAGAACACCACCACTTGGTGTTCTTCGTTCTTCGTGTTCTTCAAGTATTGAAGAACAAGTTCATTGCTTAGATCAACTAGAAGATCGCTCGATTTGTTCATCATCAGTGGACTAATCTTAAGCAAACAACAAGGTATGTTTTGGGAAACTTTTTTCTCCCTTCTCCCCTCTTGGACGAGTTCGACCAAAGAACCCTAGGGTTCTTTGGTTGATGGTCGAACGAACCACACAAGCTATGTGTGTGTTCGAGTTCTTCGTACAAGGTTTCTTTCTTGTTAATCTAATCTAGATTTCCAACATCCCAATCCTTTAGGGTTTAAGGATTAGGTTTAATCCCACTTCCGCTTTTAGGGATTAAATCAGCTAGTTGGTTTTAACCGGTCAAGAACAAGTTCATGTTCTTGGTCAGTATGGTTCGAACCAAGCATACTAGGAGGTCGGTCCTATGGGTCGATCAGTCTCATTATATGTGAGTGAAACCCTTCATGTTCTTCATCTTCAAGTTCAGAATCTTCCATCCAACTAAGGTCTTCACCTAACAACACTTTTCCAGCCTCTATTTGCTTAGCCATGAGCATCATTCGTTTAAAATAATTAGAATCACGGACTTTGGGTTTCTTGCAATCACGTGAGTAATGACCAGCAATACCACAATTGTAACATTTTTTCGTTGGATCCAATGGTGTAAGAGTTAGCTTATCAGTTGTGTTGTTTGTTGCTGAAGCAGATAGAGCAAATTTAAAGTTTGAGGACGATCTTAAGTTGTTGTTTGTAGGTTTTTTGTAATACTTCTTCTCATCATTTGAAATAAGTGACATAGCTTGAAGTACATCTTCGAGTTCTTTTTGCAAATGATCAGTTGTAGATGTTACATGTGCTTTAACACTTTCTTTCAATTTAGTAGATGTTGCATACTGACGATGTTGTTTTGTGAGTAGTGCAAGAGTATCATCAGTCTCTTGTTTAGTTTTCACTATGTTTTTAACCATAGGTTCATTTTGGTGCAAGTATTCATAGAGTTCATGAATATCGATTAGACTGAGATCTTTGTGTTGCATGGCACTATTCCCAAATATTTCCCACTCTGGTAAAATATTGTTGATGAATTTGATATTGAGCTCCAAATTTTCTTTTCGCAAGTGGTTTTTGCGAAGTTCATTCATCAATGTACAATATCGATGATATGTACTTTCCAAGTCTTTCTCCAATTATGGCCTTGAATGATTGATAAGAGTTTAGGGTAGTAACCATCTTTGCTTTGTTGCCTAATACAGTACCCTCTATGTAACATCCCAAAACCCGGCCTAGTAGTTTATTGACCTTAAGGTATCTTATTAAATGATTATCTGATTAAATGCTTAGTTAATTTAATTAGCCTGCAGTCTTTTGCGGTATTTTAACCAAGGAGTTAAAATACCCGACTTGTGATTTATTTGGAATGAAAACATGATTTTTATATATTTGAATTCCTTGTTAAATATCGTTTCCAGAAATGTTTTCGTTTTTAAAATTGGAGTCCGTTTACTATTTTAAATAAATTAACTACGAAAGGGACTTTCAGACGCATACTGTTAATTAAATAAAAAAGCCAACAAGGGGGTCCCACCCCTTGCTTTGGTCGGCCTTTGGAGGGGGAAAAGAGGGGTCACCCTCTTTTGCTTTCTCACTTGCTATTGTGATAGTTATGAACTCATTAGAATTGCTAGTTTATGGTGAATTGCTAGTCTAGAAGTTGTGTGCTAATTGATGGAATTGTAGAAGTAATTTAATCAAGTTTGGGTTTTTGGCCCGTTTGGGTCAATTCGTCATAAAATGGATTATATGGGTATAAATGACTACTTGGTGAGTTGTGTTTGTTAGACTAAGTAATCATGTCATAAAATGTGTATTTTATGAGCCTTGAGCGGTGAATTGTTAAATTGTCGATTTTGACATTTCGGTGGATCGATCACTAACTCGGTATGTTTGTTACAGGAACCGGGAAGGAGACTCAGTGATACTAGCTCACTGAGTTAAGGAATCGAAGGTTGAAAGGTGAGTGGATTCAACCTACAACTCGGGTTTCGGTTATTGGTTTGGTATTGGCTTAATTGAAAATTGCAGGAAATTACCAGACGGAGGGAGTTCGCGACGCGAACTCCACTTCGCGAAACGTGAAGTCGGTCCAGAGATTTTGGGGTTTAGTCGTGCATTCGATCACGTTTCAGTTCCCGACGCGAACTTGAGTTCGTGAACGCGAACTGTATTTCACGTCTGGGAACTCTACCGTGACGTTTTCGCGGTGTTTTTTCGTAGCTAGTCTACTTGTTATGTATGCCTAGTGTTAGGGAATACCATGCATGACTATGTGCACAATCGGGATGAGTTGAGTGTCGGAAGGATAACGGCTGGGTAAAGTGTATCGACTAATAGGGTATCCGACCTTACCTGTATGTGTTACATGGTTAAGGGGAGGGAGTTGCCCGGGCTGTTGGATACAAAACTCTATCGGTTTCCGTGGTTTTGGCCGACCATGGTTTAAGGCCCGCAAAGCCGCCGATTCTCTCAATTAAGTGATTACCCAACCGGAGATGTTTTATAACTTCCGTGTTTAAGTGATTAGTGTAGTTGGTAGTGTTAGGAATTCATTCACTTAGCTTTTGTGCTAATCCCTCCCTCATTGACACATTTCAGGTTGGAAGGCTTGAACGGGTCGGGCTTGGACGGGAAGTTTGACCATGCTTAAATTATATGTTTTTGTAAAATGAGCCGTGTTTAGTAATACCGTCTTTTTAACTAATTTTGGTTTGTAATGTTTTGCGGGACCATGGTTTGTAAACCTAACTAAACTAGATGCTTCCGTAACTTAGATTAATACTTAATTGCCTTTTAAAAAAAATGCGGTGTTACAACTTGGTATCAGAGCTTCGGTTTGGCGATGGATACATGGGGTTGGTGTTCCATTCCCAAATCGTGGCTCGTGTTATGGTCAAACCTTCCGGTCAAGAGGGATTAGAGCAAGTGTGAATTGGGTTTAGTAGTTAGTAGATGTGTACTAACGAATTGAACTAAGCCTGGGTGAGATGTTGTGTTTTGTAGCAGGAATGGCTACGGATGGAAACACATTGGAGAATGTCCCACCGAACACGAACCTGGGGAATGACGGAGCAACGGGCTCGGGGAGTGATGAGATACCGAACGAAGAGTATATTGTGTTATTGGAAACCCGAAACATGGAACTTGAGGATACCATAAGGGCTCTCCGCCAAAGCCAATCGACCGAGCCACGACCCGAGGCTCGGTCTACCGTACCCCCTATCAGCCAAGCAAACCCACCCCCACAATTTACTCAAACTACTCGCATTCCCGTCTTTCCCCGAAATGACTCCTCATCTCCAAATGTAAGCATACCGCAACCACCTCTCACCCACACCGTAGCTATTGCTAATGCCCAACACCAACAATTCTTCTATCAACTGTTCCCGATAGAAAAGAAACCGTGTACTTACAAGAATTTTCTCGATTGTAAGCCAACCGAGTACCGTGGTAGTACCGACCCGGCGGAAACTCTAACATGGCTTCGGGCCACCGAAAAGGCACTTATTGCTTGTAATTGTGAAGACCACTTGAAGGTCCGGTACGCGTCCCCGATGTTGGGGGACCGGCTATGGATTGGTGGGATGGGTTGACCGCAAATTTTAGTAATGAGATGATGGATGCGATCTCATGGAAACAATTTAGGGATCAAGTGGAGGCTAGTAATTGTAGCCCGTTTGAGTTGGATAAAATTCGGAATAGTTTATGATGTTGAAGATGAATGAGAGGATGACGGTGGATGAGCTTATTCTCCAATTTAATGGTAAGCTCCGGTTTGTAACTCAATGGGTGCCCGATGAGTCCACCCAAATCAAACACTTTGTTGGGGCTTTGTTGCCCGAATACCGGAATGTAACGAGGCTTGCGGGAACTCTCTTGCAAGCCTATGATCTTGCCAAATCGGCTGAAAGTGATGTTTTGGCACAAAAAGCCGCGAGTCGGGAGAAGGCCCCGTTTCATAAGGGAAAGTATGATCAATCAAACTCGAGCAAGCACAAAAAATCCCAAGGGAATCATAAGTCGAACAATGATCGTCGAAAACAAATTCTTCAAGGTTCCAACCAAAGGAACCCTTGGTGCCTACCGTGTAAGTCCTCTCATGCCGGTCCGTGTACGGCACAAACTCGAAGGTGTATTAAATGTGGGCAACACGGGCATGAGTCCTCGGAATGCAAGTTGGAAAATAGTGTTTGTCGGACTTGTCAGAAGGAGGGTCATCGGGCCATGAATTGTCCGACGAAGAAGGGTTCGGGTTCGGGCGGGGGAGCGGCTTCGTCGGGAGGCCAAAAGAGGAAGAGTCATCCGCCACCTACGGGTCAAGCATTAAAGATGACGGTGGAGGATTCCACCACCACCGACGATGTCATCACCGGTATGTTTCTAATAAACTCCATACCCGCTCGTGTATTATTTGATTCGGGTGAAAATAGTTCGTTTTCCTCGAAGAGTTTTTGTGAAAAAATTAAATTGCCTATTTCCTTGATCGCGACACCTCTAGAGGTAGAGGTGGCCGATGGTGAAATGGTTCCGGTCACGACATCCGTGTCCGGGGCTAGTGTTGACATTGATGGCGTGAAATTTTCGATTCTTTTACTTGTTATGCCGATATCCGGCTTTGATGTGGTCTTAGGTATGGATTGGTTAAGTGTTAATAAGGCCAACATAAATTTTCACCAAAAGTTAATTACTTTTCTCTTACCCGACGGGTCACACGTCGTGGCCAGGGGAGACCGTGCGACCCCGACCATACCCATGATATCCATGATGAAAGCCCGTAAGTCCTTGACCGAGGGATGTGAATCATTTTTGGCCTATGTGATCGATGTGAAAAAGGAAAAGAAAGTGGTTAGTAATCTTCGGGTGGTTTCGGAATACCCGGAGGTGTTTCCCGAAGACTTTCCTGGGTTACCTCCCGTTCGGGAGGTAGAATTCAAAATTGATTTGGTGTCGGGTCCCAATCCCGTGGCTAGAGCAACGTATCGTTTAGCACCGTTCGAAATCCGGGAAATGATGACACAAATCCAAGATTTATTGGATAAGGGTTTTATTCGGTCGAGTTCCTCACCTTGGGGAGCTCTGGTTTTATTCGTGAAAAAGAAGGATGGTGCACTTCGTATGTGTATCGATTATCGGGAATTGAATAAGAGAACGGTGAAGAATCGGTATCCCTTGCCACGTATTGACGATTTATTTGATCAACTCCAAGGGTCTTCTTATTTCTCAAAGATTGATTTGAGATCGGGTTATCACCAGGTTCGGGTTCATGAAAACGATATTCATAAAAGGCTTTCCGAACTCGTTACGGTCACTATGAGGTCTTGGTTATGCCGTTTGGGTTGACGAACGCTCCCGCGATATTTATGGATTTGATGAACCGAGTTTGTCGGCCTTATCTCGACAAATTCGTTATTGTGTTCATAGACGATATTTTAATTTATTCCAAGACCGAAGAAGAGCACGAGAAACATTTAAGGCAAGTGTTAGAAACGTTGAAGCGGGAACATTTGTATGCGAAATTCTCGAAGTGCGAATTTTGGCTTCGAGAAGTTCACTTTTTGGGTCACGTCATTTGTTCGAATGTGGTCAAGGTGGACCCGGCGAAGATCGAAGCCGTTATGAACTGGTTGCTCTAAAGAACCCAACCGAGATAAAGAGCTTTTTGGGTTTGGCGGGTTATTACCGCCAGTTTATTAAAGACTTTTCGAAAATAGCGGGTCCGATGACGAAGTTGGCCCGTAAGGATGTACCCTTCCGTTGGGGTGATGATCACGAGAAGTCCTTCCAAATCCTAAAGCAACTATTATGTCAAGCTCCGGTTCTTGCCTTACCCGAAGGCCCGGAGGATTTTATTGTTTATTGTGACGCTTCACTTGCGGATTTGGGTTGCGTGTTGATGCAACGAGATCGGGTTGTTGCTTATGCTTCGAGGCAATTGAAGAATCACGAGAAGAATTATCCGACTCACGATTTAGAGTTGGCGGCGGTGGTTTTTGCACTAAAATTATGGAGACATTATTTGTACGGTACTAAGTGCATGATTTGTACGGATCATAAAAGTTTGCAATACGTGTTCACGCAAAAGGAGTTGAATATGCGACAACGAAGGTGGTTAGAGTTGATTAAAGATTACGATTGTGAAATTCGATACCATCCCGGAAAGGCAAATGTGGTCGCCGATGCCTTAAGTAGAAAGGGAGATTTGGGGCGGGTACAATTTATGCGGGTGGAAATTGTATCGGATTTGGTGTCCCGGTTGAAGATTTCACAAATGGAAGCCTTGAATGTAGAAAATTTGAAGACCGAGATTTTGATAAAGAGGAAGTATGATTTAGAAGAAGATTCTCGGGGTTTGAAGACGTATCAATCTCGAGTTTGGGTGCCGTTGCTCGGGGGTTTGCGGGAATTAATTTTGGCTGAGGCTCACAATTCCCGGTTATCGATTCACCCGGGTAGCACGAAGATGTATAATGATCTAAGGGCACTTTATTGGTGGCCAACGATGAGGACCGACATTGCCCGTTATGTGGGCCAATGTCATACTTGTGCTCAAGTGAAGGCCGAACACCAAAAACCCTATGGAACTTTAACTCAATCACCGATTCCCGAGTGGAAGTGGGATCGGATTACTATGGATTTCGTGACCAAATTGCCGCGTACACAAAGGGGTCACGATATGATTTGGGTTATAGTTGATCGGTTAATGAAGAGTGCTCACTTCTTGGCTACTAGTGAGACCGCCTCACTTAGTAGATTGGCGAAATTATACATTGATGAAGTGGTATCCCGACATGGTATTCCGATTTCTATCGTGTCCGCTAGGGATCCCCGTTTTGCTTCGAATTTTTGGAATAGCTTGCAACGAGAATTGGGGACGCGGGTGAATTTGAGTACCGCGTTCATCCCCAAACCGATGGGCAATCGGAGAGAACGATACAAACACTTGAAGATATGTTGTGGGCGTGTGTGTTAGAGTAGGGTGGGTCGTGGGATTCCCACCTACCTTTGATCGAGTTTGCTTATAATAACTCGTACAACTCAAGTATTAAGATGCCACCGTATGAGATGTTGTATGGCCGTCGGTGTCGGACCCCGACGTGTTGGTTGGTAGCGGGCGAGAAACAATATGCGGGACCCGATATTGTACAGATGATCGCGGATAAGGTTGCTATTGCTCGAGAAAAGTTGAAAGCCGCCCGTGACCGACAAAAGATGTATGCTGATCCGAGATGTAGACCCGCTACGTTCTCGGAAAATGAGATGGTTTATTTGAAGGTTTCACCTTGGAAGGGTGTTATTCGTTTTGGTAAACGAGGAAAGTTGGCCCCGAGGTTTATTGGGCCGTTTCCGAATTAGCAAAGTGGTGAATTCTCAATCAGTAACACTCGAGTTACCCCGGAGTTGTCGGCAATTCATAACACTTTCAACATTTGTTATTTGAGAAAGTGTAACATCGAAGATTCGAGCCAAATTCTCCCGGTGCAAGAGTTGCGGGTCGATACGAAGAAGAGGTTAGTAGAGGAACCGGTGGAGTTATTGGACCGAAAGGTGACGAAATTGAGAAAGAAACAAATTCCTATGGTTTTGGTAAAGTGGAAGCACAGTTTGGGTGCGAATATGACATGGGAGACCGAGGCCGATATGCGGGAACGTTATCCCTCCTTATTTGATCGAGATGGGATTCCGGGGACGGAATCTTCTTAAGTGGGGGAGAGTTGTAACATCCCAAAACCCGGCCTAGTAGTTTATTGACCTTAAGGTATCTTATTAAATGATTATCTGATTAAATGCTTAGTTAATTTAATTAGCCTGCTATCTTTTGCGGTATTTTAACCAAGGGGTTAAAATACCCGACTTGTGATTTATTTGGAATGAAAATGTGATTTTTATATCTTTGAATTCCTTGTTAAATATCATTTCCAGAAATGTTGTCGTTTTTAAAATTGGAGTCCGTTTACTATTTTAAATAAATTAACTACGAAAGGGACTTTCAGACGCATACTGTTAATTAAATGAAAAATCCAACAAGGGGGTCCCAACCCTTGCTTCGGCCGGCCTTTGGAGGGGGAAAAGAGGGGTCACCCTCTTTTGCTTTCTCACTTGTTCAAAATACTTGCCTTATCCACTATTCCATTGCACTTTCTCTCAAAAACCACCATTGTTGTTCTTAAGCTTGTTCTTGGTATTCCTTGGGCTTGAATCCGAAAATCTTACATAAGTGGTATAAAAGAAGTTTAGAAGTAAGTTACATCTTTTCTCTTGCTTGTTTTTGGTGTTCTTGAGTTGTGTCTTGAACTAGGGTTTATGTAACTTGATGATTTGTTGTTGAATCTTGTTATGGATGTTGTCATATGTGTTTGTGCAAGCTTTTACATCATTTGTATGGTAGATTGTTGAAGGAATAAAAGATTTGGTGAAAATCACCTTCAACCTCCATTAATGGTGGATGTTGAAGGTGGGTTTTGACAAATCTTGTATTTCTTTATGTTTGAATTGATGGAATTGTTTATTTGGTTGTGAAAACATGTTTGGAAAGTTATGGATGGTGAAAACCTAGTATAGAGGTTTGTGTGAATTGATCTAGCTAGTGTTTGGGTGATTTTTGTCAAAATGGTGATCTAGAGATTGTGCAAGTATGATACTTGCTATTGTGATAGTTATGAACTCATTAGAATTGCTAGTTTATGGTGAATTGCTAGTCTAGAAGTTGTGTGCTAATTGATGGAATTGTAGAAGTAATTTAGTCAAGTTTGGGTTTTTGGCTCGTTTGGGTCAATTCGTCATAAAATGGATTATATGGGTATAAATGACTACTTGGTGAGTTGTGTTTGTTAGACTAAGTAATCATGTTATAAAATGTGTATTTTATGAGCCTTGAGCGGTGAATTGTTAAATTGTCAATTTTGACATTTCGGTGGATCGATCACTAACTCGGTATGTTTGTTACAGGAACCGGGAAGGAGACTCAGTGATACTAGCTCACTGAGTTAAGGAATCGAAGGTTGAAAGGTGAGTGGATTCAACCTACAACTCGGGTTTCGGTTATTGGTTTGGTATTGGCTTAATTGAAAATTGCAGGAAATTACCAGACGGGGGGAGTTCGTGACGCGAACTCCACTTCGCGAAACGCGAAGTCGGTCCAGAGATTTTGGGGTTTAGTCGTGAACTCGATCACGTTTCAGTTCCCGACGCGAACTTAAATTCGCGAACGCGAACTGTAGTTCGCGTCTGGGAACTCTATCGTGACGTTTTCGCGGTGTTTTTTCGTAGCTAGTCTACTTGTTATGTATGCCTAGTGTTAGGGAATACCATACATGACTATGTGCACAATCGGGACGAGGTCAGTGTCGGAAGGATAACGGCTGGGCAAAGTGTATCGACTAATAGGGTATCCGACCTTACCTGTATGCGTTACATGGTTAAGGGGAGGGAGTTGCCCGGGGTGTTGGATATAAAACGCTATCGGTTACCGTGGTTTTGGCCGACCATGGTTTAAGGCCCGCAAAGCCGCCGACCCTCTCAATTAAGTGATTACCCAACCGGAGATGTTTTATAACTTCCGTGTTTAAGTGATTAGTGTAGTTGGTAGTGTTAGGAATTCATTCACTTAGCTTTTGTGCTAATCCCTCCCTCATTGACACATTTCAGGTTGGAAGGCTTGAACGGGTCGGGCTTAGACGGGAAGTTTGACCATGCTTAAATTATATGTGTTTTGTAAAATGAGTCGTGTTTAGTAATACCGTCTTTTTAACTAATTTTGGTTTGTAATGTTTTGCGGGACCATGGTTTGTAAACCTAACTAAACTAGATGCTTCCGTAACTTAGATTAATACTTAATTGCCTTTTAAAAAAATACGGTGTTACACTCTATTTGCTTTCTGATCTCATCCCACAACTCTTTATCGGTTTCAAGGCTATCCAAACTGTTATAGATATCGTTTGGTAAGCCTTGAATCATAAATGAATACGCTTGTAAATCAGCTTTAGCTCGTCGTATTTGTGGAGTTGAATATTTATCAGGAGTAAGACGACGTTTACCACCGATAACTGCAGGAACATCATCCGGATCAGCAAGAAAAAAAAATTGGTAAAGGAGTGTACCATTGACACTGGCCACATCTTGTGACCGGACACCCGACCCTGCAACAGGTGCATTCCCCGGAAAATCACCTAACAATGATATCCACACCTCTGCTTGGGCTCGATATACGAGACCCAGCATTTTCAGCACAGAGGGGGACCCACGTTTCATCAGAGGCTGGTGGCCACAAGGGGGGTTTCACGGGGTTCGAACCCGGATCAGCAAGAACATCTTCATAAAATACTGCATTCCCATGCTCGAGAGATTCAAGAATTTCCGTAGATAGTTCATGATTCTTGATAAAGTGGAGAAATCGTTTCTTCCACTGAGAATACTCTCCTCGGTATAACACCGGTGGTTTAAGATCAGATCCGATTGAAAGTGCGTCTTTTGAAGTCATTTTGAAATGATTTATGAGACAACAAAAAAACAATAAAGTTCTCGTGTTTTGGTTTTGATTTAATAGAATTTTAAAGTTTTTGGTTTTTGGGTATTAAACAATTCAGGTTTAATAAGTGATATTAAAATGTATTAAAATGTAATTGTTGTTGATATTGGACCGAGCAGATCTTGCCGAGAGTTAAAAAATGATTGGGCTTAAAATGCAAAAGTGTCCGGGCCTAGCTTTGATCGGGCCGAGCTCTGATTGGGCCGAACTGTTTGATTTGGCCGAACAGCTTTGAGGCGCCGAGCAATGGATGTGGGCCGAACAATGTGGATGGGCCGAACAGTTTGTCTGGACCGAATAGCTTTGAGGAGCCATACAAGTTTGAATCGAAGACTGTGTTCGAGCAAGTGTTCGAGCCGAACTTGTGAGTTCGAACACAGAGCCGAACTTAAGCCGAACAAGTTTTAGCCGAACTGTGAGCCGAACAGGTTAGCCGAAGTCGTGAGCCGAACTAGTTAGCCGGAGTCATGAGCCGAACTAGTTAGGATCGATGATGTTCTTGAACCCAAGGACTTGTACGCAAGCTTCAATAACTCACAATTTTGATCCGATTTTGCTCAATACTCAACCAAATTCAGTGAATCCAATCACAATATGCTCGAATTTCCTTTTCTAACAATCGAATCCATTAATATTCATCAATCCATAACAAATCAGATCGAATTTTGCAAATTACAGGAAACTTTTTGAGTTTTTCAACTTTTTCACTAAAATCACTGAATCATGATCAATTGTTGATGGAATTGATCGAAATTTGATTCTATTCCTATTAGAATCAATGGAGAAACGTTAATCTTCAATCAGATCTTCAATTCCAAACAAAAAATTTGCAAATTAAAATCACAGAGACGAACGAACTTTTTCACCAAAAATCTCAGATCTGGATCATTTCACCACGAAATTGGATCTACTCCTTGAAGGATAAAGCTCTGATACCAATTGAAAGAGCTAATGAGATCGAAATGAGCTTAATTCATGGTGATTTGATCAAAGATTGAAGATCAAGTGTGTGTAAAGTGTGTGTGTTCTTGAGAGAGAGATGGAGATGGAGGGAATGCTTTCAAATGATAATTCAATAAAAGTGATGGAAAGCTTACATTCTAAGACATCATACATGTATTTATACCTCACCTCTAAACTTGATTAATTAACTCTAATTAAGCCTAATCACATATTAAGCTCAAAACTTAGTCCTAACAACTAGGATCATTTTCAGAATTTTGGATCATTGTCATCCTCATAAAGATCCTAAAATTCTAACAATGATCCATTTTTAAAAAAATAATTGGCTGAGAATTATGTTCGCAGTCCTCACCCAAATTTTTAAATTCTTACCGGATCCTAAATCTACTACTTTGAACTTATAAGTGGATCAAGAGGGTTATTAAGGAAAGCCCCAACTGGCTCATGCCCACAACATAAAAGGTAAATCGAGCTTATCGGTCACTAAAACTACATTGGTGGAAGCGATTGAAATCGACAAATCTTTCTTTGACAAAGGATTTTTCGAGCATTTTCCTACAACATACTTCCTCCGATTCAAAATAAGTGCTACACTTTGTGTTTCACGGTTTTTGAAGCAAAAGATTATAATGATGGTTAAAGTAGATTAATTGAATGATTAGTGGATAATGGGTCCCACGCCTTTTGAATAAAGTGGGGTTAATAATGTTTAAAAGTAAAAAGTAAGGGTAAATGAGTCATTTCACTTTGTTAAAGTAGATAGTTAGTGGGTGTGGGTCCTACTATTTTTTTCCAAATAAGGTAATTTTTCAAAGTGTAGCAATTATTTTGAATCGTTCATATAAGGAAAGTGTAGCACTTATTTTGAATCGGAGGAAGTATATATCATCTATAAATATTAGCTCAAAATTTACTAAATGTACATTAATAAATCTAACTTTTTCTATATTTAGGATACTTGTTAAATATCTCTTTTAATTTTATGAAATTAATGTCCTTTGATATGTACCATAAAGTCATTTGAGAAAACAATAGATGTGTATTAGGTAGGGGTGTTCGTTTGGACGGTTTGGATATATCCAAACCAAATAGATGAAACCAAATAAAGTCCGGTTTACAAAAGTTCAAACCGAACCGTCCAAACTAATTCGAAAACCAAACCGATCCGAACCAAATAACAATTTGGTTGGTTTGGTTTTATCCGTTTGGTTTTTCCTTAAAATTTACAAAAATACTACAAAAGTATATAAAATAAATAATATTAAGTTCGATATGTAACATTCGAAAATGATAAACTAGTTTGTACATAAAAACAAGTCTAATTCATAGCTTGTGACATTTATAATGATATATGCAAAAATCGGCATCAACTTTATCAAAAAATCCAAAACGACTGGTATATCGCCAAATGATACAATATAAAATGGAACAAGTGTTAGTATATAAATCATTTTACTATAAGAAATGTTAAGAAAAGGAATACCATAATTGCTTACCATGGAAACCAACAAGTGTTAGTATATAAATCAATTTACTATATATTACTATTCGGTTTTTTTGGACAATCCGGTTTTCACGATGGAAACCAAATCCAATCCGAAATCCAAACTATTAATTTGGTTTAAGTCCAAACCGATCCAAAAAATCAAATAATCAATCCAAATAGTCCGATCCAAAATGTCCAATTGGACAATCCGGTTATATCCGAATAGTGAACACCCCTAGTATTAGGGGTGACAATTCAGTTTGGGTTGGCGGATCCAGATTAGCGGGTTAGAAAAGTTCAACCTGAAACCGTCCTATTTAGATAAACGGGGTTAAATATCTCAATCCTAACATGTTTATCTTCAATCCGAACCTGACTCATATAACCCGTTTAATTAAACGGGTTAAACATGTTAGGTGTTGTTTTGGTAAGCCTCTTAATGATTCAGTTAAGAGGTCAACCTCTTAATCAGACAGATTCAGAGCGTTTGGTAAGACATCTTAATCAACCTCTGAATCAAAATTTTAACATTAACTGCTGGATCCCAACAACACTAATGTGTTGCGTTAAGACTGATTTACGAAGATAAGATAAAGAACAACAAGATTTCAATGATTAAGAGTTTATTAAAACAACTTAATACAGTACAAAGTTTGCGGAAATAGATAGTACACACTAACTAAAACTCTATACTTGAAGTGACACTTTAAATCGCTCAAAACTAGAAGATTATGCACTGAGAGTTATATCAGCTGATACTAACAGTTGATATCAGTGTCCGAGTAATAACTATAGAGGAGTTAATACTTAGACAAATAACTAACTCTCAGCGAATGTTCTTGTGCTATGAATGCTCAAAAGGTGTGTGTAAATGCAAGCATTTACGTCTCTATATATAGCCCAAGATCCATGTTCCTTTGCCCACAAGTTAGACGATGTGTAAACATTTCATTTGTCGATGTGGACTTGTCCATGGAACATTAAATGCTCTTGCATAAGTTGTTGTCCCAAGTGTATTTTGTGTCAACTACTTCCGGTACCCTTTCTGACGCACAGTGAAAGGTGTACTACATAAGTACATAAATAGTTGACTTTCCGTTTACATGCTTGGAGGGACAAATGATGATGATGTACTGACATTATCTTCTATTCCAAAATAGAAGATCCTCATCATTTTCTTCTTCTTTGAGCAGGAAAGGGAAATGTTCAAAGTGTCAAGAACATTTCCTTTAAGTCTTCATCTGCAGCAGGTACTATCAGCTGATTCCACAATCAGCTGAATAGTCTTCTTCTTGTCTTCGTCCTTTGGTCATAGAGTTCGAATGAACTCTCGTGAATAGCTGTTGATTTGACTTGGTTTCCTAAAGCTAAGTACGTACTCAGCTGAAGGTTTATTGCATATACTTGCTTCAGCTGAGATACTTACTTCAGCTGATATTTATTCTTCTTAGCTATCGATCATCAAATCTTATTTACTTAGTCTTGGGACTAACATTAACTGCCTCTTAATCGGACAGATGCCAGTGGAAGTCTGAATCATTCAGACCTCTGTATCATTCATATATTAATCATTCAGATGCTACCAAACAATACCTTAGTGGGTTAAACATGTCAAATGGGTCATACATGTTGATATTGCACAAATTTATAATATTATACCAAAACACTAAAATTATTAAGTAGACAATTTAGTTTTGTTTAATTATTAGTTACGTTTAAACTAGTAATTATACACTAAATAAAAAATTTTAAAATATATTTTAATAATTAAACACTGGTCGACTCATTTAAATTATTAGCGACATGAACCTAACCCATTTAATAAAGTCGCCAATTGAATCGACTTAAGATTGACTCAAAATTTATTTACCTCAACATAAAACAATTTATTTTCATGTCAATTTTATGTCGGATCAGGACCGCCTCTAATGAGTTTATAGATAACTAGCTTCAAAGCCCGCCCGAATGGGCGCGCATGCTTCGAGAGATATATATGAAAATAACAAAATATTGACACTGTTGAAATAACATAACGATCCATAATTGAATGATTATAAACAACTTTTGATACATGAATAAATAGTATGAAAAATTTAGAGACGAAATAAAACTTCTTTGTAAATGATATTTATTATTGAGTTAGTGTAACTGTCATCTTTGAATGTTTTACTTGTTAGTACAAATATAGCCAAATCTTGATACTAAATCATTACTTTTAACAAATGTAGATTGCTAATAGTCGTTCAATCAAAATTAAGGGTCCATGTTTTCCTAATACCAAAGTCTCACAATTTTACCCATATATGCATAGGCTAATCTACACAATATGATTTATGGTCGCGATTAGACTTAATAAAAAAAATGAAACTGAGATTTTATCATCAATTTTTTAGCATTGCCATACTTTTCTAATTAGGAAAATGAGATAAAATGATTAATTAAAAAAAATGGTAAATGAGTGTACCATTGACACTGGCCACATATTGTGACCGGACACCCGACCCAGCAACAGGTGCATTCCCCGGTAAATCACCTAACAATGATATCCACACCCCTGCTTGGGCTCGATATACGAGACCCAGCATTTTCAGCACAGAGGGAGACCCACGTTTCAACGGAGGCTGGTGGCCACAAGGAGGGTTTCACGGGGTTCGAACCCGGGACCTCCCAATTAGGTGAGTAAATGAATACTTTTATCTATAGTACACAAAATCCTAATGGTAAGAGTTGGGTGGTTTATCACTTCATACCATCAAAGTAAAATAACACTATAGTTCGTTCAAACTCAATCTTATTATGTAATTCAGTTCCAAGAAAAGGACAACATCAAGCTTTTGGAATGAGTTCAAAGAAATAAAAGTATACATTGACCTTCATGGTAAGTGCATAACTCAATCTTATTTACTGATTGATTCTTATATAAATATGTTGTATCAATAAGTCAAAAAACTTTTTAGCATCTCATATGTATTTTGGATCATATACATCTATACTAATAATAAACTTTTGTTTGACAAATATCACTTTTAATGTTCAACTTCGTAACACATTATGAGTTTTTACTATAAAAGTCAAACTGTTATTGGTGACTATTAAAGTTAACAAATTGACTGGTTGACCCCTAAATAATAAACCCTAAATAATAAAACTTAAATATTTTTTTGTCAAATTTATATATGCAATTTTTATGTATTTGTTGACTATAAAAATCAAAAAAAATTCTAACAATTATTATAGAAAATAAGAGGGACACAATCTTATTTGAAATCTTTTTAAAAATTTGAAAAAAAATAATAACTTCATAACAGCTTGCAAATTAAATTGTATTGACTATTAAAGTCAACAAAAACAACTGATTGACTTCGTATTGTACCAATTTGTACAAACATTAGTTAGTATAAAAAATTTCAGTTCGAGATAACAGTCAGCATAAATGAATTATGTATATTCTTTGACTATTTAAAGTTGGCGTAAATGGTTGATTGTTATAGATTACAATATTTTTTTAATTATAAAATAAATAAACAGTTTGCCTGTTTTAATGTTTCACCGTTTTTAATGTAACAAAATAAATGAATTATGTATCTTATTTCACTGTTTCACTCTTGCATTGTATGTGATCTGCTACAAAATAATAACTAAAATCTTTCAAAATATATGATTAATGTAACTTTTTAACTGTTTACAATTGTACATAGTTAAAAGATACAACAAAATAAACAAAATTTGAAATTTGATCTAACATATTGACTTATTAGGATATATATATCTTTTAAATCAAAATCTTTCTGCAGTATCATAAAGTTTATCAACTTTATGCAACATCTGTTTTAAAACTATCAAACAATAGATTATTATCATAAATCTTTCCACAGAATTTGTTTTAAAGAATCTACAGGTATAATATGAATAATTAAAGAATAAACATAATTATAAAAACATCTAAATTCATAATATAGTAAAGAATGTTTAATACGTGTTTGTAGAATATAATGAAGTTTAACAAAAACGAAAGCATTATGACGCTGAAGGGTGCTGCATTTTTGTGAATGAGACCTAAACTACATTAGTGTTTATATAGGCTGCTGATCTACTGTGAAGGAAAACAATTAATTCGAAAAATCACGATGATAATTAAGGAAACATTAAAAAATATAACTAAAAATCTTTCAAATACTATTACATTTAGTAACTATAATTATGGGTGAATTTAATATTATGAAAACATTCTAAAACCGTTTAATAATATAAAAAGTTGTGATTTGATAATTGTTATATGTTGCTATAAATAAGATATTACAATTTAACTCTTGGAAGTTTTAAAAACCCAATAATTGCTCCTGTTCAAAATTCAAAAGTATCACTTGATTTGAGTTATGTTGCTATAAATAAGAGATTTTCTATTGATAGATACCGAATTTGTTTTAAAATTTGGAATATTTGCGAGAATAATGGAGCTGAATTTTGTACAGATTTTTCATGTTTTGTTTTGTGATGACAAGTGGCATCTTTGAGATTGACATGTCATCATTAACAACCAATGAGAAAACTTTAATTGGACATGTTGACAAAAAGAACTTAAAATTAGGCCTCATATATAAAGGTATACTAGATCACATCTTATGTACATAGGCCAGGTTAGTTTTAGTTTTCTTTTATCTAATTCAAAAAGGTTTAACAAAAACATTAGATTATTCAACTTTTTGTATTGAAGAGATAAAAAGGGAGGGAACATGGAGCATGGGTCCATGTTGAAACACATGCAAACCTAATTTATTTTCTTCAGTTAATTACTTATCAACTCGTCATTTTTCATAATATTTTTATTTAATATATGCCCTTAGTGCATATAGTAAAGTTATTTTAATAAAGAGAAGGCGGACAAAAGTATAGAGGACATCAAATCGAAGGGGCAAAGAGAAAGTACTGCAAAGGAAAAAATGAATATGAGAAAAGAAGAGGCAAAGAAAAGATTCTAAACTTAAAAAGGAAATTATATAATTTTGGTAAGCTATTTGGCACGAAAATTATGTAAAATGAAGTAAAGGGTTACGTTCATTGAGTAACCTATCACAAATGTTAAAGAGTATAATATGCATATTTGTAGATAATCATATATATTTTTTATTTTTTTTTATTCATGTCTTTTTTCTGTTTGTTTCATCCACTTGAAACATTTTCTCCATAGAAAACTTCGTATGACATTATGACCTAACTAACTAGTATTGAAAAAGAATAATAAGTAAAGAATGAAAAGGGGGTACACATGTTAAGGAAAAGATGGCCTAATCGACATAAGATTCCATATCTACACATATGCCATCATGTTGTTTTGGTGGGGAATTATCTATTAATTGTGCAACAATCATTCATAACATTTAGAAAATTGTTACCACATCTAATTCAATACGTGTCGGCGGTTGATACTATTTTGGACTAAATACATATCAAATTTGATCCAATTTAAATGGTAAAAGTGCTCATTTAAGTTGAGTTTTTAAAAGTTTTATATGTAAAAGCCATTTACGCATACATAGTTTGGGGTTGTGGTGGTTCTACTTAATAACCAAAAATGTAATTCAGTTGTTCAATATTGGCACTTAAAACCGATGAATCCTAATTTTAAAACTTATCATCCTAAATTGGTAGGATCTTGTTCTAACAACTTTGTTAGTCGGCTTCACTAAAACATTTTGAGCTATCGAGTCAAATTCGAGTTTAGCCTTATGTTTTCAGGCTCGTCTTTTATTTGCAACCATAACAATAAATGCACTTATGCGACAACATTGCCTTTGTTTTAAGAAGTGATTTGTATATCACTTTTCTCGCTGTGGTCAATCAAAATTAGTGGTTTTAACCTTTTTAACTCTCACAAGATAACATGGACATATAAATCGGTAACGCTAAATTGGACAAAACCACTAGTTAAATGATGTACAACTAAAAAGAGTACAAATGGCCATCTCTAATTTCTCACAAGAGTTATGCCCACATAACCTTAATTACACTCTAGCAAAACCACATTACTTGCACATTTACAGAACGTGCTCATTTTCAAAAGCATAAAAATGTACATTCTTAGAAATAGGCAATGCTTGCTTTGACACGAAAAGAGCACTATTTTCCACTTTTACCAAATGTGATAAGCTCCTGCTTAGTAATCAAATATTTCTTTCATATATGTTACCTTAGAGTCACCCGAAAAGAGAACTTATGTCAATATTAAACACATATTTTTTCAAACGACAAATATCCTCACACTTAATACGTTCTAATAATATCTCATACATGTTTTAGATGGGATTTAAACACACAACTTCTTAGTTATTGAGCCACTTACATATCAACAGGCTAGAAACCATTTGATATTAAATATTGTATTGTTTCATACTAAGTATTCCTACTTCATTTGCAATTTTGCTCAAACATACACATACACATAAAAGAATACACATACACAACTGGCACAAGTTTTCAACTCTTATTCCACAGTCATAAACACCATAAAAGAATGCAAATTTGGCCACAAATACTACCAAAAAGAAAAATATAAAGTAACGCAATAAATATTGTTCAAAAGCTGCCAAAATAAATGAGGACCGAACATGGAAATGAAACCGATCTTCATTTTTCCAAATAACTACATAATACCGATATATGACATGGTTTTGTCATCTTGTTAATCTGCTCTGGACTGACCGGCTCGAGAAGACAAGATGATACCCACAATGAGGCCGTACAGGGCCAAAGCTTCAGCAAAGATGAGAATAAGAATCATTCCCACAAATAGTTTCGGCTGTTGTGCATTTGCTCTGTGTAACAATTAGGAAATAGTTTAGTAAACACCATAACTAGGAGTGCCCAAAGGGTCAACCCGACCCCAATCTGCACCAGATTATGCTAGTCGGGTTGGGTGTATTCGGGTCTTATGTTGATATAGGGTTTTTTTTAATCTGACCCGACCAACCCGATTTCTTATCCGGTCGGGTATCAGTTTAGGATTTTCTTTACCTCAAACCCAATGAGCCCTGCCCAATAAGAGTCTTAACCTGACCCGATAATCCGATAGACACCCCTAACTAGGGGTGGCAATTTCTGACCCGACACGAAACCTGGAAATAAACTGGTGTTGGTTGAGGTAAAAACGTTTCGGGGTAGTCTTGGCTCGACTTATATGACCCGTTTATTAAACGGGTTAGGTTCGATGTTAAATTAAATGGGTCGACCCGTCAACCCGTTTGATTGTAGAACTATATTTAAATGTATATATATTCCTTTATAGTTTACTAGTTCAAAAGTAACTAATAGTTACAAAAAAACTTAAAGAGCTACTTAGTAATTCTGGTGTTTTGGTATTTTGTTATTAATTTGTGGAATAACAACTTATTTGACACGTTTAACCCGCTAACTTGTTTAACATGTTTAATTATTAAACGGGGTACATGGACCGTCTTCGGGTTGAAAGTAAACAAGTAGGTTGAGATATCTGACCCGTTTATATATACAGGTTGGTGTCAGGTTGAACGTTTCTGACCCACATACCTGCGAACCCGAACCAACCTTAATTGCCACCCCTACCCCTAACCATAACAATTAAGGGCTAAAATCTCCAGGTTCAGAGAATGTTGCATTGATGACATATATGCATCATACAACTTATACAAGGTTTTCTTCTATACTTCTATTTATAATAAAAAACATAGATCTTTCTTTAATGAACATTACAATTGAATCATTAAATTAATTCAAGATAGGTTATGATAGAGATCAAATACTTATGTTTTATGAGTTAGAAATAATACCTAACGCCAGCATCACCAACAATTCCGATGGCCATTCCGGCAGAAAGACCGGCAAGACCACAAGCCAAACCAGATGAAAGGTGGGCATAGCCATCAAACAGATAATAAGATTTTGCCTTAGGGTTAATTCCAGTACTAATAATAACAGCAATAATTAAACCGTAAATACCAAGCACACCAGCCATAACAACCGGAACGATTGATTTCATCACCAATTCAGGCCTCATCACTCCCATCGACGCCACACCGACACCACTCTTTGCTGTTCCATAGGCAGCACCCATACCTGTACACACAATCAATCAGAAAACTCAAAATTGTTCTCCAGATCCGTAATTATTACATCGGCTATAACAAACGATTAGAGCATCACAAAATTATCCTGAAACAAACTATGATTTGGTCATCTGATTCGCAGTTTAACGAAATAAAAGGACTGGATTTCAGATCTATATGCTCGTAAATTAAGAAATCAATGAAGTTAGGCTAAATGAGGTACATGAGAATACGAGGGCAGCAGCGGCGCCGAGGAATCCAAAGAAAGGTGCAGTTTCATCCCCGCTAAATGTTGAACCCGCCATTGTTGCTGGAAATTGAGAGTGAAATTGATAGAATTTGGGATCGGAGATGTGATAACAGAGTTGAATTTCTTCTCTCGCTAATCTCGATGTTTTGGTTGTTTTGTGCGTTGTTCCTCTCACCTTCTAACACTTGTCGTCCATGTATGAAGATCACGTCGTTTGGATCTATTAGATTTTTTATATGCTTATTCTTAAATAATCTATTTTTATATTCTTTCTGGTTTACTTATATTTACTTTTTGGTTATATTTTTTTGTCATTTATTCGTGCAACATTTGGAATACTATAATTCACCATTGTAAAATTAGAGATTTTTTCGGCGTAAAAACTTTTTTTCTGCTCTTATTTATATGTAAATGTGTGCATAATCTATGTACAAAAAATATTATCAACCATTAAGGATATCTGAATGACCACTTAAAGATCACATATTCAATTTTTTTTAAGTAAATACTTATCAGATAGTTAATACTCTATAAAAAGAATATCTACGAATAATTATCGTCATAAGTTTATCGCAAGGATTTACATGATTTCTCATTTATTTTAATTAATTTAATGTGTGAAGTGATTAACCTTCAATTTGTTAAGACAACCAGTCAACACTACTACATCAAAATTGTTGTTACATCAGATATCACATAAACAACCACATTAGACCCTCACCAAATCAAAAAACTTCCCTCACATCCGAGATGTCAGTTCTTGAAGAGAAGCCTCAATTGATTTTGTAGCGTCAAGCCACTCAAGTTAGAGGAGCAGTTTTCCACTCTTAACCGCGGGGAGATCATTCCCACAAACCCCAATGGACGTGAGAATGAGTGTTTTCATACCACTAATAGGGCATGTGTCTTGTTAGTGTTTTTACCCAAAGTTGATAGCCTAGTAAGTCATGTTTGAGAGTACTTATCAAAACTACTTATTGGCTTCTTGAAATGGAGAAAAACATAAGTACTTTTCTCTTTCTCAAGAAGCTAATATCATCTTTTAACCAGCAATCTATAACAAGGTATTTACTCAGAAACGAGCGTGCCAACTACCAGGGCCGGCAAATACAGACTAAAACGAAATCCAAACAAAGGACGGCCCGAAACGTAAATAAAACTAGAGCCTGTTTTTAACTACATAACGCTAATTAAACTTGCAAAGCCAACTGAGGCTCCTTCATTCGGTTTTTTAGCTTGATAGTAAGAAGAAGAAGAATGCATGGTCTATCCAATATAACTTCATTTTTAAACTTGAGAACAAGAAACTATTGCGGGACCTTGGATTAGAAAATAAGTGCTGAGATTGAATGTAATTACATGTGAATCGAATACCACATGTGGACTTTTTATTCTCAATTTTTTTTTTTCTTTTTTTTTGAGTTATGAAATAGCTTGCCTTACAAGGAGAAATAATTTATAAAATGTAGTTCTAATGTTTGAATCTAAATTCACTAATATTATAATCAATACAATACCGCCTTAGGGAACCAACAGCATCAATTATCAGAACCAAAACTATTTTACACTTTGCTATATAAATCAACCTGCAGCCGAGAGTCTGCCCCTGATGTTGAGTACTTGGTTATTATGTACACAAAAGTATGCATAAAGTACAACTAGGACGGAATCTTTTCACTTATGGTCCAAACGGACTTTACAAAACCAGCTCACAAAGTCACTAACAAAGAAAGGGGAAAATAGCATACCGATTACGAGGGTAATCGTCGAATTTATGCATGTACCATCTCTGTGTTTCTCTTGCTGCAAAAACAAGATTTGTCACCTGCACCATTAAACAGGGGTAAGTTTTGAACTTATTGTCGGATTTCAGGGTCAAGTTTTGACAATTTAAATGGAAAAAAAAAAATTATTATACCACAAATACAAAAAGCAACCATAATGAGAGATCTGCACCACCACTAGCCACCAAAAGACCACCATAGATCACCTACATCATCACCCGTTTATACAAAAGGATTAATTTAAATCCATTTAAAAAAAAATTAAAAACGAATAAAACTTACAATTTCAGCTGAGTAGTGTGGAGATGAAACGTATTCAAACCAATCGCCATAAGGAATCACATATTCCTCCAACTTTTTGGTTTTCTCTCTTAAGGAACCCTAATTATTAATTCAACACAAAGAAGCTTAATTTACACCTATTTACTTTGAAAACAATTTATTTGGGTTCAAAAACAAGTTTTTAATTTATTTAGAAGAATTAAAAGTGGACTTACAAGAATTTTATGACAACGAAATTGATGAACCCAACCCCAAAAGAATATAGCTGCACCAATCCATGCATACCATTTAAACCTCAAAAAAGGTGTCACAAACATCCAAATATTAAACTCGGGTCTAGCCACACGGTCTTTTCCTATCACAATAAATTCTGCTACTAAATTCTTCACAAAATCAAACACTTGAGGTGCAAAAGTACAACATAGAGACAAAGGAGCTGCTGTGTAGAAAAATAGACCAGCAATATAACCGAAAATGTGCATTCGAGCAGATGGACTGTAGTTAAAAACATAAATTGTTTCATAAAAGCGTCTTATAACTTGAGCTTCCATTAGTAAAAGTAGAAAAACAGATAACCAAACATTGTATACGTGTTCTCTTGTTGACTCACTGGTTATAGTAGAAAAAAGGTCTTGTTCAATAAGTGATGGTAACCTCTTTATTGCATAAAACCACACTGCAACAAGCAAAATTGTTGTCCAGAAAATGGCTACCACGTAAAAGTGAAAGAAAAATCTTTGAGGAACTGCTAATTTCTGAAATAAACACACATTAATGAATAAAAGGTGAGCTATTTTTCATGACAATTGTTATAAGCATAAGAGCAGTATCACGAATGTAGTATAACTTACAGTGTTGGATTGTAAAATCTTGCCTCTTTTAGCAAACCCTAACAGAGCTCTGCGAAACCAACCCAGACCTGGTAATGGTAAGCAAGCTATAAGAATTGGTAAAGTAGCAGCAATCCATGCTATTCGTAGTAGTGATACAAGCTCCAGCCCAAGCTCTTCCATTCTTCAGACAAAAAGGTGAGTTATTGAGCTAATATTAATGCCTTAAGGAACAAATTGTTTTTCCAATAATGAATCGTATGAATGACATAAACATGTAAGAATCAAATGAAATTGGACGAAAAGGAACAATAACAAGCACGAATTTCAAACATGTGCATGACCTAGATTTCAACAATCAGATGAATGAGAGAAATTAGTGAGATTGCATGAACTGGAATGTTTGATTTCTGAAGTGATTGTGATAAGTTTAAAGGATAAGAACAGAGAATACCTGAGATACAGAACTTTTGACATTATCATTGTTGATCGGAAAGGTCTAAGTTCATTTCAATTTGATAAAAAAACTTCTTCTTCGCCCGTAAGCGAATCCCTAATCCGAATCACTAATGATTGACCGGAAACCTGAATTGTACTGGATTAACTTTGATCTCGATAATAATGGCTGAAACGAACAACTATGTCCTTCGAGATTTGTATTGCAACAAAATCAAGTTCTAATTGCGATTGTAGAAGACGTTAGTCAGTGCCGCAATGACCCTACTCCGGAGACCGGACGGCGGTTTCCACCGTTTCAAGCGCTAAACGATAAATTAATTCAACAAATTATAGTACTACTACTACCCATTGTGAAATACTCCCTCCGTCCCTAAATAAAGTTCTCATTTCTACCTTCAAGTTTTGTCCCTAAATAAAGTTCTCATTTCACAAACATAAAGGGTCCACTTAATATAATAATATTATTTATCAATACTTTCACCACTAACTATCTCTTTAAAACACTTTCTCTCTCCAATCAAACCTTATATTTTAATCAAAAGTAATACCAAATACCCCACCACTAACTATCTCCTAAAATATTGTGCCCAACACAAATGGGAACTTTATTTAGGGACGGAGGGAGTATTTGGAGTTTGGTAAAAAGATTAAATTAAAGGTTAAGATAAATTAAAATTAGTGACCTTTTAGGCATATAATAAAGTCAATAAATAATCTAAGGGTGTGCTTGGTTTATACTTTCTCTGAATTAAAATAAGTGTTACATTTTTCATAAATAAGTGATTCAAAATAAGTGATATATTTTGAAAAATTACCTTATTTGGCAAAAAAAAATAGTCGGATCCACACCCACTAACTATCTACTTTAACAAAGTGAAATGACTCATTTACCCTTACTTTTTACTTTTAAACATCATTAACCCCATTGTATTCAAAATGTGTGGGACCCATTATCTACTAACCATTTAATTAATCTAATTTAACCATCATTATAATATTTTGCCTCAAAAACCGTGAACCCAAAATGTAGCGCTTATTTTGAATCGGAGGAAGTATTAAGGAAAGAGAATGAGAAAGGCAAAGGGAATGATGAGGAATAATAATGGTTATTAACATTGGATAAATTTCATTCCCCCCCCCCCCCCCCCCCCCCTCCCTCAATTTAGTGGGTAATGACCCATTGCTCACTTCTAAGTAATGATTAATTTCATTATATCTAACCAAGCCCATTTGTTCATTACCTTACCAATTCCTTAGTACCCATAACCCTTAACCAAGCACATCCTAAAACTTTCCAATAGAATATATTTTATTGTAGCTTCATCAATGATTATTACACTAATTTTAGAAGTTTCGGATGAATTTAATATATCTTATTGTGTGTCTTTGGGGCACACATTAGAAAGACTCAATTAAAATATATAGTTAGTAGATAATGCATTATACTTTTTTTAATAAAAGGATAGTAATAATGTTTAAAAATAAAAACTAATATATCGCTAATCTATCAACACTGACCACTACGCAAGTACGCATAATCTAATAACTAGTTCAGTTATGTATTTCCATTTTATTGTTATTCCATCATATATAATTGTTAGGAATATTATTATTAATATTTATTAAAGATTTGATATGTCAAAACTATTAAACTACAAGGACATAAGTCGATGATATGAAGTTCAAGATTCAAATAAAGATTTAGGAGATAATCATTAATGTAAAAAGATATAGTATATATTTATTTGTTTAAAAGATTTAGTTATTATCTTTTCCTTGTAAGTCTTGGGTTTTCTATTATATAAAGAAACCTAATGACATAGAATTAGATGTTCTTGGAACCCACGTTTTAACGTGTTTTGTGTGTAAAACCTAAGCCTCAAGATCGTTTGATCCTGTTTAACGAAGAACCGTTCTATGTATTTATATATAGAATTGAGGCTTTTAATGATGAAAACTTGTTTGGCTATACATATATGTTCAACTAATTCCGCAATTTTGTTATTTGTATATGCTTATTCCAGATCAAGAACTAACTATTCTTGAGCCTAAAGATCTATGTTTATATAGAGTTATTCAGAACTCAACAAGTGGTATCAGAGCGGGTGGCTCCAGATCTGGAATAAAACAAGGATCTATCAATGATTATGATCAGTCGAAGAGTAAAAACAACTATATTGATCAAATTAAATTCAACGTGGATCAAAAGCATCAAGCGAAAGATCGCAAAGCCAGGTTATGATTTACAATACAAAAGTTATTTATAAGTTTTAAAAAGAGTCATATATTCTTTCGGAAGTTTTGCAAAGTTCTTGAAAAAGGCTACATAAATATAATTAATTAAAGAAGCCATGCATTCTTGGATATATGTCGAATTAATATTTAAGAGGAATGAAGAAAAAGCCAGCGCGTGTATCAAGGGAATCTCTAATTAAAAGTCATTCATATAATCTTTTTATGGCCGTTCCATTCCTACTGATTTTTTCTACTGCTCCAATATTCAATTTTACTACTGCTCTATCAATGGCAGTAGTATATCATCTCAATGTTTCGATTACTACTGCTAATCGATTACTACTGGTAATATCATCGTTTACTACTGATCCTTTTCAATTACTACTGGGCAGTAGCAAAACAACAAATTCATTACTGATCCATGTTCGATTTTACTACTGCTGTTTCATGCCAACTTTACTACTGATCAGTAGTATGTCCCGATTACTACTGATCCGATGCTTAAATTTTACTACTGATCAACATTAGTAATAATTTCGATACTGATTTCTTATTTAAACGATACATCATACTTTGGAAAGCATGACACACACCATGCTCATTCCATACCACGGTTTATTGATCGTATCTGATAATAATGTGAAACGAATCACATTATTCACACACACAGGTTGAAGGCATGATGAAGATAAAGGAAAGTTTTTATTTGCTACATATTTGATCTTTATCAATTGATTACAGAAGATAATTGATTATATTTTATTTGAAGAAGAAGTGGAAAGTCTTACTACATAAGATGTTATGTATTGTTGTAACTGCAATTCAACCGAATCTTAACGAAAAGATCTGTTGAAGACTAAGATAAGCAAGTCCCTCATACAAGATATGACGTTGCTGATTACTATATTTAGACGGAATGTGATGCTTAGTTTGAGTTTCTACTTCAACTTCAAATAGAAGATAGTTGATTTTCAATGTAATTAATATAGCCTTGAAGAACACAAGAATGATATCACACTTTTAGGGGAAGAAAAAGTGTTGATCATTTAAGGGGAAGTTCAAGTTTCTCGGATTGATTTGATTATGTCAAAAAGGGGAAGAGACTTGAAGATTCCTAGCTAATTCTACAAGTTTTGTCAAATCAAATAGGGGAAGATTGTTAGGAATATTATTATTAATATTCATTAAAGATTTGATATGTCAAAACTATTAAACTACAAGGACCTAAGTCGATGATATGAAGTTCAAGATTCAAATAAAGATTTAGGAGATAATCATTAATGTAAAAAGATATAGTATATCTTTATTTGTTTAAAAGATTTAGTTATTATCTTTTCCTTGTAAGTCTTGGGTTTTCTAGTATATAAAGAAACATAATGACATAGAATTAGATGTTCTTGGAACCCACGTTTTAACGTGTTTTGTGTGTAAAACCTAAGCCTCAAGATCGTTTGATCCTGTTTAACGAAGAACCGTTCTATGTATTTATATATAGAATTGAGGCTTTTAATGATGAAAACTTGTTTAGCTATACATATATGTTCAACTAATTCCGCAATTTTGTTATCTGTATATGCTTATTCCAGATCAAGAACTAACTATTTTTGAGCCTAAAGATCTATGTTTATATAGAGTTATTCAGAACTCAACAATAATCATTCTTTAATATATAATCATTCTTTAATATCAATATTCCTAGGCTAGTATATATAGAGAGAGAGATCAAATGCTAGGTTCGACGGCCTATAATGGCACAATTGTAGACGAAGTTGTTACATTTCTTCTCATCAAGTTGGATCCAACGTGGAGTAGTCCCTTTGCTAGGAACCCATGAATATATTTCGACATGATTAGTCTTGCCTTGTGTTCTAGGACCACCAATGACCATCACATGATTCCCACATCCTCTAAACGCAATCCCCCACCCATCTTCACTTTTTGCCCTTTTTGGCAACTCTCCAATCTCATCCCACACCACCTTCTTCTTATCAAACTTCTTCACCACCATCGATGCACCACCACCACCACCAACCACCGCAGCATATAACTCATTATCAACAACTGCAAGCAGCGGCGGCGCCATTGAACCGCCACCGCCGCCGGGCGACATGCCCGGAATTGCTCTCCACTTCTTTGCCACAAAATCATACTCCTCCCCACATGAAAACTCCACGTGGTCACCACCACTGCCTCCGATTACATAAAATTTTCCATCCATAAAAACACCGGAACTCATCTTACGTGGCTTAAGTAGGGAATTAGGAAGTGTTTCCCACTTTCCCTTGTTGCTATCATAACACTCTACGGTATCCACGACCTCTCCTTTTGCATTAACACCGCCGGCAAATATTGCAATGTTGCCAAGACTTGCTGACCCAAATAAGCGTCGTGGTGTGTTCATTGGCTTACCGTTTGACCATGAATCGGTGAGTAGATTGCACTTGAAGATAATCTGACCTAATTCGTCATTTGCTAGAACTAATAGCTCACTTCCAACTCCCATGGACTCCTTGTCTAACTCTTGGAAGCGTGTGTCAGCTTGTATTTCGGGTAGATCAACCCAGTGCTTGCTATTTGGATTAAACCCTTGCCACTTCAATGGGTTGCAAGAAAAATAAACCCAATGCTGGTTTGAAACAGAAGAAGATCCACCCTCCGACATGTCGGTCTTCTTGATTTATATATATGGAACTTAATTTCTTTGACCACCTACAAGATTTCAACGGAAAACCCATGAATATGCGATATTAATTATTATCATAATTACTCAAGAAAAGACAACTAGAAATGTGTAATAATTATCATATGAAGAACAAAAATTTATTCAAGCATCCTTAGAGGAAGGGGTGTGGTGGCTTAAGCCAAATTGACACCTATGCGCCACCTATGCGCCACCTCATCATTTCACATTTCACATTCAAAACCCCAAATACCCCCTCTACCATCACTAACCAATAATATTCCTTTGGGACCCACTAAAATACCCATCACTCACAAAATACCCTTTAAAAAAAATTAAAATTCTTCTCTCTCATCCGTGAGTGGTCCGGCGAATGGACTCACTCACTTAACTCATGGTGTAGTGGCGAGCCCATGTGGCAATTTCAGTCCGGCGGAGGGTGGGGTTCTCGTGATGATACCCATCACTCTTATAGATAACAATTACTCCCTCCGTCCCACAAAAAAGTTCCCATTTCCCTAAAGCTTTTGTCCCACAAAAAAGTTCCCATTTCTCACATGTGGTGGGCTCCACACAATAAAATACTATTATTATTAAAAACCCCATCAATGATATCCACTAATTATCTTTCTCTCTCCAAACCAACCTTATATTATAATCAAAATAATACCAATGACCCCACCACTAACTATCACCTAAAATCTTGTGCCAAAAGGAAATGGGAACTTTTTTGTGGGACGGAGGGAGTATTAAGTAATTATATGTAACTTTCAATTTGTATTTTTTATTTTATATTGTACTTTTTATTTTATATAATAATTTATTTTTAAACTTCTAATTTGTAATTTTTATTTTATATTATATAACAAGAAAAACACAAATTAATAAAAAAATAATATTTAATTTTAAATAAGAAGATAAAAATAAGTAAAATTCATAACTATTTAAAAAAGTTTAAAAAGATAAAAGGTAACTTGAAAAAGATTTTAAAATAAAAAATATTTAAAATTTATATTTTAAAAACAAAAACAATCACCGTCTCATCGCTCAACTAATAAAAACCTACGTTTTATATCTGTCAATTTTTAGCTTCAAAAAGAATTGAGATATCAATGTAATTTATTATTCTTGAACGCGATTAATTTCAAGGCAAAAACATGCGGACTTTGATTATGGGTGTTTTTATTGTTGAGAGGGGTGCTTGAATACGATGAGTGGATGACTCATGAAGAACACGTAATAATAAAAGGTTTCCAGTCTAGTGGTATTGGTGAAAACATAAGGTGTTGTCTATGAATTATTGGCCATGGGTTCCCGTCGTGGACAACTGGTGGGGTTTATTCCCCGTATGTAGAGAGTTCAAATGAAGACATACTGCCCCTTGTGGATGTCACTGTATAAACTCGAACCACTAACTTATTAATTGGTTGTTCTGAAAAAACAAATGAAGAACACGTAGTAAGAAGTGTTGTCTAACATGCAATTATCTCTGTCCAAGAAACTAAATTAATTTATTTTGAAAATTTTACTCTCTCCTGGTTCCATAATAAAGTTTGTATTTTCCTTCAAATTTTTATCATAATTAAAATTCTAATTTTTGAAACTTGATGGTGTCTAGTGTCCACTTAATAGCAACCATGATAGAATAGTGACAAGTATTATACTAGAAGGGTCGAAATGGTAAAATAGACCAATACTAGTTCGGAATGGAAAATGAATAAATAGGGGTTGGAGAGTAATACAGAGGGATCGTGATATATTTTAGGGTTTGATTTTGGCTCTAGACATTGGCTTTAAGAGAGGCGTTTCTCGTTGGACTAATCTTCCAATTGTAATAGAATAGGGTTTATCTTTGTAATTCGTTTCTTCTAATTGTTATTTAAATTTCTCGATTCGTATCGAACCGTCTGTCAAACTTATGGTAAAAATTATACCTCAAAATTGAAGCTACGAAAACTTAAGGCTGCCACCAATGATTCAACAGAATTGTTGTGTTGCTAATTCAAGGACCAAACACCCTAATAATTATCCAAGTATTGTCACCTTTTTATACATGGACTAATACTTATCATTACACAAATACAAAAGACTAAGAGAGCACACACCGTGTATTCAATAAATAATAGATATTCAGTAATTAATTACCATCTAATGTAATATCCATTTTATTATTTATCCATTTAATATAATTAAAACAAATTTTACTAACTTAAAGGAGAAATCTAACTTTTCATTTAATTGTACATTAATTTCTAAATAATACTAAATATGTTATTTACAATAAATAAGTAAATATAATTCATGATTATTTATCTTTTCAGAAGATGTCTACCAATTTATTATTATAATAACAATAATTAATCAATATTTTCTACCTGAGATACTAATTTCGTGATTCCATAATATTGGCATGGTGTCATGAGTCGCAACACATCTTTGTAAGTGTTGTAATTAAGCGTGCTGAATTTATTGGATAAACATGCTAATACTTCGATAACTAATTAATAGAATATATATTTTGAGTTTTGATAATGACATTCCTTAGGGCTCTCATTATCAAAACTCATATATGTTTTATATTTCAATGAACAAATCTCAACCATTGATCAATAGGATCTAATGGTCAAGATTAATCACATATTTTATATATTGAGGGGTATTTTGGTCATTTTTTAAAAAATAAAAATATTTTTTTATTTTTAATTTTTTTATTTTTTATTTTAAATTTTTTATTATTTTATTATTTTATTATTTCTTATTATGAAGGGGTATTTTGGTCATTTGACACTTAAAAAAAATTCGATTTTTTTTATTTTTTATTTTAATTTTTTTAATTTTTTTATTATTTTTTATTTTTTTATAAATTTTTTTTATTAAAAAATAATATTTATTTGATAATTACGTGTATAACTTAATCGCATTAGTGTAAAATCACATGTGATTTTAGTGTAAAATCATGTTTTAATTAAATCACATGTGATTCACTATGCAATCACATGTGATTCACTATGCAATCACATTATATGTTATTAATGAAAAATTAATATTTTTTTAAAAAATAATTATAAATAAATAATTTTTTTTTAAAAAATTAAAAATTTTAAAATAAAAATTTTAAAATAAAAAATAAAAAATAAAAAATAAAAAAAAAATATTTTTTTTCAAAATGACCAAAATACCCCTCAATTAAAATTTAAAAAACTAAAAAAAATAAAAAAATTTAAAAAATTTAAAATAAAAAAAATAAAATAAAATTTTTTTTAGTGCCAACTGACCAAAATACCTCTCCATGTATAAAGAATGTGATTAATCTTGACCATTAGATCATATTGATCAATGGTTGAGATTTGTTCCTCGGGACTTTGTAAAAATCATGGACCTCCTTGAACGCAATTCTATATTTCCGAAAATCTTTTTCTACATATGTTTTAAACGAGGTTTAGTTACCCGGCATCGCTCGGGATTAAAAATTTTATTTTTTAAACTAAGATTTACTTTCAAATTTGAAAATAGGGTTTTTCCTAATGTATGCCCCGGCCATATATTAGTGCAATTAATGAAGTATTTTGTTTCCTAATATATTTTGAATAACATTAATTAACTTTAATTTTTACCATTTTAAAGGATGTAATAAATTCAATTCTAGGTTTATATGGAAATATAATGTTCATTCATTGCACCTAATGTATGCCCCTTGGACATACGTTAGAAAAACATATAAAAATAATACGTGTATATCGGGGTAATATCAAAATACTTGAATATATAAATTCATTTGATAATTAGTATAATATTATAATATTTTTCATCGTTTTACTTATTATTTAAAGATATCATTTTAGGTCGGTAACCATTCTTTTTATATATAGAGACAACCGGACCGCTAAACAGTTCCTCGAGGGTAACCCAAGGGGAAATATTATACTTCTTCCGTATCAAAATAAGTGACACAAATTGGCTTACATGTTTTTTGAGTTAAAAGATTAAAGTAGAGGTTAAAATAGATTAAAGTACATAGTTAGTGGAGAATGGGTCCCACTTTTCTTGAATAAAGTGATATTAATGAGTTTTAAAAGTAAAAGTAAGGGTATAAGGGTAATTTCACTTTATTAAAGTGGATAGTTAGTGGGAATGTGTCCCATTATTTTTACCAAATAAGGAAAGTTTTCAAAGTGTGTCACTTATTTTGATACACCCCAAAATGGAAAGTGTGTCATTTATTTTGATACGGAGGAAGTATACGAAATGCATGGATCAATTAAGTTAAAGTACTCAATTTTACCAATCAATCAAAATCTAATTACCATTTTCAAATACACCCTAGTCCCTACCCATGCCCCAAGCAGTCAACCATTTCTCCCACCGTTTTCTTCTCTATTTTGAAACATGATTAATTTGTCATTTATAAATAGTTAAGGGGCTATAAGGGCTTTTTGTGAAACTTCAAATAATCCCGTTCTGTTTGTACGGCGTTTTCACATTTTGTAATGAATAGTACATTCCCTATGGGAATTGTATTATATATAGAATAGAATATAGAATAGAATTTTAATACTTAACGGCTTTAATGAAAAAGTTTGCATAAGACAGTCTTTCCACTTTCGAGAAATCATATATATTGTTCACACGATCTTGTAGATGCAACAAGGAGCAAAATTTATTTAATGAGGTGATGAATGTGTTAAAAAGTTAAATGGGTAAAAGTATAATTATTATTTTAAAATTGCTATTTGTTGCACAAATCATAGGTGTGGTCAACAAACACATGATTTTCCATAATAATAATTAGTAGGTTTTACTTCGTGCAATTCACGAGAGATTTACGTATACGACCCAATATATTATTTACCGATAATATTAATTATTAAAAATATTATTTATTAAAAGAAGTCAAATATTTAATGTTTAATTGTAAGTAGCAAAATACATATCTTTACGAAATGCATTAGTTATGAACATTTAAAAGATAATATTTTATAAGTGAAGAGAAAAATATCAACAATAAAAAGAACTAGCAAAATAGAGTTAACAAAAACAACATATTTTTTAAGTTATATATGTGATAATACTATCTCCGTATCATAATAGGTATTACATTTAAATTTCATACTCAAGTTCAAATATGCATGTTACACAATTCATCTGACTATTCCAAACATTAGAACGGCCTCTAGCAACAACCAGTTAGAACTAACTTAAAAGATAAAAAGGTACCTAAAAAGTCAACTGTCATAAAAAGGCGCGAAAATAAATTCTCCGTAAACCATAACTTTAACATGGATATCTCAATTCTCTGAAATCCGTGCAGTAGTTCATCGTCAACGATATAGAGAGAGAAACACACCTTGCCGGCTATCCATCTTCGTCCATTCCGTCACCATTTGGCGGAGAAACTCTAGCTATCTTGTACCAGTCGGCTGTCGTTTCATATCAATACAATTATTCGGTAAACTATTTATACTGTCTATGATGGTTCCTTTATTATTCAGAATTTTTTATGTGAGCTGTTGATAGTAACTTCTCATTTCTGTAGGATAGGGTTATAATTTGAATTTTTATTTAGTAATGAGGAATTTCTTTCATATCTAGTGTATTGTTTTAGGGTTTGCTTATGTGATCGTCGCATTCATCTGATGTTCCTAGGGTTTTTAGTGTTAGGATTTGGGGAAAAACAATTTGGAATGAGTGAAACAGAGGAAGGTATCCGAAGAGTAAAATCTTCGTTCGGTGCTTCACAATCAACAATCCCTAAAATACAGTCACACGTTCCTTTCAATCTTCATGACATAAATCAACACTCCAACTCAGCCCAATTTCATGCTCAAATCTGCAATTTTCTCCAGAATTTAATGTTGAAAATAGCTGTAAAAGAATCGGAATCCCTCATCCACAAAGCCCAATCCCTATAACCCGTAGTCCAATTTCTGGGCCCGCCTCTGATCAAGCGGTTGTTGATGTCAGCCTTCTACCTTGTAAGACACACAGGCGGTCAAACAGCGATATTCCATTCGGGTTTTCAACTATCTTGCAGTCATCTCCACCGTTGATTCCATCAAGAGGTTCTAATGGCTTCAACAATCCATGGTCAAAGCTGGTCAAACGAGAATCAAATTGGGAGAAAATTGGTTGTGAAAATGTAAACAAAGATGAAGGAACGGGAGAGAAAAAATCTGAAGGTGAGGTGGTTGATGATATGCTTTCTTCATATATAAACTTAAACAATCTCGGTACAAATTGTGGTGATAACAGTGATAATGAAGCTACAAGTAGTATAATTGGAAATAACAATATGCAAATATCGGGAAATTTTTGTCCAATTTCCGATAATAAAAAAGAAGGAATTAAAAGGAGTGTAGGTGGAGATATTGCTCCAACAAATAGGCATTATCGAAGTGTTTCTATGGACAGTGTTATTGGAAATATGAACTTCGTTGATGAATCGATTAAATTACTCCCTTCTCCCCGAGGGCAAATTGGTAAATTAGCAGCGAGTGATTCAATTGATGCGAATTTAGAGACGTTTAAGTTGGAGTTTGGAAACGGTGTGTTTAATGAGGCTGAGATTAAGAAAATTATGGCTAATGAGAATCTTGCTGAGATGGCTTTAGCTGATCCAAAGAGAGTTAAAAGGTGTGTTACTTTTTTAATTTCTTAATTATTTTAAAATTATTTATTTGCTTAAAAAAATTTGTTGTTTCCTTAGGATTTTGGCTAACCGATTGTCAGCTGCTCGATCTAAAGAACGTAAAATGCGTTACATCACAGAACTGGAAATCGAGGTTCAAACTTTACAGACTGAAGTAACATCGTTGTCTGCTCAGCTTACGTTATTGCAGGTGTGAGCCATTTTTTTAAACACTTTTTTTTATATTATTTTTATATATATTTTGTTTACTTGCTTTCCAGAGAGATTCGAGTAACTTAACAAGTCAAAATAATGAGCTAAAGTTTCGTCTGCAAGCAATGGAACAACAGGCCCAACTTCGAGATGGTATAACTTAAATTATGCATTTAAACTTTAAAGCATGTATATATAAGCACAACATCAATTGGTTATTTTATTTTTTTAATTGACTATTTATAGCTTTAAATGATACTTTAACCGCTGAGGTACAACGTTTGAAGATGATGAGGATGGAGTTAAGTGGAGATGCTGCTAATTTTGCGCAGTTATCAATCAATCCACAAATGTTTCAGTTACATCATCAACAACAAATGGTGGTGCAACAGCTACACACGAGTAGAATAAATAGGTCAACTGGGTCATGATTATAGTTATCGTTATATTAGCAGTTATATGGTGTTACAAGTTTCTTTTATTCGTTTGTTCTTTACATCTCTTGGAAGAGGTCAACCTAGGTGGTGGTTAGAATTAGAGGTGCCAAATAAGCATTTTTTTGTATGACTTGGTTGGGTTGGATTGGCCTGAAAAACTTTCTTGTGTATTTCTTTTATTTTTGATAAATAAATAATGTAATAAACATTAAAAAGTAATATCATTGCAATAATAAGTTAAATAATTGAATGAGACAATTTAGAAGTTTGTTCATGCTTCTTTGACAAGATTTATTTGACATGTTCCCATTCTTGTAACAATTACGTAACAATGGCTTTGTTTGTCAATTTGCTATTACAACTTTACAAGTACAAATCAAACATCATTTATTTTTAATTTCATCCATCAAATTCTATGGGGGTTAATGAACCCAGGACCCTGTAGCAACCGTATTATTTTGAAAAAGTTAAGTTTGGGCGTTGTTTATGTATTTATTTATTAAAGTTAATTTACTACATAATTATTAATTATTAGCTACTAAACTTTTTAAAGATATGTACTTAGAAATATTGTAAAGGGAAAAGCTTTTGGAAAAGGTTAACCATTGGAGATGTAATTTATGAAAAAGTTTTTGGTTAGTGGATTGTTGATATGGCAAAACTAATAAACTTTTGTAAGGTTAACCATTGGGGATGCTCTTAGGTCACATATGTGACCTACAACCGTTAAATAACAGTTTTTTTTTCTTTCTTTGAAATTTGTGAATTCATGGTGCATTTAACTATATTTTATATTTTTTTAATATTTTCTAACTAAATAAATAATATCCACATCATCATTTTGTTACCGGTTGGGTACATATTTAGTTGCTAGTAAAATAGATAATTTATTTATAAGTGCAATGACAATAATTAAAAAAAAAAATGTAATGATCAAAGTTAAATTTCTTTTTTTAGAAAATATAGAAACTAAAATAAATTAGCACCCATATGCCTAAAACTTCTCGGTTCTCCCAACAATGAAAAGTTCCAAAACTCGTCAATAAAATCACATCACCATTTTCTTTACTGACAAGGTACAGATGAATTCATACTAACAACAACTCATCATTAAACCCTCTCCCCTTCAAACCCACACGTACAGAGTGCCTACCAATGAGTTTAAGAACTATAGTTATGAATAATAATAATGTACTATTGCTAAAGTTTATCTACTTGAGATGGTTATTGAAATTCGAGGTTAAATTTTTTATGACTTACACTTAATTTAAGCATCCATCTTTTCTTAACTATTGGTTAGTAAAATCCTAAAAAATTATTCAAATCATTTTTTTCTTAGACTTCTCTCAACTGTAACACGTTTTCTAACTCATCAACCCTATCACCCTTTTTCCTACCGACAAAAAACTAAGTTTGAGGATTACAAGATTCTTGGAGTCATACTCGATCATTAACCTCTCAATTAACGCAAAAACACAAGTATTCGTAGTATGTATAAAGATTCATATATTGCTTAGATCATAAGAAAACAAAAGATATATGAAGATTAGTCTAAAAAAGCCGGATTATCTTTAAGAAAACTCATATCAAACATAAAAAACTACCAAAAATGTAAAACCCGATACCAAAACTAGACCGGAACTTTATGATCTTTACCCCCCTGAAGCCACCCTGCATCAACAGATTCAATACTTCCATTCAATCCATCATCAACAAAATCACCAACACTCTTCACTTTACCATTCGGTTCCACCGGATACTTGCCCGAAAAACACGCATAGCAAAAATTACCCGATTTCTCACCCAACATTTTCTTCAAACTATCAAAACCAAGAAACGCAAGTGAATCCGACCCTATAAACTCCCTAATTTCCTCAACACTCATTTTATTCGATATCAATTCCTCTGAATTCGGTGTATCAACACCATAATAACACGAAGCTATAATCGGTGGACTAGCAATTCTCATATGAACTTCTTTAGCTCCCGCTTCTTTCAACAATCTAACAATTTTGGAAGAAGTTGTCCCTCTCACAATCGAATCATCAACCACCACAACCCGTTTTCCCTCCAAAACCGCCCGAACCGGAGAAAGCTTGAGCTTTACGCCAAAATCCCTAATACTTTGTGATGGTTCGATAAACGTCCTACCAACATAATGTGACCTAATTAAACCTTGCTGAAACGGGACTCTGGATTTAGCGGCGTAACCGAGTGCCGCCACCACGCCGGAATCCGGCACCGCGATCACCACGTCACAGTCCACCGGAGCTTCTGTGGCTAAAATTTCACCGAATTTCCGGCGTGATTCGTACACGGACATCCCGAAAACTATTGAATTCGGTAATGAGAAGTAAATGTGTTCGAAAATGCAGGATTTTGGTTCTAGGTGTGGGATTAAACAGAGAGATTGAATACCGTCTTTATCTATGACTAAAACTTCACCTGGGTTGACTTCTCGTTCGTATGTTGCTTCGATTAAATCTAGGGCACAAGTTTCTGAAGCGAAAACGATTGCACCGTTGCTTCTTCTACCCATTACTAATGGCCGGAATCCGAATGGGTCTCGAACAGCAACTAATTTATCTTCAGTTATAAACACCATTGAATAAGCTCCTTCAAGTTTTTCACAAGCTTCAACGATTCTTAAGAAAAAGGGTCTTTGTTTAGATGTTGCAATCAGATGTAAAACGACTTCAGTATCAGAAGTGGTACCAAAAATGGAACCTTTTTCTTCAAGTTCATGTCTTAGGGTTTGATAATTTACCACGTTGCCATTGTGGGCGACACCCACGCGGCCGAATCGGTAGCCGGCGACGAAGGGTTGGACGTTTTTGAGCATGGATTGCCCAGCGGTGGAGTAACGGACGTGGCCGATTGCGTTGTCGCCGGGGAGTTGGTCGAGTTTGGATTCGTTGAAGACTTCAGAGACAAGTCCCACACCAGTGATTGATTTGAGGACGCCGTCCGCGGTGGCGGTGACGATTCCGGCCCCTTCTTGGCCGCGGTGTTGGAGTGCGTGGAGAGCTAGGTAGCAGAGACGGGAGGCTTCCGGGTCGCCGTAGATTCCAACAACGCCGCACTCTTCTCGGGGTTTATCGTCTCCGTCGCCAACATCATTCAAACCTGAATTTTGACGACTTGGGTGTGATTCGAATGATGAGATTACGTCGGATATTGGGTTTTTTGAGGATGTTTTGAGGAGACTTTTTTGGGTTCTTGACGAATGGAATGGAGTGAAAGACAGCGTTTGGGAAGGATGATTTTCGACAGATTTAGACGTTGGAAAGAGGCGAGTGGCGGTGGAGGAGGTGGCTGTGGCGGACGAAACGGCGGTAGCAGCGGCGGCCATCTTTGAACGAGTAAAGGGAAACGGAGGTGGCTGTGTTTTTCAGGGTTTATTGTTGACTTTATTGTGTCAAACTGTCTATGCCATATTTTTGGAGAAAGAAATCCTCTCCTACTAATTTTGAAATAAATGATATTTTTCCCATATAAAGAAAACGTTGTGAAAATATTCAAAAACATTTTCTAGCTCTACTATATGCCGGGTTGCCAAAGGTGGCCACTTGCCGAAGGAAGGATATCTTGGCCATAAGTATTTGGTTGAAAGAATCATCTCTTGTCTTCGGTTTTACGACGGAAAGAGTTAAATATGTGAGGTTCACTTAAATAAAAGAGGTATGAGTATTTGAGCCAAAAAGCTGAAGCAAACTGAAAACCAACTGAAACCTAACTGAATAGATACTGAAAATATGCAACGGGTTCGGTTTCTAAAAATTAGTCATTTTTTGTTTCGGTTTTAGTGGTTTCTGTTCGGTCATCATAAAAGGATGGTCATTCGGGCTAAAACAAATTGAACCAAATCGAACCAAACCAAAAACAAGTAATTGAAGGGTTTCACTACGCACCATGCGACTGATCAACCACTTGGGTCGACCTCCTAGTGTACTTGGTTCGAACCTTGCTGACCAAGAACATGAACTTGTTCTTGACCAGTTAAAACCAACTAGCTGATTTAATCCCTAAATGCGGAACTGGGATTAAACCTAATCCTTAAACCCAAAAGGATTGGGATGTTGGAGTTCTAGATTAGGTTAACAAGAAAGAAACCTTGTACGAAGAACTCGAACACACACATTGCTTGTGTGGTTCGTTCGACCATCAACCGAAGAACCCTAGGGTTCTTTGGTCGAATTCGTCCAAGAGGGGAGAAGGGAGAAAAGTGTTTCCCAAAACATACCTTGTTGATTGCTTAAGATAAGTCCACTGATGATGAACAAATCGAGCGATCTTCTAGTTGATCTAAGCAATGAACTTGGATCTTCAAGACTTGAAGAACACGAAGAACGAAGAACACCAAGTGGTGGTGTCTTAGGGTTCGGCCGGAATCTCCCAAGAGAGGAGGAGAGATTTCGTGTAAGTGTATCAAGGGAATAAGGGTTACCCTAAGCCTCTTATTTATATACGAATAAGTTACGATTAGAACCCTTCTAGTTTAATTAATATTATATCTTTAATTAAACTTCATTTTTAACGTTCCCATCCCTTATAGTTTAACTGGTTTATTATTGTTGCACTTAACTATTAAATGTCTAGTATTAATACACTAATAATTCGGTACCCATATACACGAATTACATACTTGTATTTATATTTCAATAATTAATTATATAATAACCTTTATATAATTTATACAACAATATTATCCAATTACTATATGATTTAATAGCTTTAAATCATATCATGGATAATCTATAATTAACACATTGTATATTTACTCAACTAGTAAATGTACAACTACATGTATTAATTAGTTAGTTAAACTAATATAGTAATAAGTTAAACTTAACTTAATACTGAACTGATTCATAATGACTATTATGAATCATTCTTCTTCGTAGTATCATTGCTTATCTTGCTCGTATTACATGCACTCACCGGTGTGACCCTTAAGTGTATCGTAGGCATGGATGTATCATCATAGGTTGACCAACTGTGCACATAAATCCTTCAGACTCCCACTTGTGCAAGTTTGTAACCTTTGTCTTAATGATACGAGCTACAGTGGCCTTCTAGATGGGCATGTAGGTAACCAACCCCATAAAAACAGCTTACGTAACCCATGTATAGTTTATGAAAAACTCTTTAATAGCGTCTCCTAGTAAAGAACATTTTGTCATTACTTCTTGGGCAAATATGTTAGGCTTATCCCTTGCAGCACGATATTTGTGATAACGAATACGAGCATGGTAGAAATTATCAACTCCTGTATTCGAAATCATTTTATGACTTCTTGATTCAAACTGCTGTGATAAGCGACAAAGAACAAATCAGTTCGTTTGGGCACCGCCGTGCACTTGTCAGTTTCTCATCATGTCAAAGGACTTATAAATATCTCTCCTAAAAAGGAGGTGCAATTACCATCTTGTTATATTTCGATTTAAAATACAACTTCCTTTGTACCCAATATCGCCTCGTATGATAAACGTATTTCAGAATTATCTAAGTTGAACCAAAGCACATTAGTCATTGTATCCTAAACCAAATACCTCAGGCTTAAGGACAATCCTAGTGAACAATACTTTTGAACTTTTCAACCACAAAGTATTGTCACGGTGGTCAATCCAATATTCGTTGAGCCTCCAACAGAATATCACCGATATTTGGTTTACACAAAACTTGTGTAGCTATCTTCGAAGAACTTCGAATCTACCACCAAATACCGCGATGACGTTAACTTCCCATCGAGGTTCCCACCAAGACGAGTAGTCACGGATTTTTGTATCTTTTTGAATAAATAGACTTTTATTCATGGATGATGTAAAACATACAAAGTCTGAATAAAAATGATACTAACTCATGTACTATTCCTCACTGGACGTAGATACTGAATTATTATTGGATCATTACTTATTCCTTTCGTTCGTGTTGATTACTTAATGATTCTTACAAACTTAATTGTAACTTTATCACTAAACTAATCATTTCTATTAAATTAAAGACATAAGACGAGTATTTAGGAATACTATTACTTTTGCCTTTGCTAGATATTGTTCTTGCAACAATCTAGAACATATTCTAGTCTTGCCTTTTATGCAATTCGGTAAACATAGGAGGATTGAAAATTAACTCCTTAGTTTCTTGAATTCATAAAATTATCCTTGCAACTAAAGCCTCTTTTAGTTACTTGATTTGTAGATATTCTTACTAGTTAAAGAAATTTCCTTAAATGATTGTGTTATCCACTGAAGTGTTAACAACCTATTAGATATGCAATAATTAATCACATGACTTGTGATCACGATATTAGGTTTGCAATAATCTAATCAACGATCATTTATTATTTTTCTTAACTCTTTGGCTAACGACTTGGTAAAACCTTGTTGTCAATGTCTTGCTAACTTACTAAATTCATCAACGTCTTTAATGAATTATGTTAGTCTTAGCTCCCACTTACTTTTATGGAATTTAAGCATCTCTTAAACTACTACTTTGACCTAGTCAATAACTTGTAGTTTAATCTTTTAAGAATTCTATCAATAATTAAGATCATCCTTTGGATTTGCGAATATCCACTATTCATGTTTAGGGAATTATGATCTTTATTGATCACTGTATCTAACAAGTATGAAACACTTGAAATGATACTATCAATTCTTAAACACATTAGTATTCTTTTAAGAATCTTATTTAATGCCAAAGTCATTACTTGGATTTCTCAAATATCCACTATTCCTATAAGGGAATTATGACTTGATTAAACATTGTATTTATTACAAGTATAAGAGACTTGCAATAATACCCTTTAATTATTAGGTAATATAGTTTGTCCCTTTTAAGAGTTCATTTAATGTGTAAGTCATTTTACTTGGATTATACGAATATCCAATCATTCCTATTAGGGAATTATGACTTCATTAAATCCTTTACTACAAGTATAAAAGACTTGTAATAACACTCTTAAACTCTATCTTGATTATATCCAATACAATCATACTATATTAGTACTAATATTTTAAAACTTTCTATCATAAGTAATGACTATTACTTAAGATGTTTTAACTAAGTTCAATAACTCTTGAACCTTATGCTTCCATAAAACTCTTAAATACTTTCATTAGAAAAACTTTCTAATTACTAGCATTTAAATACCTTGAGCTATCAAGACATTATTTATACAACAATGAAACAAATATATATATTAACATGAAATATAAGTAAATCAAAACTTGACTTACAATCTAGTCATATACCTTGACTAGTGTAATTATCACACATGCACACAATATAATTCAACCATGGATTCGAAATTTAATTAAAACCAAAATAAAACTTGTTTTAACAAAAATAAAATTATCCAAACAATAAAGTAAAATTGTTTAAAACGAATCCACAAAATACTGAATTATAAAACTTGGTGCTCCTGGGATCATCACCATCTCATGCCGGTCACTATAACTTTCCATCTCCTCCTGCAATAAACGATTGCAAAAGTTAGATTACTCGTAACGTACTTTACAAGTATCTTAAAGTGATTAAGAAGTGTGGTTGTGTTACCTGAGGAACTTGCGTTTCCTCCACTACCACTTGCACCCTTTGGACAATTCCTTTTCCAATGCCCAGCCTCACCACACTAGAAGCACCGGTTCTCGGTCCTCGCAGTGTTAGACTTAACCTTCTTGACCTTTTGTTTGACACCTTTACCATTTGGCACTCCTTGGTTAGGATAGGTTTTACCCTTTCCTTTACCACCATGCCCTTTTCTCTTCTTCCAACCGCCACCGCCATTACCGATCATGAGAACGTCCTTAGATTTGGTCCCCAAACTCAACTCAGCTGTCTTGAGCATGGAATGTAGCTCATCAATGGATTTCTCCATATTATGCATGTTGCAGTTGACCACAAAAGACTTGTAGTCATCAGACAACGAGTTGAGTATAGTATCTGTTGCCATTTGCAACGGTATGGGGTGACCAAGTCTAGCGAGGTGATCCATGTGTCCTTTCATTTTCATGACGTGGGCGCTCAACGGCGTTCCTTTGACCATCTTGCAAGAGTTGAAGGCTCGATTGATGTCAAACCTCTCAGTGCGAGCTTGCTCTTGAAATGAATCCCTAAGTTGCTGGATCATCTCAAATGCAGGCACATCCATAAGTCCCGCTTGTAACTCAGGACTCATAGTGGCGAGCATCAGACAGCTCACATCGAGTTCATCACTAACATGCTTATCATAAGCTTGCCTCGTTTCAGCTCTGGCATTAACAGCAGTGGTGTTTGGTACTGCTCTCTCCAAGACATACCACTTTCTCTCATGCTTGAGCACAATACGAAGATTGCGCTCCCAGTTGAGAAAGTTTGACCCAGTCAACTTGTCCTTTTCGAGGATTGAGCGAAGTGAGAGATTGTTGGTACTTGTTGTCGCGATTGCGTTTGTTGCTGCCTTCTACAAATCAAACCCAGTTTAATTAGTAATCATCAATAAACATTCTCTAAAATATATTATAAACCCATAATTAATATTTTAGGCCTAGGATCCATATATCAAATTCTCGCCGCAAGGTTTGCGCACTTCCCGACGAGACATGTTATTTCTGGTTGGTAACATCCTTACCGATCGTATCAAGACTTGACACGATTCCTAGGGGTCATAGAATCTTTAGACTTATAACTTATTACAACTTTGTACAATCTAATTGTACATTTCTAAGTTAGTAATAAAGTCTAGTATGTTTATTCTACTCAAGTACTATTTGGGCCGGGACTCCCGATAACCACCAAAGTAGATCAGACCATCTAAGACAGTGCGATGCTCTGCGCGGGGACTCCCGATTATCACAGAACCTTACGCACCCTAACACTCGCAATGATTTGAATCCATATCTAAGGTTCTTTATCCTTACAATATGAATATCGTTTAAAAAGTGAGGTGTTCCATTAGGTGGATAGTACTTAGATCTAAGATTTTTTTGGGTTTGTTTAAGTTTTAAACTAAACTTAAACCTTTATTCCAATCTTAATCCTTGTTTAAAATGTGTGACTTGTGAATTGAAGGATTATACAAGACACCTTTTTTAAAACTTAAGAACTATTCTTTAAAACTTATAGTTTCAAGAATTTGCGCGTTTTTATATGTATACCTAAAACGAGGTGTACAAAACGTTTTACTAGGTTTTGTGAAAAACCTTATCTAGAATAAAACTTACTTGTTTTATCTTACTTGAAAAACTTATAAACTTATGTTAAATCTTTAAATTATTTTATGATCCATGAACTTGAAACATAAACCTAGTTTAACATACCTAGTTCTTCATATGTCTAATAATGAAATTAAACATTTGTTTTTACCTACTAGATTCGACCAAGACTTATGTCTTAACGACACACTTATAAACTTTGTGATTTTCTTGTGTAGCTCTCCTAGCTCCAACAACCATGATGGAACTTAAGCTAACACAATCACCGGTTTATACTTGGTGAAGCTAATAAACTTATTATATAAAGACTATATATAATAATTCTTAGTTTGTTTAAACCTTTCTTATATTTAACTTGAACTAGTTAAATATAGGTTCTTGTTATTTTTACTTGATCATTAATCTAGTATATTACATGACTTGTAAAATACTTATATTATACTTGTATAATTATCTAGTTATAATAACTTATAACTTTATACATCTTAATATATGATAATATATATAACTTTGTATATTTCTAGTTAATCGTATAATTTCAACTTGTACAATTTCTAGTTATAATGAAATCATAACTTTGTACTTTCTAGTTTTAATTATATTATAACTTATACAATAACTAATTATAATGTTATCTTTAAAGATCAAAATAACATTACCCTTTTTAATTGTTCCATTTTATCTTGCATTTAATGTAGTCGTATATATGTATATTTTATAGTAAACTTGTAACATTCTAATAAGAATATTACATCTAGTTTATACATATGTATTTTAACTTAATCTAATTAAAATACGTATAAACTTATTATATCTTTTAAAATTCAATTTTACATAATAATTAAAAATTCCGAAAATTTTAGTACATATATATAAATAATTAAATACACCTTGTTAATTTTTAAAACATAAAAATTAACATCCTCTTTATCAATTCCCTAAATTAATTAGATGAACCTTAATCTTGTTTTTTATCAATCAAAACTAGGGTTTTGACTTTCTTGATTAAAGACATTATTTTAGTTAAAAGATTAATTTTTAATCAATCCTATAAACAATAAACTTTGTTTAATTCTAAGATAAATTATAACTTTTAACAAATTTTTTTAAACTTTTTTAATTTAAACCTTATAGACAATAAAACTTTGTCTAAATTACTAGGTTTAAAGAACTAGTTAAATAAATCTATCAAAATAATAATTAAACTTATTAGACATAAACTTGTCTAATTAACTAGGTTTTAGATTATTATCCTAATTAATACTTTTAAACTATTAAACTTAAACTTGTTTAAACTTCTAGGGTTCTTTTAGGGTTTCGAAATTCTTAAGCCTAGGAAACGTTTCCACCAATTAAACTAGGCTAGTTTAATAAACTTGGTGTCCAAGTATCCTCTAGATTTCGAAAATCCTAAGGGATTAGGAAAGAATCCTTTTGATCAACTAAACAAATCTTGTTTAACATACTTGATCCTAGGGTTTTTTTCCTATGTCACGAAAATTCTAGGAAGTAAGGAAAGAATCCTTTTGATCAATTAAACATATCTTGTTTAACATACTTGATCCTAGGGTTCTTCCTAGTATTTCGAAAATTGCTAGGGTTCTTAGAAACCTTCTTGACCAATTAAACTTAGACTAGTTTAATATTCTTGGTCCTAGGGTTCTTCCCTTTTTCGAAAATTATGAAGAAGAAGAAAAAAAACACTTGAAACAAAAAAACTTAAAATTAAAGTAAACAAACAATCTTTGTTAATCTAGTCTAGATCTCTAAACCAACGCTCGGATACCACTGAAGGGTTTCACTACGCACCATGCGACTGATCAACCACTTGGGTCGACCTCCTAGTGTACTTGGTTCGAACCTTGCTGACCAAGAACATGAACTTGTTCTTGACCGGTTAAAACCAACTAGCTGATTTAATCCCTAAATGCAGAACTGGGATTAAACCTAATCCTTAAACCCTAAAGGATTGGGATTTTGGGGTTCTAGATTAGGTTAACAAGAAAGAAACCTTGTACGAAGAACTCGAACACACACATTGCTTGTGTGGTTCGTTCGACCATCAACTGAAGAACCCTAGGGTTCTTTGGTTGAATTCGTCCAAGAGGGGAGAAGGGAGAAAAGTGTTTCCCAAAACATACCTTGTTGATTGCTTAAGATAAGTCCACTGATGATGAACAAGTCGAGCGATCTTCTAGTTGATCTAAGCAATGAACTTGGATCTTCAAGACTTGAAGAACACGAAGAACGAAGAACACCAAGTGGTGGTGTCTTAGGGTTCGGCCGAAATCTCCCAAGAGAGGAGGAGAGATTCGTGTAAGTGTATCAAGGGAATAAGGGTTACCCTAAGCCTCTTATTTATATACAAATAAGTTACGCTTAGAACCCTTCTAGTTTAATTAATATTATATCTTTAATTAAACTTCCTTTTTAACGTTCCCATCCCTTATAGTTTAACTAGTTTATTATTGTTGCACTTAACTATTAAATGTCTAGTATTAATACACTAATAATTCGGTACCCATATACACGAATTACATACTTGTATTTATACTTTCAATAAGTAATTATATTATAACCTTTATATAATTTATACAACAATATTATCCAATTACTATATGATTTAATAGCTTTAAATCGTATCATGGATAATCTATAATTAACACATTGTATATTTACTCAACTAGTATATGTACAACTACTTGTATTAATTAGTTAGTTAAACTAATATAGTAATAAGTTAAACTTAACTTAATACTTAACTGATTCATAATGACTATTATGAATCATTCTTCTTCGTAGTATCATTGCTTATCTTGCTCGTATTACATGCACTCACCGGTGTGACCCTTAAGTGTTTCGTAGGCATGGGTGTATCATCATAGGTTGACCAACTGTGCACATAAATCCTTCAGTAATCAGTTCGGTTTCGGTTTTGAAAATTTATTATTTTCGGTTTCGGTTCTATCGATTTCGTTTCGGTTTCTGGACCAAGCTAACTTCTAAAGTAAAAGTATGTATTTTGTGTGTATTTTTATTTTATAATGTGTGGAGCAAAATAACTAAACTAAGAATCTTTATATATAATAAAAGAAAAGAATTTTGAATTCTTGCCATGTCACTCAATCCACATCATAAAACACATCATAATTCACAGCCACTTAGGATGCCATCTCATCTCATCACAAAACAAGGCACGATTTTAGTTACCAGATTCATAACACGTCTTTTTAATGACAACAGTGTTTCCTATGTTAATATGTATTAAAGATGTGAACAAAAAAACAAATTTCAAATTCATGGAAAGCTTACCATATTTTCCAATTACACATATGGTATGCTTTATAAGTTAAGACTATATATTAAATACAAGAAATTTAAAGAATTTGGTAAACAATAAAGGAAGGTTTTAAAGAATTCCGGTTACTCTCTCAATTGTTTTGTTCGTAAGTTCATAATTTCTGTCATTATGTGTCGGTGTTTCATATAGTATTTCTTATTCCATTGACATCAAAATTAGATAGATGTACAATCTCATCCTAATATGCAGGTAAAGCAAGTGAATTGCTAAACAATCACAGTTCGAGTTTGAATATGTAGATTGTGGTTAATTGATGTTTATATTCGCACCCACATTTCTATATAGAATTGATATGGCTATAAATTTTGTTAAAATGAGTTTTATAAGTTTGTAGGGTTTATAATGAAATTGAGGCTTTTGTTTGTGTGTAGCAATTGTAGATCATGATGGAAAGTCTACAAAATTGACGTTCAACTGAAAATGATCTTGACAAAGAACCAATGATTCTATGTGGACATATGAAGAATGCTACGTCATTAGTTGTGCATAAAATCGTCCCATAAATGATTTTGCCAAGCATTTATGATGGGTTGATTTTTAAGAGGACATGTGGGTTGGGTTTAGTGGTAAGATGGAAAGAGATGATAAAAATCAGATTAAATGTCTTGCTGCTGTTGATGCAGAACTTATGTCGTCATGATTTGACAATAAGTAAATGAAATTGTGAGTCTATCGGGTCAAAATGGACCAGACCAGATTGACTTAACAGGTCAATCATGTTGGCTTCCAGGCTGAGATAGCTGTATCTGAAGTTTTGCATTGCACAATGTGATATATTTTTCAGCTTAAACAGTTCAAACTTCAAAGGAACAATTTGGACTCAGATACCTATGAATTTGATGAATTTGAAGGTTAGATGAATTTGATGATGTGCTCACTGAATTTGCATCCCAAAACGTGTTTATAAAGTTGTTGCAAAACCGGTTGTGGAGGTGAGTGTTGTTGCACACTTCAAACTGAATTTGATATAAAATGAATTTGTTCACCACGTCAAACTGGTTGATGGTTAGATGATAATTAATATTGCACCAGATACTCGCAAACAAGAAAGATGTATTTCTTTAATGGATCTAATGGGTTATGTTGGTTTTAGTATGTTGCCTGGGTACTAATAAGTGTAGTTTATTTTTTAAATGTTGGATGGTACCATAGTGTTGGTTTTGCAGACAAAGGATTTATAATTTAACTTGTATATTTTTGCGTCATTGCAATTAGCAAAGGGATCAAGGTAAAATACGAGCTTGACAAAAAAAAACATGACTTATTAAGGCAAAAGACGAAGATTAGTGATGTAATGAGCTAACGGGTTGGATGTTTCCGTTCATGTTTTTTTAGGTTTATGGTGTTGTATATCGATCAGTTGTATACATTATACACTATACTTGTATACCTAACATGTTTTGACATGTTACTTGACTCATCCATTCAAATGCATTATAATAATTTTTTTAATACGTTTGTGAATATTAAATTTATAATTTCCATGGTTAAGGTTCTGAAAATTTCTGAAATTTTTTGAAAATATTTGCTTTTATGAATTTATTTCAATTGTATGAAAGTTTCAATTAATAAAGTTCTTCTTAGGAATTAGAATATTATAAAAAAATTTATAAGTAACCCGTGATTTATCACGGGTTATAGGCTATTGTATAATTATAAAAGTGTGTCTATTGAAATGTTAGTTAATATTACACTAATTTGACAACAATTAAAGTGTCAGTGTGTCACTAATCACAATAACTAAGAAGGAAGTAATAAAAGGAGGGATCCTTGTTCAAGATTTTAATTTAATAAAAGGCTAACCATGGGTTATTCGGTATGCTTTTTTTCAAATAGGGGCGCTCAGTAGTTGTCCTAGTTCACTTATAGGTCTGTAAACGAATCAAACGAATATGAATGGGGCTTGTTCATGTTCGTTTGTTAAGGAAAAATATGTTTGCGAACGGTTCGCGAACACTTATCGAACGAAATTTTATATTCGTGTTTATTTGTTAAGGAAAAAATATGTTCGCGAACGGTTCGTTAAAAAATAATATTTATTTGATAATTACATGTATTACTTAATCACATGTGATTGTATATTTAATCATATTTAATGTTTTAATTCAATCATATGTGATTCAGTATGCAATTACATTATATGTTATTAATGAAAATATTTTTTTTAAATATAATAAAAAATTATAATTCTAAAATTAAAAATTAAAAATTAATAAAATATATTTTATTTTTTAAAACGACCAAAATACCCTTCCATGTATAAAATATGTGAGACTATAAGTAACGCACGACCGGAATGCCAGTCGCGACCGACCACCTCACTTCCTCCGACGCGTCCCGCCCGTTGCCGCCCTCCCTCCCCGACGCGTCCCCTGTGCTGAGTGGTCGAGTAGACGACCGATGGTGAAGTGTTTGGTCGTCTTTTTCTTTACCCCTCTTTCTCCTTCTATGCCTAATATATATAATAAATATAATATATATAATTTATATTATATTATATATACAATAAATATTATATATAAATTAATAAAACTGAAAAAAAATAAAAAAAATTGGACGCCGATTCGGTCACCCGTTACGGGGGTTTGGTCGCTGTCTGGTCATGTGTTTGATCAGGAGAGAGAAAGCTGATGTGGCGCAGAGGTGGCAGGGGTGACCAAACTTTGTTTGGTCACCCATTACGGGTAGTCTGATTAATCTCGACCATTAGATCTTATTAATTAATGGTTGAGATTTGTTCATCGGGACTTCGTAAAAATGATATATCTGCTTGAACGCAACTCTTAATATCCATACTCGTTACTAAAATCATTAAAACTTTTGAACTCGATATGAAAATCATTTAGCTTCATCACATGTTTATGACTCGTAAACACTCAAAAGGATTGTAGCATGGTGTTGGTATTTCATGTTGTCTCGTAAACACTTAAAAGGATTGTAGCAATGGCGGCTAAAGATAAAGGGGGCTCGGGATCGGTAGTTTACGGGCCCTTAACCTGGTGGTGGCGTTTCCGTACGGAAAAAGGCTCTTTGTGGAAAGAGGTTATTACTTCCTTTCATGGGTCTGATGGGGGAATGAGTAATATAAGTAAAGGAGGCAATTTCCCGGGTATTTAGAGATCTATAATCAAGACTGTTGGATCCCAACAACACAAACGTGTTGCGTTATGACCGAGTAACGAAGATAAGATAAGTGAACAACAAGATTTTAATGATTAAGAGTTTATTAAAACAACTTAATACAGTACAAAGTTTGCGGAAATAGATAGTACAAAACTAACTAAAACTCTATACTTGAAATGACACTTTAGACCGCTCAAACTAGAAGAGTATACGCTGAGAGTTATATCAGCTGATACTAACAGCTGATATTAATGCCTTAGTAATAACTATGGAGGAGTTAATACTTAGACAAATAACTAACTCTCAGAGAATGTTCTTGTGCTATGATTTCTAAAGGTGTATATAAATGCAAGCATTTATGTCTGTATTTATAGCCCAAGATCCATGTTCCTTAGTCCACAAGTTTGACGACGTGTAAACATATTATTCGTCGATGTGGACTTGTCTATGGATCATTAAATGCTCTTGCACAAGTTATTGTCCGAAGTGTACTTTGTGTCAACTACTTCCGGTACCCTTTCTGACACACAGTGAAAGGTGTACTACATAAGTACAGAAATAGTTGACTTTCTCTTTACATGCTTGAGGGACAAACGATGATAATGTACAGACATTATCTTCTATTCCAAAATAGAAGATCTTCATCGTTTTCTTCTTCTTTGAGCGGGAAAGGGAAACGTTCAAGGTGTCAATGAACATTTCCTTTAAGTCTTCATCTGCAGCAGATACTATCAGCTGATTCCACAATCAGCTGAATAGTCTTCTTCTTGTCTTTGTCCTTTGGTCATAGACTTCGAATGAACTCTCGTTAATAGCTGCTGATTTGACTTGTATCCTAAAGCTAAGTACGTACTCAGCTGAAGGTTTATTGTATATACTTGCTTCAGCTGAGATACATACTTCAGCTGTTATTTATTCTTCTTGGCTATCGATCATCAAATCTTATTTACTTAGTCTTGGGACTAACAATCTCCCCCTATTTGATGCAATCGAATAGCCGTATAAGTGTAACCCTGTAATGATTCAGTTGATGAGATCAGCTGAATACTTATGTGCTTTGACCCTTAGGGTTCTTTTGTATATGTTTATCTTTTTACAATTTTTACAAGTATATTACACAACTTTTGATTTTCTATTGATACGGCAATTAAAATTATAAGGAAAATAAAAAAAAACTATAATGCCTTGGATATAGCTGATCCAACGACATTGCGATACAATGAGTTTAAGACTGAGGTTATTAATTTCTTCATTTCTCTTCCCTCTTCAGTAGAGGAACTAAGCAGCTTGTGATAGATCATAAGTTGATCCACATCACATAGATCCAATTCATCTGCTCGCTGAAAGCACTGGTCCTTCTTCTTCTCCAGATAGCAAAAACCATAAATTGGTTCTTTTACGATCAGCCCAGGGACGAAGTTAACTCCCGTGGGGATGGCTTTTGTGATATTGGGTCTTGGTCGTTTTGCAAATATGATTGATGACCCAATATCCAGTGGTCTGGAGTCAGCAAGAGGCTCGAGGAGAACGGACTTACGTTTCTCCCCTCTTGCTGAGGAGCTTTCACCAGCAGATCCTCCGACAGCAGCTGATTGAGATTCACACAATTCAGGAGGTATGCGATATACCAACTCAGGAGCTTGTCTCCTGATTGCATCGCATAGAGTCTTGAAAGAGTAGATTGCGAATTTTATCTCGTTTTCCAGATCTGTTATAATCTGCGATGGTTTTGCAGATCTGGCAGCTGCTTCAGCTTCTTTCCATTCATCGAAGTTGAGAACGAAGCTGATTTTGTTCAGAGGGAACTTTTCATTGACCACATTTCCTCCAGCTCTTTTTATTACAATTTCATCAGAAGAGATGGGATCGAATCTGGGGGCCCTTACGCTGGTGATCTTTGCTTCTTGCCTACGCTGATAAAGAACTTTGTTGAACAACCTAATGTTCTCAGCTCTTTGGGCTTCAGCTCTTTGATACAGCTCTTCATGAGTTTTTCTTTGAAGGGTAATGGCTGTATCAAGATCAGTAGCGGTTCCAACTACATTTAGAATGAGGTTTTTAACCGCAACAGATGTAGGCTCCCCCTCAGCAGGATAAGGGATCTCCTGTATAATAGGCTGAGGGTTTTGGATTTGCGGGGATTGGACTTGTGGGCCCTCAACTGATTTAAAGGAATCAACGATTTTAACAAAACCAGTTGAGGGTACAGCTTCTTCTTCTTCTTGTGTTCCAGCAGAGGTGATAGGTGGAATTCTTGAGTTATCACCTGCTGGAACGCCTTCAGTATTGGCTCCAACAGCAGAGGTGATTAAAGATTCGTGTTGTTCACCTGCTGAAGTGGCCTCTTTCTCCCCCTCAGAGAGTGCCCGAAGAAGAGGGGTACTCTCTGGTGCTGAAGCAGGACGGACAACAACGGCACCCTCATTGAGCTTTGCAAGAATGAGGTCAAGGGTGCCTTGGAGACCAGCGACTTGGAAAGTCAGCGAGCTGACTTCAGTCTCCATTTTGTCCAACCTGGTGGACACAGCAGAAGCTGATTCCTCAATAGCCTGAGAAAGGTGGCTATGAGTAAGTGTCAGCAGAGACTCTTGCTTTGATTGGGCAAGAGCCAGGCTGTCCCGAACTTCGAAGAGAAGTTGGTCTTGGTCGACTCTGTCAGAATCGCGAAGGGAGTTCAACGCTTGACGCACGTAGTCGTTAAGAGATATGAACCCGCTGGTGTTGATGCGAATCTGATCAGAAAGAAGAGCCAGCTGAGGAGCCTGAGAATGAACCTCAGTGTGCAGAGAAGTTATGCTGGAAGAGAGATTCTCAGCAGTTTGGGCAAACTTCTTTGGAACATCCTTGCGAAGGGAGTCCATCTGCTTACTCAGCGTGGCCATCCCAGGTCGAATCTGGGATGTAACAACTCTGGACATCAGAGCAGCAGCTGCTCTGATGGGAATGCGTCCTCCAGCTTTGCTGGATTCAGCATGGGACACTTGGACGCTTTGGGGGTAGGGGTCCGGCATGTCTCCAGCTTGAGGGGTAACCTCAGCTATGGGAGTGAGTGTTCCTGAGTTAGGAGGAATGGCTCCTATGGGTTGCTCAGGGACTTTGGAGGGTGAGTTGGGTCCAACTGAAACTTCTGGGGTTATAACAGAAGTGCCGACATCAGTTGTCAAGACAGTTTGAAGCTCAGAATGTTCTCCGTCAGATGACGAATAGTAAGACTGAATAAGATCATCAGTCGACCCAAACATTAGATGAAAAGCTGTTTGAATCTCTGGAGCTTCGGTCTCACCAGCCGGCGATACTGGTATGGAGACTGGAGGAAGAGTTCCTCTGGATGGTGTGTTAGCTGCCTCACAGCTCGGTTGGCGATTACTTTCGCGATCATTGGCAGCTGGGGTTAGTACCTCAGTAACAACTTGGTTTAAAGTTGTCTCTTCATTGGCGGTGGTGGTTTCCTTGATCACCTGCTGGTTTAAGCCGGTGACGTCGTGGGAAACAGAAGGGTCAACTTCAAGATTGACTTGGTTTCTAGTCAATCTATCATCAGCTGAAGACTCAGGGAGTGATGAAGAAGTTGGAGGTGGTGTGTGTGCAGCTGACTCTCGGGTGGCTTGGGTTGAGCCGAAAACTTCACCAACAGTCTGTTGAGAGACTGAGGTTGCTTGTGGAGTTTGTTCCCGTGTTACAACGACAGATAATGAATCGGTCGAGGAGCTACGCAGAGGTGTGGAGCCGGCACTAACTCCTGAAGAACGAAATTGTTGTTTTGAAGTCTGCTGACTTGTTGAGAAATCAGCAGAGAGAGAGTGAATGAAAGGAAATGGAAAAAGAGAGTCAGCCGGAAGTGTCTGGACAGGAACTCCAATTGTTGGTAGAGTTCCTGGAAAAACACTGCAAAAAAGAAAATGAGAAGGACTGCTTCTCATTGGGATCTCGAGTGAGAACCCATCGGATTCCGGCTGAATCCTGATGATGCTGCGATCGCCAGCTCAACATCATCAACTACATCATCATCTCCACAGGTAGCAGACCCTCTTTCCCTCAGCTGAGGAGAAACAGGGGCGCTGGAAGTGGAAGAAGATGACAAAAAGAATGAAGAGGAAGAAGGATGGCGGTGAGCAGATCGCTTCACACGCTTCTTCCCACCACGTGGAATATCACCCGATTCCACATTTTCCACGTTAATTGGCAATGAGATCCCAGTGGAAGTGGTGGTATTTCCATCAACAGTTTGTGTGCGATCAGTTGATGGAAAACACTTCAGATGAGAAAAGGACTTACCTTCTTGTAGGGCAGATTTCTTCGATGTTTTGCCCTTCTTTCGATCCCTTTTGGATCTGACTCGATCATCTATGATCTTCAGCATGTACGAGGTGAGGGGAAATGCCTTCTCATCATCCTTCTTCTGGAAGATGAGGCTGGAAATGGAACGGACCATCACCGATTCCCCAGGGATGTCTTCATAATCTATCTCCAGCTTTTCAAGCATCACATGTGCGACGCACAATGTGAAAAAGCGAATATAGGGAATATGATTTCCCTTGCCTTTCAACTTGGTCTTGACCTCTGATATTGGCAGATTTATACATACTTTTATCTGCCAATATACCTATTTTTATATGTGTTTATCGATTAGAATATGATGTTATCACTCAAATTGTAGTTTCCATTGTGTTTTTCAGGCTATAGAAGAAAAAGTAACAAAAACGGGTCAAAATGATACAAGAAATGAAGAAATGCAGAAATTCAAGAGATAGAGCCGCTATCTATGGATAGAGACGCTATCTATGTCGCTATCTCCGTCGCTATTTCAGTCCAAAACGCTAAAATGAGTCGCTGTTTGGTGTCACAAAGGGGAGATAGCGTCGCTATCTTTAGATAGCGGCGCGACAAATGGCGGGATTCAAAGATAGCGACGCGAAGTAGGGTTTAGCGATGCGATATTGTGCGATCTGACACCTATTTAAGCAAATCTGCAGATCTGATTCATGACTCTTGACCTAATTTCCGAAAAGCAGCCGAAAAATACCAAAGGAGCACTCAAGATCAAGATTTCAAGGCTTAAACATTGGTTTTCTATCACTTTTGATTATCATTATGTTTATGTTTACATTTCTTTACGTTTGTTTGATGATTTTTAGCATGTCTATGTGCTAATCATCTTATATTCGCTATTATTAGATGAAGTTAGGGTTTTAGGTTTGGATATTCTTAGGATTTGATGATGAATGTTTGAATACTTATATTTTTAACAAAGAACCTTTTTGTTAAACCTCTAATTTTGCATTATTGAATCTGTTTATTACTTGATTGGCTAAATATTGACAACATTAAATTGATCTAGTAATTCCCCTGACTTTTCATACCTTTTGACCTAGTCAGCGACTCACTAGAAATAGGGGTCCGAGATTTGATACCAATAACCTAGGTGAAACTAAAAGTCTGATCTTTAGAGAAGAAATTCCTAGGATTAGAAGGTCTCGGAAAGCCGGACCTAGTTAGAAGTAACAAGGAGGAGTGTGGCTTTAAATAGATTTCTTGAGAAGAAATTCCTAGAGGTCATATTAGATTCATTGTAAGGTTTTGAGAGAAATCTAGTTCCTTAAACTCCTAGAACATGAATTAAATCGGTACTTTAACACCAAACCTATATCTAGACGGATTCGAGTCATAGTGAATATACTCCTTAATATTGAAACACTTCTTCGTCATTTTCAATCAATTGTTTATTTTAAACAACAAATTTTAGTTTTATTATTCAGTTTGCAAATAAAGATATTCCAAATGAAAACCCCTTTTTATTATTTGTTCAGTTTGATTAATTTGTTTTATCTTACATAATCAGCTAAATTGTTCCCCGTGGAGATGAATAGAACCGAATTTACTTACCTGAACTATATTGCTCACGATTAGGTCATACTTGCCTATGAGTGTGGTAATCTAGGAAATGCGTATTTTAGGTGATTATTTTATAACTGGTTTTATCACATCAAGTTTTTGGCGCCGCTGCCGGGGAACAATTGCGAGATTAGTAATTTAGAATTAATTTGTTAATCGATCCTTGTCTAGAGATTTATTTCTAAACAAGTTATTTTAATCATTCTTATTATTTGTCTGGTTTTAATTGAAGTTTTTAAACTGTTGCGTTTTTACGATTTGCTTTAAGTTTTGCAGGTGTATGACCCGTAGCTCTGATTCAGATCCGTTATCACCGTTTTCTGAACCGGAGAGACTTCTTCGCCAGCGACGTAGAGCAGTTTTAGCAGCGCAATATCTAGAGTCAATCAACTTTCAATCTATCGAAAACCCAATTTTCGACATGGGCGATCAAGCACCACCAGATCCGCCACCAGAGCAACCCATGTGGAACACCAGGCAAACAGCACCAACTGGCCCTAATCCATCTATCTTAGTACCTGAATTGAATAATATCAATTTTGAGATTAAAGGGCAATTCATCAGTATGGTGCGGGATCTAAACTTTGACGGAAGATTATGCAATGATCCCAATAGACATCTAGAAAACTTTCTAGAGATTTGTGAACTGTTCAAACAACGAGATGTAACAATTGATGCCATGAGGTTGAGATTGTTTCCCTTCAGCTTAGCTGGGGATGCAAAAGAATGGGTTAAATCATTAGAGCCAGGCTCTATTACGACTTGGGATGAACTCCGATGCCGTTTTATTACTCGTTATTTTTCACCAGCTAAGGCTGATAAACTTAAAACTGATATTTTAGCTTTTATGCAGGAGTCAGGTGAAAAGGTAACGGAGGCCTGGGAAAGACTGAAAAGCTTACTACGGAAATGTCCCAACCACGGTTTGGAGAAGAACAACATAGTACATATTTTCTACAGGGGATTAGATCACACATCTCGTTCCCTCCTCGATTCTTCAAGTGGCGGACTATTCATGTACAAAACCCCAACTCAAGCTTATCAACTTCTCGAAGACATCTCGAATCACAGCCTGGAATGGACATCCGACAGGCGAGTCGGACAGAATCATGCATCCCTTAAGGCAGTTGATGATCGACAACATGATGAAGTGGCTGCAATTAAGAATAACCAACATGTATTTGAACGTAAATTAGACAAAATAACTAGTTGTTTACATGCTATACAAGTTGGATGTGATATATGCAAAGGGCCACATCTCACGAAAGAGTGCCAGCAGCATCAACCGATGATGTCTGCAGAAGAAGAACTGAATTACATCAACAATGGGTACCGAGGTAATTATCAGGGAGGAAATCAAGGGTACAACAACAACAATCAGGGGTACAATAACAACAGAGGTTATAACAACAATAACCAAAACAATAACTACCCCCGAGAAACTCGAACCCCCCTGGTTTCCAACGTGATAACCAAACGAACCAACCACCTCGAGAGAATGCTGCTGGTCAAGGATCAAAGTCCTCAATGGAATTAATGCTTGAAAAATTTATGGAAAAGCACGAAAAGAAAACTGAGGAACAAGACCAGATCATCAGAAATCAGCAAGCAGCAATTCAAAGCTTAGAGAGAAACCTGGGCAAGATGGCCGAAATTTTACAAGAACGTCCTCAAGGAAGTTTACCACCCCGTACACAAGATAATCCTAAACGGGGATTCGAAAACATTAAAGCTATCACCACTAGAAGTGGTAAAACGGTAAGTTCACCTGTCTTAAATACTGATGAAAATTCTTTTGATACACAGGTTAATGAGGAGACTCCAGCTGATAAAGAGGAGAGGGTTATGCAAAAGGTGGAAATTCCAACTGAGCAAGAAAAGGCAAAACCAAAGGAGACGCACAAGTTAACCAAAACAGATGCAACAAACTCTTACACACCGAAGGTCCCCTTTCCTCAACGTTTGAGGAAAGAAAAACTTAAGGAAAAATATGGTGAGTTTGTTGAGATGATTAAACAGGTGCGCATTAACGTTCCTTTGGTCGACATGTTAGCAGGTATGCCAAACTACGGGAAATTCATCAAGGAATTGGTCTCAAGCAAGGAGCAAACGGAGGAGGTGTCGTCAGCAATATTAAGCGAGGAATGCTCAGCTATCCTCCAGCTAAACATACCTCCGAAGAAGGGTGATCCATGGAGTTTTATTATCCCTTGTCTTATAGATAATTTACCGCCCTGTAAGGCACTAGCTGATTTAGGAGCTAGCATTAGCTTGATGCCCTTGTCTTTGTTCCTTAAATTGGGAATAACAGACCTTAGGCCGACTAGGATGCGTGTCAGATTAGCAGACCTGTCACTTAAATACCCAGTAGGAATAGCAGAAAACGTTCTGGTTAAGGTAGAGAGGTTCATCTTTCCCGCTGACTTCGTTATCCTAGATATCCCTGAAGAACCAAATGTCCCTCTCATCTTAGGGAGATCCTTCCTGAACACCGCCAGTGCCATAATCTTGGTTGCTGAACAACAGCTTAGTCTAGGTGTCGGGAATGACCGAATCACTTTCTCCATTGAGAAAGCGATGAAGCATACCTCTGCCTCCGATGACACGTGCAATTTCATCGACATCATCGATGTATGCATGGAGGAGGAAATTACCTCATTTCTTAACCTAGATTGCGATGACATCACTACCTATGGTGATGTCACTCTAGACTCTCCCGAATCCATCCAAGATCTCTCAGATCTCGAGTCACTTCTTCACCTTGATGAAGAGGATTCGGAAGAAAATGAAGTAATTTTTGAGAATTTCGACCCGAATCAAAAACTTCGAATTAAAACATCTTTCGAGGACCCTCCATCTCTCGAGATTAAGCCATTGCCCGACCATTTAGAGTATGCTTTCCTTCAAGGGGAATCTGATTTGCCTGTCATAATCTCTTCTACTCTAGCTTTTGCTGAAAAACAAAAATTAATAAAAATTTTAAAAAATCATAAAAAAGCTCTAGCTTGGAAAACCGCATATATTCCAGGTTTAAACCCTTCTTTTTGTACTCATAAAATTTTAATGGAAGAAAACTTTAAACCTAGTGTGCAGAGACAAAGGCGTTTAAACCCCAACATGAAAGAAGTTGTGAAGAAGGAAGTTCTTAAACTGCTTGATGCAGGGCTCATCTATCCCATTTCTGATAGTCCTTGGGTGAGTCCGGTCCAAGTAGTTCCGAAAAAAGGGGGGATGACAGTTGTGCGTAATGATAAGAACGAACTCGTTCCTACTCGTACTGTCACGGGATGGCGAGTCTGCATCGATTACCGCAGACTCAACGAAGCCACCCGAAAGGATCACTTTCCTTTACCCTTCATTGATCAGATGTTGGAGAGATTGGCCGGAAACAACTTCTATTGTTTCTTAGACGGTTTCTCCGGCTACTTTCAAATCCCGATCGACCCCCAAGATCAGGAAAAGACCACCTTCACGTGCCCCTTCGGTACCTTCGCGTATCGAAGGATGCCATTCGGTTTGTGTAACGCTCCGGCAACATTTTAGCGATGCATGACCGCGATTTTCCAAGACATGATCGAGGACTGTATGGAAGTCTTCATGGACAATTTCTCAGTATTCGGAGACTCCTTCGAGTCATGTCTTTCGAGTTTAGAGCGAGTTCTCATTAGGTGCGAGGAATCAAATCTCGTGCTTAATTGGGAAAAGTGTCATTTCATGGTGCGCGAAGGCATCGTGTTAGGTCACAAAATTTCTGCCAAGGGGATCGAGGTCGATAAATCAAAAATCGATGTCATTTCTAAATTACCTCCCCCTTCAAATGTTAAATCTGTGAGAAGTTTCTTAGGTCATGCGGGGTTCTATCGTCGGTTCATCAAGGATTTTTCCAAGATAACCCGACCCATGACTCACCTCCTCGAGAAGGATACACCTTTCGTGTTCACGCCCGAATGTGTGGAAGCCTTCGATCTTCTCAAGAATCGGCTCACAGAAGCTCCTATCATGGTATCCCCCAATTGGGAGTTACCATTCGAACTCATGTGCGATGCTAGTGATTTCGCACTCGGGGCAGTTTTGGGTCAGCGTATAAACAATCATTTCCAACCTATTTATTACGCGAGCCGAACACTCACCGGTGCTCAGGCGAATTACACCACAACTGAAAAAGAACTCCTTGCAGTGGTTTTCGCCTTTGACAAATTCCGTCCGTACCTTGTTTTATCCAAAACGATTGTCTATACGGATCACTCAGCATTGAAATATCTTTTCGCCAAGCAAGATGCAAAACTGCGTCTCATTCGTTGGATTCTTCTCCTACAAGAATTCGACATCGAGATAAAAGATAAAAAAGGTGCGGAAAATCTTGCGGCGGATCATCTATCCCGATTAGAGAACCCTCACCTTGAGGAGTGCAATGAAGAAGGGGTTCATGATACATTTCCCGATGAATTTATAGAAGCGGTCAATGCTTTACAAGACACCAACGACCCGTGGTTCGCTGATTTCGCAAATTATTTAGCGGCGGGTGTCCTTGTTAAAGGAATGACCCATCAACAAAAAGGGAAATTCTTTTCGGATGTAAAACATTACCATTGGGATGCTCCACATCTTTTCCGAGTCGGTCCCGATTTGATGCATAGACGGTGTGTTTCCGGTGATGAAGCCCATGACATTCTCAACAAATGTCATAAAGGTCCCACCGGTGGACATTTCGGTCCGAACTACACCGCCCGGAATGTTCTTGATGCGGGTTTCTATTGGCCAACGATCTTTAAAGATGCACAAGATTTGGTCAGAACTTGTGATGCATGCCAACGAACCGGAAGTATCTCCAAACGGGATGAAATGCCACAACATGGCATCCAAGTTTGTGAGGTTTTCGATATTTGGGGCATTGACTTCATGGGTCCGTTTCCAAGCTCCCAAGGTAATAAATATATCCTTGTTGCTGTTGATTACGTCTCCAAATGGGCTGAGGCAAAAGCTCTTCCAACTAACGATGCTCGAGTCGTAATCAATTTTCTAAAATCTCTTTTCTGCCGGTTCGGTTGCCCGAGGGCGCTGATTAGTGATCGTGGCACACATTTTGCCAACCATCTTATGGAGAAAACTCTCCAACGATACGGTGTCCACCATCGTTTCTCGACCGCGTACCATCCACAAACTAGTGGTCAAGTCGAAAACACTAATCGGGCCTTAAAAAGAATTCTCGAGAAAACCATTGAGAAGAATCCCAAGTTGTGGTCTCAACGACTTGAAGATGCTCTTTGGGCATTCCGTACCGCCTACAAAACTCCTATCGGCCATACTCCTTATCGGATGATTTACGGGAAAGCATGTCACCTTCCATTCGAGATCGAACACAAAGCCTATTGGGCTATCAAAGAGTGTGACATGAGCATCGTTCCCGCCGGGACCGAACGTAATCATCAACTCAATCTTCTCGATGAACACCATTTTGAAGCATATGAAAACTCCCGAATCTACAAAGAGAGAAGTAAGTATTTACACGATAAAAAGTTGAAAACTCGAAAATGCTTCCAACCGGGCGACAAGGTCTTAATCTATCAATCCCGGTATAAGTTTTCACCGGGAAAACTTAAATCCAAATGGGTGGGTCCCTATACCGTTCTAAAACAACACCCATCGGGATACGTAGACCTCGTCACCGAAAACGGTCATTTTAGTGTTAACGGCCATCGCTTGAAACTTTATCATGAAGACGAGAATGAAGGAGTAACCGAGACGGAGGAAGTGCATTTCGCCATGATGGGCGAAAATAAGTAAAAAGAGCAACATCGAGTCAAGTTCTAGACTTGTAAATCCATGAAGCGCTTCTCGGGAGGCAACCCGTGTTTAGTTGTTTTCCCTTTCCATTCTGCGTATAAAAAAAAAAAAAATCGAAAATTGCCTATGTTTTGCTTGTTTGATTATCTACATTGTGTTAATGAGTCCAATTTTGATAAATAATAGAAATACTTGTTAAATTTTCACATTGTGGTGACAATTTTGAAATTGAGTTCTAATTTTTATTAAATACATCACAAATATCCAAGAATATCTCAGTTTTAATTATTGAAACAATTATTTTTAGTGTTGCATAATTACACACTTAGTTAACAACTAAGTGTGGGTAAGGAAAATTGGTATAAATTTTTTGTTTTATACATAGCTTCACACTTAGTTTAACAACTAAGTGTGGGTATGGGTAAATGAGATTTAAATGTGTAAATTTTATCAATTCCTTATGTATTTTTATTTTTTTTTCTGTTAAATAACACTTCTAATGATTACATTTTCTTTCTTGATTGTGATAAACAGAGAAAGACTAGGGCTTCAACTAAGGCTTCGACATCCCAAGCACCGCAACAACCACCGCAACAACCACCGCCACGACCATCATCCTCGTCCTCATCCTCTGAGGACGATGAAGACGTCTTACATAGGGATGGTTTTCCATTGGTCCTCAAAAATGCGAATCATCATGCATTTGAGGAATTTCACAACATCAAAGTCGAAAGGGCCCGAATACGTCTCGAGGAGGCGCGAGATGATATCATGCACAAAGACACTCATGTGGGCCGAACCCCTGATTGGGACTTACTCCGATCTTTAGGCAAGGAAGAAGCCATCCGCTCTTACTTGATTCGCGAAGTTCGCGGGAACAACAATGATGTGGTGTTTACATGCAAGGCTTGGGAAGTTGCTTTAATGATGCGAGAACCGATATACCCCCAAATAGTCCTCGAATTCTTTTCGACCTATCACCTGGATTTCACGAAAGCTCATAATGAACCCGAAGCCATCTCAATCAATTACCGGGTAGCCAACCATTGGGTTAAGTGTTCTTTGGTACAATTTGCTATCAACTTGGGCCTCTACACCGTGGAACAAACACAGAACCCACATTTTATCCCTTATCTAAACCGGGGAACATATCAAGAGGCCCGGAATGTTGACCGAATTTGGGAAGAACTCGGGGTAGGCATGTTTGACCCGAGAACATCAAAGAGCAAGCACATCCGAAACAGTGAACATAGATATTTATATCGGATGATCTCAAATACCATTCGGCAAAGAAACGAAGGGACAGAAAAGATTAATATGTATAGCGTTTGGCTATTGCACCAGTTGGTGAACCGGGATCGATTTACTAACATTCCACTCATTATTGCTTCCTTTTTGAATGGTCCAGCACAGGGACACAAGAAGAAAAGTGGCTTCACAGGAGGCCAATACATTACACGTCTGGTAAAAGCAGCAGTCACTCTCACACCGCGGGTGACAAAGACACTGACAAAGAAAGAGATGGAATTTTTAGATATTCACCAACTAGTGGGAATGGGGGTACTTAGAGAGGCGATACCCGGGTTGGAAGAAGGCCGATTTGCATGGGAAGATAACCCATCAACTCAAACTGGGGGGAGAGTTGTGCAACCACAGCAACCGCAACAACCAAGGCAAGAAAGAAGGCGACGGAAACAACCACAAGTACCGGAAGACGTCGAGATGGCCGATTTTGAGCCGCCAATCATCGATCATGGTCACGGGCACCCCGGAGCATCTGGCTCCGGCTCGGGTCCTTCATCATCTGACCCGTATCAGACTTTATATGCTGATGTTCATGTTTTGCAGGTCGATATGGCAGGTTTGAGGACTGATTTTGGTGGGATGCGGACATACATGGATGGTATGAACTTGCAACTTCAAAGAAACTACTATCAGGCCGAACGGGCCCAGTCATACCATCATTGGCAAGCTACCGCAGCACCAGCTGAGGCTCAAGACCCACTGCCCTACTGGGGCCCGACTTCACCAGCTCCGCCGCACTTCTCGACATATGATGCCTGGTTTCAGCAATATGACCCGACGTCGCCCCGCGATGGACGTACCCCTGATTGTTGTTGTTGTACCCTTGATTTCCTCCCTGATAATTACCTCGGTACCCATTGATTTCCTCCTCGTACACCAGTCTCCCGTAGTCGATCCGCTGACCGGTGACTAGGGCTTCAGCAAAGACTTGCATGCTGGAGTTGCACTGGTTGAGAGACCCGGAATTTCCACCTATACCCTGAATGATGTGGGTAAAGAAATAGGCCCAGGGTCTCGTCAGCTGAGACTTCTTGAAGATCGGCACCTTGTCTTCTTCATTTTCTAATCTGTATCCAGTGATACGGATTAGACTCGCTTTAGCTTCATCAGCAGATTTAGTCTGTTGATATTCTTCTCCGGGTTGCAGATAATCGAATCCGCAAGCAACTCGGAAATCATCAAGAGAAATGGTGATTTGATGATTCCCAACTTGCGCAGTGATGTCGTCTCCAGAGGTGGAGGCGGACATCTAGAAATCACGCAAGAGTTCGATGATACTCTTGGTGACTCTGGTAAAAGCACCACGGATAGGGCAGTGACGCACAAACGTCACAACCGGTCGATAAATATCGACAATATCATCCGGTGGGGAAGTGTTGGCTACTAGGTTTGAGTTCTGAGAGAACTTAATGGCAGCCTTAGTAAGAGAAACCTTCTGAGCTTTCTTCGTCATTTGGGAGAGAGAGGGAAGAAAGATAAAGGTTAGAAATAGAGGGTTTTTGAGAGAGAATTGTGGGAGAGATATATAAAAAGTGGAGAGGAGAGGTGGGTATTTATAGGGGATTTATGGGTCGGTTTGGGTAAAGTTTTGAATTCAAACCGGGTCATAATTGGATAGTTAGAAACCAACTATAGACACGTTGGTTATGGTGCAAAGGTGGTTGGATGTGACAGTGTGAGAAAGTGGAGCCGTTTCTGTGTCAGGGTAGTGGAGCCGTTTCTGTGTCAGGGTATCTTGTCCCTCATAAATGCCAAATATTTCCACTCGAGTGGAAATATTTGCCACAGAGAACGTGTGGATAGGGTTGAAAGATGCCTTTTTATAGGAGAACCAAGTGTTTTAACTTATAAAACATGATAAGTTATCATTTAAGAGATTTTATTCGCCTGACTGATAAATTTAAACGGTTTTAGTCAGCTGAATGTACTAAGTAACAAGGTGAATCTTATCAGCTACTGATAGTACTTCAGCAGTTGATTCAAGCATTCAACATACCTAGCTCGCTGATCAAAAAATTGAATCATTTTTCATCTAAAGGCTTAGTGAATAGATCAGCCAGCTGAAGGTCTGTTGAAATGAAGTGGAGTTCCACGTCACCTTGTTCAATGTGATCTCTAATAAAATGATACCTTATATCGATATGTTTGGTTCTAGAATGGAGAACTGGGTTGTTGCTGATTGCAATAGCACTCGTGTTATCACAACGATATGTTTGTTTCTTGCTTGTCCAGCTGACTAGCTTTCCACCAAGCAGCTGACATCCTCCAGTGGTGCTCTTTCTATCCATTTTGCAACCTGCAAAGTCTGAATCTGAATAGCCAATTACATCAAACCCGGAGTCTTTGGCATACCAAAGACCTAGGCTTGGAGTACTCTTAAGGTACCTCAAAATTCTTTTAGCAGCTATTAGGTGAGATTCTCTAGGATCAGCTTGATACCTAGCACACATGAAAGTAGCAAACATAATATCTGGTCTGCTGACAGTGAGATAGAGTAATGAACCAATGATTCCTCTATAAAATGTGACATCAACTGACTTACCAGTTATGTCAGCATCTAGATTGTTTGGAGGAGCCATTGGTGTTTTCATGGATGATGATGAATTCATATCAAATTTCGTTAAAAGATCTTTGATATATTTTTCTTGATTTATAAAAATTCCATTTTTCGATTGCTTAACTTGTAATCCAAGAAAATAAGTTAGTTCACCCATCATACTCATCTCATACTTTGTAGACATAAGTTTAGAAAAGCGTCTACAAAGTTTTTCATCAGTAGCACCAAAAATTATGTCGTCCACATAAATTTGAACAAGAATGATATTACCTTTGATTTTGCGAATGAATAAGGTTTTATCAATCTTTCTCCTGGTGAAATCATTTGCTATGAGGAACGTGGAAAGTGTATCATACCATGCACGAGGAGCTTGTTTCAACCCATACAGCGCTTTATCCAATTTAAACACATAGTCTAAATATTTAGGATTTTCGAACCCTGGTGGTTGCTTAACGTATACCTCCTCTTGCAGCTTTCCGTTCAGGAATGCACTCTTCACGTCCATTTGAAAAACTGTGAAGTTTTTGTAAGCAGCGTAGGCTAGAAATATTCTGATTGCCTCAAGCCTAGCCACTGGAGCAAATGTTTCATCAAAATCGATTCCTTCCTCCTGTCTGTATCCTTGTGCAACCAGTCTAGCTTTGTTGCGAATAACCACACCTTCTTCATCCATTTTATTCCTAAACACCCATTTAGTACCAATTATAGTCTTTCCAGCTGGTGGGGGCACCAGCTGCCATACTTTGTTGACCTCGAATTGGTTAAGTTCTTCCTGCATCACTTGAATCCAGCTAGAGTATTCTAAAGCAGCTTTAATATTCTTAGGTTCTTCAGTTGCTAGAAAACAAGACCATAAGCAAAGATTGCATGATGCTTTACTTCTTGTAACAACTCCTTGTTGTGGATCTCTAATGATTAACTCAATTGGATGTTCTGAGGTCCACTTAGATTGAGGAGCTGCTGTAGAAGAGGAAGATTCAGTAGAATTAGATCCTTGTTGAGCGGATGACTGCTCAGCAGGATGAATTACTTCATTTTGAAAAGATCTTCTTGAAGTATGAAGAGGTGGCTTAGAAATAGCCTTGGATGATGCTCTAGCTGTTGGAGTCTCTTGTTGAACAACTGCGATATCTACAAGATATGTAGGAGCATCATGGAACGTCTCATCTGATTCATTTATGGGAACCTCAAAGAGATTTAAAGCATCGGAAAATGCCTCAGCTGTATCATCAGGAGATGGTTCGGCTGATCTCTGAAATGCATCAGACGAGTCTGCAGAGGTGGGGTTCATAGCTTTTGAGTGTTCTTCAAAAGTAACATTTATGGACTCTTCCAATGTTTGTCTTCTTTTATTGAAAACTCTATATGCTTTGGATAGAGTGGAGTATCCCAAGAAAATGGCTTCATCAGCTTTAGAGTCAAATTTACTCAGCTGATCTCGTGTGTTTAACACAAAACACACTCAGCCAAACACATGAAAGAAACCTATGAATGGTTTCCTCTGACGAAAAATCTCATAAGAAGTCTTCTTGTGTCTCTTCACATAGAGAGACCTATTTTGAGTAAAACACGTTGTGTTAACAGCTTCTACCCAAAATTTCTTAGGCATGTTTGACTCAGTAAGAATTGTTTTTGCAGCTTCTATTAGGGTTCTGTTCCTTCTTTCAGCAACACCATTTTGTTGAGGTGTTCTTGCAGCTGAGAAGTTTTGGGAGATCCCAACATCTGAACAGAAATCTTCTAAAAGTCTTGTTCCTGAATTCAGTACCATTGTCTGATCTCAGCATCTTGACTCTAGACCTATTTAGAAGTTCCATCCTTTTGATGAACTTGATAATCTCTTCACCTGCATCACTTTTGTGACGAAGAAATATTACCCAAGTATATCGTGAATATTCATCAACGATAACAAGTGTATATTTCTTTCCACCTAGACTTTCAGTACTCATAGGGCCAAAAAGGTCCATATGGAGCATGTGAAGGCAGGTGTCGACGGAGAAACATTGCTTTGATTTGAAGGAGCTTTTATGTTGCTTGCCTTGTTCATAGGATGAACAAAGCTTATCCTTTTCATATTTGATTTGTGGCAGACCATTCACCAGCTGACCTCGAGCAGGCTTCGATATATTTTTGAAGTTCAGGTGAGATAGCCTCTTATGCCACAACCAATTCAGCTCTTCAGTAGAATGAGAGAATAGACAGACTTCTTGATTTTGAGGATTCATGTCAAGTGTATAGACATTCTTGGTTCTTGGAGCAACTAATACTACCTTACCATTCATATCCATCATCGTTCCTCTGTATTTATTAAAGTTCACTGAGAACTTTGCATCACAAAGTTGGCTAATGCTGATTAGATTATGTTTCAGCCCATTTACATAACCAACTCTTGTGATTTTTACGGATCCATTAGAGATGGTTCCATAACCTTCAGTTGAGACTCTAGCATTTTCACCAAAGACTACTGAGGGACCATCACAAACATCAAACTCTTCCAGCAGGGATTTGTAACCAGTCATGTGTCTCGAGCAACCACTGTCTAAGTACCAGACATGTTTGCTTTCATCACCCTGCACATAAAATAAAAGAGTTAGTTCTTTTTAAGAACCCACACTTCGGTGGGTCCTTGTGACTTCCCGCTGGGACTCACAGAAGTTGGCTTTTCAGTAGGCTCACATACTGAAGTCGGGGAAGGTCTCAGGCATGTGCTGTCACACTCACTTGCCATGTGCCCACAATCTCCACACTTATAGCATTTTCTGTTTCTTTGCAGTGGAGTAGAGGGCGAGGCAATAGGATTGGGAACTGGACCCAAAATCCCTTTCATTTTCTGATTATCGGAGATAGTCAGAGTTTGAACGAGTGATGTCAGCTTGCTGACCTTTCCTTTCAGCCGTCTGACAGACATGGCTGAAGAAGGACTTGGAGTATTCTTAGGAATACTCTTACCTTTGTTCTTTGCAGCTCGAGTACGAACTCCAACTGGCTCACCCTTGGAGGGTGTAAGAATAGTTTTTTTTTCCTGTTGTTCTTCTAGTCTTCTGCTGAGATTTAGCAGATGAGGCAGAAGGTGCTGAACCCAAGATAGATTTCCTTGGTTCAACAATTACTACAGTAGGTGTCATGACTATCATGGCAGAGGAGTCAGTCGATGACTCTTCACCAGTAGCTTCAGAAGGATTTTCCGAGGACATCTCGGTAGCATAGGTTTTGGTAGACCTTACAAGGGAACCAAAAACCAACTCTTCAGCTGGAACAGAAGCATCAGCTGACGAGTAGTACAGATCATCTGTACTGCTATCAGGTACAGCGGCTGCAGCAAGGAAATCTCCTCCTAGTACAGCTTGTACTTGACTAGCGATTTGTGAGTTAACACATTCACTCACACGTTTGGATGAACGAGACCATGATTCACAAATCTTTTTAATTGCTTCAAGTTCTTTAACTTTTTCACTTAGATCATGTTGAAGAACTGAGTTAATAAATTTTGTTTCAGAAAGTTCTTCTTTTAAAGTTTTGTGGTCAATTAAACGTTCTTTCAAAAATGCATTTTCACGTAGAATAGCACTATGTTTATCCAAACATTCACCTTTCAGCTGATCAATAAAGTGCAAGTCACAAATAATGGAATCAACAATATCTTTAGCTTTAGTAGCCTCAGCGGAGATTAGAGAGGTTACCTTTTTATGAACAATGTTGACCCATTTATAGGAACTAGCATCATCAGCTGTAATGCTTTCATCATCATCAGCACGAGCCATCAAACACATTGTGGCCATTTGCTCATCGTCATCAGATGAGCTGTCACCAGAGTCAGCCCAATCATGAGTTTCAGCTACAAGACCCTTGTCAGCAGCTTTGCCTTCAAGTGCCTTCTTTTCTTCTAGAATCTTTTTAGTGAAGGCTTGTAGCTTTTTGTATTTATCTTCAATGGACTCACCAGTTGAAGATGATGAACTAGCTTTCTTCTGCTTGCAATCGTTAGCATAGTGTCCCTTCTTGTTGCAGTTGTAGCAAGTTATCTCAGAGATGTCAGGTGTAATTCCAGAAGGTCTAGAAGAAACAGCTGATGAGATAGATCTGCTACTCGAGCCTCTAGCTGAGGAGCCAGACTTGTTTTTGAAGAATTTTCGATTTTTAACAAGTAAGGCCAGCTCAGATATAAGGGCATCGTTGTCTTCGTCTTCATCGACTTCTTCAATGCTGACTTCAGGCATGTTGAACAAACCAACAGCCGAAGTGTTGCCAGCTTCATCATCTGATGGTGGATATTCGATTCTGCTAGGCTTGTGTAAGGAGACAAGAGCAGTCGAAGATCCAGCGGAACTCACTTTAGAGTCCTTTGGAGGTTGAAATTAGTTGAGTACAGTTCTCTCATTGCTTAAAAACATACCATGGAGAGATGAAAGAGTATAATCTTTCAGAGTAAGAGATGTACTCATGCAAGTTATGATGGTAGCCCATTTAGAAGGTAAGGTTGCCATAAACTTACACATTTTGGACATATCGTCCTTATCAACCCCATGAGACTTCAGCTCGTTTAACAGAATGTTATAACGATTGAAAGTTTGAGCTATAGTCTCACTTGGCTTGGCTTTAAACAGTTCATAATCATGTATGAGCATGTTTTTGTATATGTTCACGCACAACAGATGTGCCTTCATAAACTTCAGCCAACCGTTCCCACATCTCTTTAACTGAGTCACAAAACTGAATATTGTGATACAGTTCATCACCAACTGCTTGAAAAAGCATATCTCGACCCTTGTTCTCAAGATGAACAAGACGTTTTTCAGCGTCTGTCCACTGAGCCTCAGACTTCACCACATAGTGTTCTGGTATTTCAGAAGTATCAGGAATGAGGGTTTTGGGAACATATTTTCCTATTGTGATGTTATCTTGGAGTTTTGGGTGATAAGTAACCATATGGGACAACATACGGGTTTTCCACATGGGGTAGATGGTTTGAGTGAGTTTGGGAGGTTTTCCAGATGATGGAAGATCTGATGATGTAGGTTCAGCCATAACAGATGCTCAAAATTGATGGAAAACAATTTTGACACCCGCTCTGATACCAGTTGTTGGATCCCAACAACACAAACGTGTTGCGTTATGACCGAGTAACGAAGATAAGATAAGTGAACAACAATATTTCAATGATTAAGAGTTTATTAAAACAACTTAATACAGTACAAAGTTTGCGGAAATAGATAGTACAAAACTAACTAAAACTCTATACTTGAAATGACACTTTAGACCGCTCAAACTAGAAGAGTATACGCTGAGAGTTATATCAGCTGATACTAACAGCTGATATTAATGCCTTAGTAATAACTATGGAGGAGTTAATACTTAGACAAATAACTAACTCTCAGAGAATGTTCTTGTGCTATGATTTCTAAAGGTGTATATAAATGCAAGCATTTACGTCTGTATTTATAGCCCAAGATCCATGTTCCTTAGTCCACAAGTTTGACGACGTGTAAACATATTATTCGTCGATGTGGACTTGTCTATGGATCATTAAATGCTCTTGCACAAGTTATTGTCCCAAGTGTACTTTGTGTCAACTACTTCCGGTACCCTTTCTGACGCACAGTGAAAGGTGTACTACATAAGTACAGAAATAATTGACTTTCTCTTTACATGCTTGAGGGACAAACGATGATAATGTACTGACATTATCTTCTATTCCAAAATAGAAGATCTTCATCGTTTTCTTCTTCTTTGAGCGGGAAAGGGAAATGTTCAAGGTGTCAATGAACATTTCCTTTAAGTCTTCATGTGCAGCAGATACTATCAGCTGATTCCACAATCAGCTGAATAGTCTTCTTCTTGTCTTTGTCCTTTGGTCATAGACTTCGAATGAACTCTCGTTAATAGCTGCTGGTTTGACTTGTATCCTAAAGCTAAGTACGTACTCAGCTGAAGGTTTATTGTATATACTTGATTCAGCTGAGATACATACTTCAGCTGTTATTTATTCTTCTTGGCTATCGATCATCAAATCTTATTTACATAGTCTTGGGACTAACAAAGACTCAATTAGAATTTGAAAAGATCAACTTGTCGGTTTCAAATTGGATCCAATATGATCAGAGCACTCGCGGGGCTTTAAGATGGGCGCTCGATGTAAATGGTTTTACCGTTTCTTTTCTTAGACGTTCTTTTGATGATTCCTTCCTCGTGCCAAGTGGCAATCAACCTCTTTTTTGGATTAATTGGGTTCCTTCAAAGATAAATATCTTGGTGTGGCGTATTATGCATAACAGGCTTCCAACCAAGCCTAATTTACTCAGGAGAAACATCACTTGCTTGTCTCAGTTATGTCCTCTTTGTGATCATGTTGAGGAAGATATTGATCATTTATTTTTGGGGTGTCCGATCTCCCGCAACCTTCTGATGGAGGTGTGCAACTGGTGGAAAATTGATATTTTGGGTTTTGGTTCGGTGATGGAGTTGCTGGATTGGTTGGAGGAGGTTAACATGAGCATCCTCCAAAAGAAAGGGCTTAGGAGTGTGATTTATATCTTTTTTTGGATCATTTGGAGGTTTCGAAATGACAAGGTTTTTAGATCTTCGGGAGATTTTCAAAACATCACCAAAGGAGGATATTTGCAAGCTATTTCGTTCTTTTGGGTTAATTATAAATCGCCCTCGTGTAACCTTAAGAATAGTTGGGCTTCTAATTTGTTTCCTTTCCTTTGTTTTGTGCTTTGTTTTAGTCTAGCTCCTTACTAGTTTTGTTTTTAATGCATGCCGTTCAAAAAAACGAGTCAAATTCACTTCATTATTACTGCGTTTAACTTTTTAACGGAGTTAGTTAGGATCATATTGTAGGGTTTTGCTAATGACAGCCCTTAGGGCTGTCACTAACATGCATAAAAAACTTGTACATTGATTAAAAAAGTAATATTCTTAAAATTCAGGGGGTTATCTTTTGTGTATTTTACCTTCTTAATGACAGCCTTAAGGACTGTGATTAGCATTTTCCCATAAGTAAATAAATAAATGCATGGAAACCGTTCGTGGTGTATGAGATCCCAATTCCCAATACATAGGCATAACGGATCTTCTTGCAGGAGCTATGCTCGCTGCGGCTCACGTGATTCCCCCGTGGCATTTGCCTATCTAATTATCTATTGCTCCAAATGCACTCCCACTCAAAAAATTTTATTGTTTTCTTTGTAAAGTGTTATGTTTGCTTTCTTTAGTGAAAAAACCGTTTTGGAACGGGCGGGCTTATAACCCAGTATTATCTAGTGTTTATATATCTTATAATATTGTAGATTAAGGTTTTATTATAGACAAAAATAATCTACTTCAAATTACTACTTATGTCTTTGATGAATTTGAACCCATAACCTTAAATATAAGAGTCAAATACCATATCATTAGACTAAAGACCAATTTATTAAATACATTTATTAGTTCTAATAACTTTTTTTCCAAAAATAATAATTACACTATTAATTAGTTATTAGTCAAAAAATTTATTAGGGCAGAAGGCCACAAATAAATAAACTTAAATAAACTACTATATAAAATGCAAAATACATAATTGCAGGCAACATGAAAATATTATTTTGATTAAATACAACAAGAAAACCATAGCCCAACGGTCACATTTCCAGTCATTCCCACATGATCCCTTTCTGGCATTTACTTCTCCTTCCCCCCTTTAAACCCTTCACACATTTTCTCTCCAATTCACAGTCCCTTCTACCTTTCTTCATCCAAATCCATTTAATCTTTCAATTAAATTTCTTTTTAGATTTTGATTTCGATTACCAATTCTATTCTATTCATTCAATCTTTGAAAAATGGCTAATCGAAAGCTAATGGTGGAGGTTTGTAATGCAAAAAATTTGATGCCTAAAGATGGTCAAGGGACGGCGAGTGCTTACGTAATCGTCGATTTTGATGGCCAGCGCCGTCGGACGAAGACGATCTCCAGAGATCTGAATCCTCAGTGGGATGAAAAGATTGAGTTTCTCGTTCATGATGTTGCGTCAATGGCGACGGAAATTCTGGAGCTTAATGTTTATAATGATAATAAGAAAACCGGCAAGCGGAGCACCTTCCTCGGAAAAGTTAAAGTCGCCGGAAGTACTTTTCCGGCGTGTGGATCGGAGGCTTTGGTTTATTACCCATTAGAGAAGAGGAGTGTTTTCTCGCAGATTAAAGGTGAAATCGGGCTCAAAATTTGTTATGTAGATGAAGAACCTCCGGCAGTTCCGGCGGCTGAAGAGCAGAAGCCAGAAGCGGCTGAAACACCGCCTGCAGCAACAGAGGATAAGCCGCCGGAGGAGACGAAAGTGGAAGAGAAACCAGCCGAGGAAGGGGAGAAGAAAGAGGAGAAGCCACCGGAGGATCAGAAAAAAGAGGACACTCCAACTCCAGCTCCAGCGCCGGAGTCTACTCCGGCCCCAGCTACTCCATCCGCGGCGGCGCAACCGCCTCCTGCGGAGAACGTTGCTGTAGCTCAGTCTCCTAAGCCAAAGCAGGCTGACGAGAGCATGCAATTGATCAGAAAACCGTCAAATCTTGAGGCTGATGTTGTTTCTCTTTCCAACCATCACCGTGGAAGCAACGCATTCGATCTCGTCGATCGGATGCCGTTTCTCTACGTTAAGGTTGTGAAGGCCAAACGAGCAGAAAAGGAATCCGACGATTCAACGGTGTACTACGCGAAACTGGCGATCGGAACTCACAGTATCAACACCAAAGCACAAGGTACAAACAAAGATTGGGATCAAGTTTTTGCCTTTGATAAAGAGGGTCTTAATTCAACCTCTCTAGAAGTCTCTGTATTTGATAGGAAAAAGAAAGTAACAGAAGTAAGTAAAGAAGAAACAAAAGAAGAAATTTCCGAGAGTTGTTTGGGAACGGTGTGGTTTGATTTGCCGGAAGTACCTAAAAGAGTGCCGCCAGACAGTCCGTTAGCTCCACAATGGTACACTCTTGAAGGCTCACCGGAAAATTCTCCGGCGACTGATGTCATGCTCGCCGTCTGGTTAGGTACACAAGCTGACGAGGCGTTTCAGGAGGCATGGCAATCAGACTCCGGTGGGTTGATTCCGGAGACCCGAGCCAAAGTCTACCTATCTCCAAAGCTGTGGTATTTGAGACTAACGGTCATCCAAACCCAAGACTTGCAGCTAGCTTCGGGACCCGAGCCTAGAGTAAAAAACCCGGAGTTATTTGTCAAAGGTCAACTCGGGCCCCAGCTATTTAAAACGAACCGGACAACGGTCGGCTCGTCCAGCACTTCTTCCAACCCTACGTGGAATGAAGATTTAATTTTCGTAGCAGCCGAGCCGTTTGAGCCGTTTTTGGTAATAACTGTGGAAGATGCATCCAATGGTCAAACAGTTGGTCACGCGAAGGTGCATGTAGCTAGCATAGACAAGCGCACAGACGATCGGTCAATGCTTGGGTCAAGATGGTTCAATTTAGTTGGTGATGAGGCTCGACCGTACGCAGGCAGAATTCATGTTGGAGTTTGTTTGGAAGGTGGTTATCATGTGCTTGACGAGGCAGCTCACGTGACCAGTGACACCCGCCCAACCGCAAAGCAACTATCTAAACCGCCAATCGGGTTGCTCGAGGTCGGGATTCGCGGGGCCACCAATTTGCTTCCGGTGAAAACAAAGGACGGTACACGTGGCACAACTGATTCCTACGTGGTTGCCAAATACGGGCCAAAATGGGTCCGGACCCGCACAATTCTCGACCGATTCAACCCACGGTGGAACGAGCAGTACGCATGGGAAGTATACGACCCGTGCACCGTGCTCACAATCGGCGTGTTCGACAACGGGCGGTACAAAACAGGGGCAGGAGACAATAACAGGCCGAGTAAAGATTTACAACTCGGAAAGCTTAGGGTACGCCTCTCGACACTTGACACAAATCGGGTGTACATGGGTTCATATTCTCTTATTGTGTTGCTCCCAAATGGAGCTAAGAAAATGGGGGAAATTGAGATTGCGGTTAGGTTCTCGTGTTCTTCGTGGCTAAGTCTACTCCAGGCTTACTCGACCCCGATGCTACCACGGATGCACTACTTGCGCCCCTTGGGTCCTTTGCAACAAGATATGCTGAGACATAATGCTATGAAGATTGTGACCGCAAGGTTGGCCCGGTCCGAGCCAGCTTTGGGTCAAGAAGTGGTCCAGTTCATGTTGGATTCAGACACCCACACTTGGAGCATGAGAAGAAGCAAGTCCAACTGGTTTCGGATCGTGAACGCGTTGTCCAAAGCAGCCACTTTGGCTCGGTGGCTAGACTCGATTCGCACCTGGGTGCACCCACCCACAACGGTTCTGGTCCATGTGCTACTTATGGCTATCGTTCTGTGCCCGCATCTGATCCTGCCCACTATCTGCTTATACGCGTTTTTAATCGTAGCATTAAGATACCGATACAGAACCCGGGTCTCGGTCACAATGGACCCGAGGCTCTCGCAGGTTGACTCAGTTGGACCCGATGAGCTTGACGAGGAGTTTGACGGGTTCCCGAGTTCGAGAAACCCGGACCAGATTCGTGTCCGGTACGATCGGTTACGGGCCCTAGCGGGCCGAGCTCAGACACTGCTGGGTGACGTGGCGGCACAGGGGGAGAGACTGGAGGCGTTATGCAACTGGAGAGACCCGAGAGCTACCGGAATATTTGTGGTGGTTTGTTTATTGGCTTCATTAATGTTTTATATTGTCCCGTTTAAAGCTTTCTTGTTGGGTTGGGGATTCGTTTACATGCGCCACCCTCGGTTCCGGGGTGACATGCCGTCACTGCCGCTCAACTTTTTCCGGCGACTGCCGCCACTCTCAGATCAGATCCTGTAAACCCAATTTTCATTTTAATGTTTTGATTGTTGATTTTGGTAGCACGTTTAGTGCACTTTGTTTGTTATGTGACCCTGTTATTGGGATTCAATATAAAAAAGTAGTTGATTCATATAATCTTACAGAACAAATCAGTAATTTGTGATTCCGATTAACCAATCGAGTAACAAAACAATATACATATTGAGTATAAATAAATAAAGCAGTATTTCATTCTTTTAATACCGCTATCTCAACTTATATACACACCACACCAGACCACCAATATTTTGATTTTGATTTGAATGGATGATGGTTTATTATCATACAAGAATCTGGGATTTGGCAGCCCCACGAGAACACTTATTCCTGCTAGATTTGGTGCTCAAAGCACAAACGCATAGTTCAAGAAGATCATAATCTTCTTCCCAAAACAAGAGAGAAGCTTTTTCTGGGTTTTCCAAAAGCATTTTAGATGTCAAATAACCAGCAATTGTCCACGTTTGATAGAGTCGTGATTGCTTTCCTATGAATTTCCCACTTCTCGTGTCATAATATTCCGGCCACTGATCGGCATACAATCTTTCCTCTGCAATTTTAACCGCCTTTTCTGCTAATTCTATTCTTCCCATCTTTATGCAAGCTAATGTAAACTAATATACAAAAAAAAAAAAAAAAAAAAAAAAAACTTTTGATAAAATAAATAAAAATAAACCGAAAAAATCATTGTGAAAATTACCTGCCATAGAAGAGTTGGCCAAGAACCGCCATTGTGATAAGACCATGGTCTGTAATTAGTTATGGGTTTATTATAAATTCATATTAAATACACAAAATCATAAAGTAAAAGCGTGGATTCAAAAAAAAAATACTCACGTGTTCTTCGGGTCACTGCCAGTAATTATACGCCATTCTTGTTTTTCCAAAGCAGGGTAGATGATCTTAAGAGGCATATCACCAACAAGATCATCCCACTTTGATTCAATCAAATTCAAAATTGAATTGTTCTGTTTTGGGGTGGTCAAAGATGAAACAATTGACCAAACGTTCCCGAGAGTAAAGAATCTAAAATCCATATGAGCAGGCTGTAAATTCCCGATCATGTAACCGCCTTCTTCTGGAATCCAATCCATCAACCAATGAGGAATTTGTTCAGGGTAAATGTTGAATTTATTTATGGCTTCTGTGGAATATTCCTCAGTTTTATATCGGTAAATTTCGTTTATTTTTTTCAAATCGACCCAATAATATTGTCGAATGTGAAAAGATAATGCACTTAGTCTGTTATTGATAGTTCTCACTAAATTCTTGGAACTTTCATCTAAAGCAAGCATCTCACGAGCACACCTTAGAGCTGAGTAGAATAACGCCTGCAAATTGCAAAACAGGGAATAAAGTCAAAATTGAATAGTCAAAAGTCAATGAAAGTCAAAATAGACCTCACTTGGATTTCTAAAGGGTGTCCATGAATACCCATTCTTCGATCAATCATACACGAGCCGTCAGTTACTAAAAGAGATGGAAACATATCGAATCCGTCAGATAAACATAAATTCAAAATTAATTTAATTCCTGTTTGAACATCGACCCGTTCTTGCATTGCAAAATCACCAGTAATTTTGGTGTATGCTCTCAACATAACAATCCACCATAATCCTGCATTCATGTCAACACCCAAAAAAAAGTTTCAAGATTCGTAACACCAATAAATTATGAATGAAAAAGGTTGACTTTTTACCAGAGTCAACGGGTGCAACACGGCCTATAGCCGATTCCCCAAAATCGGGGTCTAAAACTTCTTCGACTTTTGTGTCATCAAGGGGTACTGTTCTTATTTTGAAACTTGCAGGCATTAGCCCCTGTCCTGGACTATAACAGTCAACCGTTTTCTCCCAACTCTTGAAAACATTACAAAAAATATAAATTTGATTTCAGCATATTTTCGATTTATTGAATTCTAATTGCATAAATAACCAGAATTACCTGCAATTGCAGAGTATGTAACAGAAAGTTTCTAACAATTTCTCCTTCACCCTTTAGCAAGAAAGCTAAAGCAGACGGAACAAAATCTCGAATAAAAACCTGATCATAATTCAACGGCATTGTTTCTCCGGGATCGTTTGCCGCCATTGTCCCCACCGGATTACCGCAGTACGTCACCACTGAATTCTTCAACAACCGCCATGCCTCTTTCTCCGCTTCCGATTCCGTCCTACCATTAGATAATAAAGTTTCATTCTTTACCCCTATAGTTTCATCTTTATCAATTTTCTCCACCACCAACGGCGTCGTTTTATCTAAATCGCCACCACCCTGCGCGTAAATGCTTTCAAAATTCTTGTCATTCACATGGTTTCCTGGAGTTGTTGAATAATCCTTAACGCAATTAGGTTTGCTAAAATTATTATTTTGGTTTGAATTACAGCATGTGATCGGGAAAAGCCTAGATTGGCCCCAATTTGGGTGGGAAACGGAAAAGGGTTTGTGAGTTTGATTAATTGCACATTGCAGACCCCAAAATAGAGGTGGGGAGATATGGAAGTTGCGATTTAACATTGGGAATTTGATTAATCCCAGAACGCTTCTTCGGCTTTGGATTAAAAGCCTGCAACCAAAGTTCATATTGAGGATCTTAATAGCGTTCATAAGAACGAAAGAAGAATTAATATGAATGGATAATGTAAAATTGATGATCCTTTTTCGTTAATTGAATGAAGAAAACCTGTATTAATAATGGGGTAAGAAAGATTTTTGTGAATCTAAAGGAACCAAGAATCAAATTGGTGTATTGTAGGAAATGACGGAGACGTAATTGTGGTGGTGGTTATAATCTATCAACAATTCAGTTATCTATATTAACATCATATGTTACGATTTACATGATTTATAATGCAGATTTTATTATGTAAAAGGTCATCAAATTTACCAAAATACTTTGTTAGTTATATAATAATTGACATAAGTAATCTACTAATCCTCTTTCTTAGTCTCATACTTTGTTTCAAATAAATAGGAAGATTTAGTATGAAAAGGTGTCATTTATCTTTTCTTTGCGGTTAAACTTGGATGATTGTAAATTTAGAAAAGTGACGGATAGTACCAAAATTTTCATGCACTACTTTAGCATGAAGGGAATCAATCAAGAAGTTCCCATTATGATAAGTTATTGGATCATTAAGAGAAAATTAAAGATCAAACCTAGAAAGTACAATCGGTGTTAATGTATTCACATGAACAAACTATGTTCCAAAGATTCTATGTGTGTTTTAGTTCGTTGTAATGATAAGCATTTTCAAGTTTTGTAGTAACTTCATTTAATAATAAAAAGGGGAAGTTGAATAAAAAAGTAACCAAGTTAACGTCTTAACTTTTCTAATACGAGGAACAACAACAAAGAATGAGGTCCACTGAATATGGATGGTAGTCTTAGTGCAGATGTGAATAAGGGTGGGGTGATGGACTGATGGTGGGTGTTCTTGACCGAAATGAAAAAAAAAAAGGTTAAATTAAAATTAACTAATAGTTAATAATGTGGAATTTAAATATTTAGAAAATAGAAGGTTTTACAAGTACATTTATTGGCAGAAAACATGGTGAATTGAATAAATGGACATTTGTCTCTCTCTTTTTTCCTTTCATATAGTCATTTCAACACGATTAAGTGATTTATCATGCTATTGATTTCACTACCTAGTTTGCAAACCCATTATCCCTAACAACATTAAGATGCCAACATCAAAGTTACACTACTACAATTAATTAAGAGCCTTTGTAACGCCAAAATTGTAACATCCTCTAAATTCGTTACAATAGGTAGATCTAACGTAACTGTATTGTAACGCTTAGCATAATTAGTAGTGTGTGTTACGATTGATCAAAAAGCGTTACAATAGACTGTAACTTTTATAACACATATTTCTCTATTGTAACGCCTATTATTTATGTGATGCTTATTACTCTATTGTAAGGCCTTCATCACTTTTGCAACACTTATTTTATATCGTAACCGTCTTTCTCCAATGTAATAGGGTTTTTATATATTGTAACGCTAAAAAAAGTTTAATTTTAAATAAAAGAAAAAATCAAGCGTGTTTTCCCCGATGTGCGTGTAACGATCCTTTTTCATTCTACCTCAGTTCACGACTTCCCTCTATCATTTTCTACCCTTTTCTATTCTAACCCTAGGTCACTAGCTACCTTCAGCGATCGAACCGTCTGGTGTGTTCACCAACTCTTCGAGTGTAGAATCACAGTTCAATCCTCGTCTGCTCGAGTTTGTTCAATCGGTCAGCTGCTCGAGTTTGTTCAATTTTAGGTTAAATTGCAAAAAAATCCCCAATATTCGTCTACATTTCCGATTTGATTTTGTATTCCTATCATGTTATTTATGTTTTAGGTTGTTCTGATTACATGTATCCGAATCGACAGTGAGTCCAACTTTAATTTTGGATGGAGGCGGCTGCTAGTGTCGTCGTCGAAGGTGTTTCTGTTACGAAGGTAGGATTCCTTTTCGTAGTTAATTTTTGTGGACTGCTTCTGTATTAAATGTGTTAATTTCTTAAGTTAACTTCGATTTCTTGTGCTAATCGAGTGTATTAGGGTTTCACATCAAATAACTCTGCAGTACCTTTTGTTCTACTTTGATTCTGAATATTGCTCGTGCAATGTGTTTTGACTGTATTACAGTACCTAGTATAACAATTATATACTATGTTGAAGAATCATTGGGAAGTTGATGATGACAATTCATGAATTCAAGCTAATATTGGCTCTAAACTTATGTCTTCTTTTCTTCTTAGGATATGAGAAACTGCTATGATGGCTTATCATCTGCAGCTGCTGCGACAGGAAATAGTATATTTGATAAGTGTATGTGTGTGTCGCTTTCTTCATAATCCGATTAATTTGACATAATCCATGGATATATATCTGATTTTAGAGTATTAACTCATTTAAAATCATTATTTTAAACAATAAATTGAAGCAGCTTGTATCTTATAACTGGTAAGAGTTTGGCACTTGTTCCACATTTTTTCTCCTTAACAAGAGTACTTGAATGATCCTTTTCAGGTGCTGATAGCAGGATATTATGCAGAACGAGAATCAAATCAAAGAGAGCCTGAAATAACTTGTAGACATCTTGATCATGTAAACATGTCGGGCCTAAACAAGACCACACTCCGGTTATGGTTTTTAGTCAATTGGCTTGTGACCTCGTTGCTTCAATTATTGTTACCCAATTCGGGGCCGCTTGTTCTCATTTTTGGGCCAAAAATTAAGTACGAATGAGGTGCTTCAGTTTGTTTATTGTGAGAAATAAAAGTATTTTTTAACCACCACAACAGCTCCAAGATTGCAAGTTGAAAATGGGTATATTCTTGTTAAATTTATATATATAAAGATATTCACATTTATATAAAATGATGTATAATGTATTAATGTATGCAGGATTAAAATCTTCCACTACAATGGAAAATCATACTTCAAAAAGAAGTTTGATATATTGTATCAGGCAAGTTTTATTAATTATTATTATTATTTAATTAATTTTCCTAAACCATATATAATAAATATGCTAATATTTGTAATAGGTCTATTGGAAACCGGAATCACCTAATAAATTTGGTCACATTGAACAACTTATTGCCTCGTTAAAACTAGAAACCAAACCACAAGGTTCTTTTTGTATGAAGAAACCTGCTGCAAATTAACCGCCTCATGCAAAGGCTGCAGCTGCTAAAGAGGCAGAGGTATTCATTTATCTTCAAAAAATAAAAACCTCCAAAATCATTTAATAAAAACAAATGATTATTATTGATATGATATAATTCATAATCATGTTTAAGCACTCTTTTAACTGTGTTAAAAACTTCAATTTTTTGGACCTAATTTTTTTTAAGACAACCCAATCCTGATCGGCAATAAAATGACCCGTTTTGACATGTTACTCAGCCCGCGGTTTGTTTTAACAACTTTAGTGGTATTTCTGACCTTGATTTTAATGGTAATTGTTAATGCAGCTCTTTGGAGGAAGCAGTCCTTCAGCGTAAGTACTATTACAACAACAATTTTTATTTTTTAAAATTAAAACATGCTCGTGTATATATTAGGTGCAACTACTGTGTGAGTATGTGTGTGAGTATCTGATTAAGATTGTTGTATAAATGGGTTGCAGAGAAATGAGCAAGAACGCATTGAAAAACAAGAAAAAGAGGGAAAAACAGAGGGAAAAAAGGTTGCTGAAGGTGCAGATTAATTAAATTTAAAATTGGGATTAGTACTCTTGTTATTTAATTGTTTTGAAGATACTGAATTCGTTAAATGCTAGAAATTATCATTGTAATGAATTTGATTTTAATATCAATTTTTTATTTGGTTATTAATGTGTTTATGTAATTCTTTATTATATTATTTGATATATCTATATATATAATATATATATATACTATTTGTCAATGGCGTTACAATAGGTAGATTGTGTGTTACATTTGTCAATGGCGTTACATTTGCTAATGGCGTTACAATAGGTAGATTGGGTGTTACATTTGTCAATGGCGTTACAATAGACCTATTGTAACGGTAAAAATATTTATTGTAACGGTACATTTGTTGAACGAAATAGTGTTACAAAGGCGTTACAATAGCTCTGAAACTGTTACATAGACATTACAATAGACCTATTGTAATGGCTACAAATGTAATGGGTAAAATGGTGTTACAATAAACCTATTGTAACGAATTTTACCTTTTATGTAATGATTTTTGGTGTTATAAAAGGGTCTTAATTGTAGTAGTGTTATCGATCTAAACTTTTAATAGTATAACAAAATGTGTTGTACTATATCATTATAATAATACACACAGAATATCCGAACTCCACATATATGACAAAACATTCATACCAAAGTACATTCGGTTAATTAGTATATAACCGCGATACCATTTAGAATATATTATTGGCTGCACCGAAATGCGTAGTATCCGAATCTTTAGTACTTAACGTACTTTAACAGCTTCCCTTGTAAATTTCACTTTGTGAATCGTGTAGTTACTCAAACTCCTATTTATACCAATATTCGTTTAGAATGAACACTCAACTTTACATACTTCTCTTTCTGCCCCCAGCCAACATAGTTCCAATTGATTTGAGGCTATAACATTTTACTATAACTATGGGTGTACACAAATTTCCAAGAATCAAGCAGTTGGCTAAGCTAGGAATGCCGATATATCATTCATCCTCAAGAGTCGTGGATATACCAAAAGGCTATTTCGCCGTATATGTTGGTGAAAGTTATATAAAGAAGAGATTTGTAGTTCCATTAGCTTATCTAAAACATCCTTCATTTCAAACACTGTTAAACCTGTCTGAAGAGGAGTTTGGTTATGATCATCCCATGGGAGGCCTAACGATCCCATGCAAAGAAGAGATCTTCATTGAAGTTACTCGTGATATATATCTAACATCGGCGTCAAATGTTAATAGAAGATTACGCTCATAGAAAATATATCAAAGATTGGTGATTGAGATTTGAGAGATATGGGAACTAAATGGAACTAGATCGAAGAGAAGGAGAAGGAATGAATGTTAACGAGGGAGATCGATAAAGGGTCGAAAGGGTACAAAGTGGCAAAATGAAATAAAAGTGAATATTGCAGAATTGTTTGCATCATGATCTAATCCCTTAGAATAGTTGTTATATGTTTTAAAATTTCAGTTTGCCGGCTTGATCGATTAAATATTGTTGTATATGTTTAGATAATTTCTTATATATTATTGTATATAGCTTAATGTTGTTTGTATGATCTGAAGTATTTAGAGTTATTGGATTTTGGTTTATAAAAACAGGGAAAACAACAAATTATGAAACCGCTTTTTACTCGTTATTGCACAATTTGTGACAGATATATTATATTAAAAAATAAGCACAAAGTGAAACTACAATAAAAAGTGTTAATTGTCGCAAATCTGACGCAAATAGGCAGTCACAAATCTGTCACGGTAGCTATTTTGCAACGAAGTGGTTTGTCGCAACATATAGCCTCTCCTGTAGTATTGGAGAATTACATTTCAACCATTTTGTAGATGTACACATATTACGAGTGACGCTACAATCCAAACATAAGTGAGATTATTGTGTCTCCTGCCCATTGTCAAATAAGCTGTAAACGAGTGCCTCGATCGTTTATCAGGGTTGATTTGAGTCTTACTATCTTTGGTCTATAGATGAGTAGTAACTATTGACATAATTTGTTCATACAAGATGTTGATACGGTAATATGTATCTTAGTGTATCCTAATTTAGACAAACCTTGTAGTCTAGTGGTATTAGAGACGCCCACAGGCTAACATGTACATAAAGGACATCTTGAAGAGCGTAAACCAATGCCTCGTTTATTTAGGTTGATTTGAGTCATATCGATCTTCATCAGTCTAGAGATGAGTAATATTTGGATAGTGTCACGTAGTTTTGTTACTATATTTTACCCCATATTTTCTTTAATGGAAGTATATTGTACTTTTGAGAATAAAAGTAATGGTAAAAGGTTAGCAATAAAGTTAACAACTTGCTATATACTCCCTCCGTCCCATAAAAAAGTTTACATTTCATTTGGTCACAATCTTTTAGGAAATAGTTAGTGGTGGTGTCCTTTGTAATACTTTTGATTAAAATATAAGGTTAGGTTGGAGAGTGTTAGGTACTAGATATGTTGTAATAGTTAGTCTAGGGGGTAATAGTGTAACAATGTATAGATGTTAGGTTTTATTACCAAAATGGTCCTAACTAACCAAGAATTGAGCCATGGTATAAATACCAAAGTGTAAGGCTCAATTCTTTAACTTTTGCACAATTAATCAAGTTAACATTCCAGCAATTGTTCTCTCCCATCTCTCTACTTTCTCTCTCTAAAAGCCCTAATCTCTCTCTTCACTTTTCTAGCCAAATCATCATCAAACACCTTGAAATGGATTGAATCAGTGTTATTGTGCTTTTCAATTGGTATCAGAGCATAATTTCATCTTGAAAACGATCCAAATCCATCAATTGGTGTTAAAATCAGAAGAATCAGTGGGTTTTTGAAGGTTTTTGAAGAAAAAAGGGTTTAAGATCAAAAATCAGATTTAAGGTACTATTTCTTGTTATTATGGATTGAATAGCTTCCTTTTATTGATATATTAAGCTTAGAATCAAGCTAGGATCGAATCTAATCCATACTGATGAAGAATTAAGGGTTTTAGGAAAAACCATTAAAGCTTCAAAAACCCTTTAAATTCAAATTTTCGAATAGATCTAGGTTGTTTTTGAGTAATATAGTTGCAATGGATTGAAGAAAACAGTATTTGGGTTAGTTTGCTATAAGAATCAGTGAATTTGGGTAAGAAACGAGCATTTTAGGATCAAATTAGTGGGTTTTTTAAGTCTGCTCGTAACTGTTCTGTTCAAGAAATTGTTCGGCCCGAGAACAGTAACAAGTTCGGCCCGAACTTCATCAACAACTTCGGCCCGAACTTCATCACTACTACGGCCCGAACTTCACACCACAACTTCGACCCGAACTACTACCCAACTTCGGCCCGAACTTCAAACCCCACTTCGGCTCGAACTTCTTTCACAACCTCGGCCCGAACTTCAAACCCCACTTCGGCTCGAACTTCTTTCACAACCTCGGCCCGAACTTCTTTTGAACTTCGGCCCGAACTTCCTTTACACTTCAACCCGAACTTCACCAGTACTTCGGCCCGAACTTCTTCTGCACCTCGGCCCGAACTTCTTTGTACTTCGGCCCGAACTTCTTTTCCAAATTTAAATATTTTTTTTTCGGTCGTTCTTTCTTCCAACTAGATATGACTTCCAAAGACGCCTTGTCTATTGGATCAGACACGAAACCACCTGTTCTCTACCGAGGAGAATACGGTCAATGGAAGAAACGGTTTCTCCATTTCATCCTGAGCCAACAAGCTGGTCCATCTATCCTTGAATCCCTTACAACCGGACCCGCTAAGTTCTATCGTGCAGTGGCTCCAGCCCTAAACACCGAACCAGCAATACCTGGAGGTGTAATCGAAATTCCCCCGACGGAATACAATCAAGAGCAAAAGGATAGGGCTAGGGCGGATGTGCTTGCACACTCCTACATGCTACAAGGCATAACAAATGAAATCTACAGCAGCCTTGATAGCTTCAGCACGGGGAAAGAGCTTTGGGATGAAATTCAAAAGCAAATGGAGGGTACCGACCTGGGTAATAAAGCAAAGATGGTTTCGACCTTAAACGCCTATGGTCAATTCAAAGCTACCCCAATGGAAGAACTAGGGGAAACGTATCTTAGATTCTGCAACATGCTCAACGATCTCCGAAAGAACAACCTCATCAAAGAGAAACTTGAGATCAACATCAAATTCATCCAATCCCTACTACCGGAGTGGGAGATGTTTGGAAACAGTGCAATGCAGCACAAAGATTTGAGCTCCATAGATATTCATGAGCTATATGAGTACCTACATCAAAACGAGCCAATGGTGAAAGGAATCGTCAAAAACAGGCAAGATATGACAGACACCTTGGCAATGTTGACCAAACAAAATCTGGCTCTTAACAAAGGTATCAACGAAGCAATGGTTGCAGCACAAACAAAAGAGGTGGTACATGAAGAACCAGAAACTCTGATCCCAGCGGGGACACAAGATGAAATCGACTCTGTTCGTCAAGCCTTGGCTCTCATTTCCACCTATAACAAAAAGTACTATAAGAAACCAACCAACAACAATCTTAGATCATCCTCAAATTTCAAATTCAATTCCTCTTCTCAAACCCCGAACAACAAATCCTCATCCTCCTCCACCGAGCCACCTAAGAAATGTTACAACTGTGGTCTGACTGGCCATTTTGCTAAAGAATGCCAGAAGCCAAAGGTGAAGGACTCAGAATACTTTAAACGGAAAATGCTCATGGCCAAACAAGTTGAAAATGGGAAAGTTCTACTGGCTGAGGATCTACAGTGGTTGGAGGACTCTGATGATCAAGAGGAAGAGGAATGCACAGCAAGCCTGGCACTCATGGCGAGATCTAACGAACTCAGAGCTGCACTGGGCATTCCTGAGAATGATGAAAATGAGGTACACCCTTCTTCCTCTGACCCTTTATTAACTGATTCAGACACTGATGAATCAGAAAATTCCTTGTTTAATGAAAAACTCTTTACTAAAATTGATGAGAAATCACACTTGACAAAACAAATAACTGATTTGGAATCTGAAAAAGATCAACTCTTAAATGATTTGAGTGAATTAAGTCAAGTTTCTCTTCAAATAACTCAAGTAAACAAGGACTTACAAAATCAGTTGTCTACATCAAAATCAGCTTTTCAATTTCAAATTACTGAGTTACAAAATGATCTACAAACACAAATAAATACAACGAATGTATCAAACACACAAATCCAAAAATTAAAAGATGAAAATTTAACCTTCCGTCGCCAACTTGAAACTCTTGTTCCTCAAGTAAATCAAATTAATAATTCAAATAAAAAAACACAAGAGTTACAACAACAGTTGTCAACATTTCATGCTGCTCACACCAGTGAAGTAAATCGTCTAAATCACATCATTAATACAAAAAATCTTGAAATATCAAACCTAAAAATGATGAAGACGGTATCAAATGACAAAGATGACTCCAAGCAGCTGATAAGTGACTTAGCTATCCAACTCAGTCGAGAGCAAACATGGATGAAGTCTGCTGACATCAAGATGAAGGATTACCAAGATAAGTTGAAGGCAGCTGATAACGAAATTCAAAAACTAAATGAACAAATCACAAACATCACAAACAATTTTAACAAGGAAATCGATGACAAATCAGCAACCATACACAGTCTTACTGTCAAGAAAGAAAATGCTGAAGAACACATCTCCAAACTGGAGCAGACGATTGTGAAAGCTGGTCACACTGAACAAACAATAAAATTAAATCAACCAAAAGAGTTCAGATCTTTCAAATCAAAAGTGTGTCTCGGCGCTGAGAACTTCCGTCCTCTGGAAAAAGCTGCTGATGTTGTTCCCACACTATACATTTACGATTACATGAACTTGGGGATATGGCAAAGCTTTCTTCATATGCCGGACGAGGAAGCAGAAATCGAGAAGTTCAACAGAGAAAAGAAGGAACACGCTCAAATCAGCTTTAACTATTCTGAATTAAACTATACATATGAAAAGAATAAAGCAAAATTTGAAAACAATGAGTACTTCCCGATTGTCACTCCAGAAGAATTTTCCATTCCTGATAATGAAGTTTTAAAACAAACAATTGAACCAAAGCTTTATGTTCCACCGTTGATTTTAGAAAAGAAAATTGTTCAACTTGAATCTGAAATTGACGACACTCACAAGGCATTTGATAAAGAAAAGGAAAAACTTCAAATCAAAATACATAATTTAGAGGACACCATTTTAGAATTAAAAACTAAAACGAGCAATGCTGTTTCCAAAAATTCTAAAGCCTCTCTATTAGGGCCAGCACCGACAAACCCAGTTCCAACGATCTTGAAGAGAAGCTCTAATCCACCTATTTTGAATCTTGCAGATGGAAGATTAGAGTCCGGAGGGAAGAAGTCCATGAAGCAACAAGAAGTCAACAGAGCCACACAGTCAAAGAAGTCTATTCAGACTGGATCCAGTATGCTTAAGAAGCCTAGTCTACTTAAGAAGTCTAGTCCACCTAAGTCTGTAGTTTCATCTTTTTCTGTTCAAAATAAATGTAATGACTCTAGACAGTTTATTTCTCCAAAAGAAGCTCATGGCATGTGTAAAAACTCTAATTTTGTGAAAACTATTTTAACAGCTTTTAGAACGGACTATGATTCTACTGTTTATCGTCCTGTCCGTTACTCTCCTGATTTTGGTAATGTGTATGTTAAAACTGACAAACATGGAACAAAAAGATTTTTTGACAAAATTACAAAGAAACAGATAACTCAAACTGATAAACGTTTTTTTGTAAAACTTGGTGCACCTTGCAGTATTCATAAGAACATCGTCTATCATCAATCTGGTAAACTTACAAACACATGCAGAACGTGCTATCCATATCTATGCAAATCACATGTCACTAAACCACAAATTTCTGTTTCTAACAAAAGATCAAAAGCTCAAAAGCTACCCTCGAAACAATCAAAGATGCCGTCTAAACAACCACAAATTTCTGTTTCTCACTTCTCTTCTAGTCGCACATCTCCTCAGGTTAAAGCTGCACAAAAGCCAAAACCGTCAGTTCTCCCCAAATTCGACAAACCATCCATTAAAACGTCTACTCATGTGAAATATACTTGGGTTAAGAATGAAAAATCTCAATGGATTATCCAATCCTCTGAAAAATCTCTCAAATGGATCATCAAATCTGAACTGCCTCCTAGCAGTTCCCAAAAGCTCTAAACTGATCATCTCATAAAATCTGCATAAAACATATGTTTCTAATCGTTCTGGACCCATACAAGATTGGGTACCTAAAATGTTTTATTTGTTTTATGTAGAATGTGTGGTACCTCGACTCGGGCTGTTCGAGGCACATGACAGGAAACAAAAATCTCCTGACCAACTTTCGGGAAAAATACTTAGGAACGGTCAAATTTGGAAATGATCACTTAGCAGCCATCTTAGGTCTTGGTGATCTTATCTGCCATAACCTGATAATCAGAAATGTTGCCTTTGTCGAAGATCTCTCACATAATCTCTTCAGCATCGGAAAATTCTGTGACAAGACTCTAGAAGTAAACTTTCGCACAAAGAAGTGTGCCATTCGGACATATGACGGGGATGAACTTCTAACTGGAACTCGTGACACAAACCTCTTCACTATTGATCTTAATGACCTTAGTACAACCGAAGAAGTCTGTCTCGTGTCAAAAGCTACTGCCAATGAGTCATGGTTATGGCATCGACGTTTGTCTCATCTCAACTTTAAAACAATGAACAAACTCGTAAAAGGAGGTCATGTGTCGGGATTACCTGATGTTGCCTTTGACAAAGATCACAAATGTTCTTCGTGTGAAAAAGGGAAAATGACCAAAAAGTCTCACAAACCTAAACCTGCTCCCAGTACTTCCAAACCTCTTGAACTCCTACATATGGACTTATGTGGTCCAATGAGCGTTCACAGTCTTGCAGGAAAACGTTATGTTTTGGTTATTGTTGATGACTACTCCAGATACACATGGGTCTATTTTCTTCGTTCAAAGGATGAAGCCGCAGAGATCATAATCTCATTTATCAAGAAAACTCAAGTTAACCTGGAATTAAATGTTCAAACAATCCGTACCGACAATGGTACTGAATTCAAGAATCGGGTTCTTGACTCTTATCTTGAATCAGCTGGCATCACCCCTCAATTTTCCGCTGCACGAACTCCTCAACAGAACGGTGTTGTTGAAAGACGAAACCGCACTTTAGTGGAAGCTGCTCGTACGATGCTTTCATTTTCAAAACTTCCTCTGTCGTTATGGGCAGAAGCCATCAGCACCGCCTGTTTTACACAGAACCGCTCAATCATAAACAAAACATACAACAAAACTCCTTATGAGCTAATCAACAATCGAATACCAAATGTTAACTTCTTCCACATCTTTGGTAGTCGATGCTTCATCCTATCTGATAACGAGAAACTCAACAAGTTTGAAGAGAAAGCCAAGGAAGGAGTCTTTATAGGCTATTCAAAGGATTCAGCCTCATTCAGAGTATACAACCGCTCTACAAGAATGGTCAGAGAAAGTGTCAATGTCTCATTTGATGAAACATTCTTGCTTGATTCAAGCTCAACTGGCATTGAAAGACCTCTACCCACAACCTCCACTAACCATTCATACTCTCTGAATGATCTTGAAATCCTATTCCAACACTTCCATGATGAATATCACAACGTCAGACACCCACCTCCACCGCCACCCCCACCCCCACCCCCACCTCCACCCCCACCCCCACCTCCACCCCCACCTACACCCCCACCTCCACCCCCACCTCCGGCAGATGCTCAATCAATCACAGCTCCGGAAATCAACACTCCATCCCCAAATGAGACCCCATCACCTACCTCACCTGCTCCAAACTCACCAATACCCACATCAAGTGCAGGTCCTTCAACATCGACACAAGGAACTCAATCTTCACCAGTCGATCCCCCACCTCCCTCAGATATTATCGCTCCACTGGTGATTGATTTCTCTAAATTTCATCTTCCTCGAGTCGACCCACCACCCCCGATCAATCCTCACAATACTGAAACTGCAATCATACCACATCCTGCTTTCACTGATAATTCCAACGTTAACCCTGGTCAACTCCCACTTCCTCATTCTACGAAGTGGACAAAGGAACATCCTTTGGACCAAATCATCGGAAACCCAGCCTCCTCGGTCCAAACTAGACGGGCTTCAGCAGATGAATGTCATCATGCATCATTCTTAAGCTCCACTGAACCGAAGAAAGTCTGTGAAGCGCTTACCAATCCAGACTGGATAATTGCGATGCAGGAAGAGATTAATCAATTCGAAAGATTAAAGGTCTGGCGCTTAGTTCCTAAAAACCCGGGATCATCAGTAATCGGAACTAAGTGGATTTTTAAGAACAAGAAAGATGAAAATGGAATCGTCATTCGTAACAAAGCAAGGTTGGTAGCTAAGGGTTACGCTCAATAGGAAGGCATTGATTACGAAGAAACATTTGCTCCTGTTGCCCGCATAGAAGCCATTCGCATTTTCTTAGCATATGCAGCTCACAAAAACTTTACTATCTATCAGATGGATGTAAAGACTGCATTCTTAAATGGCATTCTAAAAGAGGAGGTGTTTGTTCATCAACCAGAAGGGTTTGTAAATCCCAAACATCCAGATTATGTCTATGTTCTCGACAAAGCTCTATATGGCTTGAAACAGGCCCCTAGGGCATGGTATGATGTCCTTTCCCAATTCTTAGTTGATACTGGCTTTTCAAAGGGAAAAGTTGATACCACATTGTTTATCAAACGACACGGGGAAGACATCATACTAATTCAGATCTATGTCGATGACATTATTTTTGGGTCTACAAATCCGAAATATTGCAAGCGTTTTTCCGATCTCATGGTAAAACGCTTCGAAATGAGCATGATGGGTGAGATGAACTTCTTCCTAGGTCTTCAAGTTCGTCAACTTCCAACTGGCATCTTCATCAATCAATCAAAGTACATCTCTGATCTGTTGAAGAAGTATCTCATGGACGATTGTAAACCTATCTCAACACCGATGTCCACGACCGCCAAACTACATGCCGATCTCGATGGTAAACCGGTAGATGTCACAAACTATCGGGGTATGATTGGATCACTCCTTTACTTAACGGCGAGTCGTCCGGATATCATGTTTTCAACATGCATCTGTGCTCGGTATCAGGCTGCTCCCAAAGAATCTCATTTTCTGGCAGTCAAACGAATCTTCCGCTACCTGAAAGGCACCAGAGATCTTGGTCTTTGGTATCCCAAGGAGACTTCGTTTGATCTTTCTGCCTTCTCTGATGCTGATCATGCTGGGTGCATGTTGGACAGGAAGAGTACATCTGGGGGAGTTCAATTTTTGGGAGATAAGCTAGTCAGCTGGTCATCAAGAAAGCAAAACTGCGTCTCACTATCAACCGCTGAAGCAGAATATGTTGCCGCCGCTAGCTGTCTATCCCAGGTGATATGGATGCAATCACAATTAAAGGACTACGGCTTTTCCTATAGCCGCATTCCTTTATATTGTGATTCCAGAAGTGCAATTGCAATATCTTGCAATCCAGTTCAACATTCTAAAACCAAACATATCGATCTTCGATATCACTTTATCAAAGATCATGTTGAACTGGGCAATGTTGAATTGTACTTCGTATCCACCGATTTTCAATTAGCTGATTTGTTTACCAAAGCTTTGGACGAAAAACGCTTTAATTATCTTGTCTCAAAGCTTGGTATGCTAAATCTCAAAACTTAATTGTCTTCAATTCGTATTTTTAAATTGTTAAATCGTTGCATTCTTCGTATCATCACTATGGCTTTCAAGAAACTCGTCTTGAAACCCGGTCGTCAAACAATCGTCAAATGTCGAAGGAGAGATTCAACTCATCTCATCAGTATCGGGGGAACTGATGCTGCGTTACTTAAATTCCGTCTCTCGACATTAATTAGGATTTTTCTAGATTTTCACCTAATTTTTAATTTTTAACTGCTTAAATTTTCTTTTATTTTAATTTTCGTTTAATTTAAAAAAAAAAAAAAAAAAAAGGGGTGAAAAGTCTTCGGGCCGAACTACACACTGTTCCAGGCCCGAAGTTCTAAGTCGGCTTACAAGTTCGGCCCGAATTTATGTCCTATAAAAGACACCGAACTTCACTATTCTCGTCTTCTCTTTCTCGAACACACACACCAAAAACACCTACGAAAACACACAGTCCTCGTTCCTCTTCGATTCTTCGTCATTCTAGCTCGAATCTGCTTCACAACACTCGATTCCCCTTTTTCAATCGATTTCGGTAAGCTTTAACCTATCAATTTCACCATATTATTCATCGATTTCCATACTAGGGCCTGAAATTGCTCGAACCGATCGAACTTAGGGTTTGCAAGTCACTGATTTCATCGATCTAAGGACACATAGGTAGTATTATGTTATCTAGAATGTTCGCTTAGGAGAATCGATCCACTATTGGCCAGTTTTTCATGATAGAATCGATCTAGGAATGCCTGCTATTAAAATCTTTTGAAAAACCCTCGATCGTAAAAGTCTTCGGCCCGAACTTGTGTTACAAGTTCGGCCCGAAGTTGTTTCACAAGTTCGGCTCGAGCTTGTGTCAAATGCTTAAACAACTTCGGCCCGAAGTTCTTAAACAACTTCGGCCCGAAGTTCTTAAACAACTTCGGCCCGAAGTTCTTCACCAACGTTGTTTCGGCCCGAAGTTGTTACTGTAGCTCGGCCCGAACTTCTTTTAAGTTTTTTTTATTTTTATTTTAATTTTATTTTCTTTATAATTATAATTTACTAATTTTTATTTCTTAAATATTTTTAATAAATTTAAAATTTTTATATTATTCTTATATTTTAAATACTATTAAAATTACTTTGAACCTTCTCGTCTCGATTAGTGTGAAACATCATCGTTAAATTTCTTTTATTAACACTGTGCACTAACTTTAATCATTTTGTGCCATGTGTTCTTAGCGTCTAAATCACAGATGGCAGCACAACATATCATTGACGAGAACACCCTGGTTCCTCCATACAGGCTCAAACCCATGGCGGAGAACAACCCCTACTGGTCACCGGAAGAAGAAGTCTCATTCTCCATCAACTACCCGATTCATTCTCATGTTCTCCAACGCCATCCTCTCTTCTACTCAATAAATGCCAGACCATCGGTTCCAGCGGTGTATGTACAACAGTTCTTTGCCAACCTAACCTTGGTGACATCAACAACCCCCTCACATTTCGAAACCATAATTGATGAACAACAAATTCACTTTACAAAAGATGATCTTTATGACATCTTCCACTTACCTCGTGCCGACTCTAGACCACCACTGACTGCATTTGAACCACAGCTGCCATTCGAGGAAGTGTATCTCGGAATACACGACCTAGGTCTAGACCTTCCTCGGCACACTATTGACCTCCGAGAATTCAAGAAGAAAAATATGGCACGGAGCTGGTCCCATGTCTTCACGATCTTTAACCGCTGTATGACAGCAAAGAAAGGTGGTCACGACAGGGCATCAAAAGAAGTTCACCATGCCTATCATGCCATGTGCTACAACCGCCACTTTGACTATGCTGCCTACTTGTGGGAAGAATTCAAGCTCTCCAAATCAAAGGAACCGGCATTTCTGCCATACCCGAGGTTCTGGGCAATTATGATAGAACATTTCATGGAGAGATACCAAAACATTCATACCAGAGATGTTGCACGAAAATTCATACCATCGAGCGTTAATTTTCTAAGGGGCAACAGTGGTACAACTGCAGTCATTGATGCCGCGATCCCACTCCCACTTCTTAAAATCGCGAACTTCAATCTTGATAGTGTGAACCACTACCGGGCTCTTCATTATCCTGACTGGACACCTGAAGGAGCACCTCCTGCTCCAGCTCAACCAGCTGCTCCTGCACAACAAGCTGCCCCAGTACAACAACCACCAGCTCAACCACACCAACCCCCACCTCAACCACGGCCTAGACGTAGACAGGCTGAACAGCAACAACCACCGACTCACCAACGTGCTAAACGACCTCGAATTTTATCCAGCGGTGCCTCAGGAAGTGGGTCGGTTGCCACTACATCATCTGAACAAGTTCTTCCTCCGCCAACTCGACCCATCATACGACAACCACAACAACCAGCTGAACCGTCCTCTTCTTCATCATCAACAGACTCAGCTGCAACGATATCTGATCGACCAGGTTCTCCACCATCACCACACGGTCCACCTTCAACACCACAACAAGGTCCACCTTCACCACCACAACAAGATCCACCGTCACCGCCACCACAAGGATCCCCAAATCCTTTTGATGATCCTATCTTCACGGATCCTTCTCCACCACACATTCAACAACCAATCACATCAACAATTCCCACTACCACAACCTCCGTTCCTCCTATCTCATCCACCATCCCAACAACTGCAACCTCCGAACTACCAATCACGTCAACCATCACAACTACCACAACAACAGTCCCCCCACTATCATCCACAATTCCAGCCTCCACAATCACTTCTCCACCAGTTACCATAACTCCACCAGTAACAACCACAACTCCACCAGTCGCCACCACAACCCCACCAGTAACAACCACAACCCCACCAGTAACAACCACAACACCGCCAGTCACAACCACAACACCTCCAATTGACACCTCACTTCCCCCGTTTACCATCATTACTGGTACTGCCTCGAGGGTCGTTACAACTTCACCTACAACGGTTGTTATGACCCTCCCTCAACAGACTACACCATCAGAGGCTACCACCACCACCACAACTGCAATGCCAAATCCTGAAATGCAGCTTATCCCTCATCTCACCTCAACAATCCAATCACTAAGTACGAGGTTGGAGAACATTGAGAGTAGGCTGACAACTGTTGCTCCTCTTCCACCGGCTTCTGATCCACTTAACCGAGAAATGCTCCTGGCAGCATCCCGTTCATTTACAATTGAACAAATTAAAGCGATGTTCAACTATCGCTTAGAAGAACTGGTCGAGCCATGCAATCCAGGATCCCTTTTATTCAGAAGGCCTGGTGACCCTGAGGATGATCCTCAGGGAGGAGGACAGAGAAGAATACTGGAACACGGGGGATCCAGTTCTCAAACTCAAGGAGGTACAAGTCAATCTCAACAACAACCCAGCTCCTCTCAACAAACACAGGGAGGAGGACAACAAGACTATGAATACTTTCATGACTGGGCGGTTGTTGAGTTTGATTACGATCAGGTGCTGAACGTTGAACCACTCAACCAGTGGCGAGTAGATGAGAGTGAAGACATCTTGCCCCAAAATAACCGTAAATCCAGTGAGATGACTGAAGCCGAAAAACTTGAATCTATGTGTCATCTCCAATCTATAAATTTTGAGGTTGAGAACAATAAAAACGACAATGTTCAACAGGTTCTGAGAAAAGAGGCGGACACAGTGATTGATTTACCTAGTGACCCGGAAGAAGACAATATTGTGAGGGATGCTTTTAACGAATCAACTCAACCTGCCACCTCCCCTTCAAACGATGACTCCGACAGCGACAAAGCAGGGGAGGATGAACCATTTGACGTCAAAAGATATCCTTTCACCCGAGAAAATTATCACCGTTACTTCCGGAACTACGATCAACTGGTTGCCGCCAGAACTCCAGCACCGGAACCACCAACTGCCTCTCCTACACATGATGTGCCGGTATTATCATATAGCGAGAAGAGGGCGGCGGAAAAAGCTAACAAACGCCGCCTAAAGATCTCCAAAGCGTGCCTCTTTCAACAAGTCAAAATGCCATTTGTTGAAGATCGCTTCTCTGCTATTTTCCAGGAGACAGAGCTGCCTGTAATTTATCAGGATTTGTACAAAGAAGTGGTACTGCCTTTCAGAGAAAAGAAAATGTATTACCTTACAATGCATTACCTTAGGGGCAAAACCGATCGCTACAGCAAATTCCCGATAACACAACTCCTGGAGGTAACGACCGACCATTTCTCAGGCTACTACTGGTACACCATCTTCCATATTCGCAGAGCAGATAATCAACTGTACACAATTACTGAAGGAGACTTCTATATTCTTGAACCTCGGGATATAGAATTTCTTTACAACACAGTACGCTTACTTCCAGACACGCCTCATCCAGTTAAAAATCATGCGAGAAATTTCGCTCAGGCTGCTCTGAAGCGCTTCATGCTTGTTAAAACATTAGCTGCTCGAATGGAAGATGTGCAGATGGCTGTTGAGAGTGGTACAGCAAAGGTTCACTTAGCTGCTCCTTACAGATCACTTCCCTCCGAGATTAAAACTCGGAGAACAGTTGTGCTAGGTGAACCCAACTTGGGAATGACTTACACAAACTACTTCAAAGAACGAGTATTCTTCCGTGTGTCTGACATTGCCAAGTACTGTGACGGCACATTGAACATCCTTAAGAAGAAATTGGAGAAAAAGGGGAGGCACATGAACAGAGATCCCAGCATCCCAGAAAACACCTCTCTTCGAAGCAATATTGACACACTAATCACTGCCATTAAGGAAAGACTAAGCTGGCGAATAGTGATTAGACATTTTGAGGTTCACCTGGGTGTACGAGAAAGAAGAAACACGCCTACCTACACAACTGAAGTTCCTAACATGCCACTACCTTTCGGTCAATATCATGGGCTAAGACGGCAGGACGAATCAGTTAATCGCCAAAAACCGTATGAAAGACGTGGGCGGCATTAACATTCAAATGCTGGGATGCACTTCACCTGTTCCACAATGGCTTCTGATCAAAACAGATTCAGGACCCGCTCTTATAGGAAACCACAAATCTCAATCAAGCTTAACCGCAAAACCTCTCCTTCAACCCTCCGACGATGTATAAGGTACGTTTCTACAACTGACAACTTTTCAATATCTTTGTTTTGTCGAGGGGGAGAAATATTAATTCTGGGGGGAGAATTATTATTTCTAGGGGGAGAAAATTCAGAAAACCAAAAACAAATTACCCAAATAAAAAGTTTTATGTTTGTAACGCTAATTATAAGTCATTGTAATATCCGTAAACGATCTCTTTACTAGTTCTCTAGTAAAGATTGCATATGTTTATTACAAATTCTTTTAATTCTCGTTACTTACTACTTCAAAAGACATACCTTCCCATGGTTTGCCAGATCCGGCAACACCTTCCCAGGGAAATATTTCAGCCAACTGGTAAATGTGAGGGTTTAGGTCTAGGGTATAGTAATAGGTGAGTGCAAGGTGATGTGAAAACATGATAAATCAAAGAAAACACACCTTATGAGTGCATCCAAACCGAAAACAAACCGGGCAACCAATTAAATAGGTGATCATTCATTCGTTGAATGTTTCACTAGACTTTACTGGCCCAGTAAAGCAAATGCACGCCACCACCAACTACTCAAATTCCTCTCAACAGGGATTTGTTTCATTTCATCAGGGGACGTAGCACAAAAGCTACTGACTACTCATTCGGAGTATGTCGGTATTGAATAATAATAACCTCCTGCCCCGGGTTAAGTCTCTTTGTATGCACAGTGTGTCTAGTTCTCACCCCCAAGAATATTTCCAATATAGGACACCTGCACTACAAACATGGATCTCCGTGAATCCATCGGAACACTCGTAGTGGCATCACAATCTGATGTTTCACGAGGATCGAGTGGAAATCCTGCTAGAGCTAAAATCACGCCAACTCTAAACGCGGGTCACACATTTGAACCAACGGTTGTGCAAACGACTACCGATTCATACCGTGTGCTAACGGATACTCTAAGTGAGTCCGGTGTTACCTAAAATCCATGTGAAACTCCTAAAACGAAACATCTTCAAAAAGCTGATTAAAATGCACATGAGCGTAATAGTCCACTCTCAAATTACTCCTATGATCTGCTAAACCCAGCATGATCTTCCCCGGAGCCACCGACAATATAGGAACTAAAAAGTGAGGGTCCCTAGGTCTAGGTGAGCAGAATCAAGTATCATGGGATCTTGATTGGGGTGTGCTGAGGTAAAAAATTGAGAGGGGGTATGAAGTATGGGGTGCAAATCAGCTTATCACATGGTAAAAACAAAAACGAGGGTGTGGTTGAAAATGAAAAAGTGAGTTGAGTGAGGAGCGTGTGTGAAAGGGTTAAAGAAAACGGAAAACCCTCCCTAAACCGAACAAATGACCGGGTAGCCACATCTATATCAGATTGCATATGTTGCTTTCTGATTAAGACATCATGGACCCAGTGATGCAATGCACAACCCCCACTGACCACTCAAGTACAAAAAGTACTTGTTTCAAAATCACGGAGATTACCACATCCACTATCGACATCTCATTTGGAGATTGTTGATATTGAAAAAGAGGACCCACCTCCAGTCCTCGCCTTCGTTTGTCCACGTATAGAGTCTAGAACCGAATTAAATTTCTCTAGGACACAGGCACTCTACCAAGCATATCTTTGAGATATTGCCGGAACATTCATAGTAATACCAAAATTATTGGTATTCCACGATGATTGAATGAAAATCCTACCAGTGCTAACATCAATGCCAACACTGAACGTAGGTCACACAGTTTCTGTAACTGTTGTGCTAATAGGCAATCTATGTGATCCTGGGTTACCCTGATACATTCTTGTGCGAAGATCAGACGACCGTACTCCATTCTTATCAACAACGGTCACTATGTCTGATAGAAAATCTGATGACTGTACTTCAATCTTATCAACAACAGTCAATAAATCAGATAAGGGATTCTATGACCGTACTCCAACATTATCAACAACGGTCAGAAAATCCACAACATATCAACATTCCGCACTGCTTCAACTTCAACAAACATCAGGAACCAAGGATCTGCAGCAAATCGACAAACGCCACAACTTCAAGAAAGGACTTCCGCTGCTAACCGCTCTAACTATGGGTCTACATTCAGTCGATTTGCATGAAGTCTTCTGGAATACTTTATATTGGTTGAAAAGCCGATTAAAAGTATATTTGTCACCGATGATCAAAGGCTGATGCTGTTTTATCAACAAAACTGCTCAACGGTTCAATTCTCAGCTCCAGCCTTACAATCACAGAAGTCTTCAAAGATATGCAACCTAGTCTACTATTACAAAGGGGGAGATTGTTAGGTACTAGATATGTTGTAATAGTTAGTCTAGGGGGTAATAGTGTAACAATGTATAGATGTTAGGTTTTATTACCAAAATGGTCCTAACTAACCAAGAATTGAGCCATGGTATAAATACCAAAGTGTAAGGCTCAATTCTTTAACTTTTGCACAATTAATCAAGTTAACATTCCAGCAATTGTTCTCTCCCATCTCTCTACTTTCTCTCTCTAAAAGCCCTAATCTCTCTCTTCACTTTTCTAGCCAAATCATCATCAAACACCTTGAAATGGATTGAATCAGTGTTATTGTGCTTTTCAGAGAGAGAAAGTGTTTTATTGGTGGAATGATTGGTAATAATATTATTTTATTAGGTGGACCCCCAAATTTGAGAAATGTAAACTTTTTTGTGGGATAAAATTTTAAGGAGAAATATAAACTTTTTTGTGGGACGGTGGGAGTATTTTTTAATTTGATTGTATATTATGATTATTACTTGTCGTGCTTTAGTAATGATATTATAATAAGCTGGGCAAAAAGAATAACCGTAGATACCATCTATGCGAAAATAAACATTCACAAATTCCATATATAAATGAAAGATACTTTTTTGTTTGCTAACATAACTGCGATACCGTAGAGAACTTTTTCTTGGAAGGATCAAAATGTGTAAGATTGCGATCTCTTGGATGAGCTCGCCACAAAAATATCCGCATATGCTGTGGAGTATCAGAAATTTAAGTAGTTGAAGTACACTATATATGTTATTCCCTTGAAAGTTTCACCTTATGGATTTTGTAGTTACGTACCCAGTCATCCATCTATTTATACCGATATCGGTTTTGGTTTTGAATTCAACTACTTATTCACTATATCCCCAAAATCTCTCAAGAAACTTAATTATCCTTCTGCTACACATAGTTCCAATTGATTTGAGTCTATAACATTTTACTATGATTATGGGTATACACAAATTTCCAAGAATCAAGCAAGCTAAGCTAGGAATGCCGATATATCATTCATCTTCAAGAGTCGTGGATATACCAAAAGGCTATTTCGCCGTATATGTTGGTGAAATTATAAGGAAGAGATTTATAGTTCCATTAGCGTATCTAAAACACCCTTCATTCCAAACATTGTTGAACCTGTCTGAAGAGGAGTTTGGTTACGATCATCCCATGGGAGGCCTAACCATCCCATGCAAAGAAGAAACCTTCATTGAAATTATTCGTGATATATATCTTAAGAGTAATGGTATTTAGGCCTACTATTTAGACCTACTTATAGGTCTACTCATTAGATGAACACACATGTCAAAATCAAGGGATAATATTAGGAGAGATAATTAGTGGAATACACATGTCATTTTATCAAGTAGGTAGGCCTATGAGTAGGTCTAAATTATAGGACTAAATATCATTTCTCATATCTTAATATCGTCGTCAAATGTTAACAGAAGATTACTTTCATAGCCTCGTAGGAAATATATCAAAGCTCGGTGATTGATATAAGAGAGATATGGGAAGGAAATAGAACTAGAAGATAAGGAGAAAGAACAATTATTGGACAAGGACGATGGAGATAATAGTCGAAAAGGGACAAAGTGGAAAGAAAATGCTGACCACAATAGATTAAAAGCGAAGATTGCCAACTTGTTTACATGATCTTTGGGCCTTCTAATCCGTTAAAATAGTTGTGTACTTTATAATTTCAGTTTGGCGGCTTGATGTTGGATATTTTAAGATAATTTATAATATTGTAGCTTAATGTTGTTTGTATGATTTGAAGTATTTAGAATTTTGGTTTAAATAAATAGGGAAAACGAAAAATTTGAAACCGTTTAGATTTGTGCATAAATTGCATAAAAAACAAGCACAAATTCGTTGCAAATCCAACCCAAAAGACTTGTCTCAAATCAGACCCAAATTGGTGGTCGCAAATCTAAAGCAAACCGACTGTTTAGATCCGATGCAAATTGGCCCAATTCAATGCAAATGGTTTGCTGCAAAAACGACGCAGGACGGCATCCCACGTAAAAACGACCATCACAAGTCCAGCGATAACCAAACAGCTATAAGAAATTTGTCGCATAGCCGTCGTTGAAAACAAGCGTGTGTTGCACATTATGTCGCAAAAAGGTATTTTCCATGTGCAAATTTCCGTCAAAAATTGGTTATGATAGCTATTTAGCGACGAACTGGTTTGTCGCAATAGCCTTTCCTGCAGTATTATGGAGATTTACAGTTCCACCTTTTTGTAAATGTACATAGGGGTGTTTTTGAGGATGTGCAGAAGGTGTGACACATGACCCATATTTTATAAGGGCCCAATTTTTATTTATACATATCTTATATATATGTAATCTTAAAATATTAAGTCAACTTAATAAGTTTAATAGAAAATATTTAGAAAGTTCAATCTTATATATAAATCTTGTATTTAGAGATCCTTTTTCGTCTATTCGCACAGGATCTTTAGAATTTCGAACACGCCCCAGACATGTACATAAAGGATATGCGTAGAGCACAAACCAGTGCCTCGTTTATCTAGGTTGATTTGAGTCTTATATTGATTTTCAGTCTAGAGATGGGTGATATTTGGATAGTGTCATGTAATTTTGATTGTATATTAAAATTATAGGTGGTGATAAATACGCTACAATTTTTAATAGGTACACTATAATTATTGTTTTATGTGGTTGTACACTTAGTTGTAAAATTCGTACTCTGTGTTATAGACATTAAAAACTATGGTACAAAAATAAATTCTCTAAAATTATTACCGATGTACTTTGGTAATGATGCTATAATACAAGCTGGACAAAAAGAATAACCGTAGATACCATCTATGTGAAAAGAAATATTCAAAAATTCCATATATACATGAATGATACTTTTTTGTTTGCTAACATACATAACTGCGATACCATAGAGAACTTATTCTTGGAAGGATCAAAATGTGTAAGATTCTCGATCTCTTGGTTGAGCTCGCCACAAAAATCTTCGCATATGCTGTGGAGTATCAGAACGTTTAGTAGTTGAAGTACACTATGTTATTCCCTTGAAAGTTCCACCTTTTCGATTTTGTAGTTACATAGTCATCGATCTATTTATACCGATCGATTTTGGTTTTGAATTCAAGTACTTCTTCACTATATCCCTGAAATCTCTCAACAAACTAATCATTCTGCTATACATAGTTCCAATTGATCATTTGAGGCTATAACATTTTACTATAACTATGGGTGTACACAAATTTCAAGGAATTAAGAAGGCTAAGTCAGGAATGCCCATATATCATTCATCCTCAAGAGTCGTGAATATACCAAAAGGCTATTTTGCCGTATATGTTGGTGAAAGTATGAAGAAGAGATTTATAGTTCCATTAGCGTATCTAAAACATCCTTCATTTCAAACCTTGTTAAACATGTCTGAAGAGGAGTTTGGTTACGATCATCCCATGGGAGGCCTAACCATCCCATGCAAAGAAGAGACCTTCATTGAAGTTACTCGTGATATACATCTTAACATCGTCATCAAATGTTAATAGAAGATTACTATCATAGGAAATATATCAAAGATTGGTGATTTAGATTTGAATACTTAGAGTTTTTGAATTTTGGTTTATATAAACAGGGAAAACGAAAAAGTATGAAACCGCATTATATTCATTTGAACAATTTGTGACAGATTTGCAACCGATTGTGACATAAATTGCATCTAAATATAAGCACAAATTCGTTGCAAATCCAACCCAAAAGCATTGTCGCAAATCTGACGCAAATTGGTCGCGATAGCTTGAGCGACGGATAGGGTTCTCGCAATGTCCTCTCCTGTAGAATTGGAGATTTACATTTCCACCACATATGTGAGTGAAACTACAGTCCAAAAATAAGTGAGGTTGTCTCTTGCTCATTGTTACATAAGTAGACCAGTGCCTTATTTTATCAAAGTTGATTATCAATTTTTGGTCTGGAGATGAGTAATAACTATTGACTTAATTTTTCATACAAAATGTCGATACTGTAACATGTATCATAATTAGGTCATGCTAATTATGTGACATAAACATGTTACAAAATTAGGTCATGCAATTGTGTGAGGCCAAATGTTCACAACCAGATTTTGTAACTGGGCCAGTACCGACTGGGCCAGATTTTGTGAGTAAGCCCATGTATTTTATTAAATCAAGAATAGATCAAAATGTAACTGGCCAGTACCGATTGGGGCCAGTGGTGCTGTGATCCGATAGCTATTTGAGCAGATTGTTGAAGTAATGTGCTGATCTATGTGTTTGTATTTAGGGTAAATTACAGTTTTTGTCCCTGACTTATGGTCAATTCGGGGTTTTTGTTCCTAATGTTTTTTTGTTCGTTTTTTTGTCCTTTAAGTATTTAAAATTCTAGAAATTTGTCTTTCCGTCTATTTTTAGCCGTTAACTGACGATTTTTTTTGTCAATTCCCCAAAATACCCCTATCATCATCATCAAAAAACCCAAATCACCATCACCTGCTATCGAAACCCAAACAGTCTTCTCCGGCGTGGTCGTCTCCTCGGGTGATGGCTTCTTCTCCGGCGAACTAATCAAATTCCCTAATCAAAGACCTCGAATCACCCACCAATTTCTTCAATTTCATCAGCTCCGATGCTCCGCCGTCTGCAAACTCTGTAAAAACAATATTTTACCTCCCAATCCGTTCAATTATCTCATCCACGGCCGGAACAACATTTTCGTTAAAAGCAATCAAGCGTTCGCAAATTTGTAGGTTAAACAACTTACTGTTAAACCCTCTTGTAGGTGTTATTAATTCCAGTGTTTCATCAAATTTGAAAATTTTAAATAATTCAAATTCGCCTTTCATAATTGTCGTGGGCGGTGTTAGGTTTATTGGTGGATTAGTTGATATTGAAGATAATTTAGCCGTCGAAATTTATAACACTAATTTAGATTCATGGGATCATTGTTCACCGTTACCGGCAAATCATCGATTTAAAAGAAAAATGATCGATCTATTTGTTTGTATGTTGGGATTTTTAATAGATTAAATTATAAGAGGAAATTTACCTACCTTTAAAAACGAACCTCGCCGGAAAATAGGAGGTCGACGGAAATTGGCCGGAAAAAACGAATTGCAGGTTACTGGAGATGATATATGACGAGATGTTTGAGAGAGAGAAAGACAAAATTGCCCTCATATGGACGATGATGATGCAGTGAAGCTGAAGAACCCTAATTCGAAGATGAACGGAGGTGGTGGTGTTGGGGGGTCTAGGGTTTGTGGGTGTTGAGGAAGAAGATGAAGAATAGTGAAAAGGACCAAAATGTCCTCACATGCCTTGCATTTTTGTCAGTTAACGGCTAAAAATAGACGGAAGGATAAATTTCCAGAATTTTAAAAACTTAAAGTACAAAAAATCGGACAAAAAACATTAGGGACAAAAACCCCGAATCGGCAATAGGTCAGGAACAAAAACGGTAATTTACCCTTGTATTTATTTAGTTCCTGTTCTCGTTAATTGTATGTATGGGAGGTATTAATATGGGTGTAGTAGGGATGGTTGTATTTTCTTCTAAAATGGTTCTCGTTTGTATTCTAGCTCCTTGCAAGTTTCTTATATTTATAAAGTTACTTTCAGGGTTTTTAAGGGTGAGTGATGACAACGTCAAAGCTCGTCTATATTTGCTGTTAAAAAAAAGCTACTCCCTCCGTCCCACAAAAAAATTCCCATTTCACCCAAAAAATTTATCCCACAAAAAACTTCTCATTTGAGAATTAGAGGGACCCACTTAATAAATTAATATTATCTCATTAACTTTATGTCATTTTTTTAAAGTTTCTCTCACTAACTTTATGTCAATTTCTAAACTAATCATATATTTTAATCAAATTTATTACCAAATATCTCACACCAACTATCTCCTAAAAACATGTGTCCAAGTCAAATGATAAGTTTTTGTGGGACGGAGGGAGTACATATGTACAATGTAGGGCATACCCAATGGTTATTTTGGGTTGTCCCGATCTTTGACTGGACTACTCAATACTCACAAGTCACAACTTAATAATTTTTTTGAAATTCTTTTTAAATTAATGCACTTTTCAGAAAAGTTTTTACAATGTTGTTTTACTAGCATGGTACCCGCGCAATGCGGCAGCGGGTACCCTGAGACTATATTTTGCGGCAACAAATTCGGTGGGCGGTGGTGGCGATAAAGATAGATATAGTCAAATTATAAGGTACCTGCACAATGCGGCGGCGGGTACACTATAACTATATTTTGATGTCGATCAATTGTAACTTAGACGTTTGTTCAAACAATAATTATAGAAATAGGTAAATAGATCACCGATTGTTACTACTCTAACACATGCAAGTGATTAAGTGACATTAAACTTATTATGGTGAATTTTGAAGAAATTAAATAGGGAATTACTTTTCATACCACATTTTTTGACGCATCTACCACAATATACAAGTCTTCCTGCAAACTGTACAAGCATGTAAAGCACTTATTGTGGTAGATAGATCAAAGGACGTGGTGTAAAAATCACCCCCTAATTAAATAGGTTCATTACATATAAGATGTTTTGCCCAGATCACTGTTTGTACATATATCCAGATTCCAGCCAAAATACATTCACATGTGTTTGTTTTACAATCCACTCCACTATCTTACATATCAAACACAAACACCCCAACCACAAATAAAAGCAAAACTTACATAGAAAAATAATGTGGATCAAAATTACTCGTAACGTAATAGTGTGATCAGATACATCAACAGGCCTTGCTCGAAAGATGGTAACAATATCCAAGACCATCCCCTCGAGCAACAACATTTACAGAAACCTTGATTAACGTTTGCTCACGTTCTGTAAGTGGCAAGCAGATGTTATCTTATACCTAAAAAGTATTTCATATCGTTAGATTACACGTTTTCGACCAAACTAAATAAAAACAAAAAAACAACTGACCAGGTTGAGAACTCCAAACTAATGCGAAACAGATCCTAAATATCTTACCAAACTAATGCGAAACAACTGACCAAACTAATGCGAAATAAAAAACAACTGACTAAACTCCAGGTTGAGAACTAAACAAAAACAAAAAAAAAAACAACTGACCAAACTAATGCGAAACAGATCCTCCATATCTGCAGGACCTACAGCCAGACTATTTAACAACAAACACAACTCTTAAAAATAAGCAAACAAAAAACCCGATTGTTGTAAACACTTCTGGATATAACTCCACTTACCAGGTTGAGAACTCCAGGAGATTTATTGAATGTTCAAGGTGTGCAACATAAATTTATTATTAAATGGTTCGAGTGATAAGAAATATGAGAAATCAATATCTTACATATTCATCAGAGTACCCCCAACTGGATCAAGAACTTGATCCATTATGCAACGATTATAGTCCACACGATAAACATAACCCTTTATTCACATAAATAACATTGGATTCAACTATTAATCTTGATATACAATATACGCAATTAGATAACAAAAACCTTGCAAAGATAAACAACCTACCCACGGTGATGCAGTTGAATCCTCATCAACCCTGCAAGTTATATTAGCAATCAAACTTGCAGTATCCAAGTCTGGAAAAAATGCTACAAAAAAATTCAAAATGAATCACTATCACCAAGTGGTTCCCATCTTAGAGCAATCTAGATAATTTAGTTACCTAAGTTTAATCAATTAGTCAGCATATTAAGTGTAGAAACAATTAAAGGCCAACTGCAAAAAAATATGCACTGTCAAGCTTCAAAGACAAAACACTATGTTGTTCGTAACAAAAAAGATTATCATTTATTGTATACGATCAATGATGAATTTCCGAACTCTGCTTCACATCTTTCGGAAATATATTGTATATTAGAATCACAAGTGGTACCTCAATCAGCTGCAAGAACAAAATCATGATAATGCTACAAATATATTACTAAAATATAGTTTCGAATTACGAAACAGAAGAATGAGATTAACGAGTAATTACACAGAACAAACGAAGGATGTTATGTTTAAGGGGGGCGAGGGTGGGCCTGGTGGAGCTTGTCGTCGAAGAAGATAAAGGAGGCAGAGGCGGCGACAACTGCTAAGAGGTGGTTAAGGGCGATGGTGGTAGATCTCTAAGCGAGGTGAATGCTTGGGATAATTTAAATTGAAGATAGATGGCAGATATTTGGAATAGGAAGCGGCAACCGTTGCAGTGACCAGTAACATTTGATGAGAAACTCGGGCCCCAATGTAGCGAGGGTTTTGCATAGACAGAGTGAAGTTTGAACTAACCGAGGCAATGGAATCGAGGAGGCGGATGATTAGGGACTCTAATTTAGGGTTACGGGGTGTTGAGGTATTGGTCGGTGGATGGGTATCTGATTAGGTTATATTTATTGTGTTTTGGATAAACAATGTAGCCGCAGGCCAGATTAGTTGGTTTGTGTGTTGGCATTTGACATGTAGGTGGTGGGTTCGAATCTCGTTGGTGTTTATCTTTTTTTTTTTAACAAAAGTTGAAAAATCCAAAAATAGAAAGGCTGAAATTTTAGAAAGTTATTTAAGAAAAGGTCCTAAATTTTTATAAGTAGTAAAGATTATGCTTTTCAAAAAGAAGTTGTCCCATAGCCGGCTACGTGTCATTCACTCCGAGATTTCTTTTACAATGATCCGGGCCGCTAGTACATGGTTTTATACTTTCTAAAATTATCAATTATCAGGTTCGTAGCACCGGCCTCCATAAAGCTTCAGCTAGTGTGACTTTAACTTTGAAAATACGTTTTGACCCACAACCTATTTACACAAAGGAAATGCATAACGTACAAATAGATAGTGCGTTATAATAGTAAATATAGGTTAGGTGTGTGTAGGGACATCAATTTACAACTTCATTTAAAAAAAAAATGATAATGTATTTTTACCGGTATTTGTCAAATACACTTCTCTACAATTGGATTTTTACCGGGGTTATTAGAATTTTCTTGAGACAAACTCATATCTTGAGACAAATAAAAGTCAGATTTTTACTGGATTGTTAGAAAATTTTCTGAACCACAATCTAAAACGGGTTCAAATAGTTTAAAAAATCACAAAATCTTGACAAATTTTGGTGCAACCGTTCGTGGTCCATTAAATTGATGATAAAAATTGATCTTTTTACGGGTACTAAGTAAAAATCTGATCTGGATTCGTTTATTTGTGGAGTTTCTTTGAAGGAAACATGTTTCATGATGATAGTACAAGTACAGACAATATTGGTGCCCTAAGCACACATAACCCATATTTTACTATTTTCATGCATTAATGACTTGTACGTTGTATCTTTTCTTTGTGTAAAGGTGTTGTGGGGTCAAAATGTCTTCAAAAATATGACACCACCTGAATTTGATTCTCAAACGAACTATAAAGATAGACGAGCCCTTGCACAATCTGCAAAGTAAAGAACCCAATTCGCATTTTGTTCAAAGTGTAGTGGGCCCCACGGGAAGCAAGTAGTCAAGTACAACGAGTGGAGTGAAGCAGAAGCAAACAAACCCATAGCTTAATACGATGACACGTGGAAAGTGGACTCAGTTGAATTCATTAAAATCATTTTAAGGGTGTGTCTGACCTTACCATTACTTCACTTTTTACACCATAATGCTCCGTAATACATTTTTTTTGAACGGCACTCATTTCACAAATAAAACTAGCAAGGAGTTAAAACAAAACTAGCAAGGAGCTAGAACAAAACAACAGAAGCAAACAAAACTAAAAACAAGACATGGGGTCAATACACCAATTAGACCACCTATTCTTAAGATTACACGATTACACGAGGGAAACCTATATTTGATCCAAAAGAAAGAAATTGCTTGCAAATAGCCGCCTTTTTTGTAGCTTTGGAACTCCTCAAAAGATCTAAAAATTTTACCGTTTCTATGCCTCCAAATGACCCAAAAATAGATATAAAGCACACTCATGAACCCTTTTTGTTGCAGTTTGTTCATGTTAGCAAACACCACCCAGTCCAACAAATCCTCCACTATTCCAAGCCCCAAAATGTCGACTTTCCACCAAGAACTTGTCTCCTTTAGGAGGTCACGTGCTATCGGGCACCTCAGAACTAGGTGGTCCAAGTCTTCAACGCTGTAATCGCAAAGGGGACATAATTGAGATAAACAAGTAATATTTCGCCTAAGAAGATTAGGCTTGGTTGGAAGCATGTTATGAAGAATACGCCACACCAGGATATTGATCTTCGAGGGAACCCAATTGATCCAAAATAGAGACCTGCCACCAGTCGTTTTGAGAGAAAAATCATCGAAAGCATATCGAAGAGAAGACATACTAAACCCGTGTGCATCCAGGGCCCAAGAGATAGACCCGTTATTAACCGGATCAGACACTTGAATCCAATCTGTGAGGGGCAGATTAATCTTCTCGAAGTCGATTTGGGATTTGATAATACTTCTCCAAATACCCGTGAATTTACCACCTTTGTTTATGTTTCTTAAGCCCCCGTACGTACCGTGAAGGGAATGGATAACGTTCTTCCATAACGAATCAGAATCGGTGCGAAATCGCCACCACCATCGACCAAGCATGGCGAGATTGAGAGCTCGCAAGTTGCCGATCCCAAGCCCCCCTTTATCTTTTTCTACCAAAGCAGTTTGCCAGTTTATCCACGGTAACTTCCTGCCTCCGGCCCCCGAACCCCAGAAAAAGTTCATTCTAATGCTCTCCAATTTATTTATAACTTTCTTAGGGGCCTTAAACAGGGAGAAGAAATACAATCCAAGGCTTCCTAAAACAGATTTAACAAGCAGCAATCTACCACCGAAAGACAGAGTTTTGGACTTCCAATTGGTCAATTTGGAGTTGAATTTGTTGATGATGGGGGCCCAAGAGGCAGCCCTGTTCATAGAAGTTCCGATCGGAAGGCCAAGATAGGCAAACGGAAACATCCCAATGCGGCAGTGGATTCAGGCAGCAAGGTCCGCCACTTCCGAGTCGGTAACCGTCACTCCCATAATGCAGCTTTTAGACATGTTGATTTTTAACCTAGACGCCAACTGAAAGCATCTAAGTAACCTAATAAGATTTCGAGCATTATTTAACGACCAATCACCTGCAAAAATTATATCATCAGCAAATTGAAGATGAGTTATAGACGGGCCAGAATTTGGGAGTTGAAAACCGTGATAGACGCCTCTGTTTTTTGCCTCAATCATAACCACATTAAGACCTCAACCACGAGAATAAACAAGAAAGGGGCGAGAGGGTCCCCCTGCCTAATACCTCTGCCCATGTTGAATTCCTTGGTTGGAGACCCGTTCACAAGCACCGACAAGGAGATAGACTCGAGGCATCCCCTGATCCACCATTGCCATTTGTAGGAAAACCTTGTAGTATTCACATGGCGGAACTTGAATACCACATTACTGGATCTCTACTAGTCATTGAGATCACAAGAAGAAAGAGATGAAGAACATTACCTTTAGATTGTTAAAGAAGTGATCCACCTCTACTGCACCACCTGGACACGCTGCAAGACCGCGTTGTACCAACAAAGTAACACACAAAGACTTGTGTGTGTGTGTGTGTTCGGTCGAACCCGAACCCGAAACCCCTTGGGGTTCTTCGGCCATCGACGGGGGAGAGGAGAGGGAGAGATTAGGGTTTAGGTGATGTAAAAGTGTAACCCTTAAACCACCCTCACATAATCCTTCTATTTATATGGCTAGATGTTACGGTTTAGTCCTTGGAGTTTAATTATGATTAATCTCATAATTAAACTTCCTATTATCACTTTAAACCCTTGGACTTTTATTAGTTAATTAATTAACTATTAATTAACTGTCCGTTAAATACTTAACCTAATATTTAACCATCCTTACAAATAATAATTAACTTATTATTATTTATTCTCTTCTTTATAATTAACTTAACTAGTTAATTATTCCACACTACTTACTTTATTCAGTTGTCCATTATTGGGTGTGTAGTGGTGTGACCCTTTAGTGTCTTATAACATTGGACACGATGACATGTGTACTTATCTGTGTACATAAATCCTTCAGACTCCCACTTGTGCAAGTTAAAAAACACTTTCTGATCATCGTTGGCCTAAAGCGGTCCCTAGCCAGACATTTAGGATAACCAGGTCATAAGAACTCTTACATCCAGAGATAATATTCATAAAATGAATAACACTAGCAGATTTTCCTTTCACATCATGATATTTCTTAATTTGAGTAATAGACATGGAGCAGGGATCTTGTTCTATATACTCGAATTCTCTCGACTCTGATTTCGACTTTCCGCAGTAACGGATTACCGAATGATCTAATCATTCTCCGAGCGCGGCCACGCATTTCAGTAGTCTTAATCGTTGAGCAGCCATGAAATATCTCTTCTAGTTAAAGAAGGTGCAAATTCCATCTTGACATTTGCGTTATCTTGCCCACGACTTCCGCTGTCTTAGTCAAGTTCCTTATGATCACCCTTTTACGGTGTGACGTTAGATAAATGCTAAAGATCAGAAGTCATCATGTCTCAAACCAAAACGTCTCAGGTCAGAGGACATCTACTCGAAATTACTCATGCTTAGGCTCCATGAAGCGATCTCGATCTTTTGGTCACGTCTAATGTTTAGCAAACTCTGTAAATATCTATGAATATTTATTTTAACAACCCTTGTTTCTCTATTCAATAACTATGAAATAGATAAATATTCATAATGGTATTAACTCTTGAATCTAGCTCCCACTAAATTCAAGAAACCACAGACAATTTAGATACTCAAAAACTTTGTGTATCAATGATAGGTTTAAAACATGTTAAGAATAGACAATGTGAAAATATTACGTAAAACTTTCTATTTCAATCCCACGAAATGTTATTACATAATGTATCGATTTCAAACATGTCCATGATTCTAATCAAAATTAATAGCTACCAATATTTAGGTACTGCATGCCTATAGCGTGCACATGTTTCTCATGCTTTGGTCCAGCTAGTGGTTTTGTCAACGGGTCATCCGTTGATATTTTCTTAATTATAATATCACCCTCTCTAACATACTCGCGTATGAGGTGATATTTCCTGCGTACATGCCTGGTCTTTTGATGCTCTCTTGGTTCAACAGCTTGTGCTATTGCCCCACTGTTATCACAGAATATTTCGATGGGTCCAGAGATACTGGCAAGAAGTCTAAGATCCTCGATAAAATTCTTAAGCCACATGGCTTCTTTCCCAGCATCATTTGCGGCAATGTACTCAGCCTCTGTAGTCGAATCTGCTATCGTATCTTGTTTCTGACTCTTCCAAGATATAGCTCCTCCGTTTAGTGTGAAGACAAATCCCGATTGAGATTTGTAATCGTCTCTGTCGGTTTGGAAGCTTGCATCTGTGTAACCAGTTACACGCAGTTCTTCCAACGAACCTCCAAAAACCAAGAACATTTCTTTCGTCATTCTTAAATACTTGAGAATGTTCTTAACAGCCACCCAATGGGGTTCACCAGGGTTCTTTTGATATATGCTTGTGAGACTTATGGAGTAAGCAATATCGGGCCTAGTACATAACATGGCATACATGATTGATCCAATTACCGAAGCATATGGTACCAAACTCATTCTAGCAATTTCCTTGCTAGATGCGGGACTCTGAGCTTTGCTTAGTGTAATGCCATGTGTCATTGGAATGAGACCTCTCTTGGAATCACTCATACTGAATCTCTTCAGTACTTTGTCAATGTATGTACTTTGACTAAGTCCAATAAGCCGCCTAGATCTATCCCTATAGATCTTTATACCTAGTATAAACGCGGCTTCTCCCAAGTCCTTCATCTGGAAACATTTACCTAACCAGGATTTTACTCATGGTAATGCTGATATATCGTTTCCTATAAGCCAATGTCATCGACATACAAGACTAGGAAGATTACTATGCTCCCACTAAATTTTTTGTAGACACACGCCTTGAACTCACTCTTGACAAAACCAAATTCTTTGATTCTTTTGTCAAAATGTAAGTTCCAACTTCTAGATGCTTGCTTCAATCAATAAACGGATTTTAGCAATTTACATACTCCCTCCGTCCCACAAAAAAGTTCCCATTTCCCTTTGGCACAAGATTTTAGGTGATAGTTAATGGTGGGGTCATTGGTATTATTTTGATTAAAATATAAGGTTGGTTTGGAGAGAGAAAGATAATTAGTGGATGTTATTGATGGAGTTTTTAATAATAATAATATTTTATTGTGTGGAGCCCATCACATGTGAGAAATGGGAACTTTTTTGTGGGACAAAAGCTTTAGGAGAAATGGGAACTTTTTTGTGGGACGGAGGGAGTACTTTATCAGGATTCTTTGGATCAGTATAACCATCCGGTTGTATCATGAATACGTCCTCATTCAACTCCCCGTTAAGGAAGGCGGTTTTAACATCCATTTGCCATATCTCATAGTCGTAATATGCTGATATGGCCATAAGAATTCTAATAGACTTAAGCATAGCGACTGGCGAGTAGGTTTCAGAATAATCCACACCATGTGTTTGCGTGAAACCCTTCCCAACGAGCCGTGCTTTGTAAGTATGCACTTTCCCATCCATGTCGGTTTTCTTCTTGAAAAACCACTTGCATCCAACAGCACGTGACTGTGGCTGCAAGTCTGATAACACTCAAACTTGGTTATCATACATGGATTGCATCTCTGTTTGCATAGCCTCGAGCCATCTTTCAGACTCTATGCCGTCAGCAGCCTCGCTGTAGGTTAATGGTTCTAGTAGACTTCCATCATCTTCATCGATAATGAATCCAAGATACCTATCTGGTTCTTAGCGTGGTCTACTGGACCTACGCGGATTGCGTGTCTCTTCTTTCTCAACCGGTGGGTCTGGTTGGGAATCAACAATTCTTTGTTGAACTACTGGTTCGATTGAAGTCGTCGGTGGATCTTCGTTCTCTTTAATTTCTTGAAGCTCTATTTCTTTTCTTGGAGTTTCAGTTCCTAGAAACTTCTCCTCCAAGATGACACCTTTCAGAGCAACAAAGACTTTGTTGTCTTCTTGATGATAGAAATAGTATCCTAAGGTTTCCTTTGGATATCCAACGAAGATACACTTGTCTGACTTAGGGTTTAGTTTGTCTGTGAAGTTACGTCTAACGTACGCTTCACAACCCCAAATCTTGAGAAAAGATAATTTAAGCTTTCTCCCCGTCCAGTGCTCGAACGGAGTCTTTTCTACTGACTTGGTCGGAACCCTATTCAGTGTGAATGCTGCAGTCTCGAGTGCATGTCCCAAAATGATAGTGGTAGTGGGGCGCGACACATCATTGAACGTACCATGGCTAACAAGGTGTGATTCCTCCTTTTTGATACGCCATTCATCTGAGGCGTATACGGAGGTGTGAGTTGTGAAACAATCCCACATTCCTTCAAATGATCGTCGAACTCTTGGCTCAAATATTCGCCTCCTCGATCAGACCGAAGTGACTTTATTTTCTTGCCTAGTTGGTTCTCTACTTCCCTCTTATATTCTTTGAACTTGTCAAAGCTCTCAGACTTTAGTCTCATAAGAAAGACATAACCATACCTACTGAAGTCGTCAGTAAAGGTAATGAAGTAGCGGTATCCTCCTCTGGCTTCTGGAGTAAAGGGTCCACACACATCTGTGTGTATAATCCCTAACAACTCGACTGCCCTTTCATTGTAGTGGTTGAAAGGGTCTTTTGTCATCTTTCCAGTTAAACAAGCTTCGCATATTGCATATGATTCCAAATCAAATGGCTCGAGAATTCCATCATCGTGGAGTTTCTTTATGCGAGTTTCATTTATATGACCTAAACGACAATGCCAAAGATAAGTTTGATTCAAGTTACTCTTGGATATTTTACTCATATGATAAACGTCTCGTTCTATGTTATTTAGATTTAACGTATATAGACCATTATGAGAATTTGCGTTAAAATATAAAACATCATCTTTTAAACATGAAATTGTTTTTCCATAAAACTCATAATAAAAAACACTGTCTATAAGTAAATAAAAAGAAATAGCATTCTTAATAAGTCTAGGAACATAATAACAATTTTTAAGTTCCAAAACTCTTCCAGAAGGCAACTTGAGAAGATATGTTCCTACGGCTTCAGCTCCAACCTTGGAACCTTCGCCTACTCGTAGTTCAACATCCCCTCGTCCTAGCCTCCTGTTCTTCTTAAATCCCTGCAAATGATTGCAAATGTGATGACCACATCCGGTATCCAATACCCAGGATTCACTAGAAGTAACGAGACAATCAATCATAAAGATACCTGAATCGCTGACAAAGTCAGCGTCCAACAGCCCCACGTCTGACGTGAGCTCGCAAATATCCTTGCTGCCACAGGTTGGGCAACACAAATCAGCAAAGTCATTCAACCAATCGTAGAACTCATCCTGCTGAATCTCAGGGAGAGATTCTTCCTCCAGCCTTTGAACATCGCGTATACACAAGAGATTCTCGTGTAGACCTGCGACACTCAAATCAAAATTCCCGACTATACGTACTACCCTGTCCTGATAGTACTGAGTGAGAGATCCAAACAAGAACATGACTTGTTCATGCTCGTTTGATGTGCCAGTAACTAGGGTGAGACAATCTAGTAACCTCCTTATGTTGATAAGGTGGTCACTCAATGGTTGATCATCTTTCATTTCCGACGAAATGATTTCTTGTAAAATGAATTGCTTGCTATCTTCAGTACTATCTTTAAACGTCTCCTCAAGATACTGGACAAACTCATAGCATGGTTTCTTACGTAGATTATCATTAAGCTCTGATAATGAAGTAAGAATAAGAATCGACATAACTTGTGATTCATCTGCCAGATACTGATAATAAGCGTCAAGCTCATCATCCTGGGCATCTTGCCCTGGTTGTCCCTTGGGCACCTCGTCTATCACGTACAGTAGATTCCGTGCTTTTAGGTAACTCCTAAAATGCACCCTCCAAACTTTGTAGTTTGGACCAGTAAGCTTCCATTTTCCAGTGATGAACTTTCGCGATTCGTTTGGTGAGTAAAACGGAATTTCTAACGGTACATACATATATAAGAAAAACAAACAAACGGTTAGTAAGATTAGATAAATAAATAACTTCTAACATTATTACCTTTTAATAATAATAGTTAGACTAGGACCCATATTTCACGCCCTCTAATGCAAGGTTTGGGCACTTCCCATTAGAGCCACGCTATTTCTGGTAGGTATAGTCATACCGATCGCCTCTAGACTAGAAACGATTCCTAGATCCTCGAGATATCAAGTTGAACAACAAACTTGTACATGTTTTAATCCCTCTAGTGAATTTTGGGCCGGGACTCCCGATTATCACCAAAATATATCGTACTACCTAAGACAGTGCGATGCCTTGCGCCGGGACTCCTGATTATCACAAGACCCTACGCACCCTAACACTCGCAATGATTTGAATCCACATCTAAGGTTCTTTCTCCTTACAATGTGAATATCGTTGAACAAGTGAGGTGTTCCATTAGGTGGGTTGCACTCTGATCTAAGATTTTCTAAAAAGGATTTTTCTTTGTTCGAAAAGTTAGCCAGTTTTTAATTACTTGGTTTTATAAAATAACTGTTTATAAATTCCACTTTTAATTTGTCTTTTTTTAAAACTTGGTTTATAAACAAACTGTTTACTTTACCATTATTAATTTAAAACTTGGTTTTCTAAACAAATTGTTTATAATCACCATCTTATTAATTTATACCTTGGTTTTCTAAACAAACTGTTTATAATTACCATCTTATAATTAAATCTTGGTTTTCTAAACAAACTGTTTATAATCACCACCTTATTATTTCATATTATAATAAATAGACGAAAAATAAATAATGCTTGCAATTTTCGAAAAATTGCCATGCCATAACCCCAAAGACTTGGTTTTGTGTTTTATGTATTTAAAATAAAACTTTATAAAATTTCCGAAAAATAAAAAAAAATTTCGAAAAATATAAAATAAACACAATATCACTTCTTTTGGGTTATGTCATTCTAATTAAATAAATAAACTGATAATTTAAATTACCAAACTGATAATTATTAAATTACCCATAAACCGGTTTCTTATTTCCTCCTTAATTTCATAATTATCTTGATTTTAATAACTATTAAAATCATTAGGTTTAATTTAAATGTTTAATACTAATTATTATTATTTAGACGAAAAATTTAATAATCTAGTCAACTAAAATACTTATAAATTCACTTTTAAACATAAAATCTTACATAATAACTTGTAGATTTTATTCCTTGACTTAGACCATATCTTTGACTAAAATCAAAAAGATATCTTGGTCTCCATGAAACACCATCTAACCGAAACTCGGTGGATTCGGTTTTTGGTCGACCACTCGGTCGTCGAACCGAGTTCCAACTGAGTCTCGGTTGGTTCAGTTTTGACTACCGTTTATATATATATATATATAATATTTTTCGTTAATAATAATAATAATAAACAAATAAACCGTTAAACTTTTAAACGAAAAATATAACATAACCTTTTCTTAATTTTGTCTTAAAACCCATTTATTCCAATTATTCAAAAACTTTGAACAATTTACTTGGATTAAACATACTAGGTTTTATTTACTAAACAAAAAGAAAGAAACCTAGTTCTTTTTATCTTGAAACCTATTCAACCCAATTATTCAAAACTTGAACAATTTTCTCAGATTAAATTTTCTAGGGTTCTTTCTAAGATAAAAAAAAACTTAATATAATAAATATATATATATACGAAATTTCAGAAAAACAAGGAAGAAAAAGAAGCCTAATTTCTTTTTATCTAGAACCCTATTCAAACCAGTGTTCATTCAAAAACTTGAAGAACACATACTTGGATTCGAAAATTCTAGGGTTCTTTTCTAGATGAAAAGAAACTCAACCGCATCTCATTGAGATTAGTAGGGAGCTTTGATACCACTGTAGGAAAACCTTGTAGTATTCACATGGCGGAACTTGAATATTACATTACTGGATCTCTACTAGTCAATGAGATCACGAGAAGAAAGAGATGATGAACATTACCTTTAGATTGCTAAAGAAGTGATCCACCTCTACTGCACCACCTGTACACGCTGCAAGACCGCGTTGTACCAAAAAAGTAACACACAAAGACTTGTGTGTGTGTGTGTTCGGTCGAACTCGAACCAGAAACCCCTTGGGGTTCTTCGGCCGTCGACGAGGGAGAGGAGTTGGAGAGATTAGGGTTTAGGTGATGTAAAGTGTAACCCTTAAACCCTCACATGAGCCTTCTATTTATAAGGCTAGATGTTACGGTTTAGTCCTTGGAGTTTAATTATGATTAATCTCATAATTAAACTTCCTATTATCACTTTAAACCCTTGGACTTTTACTAATTAATTAATTAACTATTAATTAACTATCCATTAAATACTTAACCTAATATTTAACCATCCTTACAAATAATAATTAACTTATTATTATTTATTCTCTTCTTTATAATTAACTTAACTAGTTAATTATTCCACACCACTTACTTTATTCGGTTGTCAATTATTGGGTGTGTATTGGTGTGACCTTTTAGTGTCTTATAACATTGGACACGATGACATGTGTACCTATCTGTGCACATAAATCCTTCACCATTTGTCACCAAATTGCATCTGCTCAAGAACATTATCAAGGAATTCCCAATAAATCGAGTCGAAAGCTTTTTCGAAATCGATTTTAAGAAGCAAACATTGCCTCTTCGCTTTCTTTGCCCAAGATACGATCTCGCTAACAATTATCCAAAATGCTTCGGTTTTTTATGAACGCGCACTGTTCCGGCCCGATGACCGTATCAATAACCGACGCCAGTCTCGTAGCAAGGATTTTTAGATCACTTTATACAGACAATTTATGAGACTAATGGGCCTGAAGTCGGCCAAAGTCAAAGCGTCTTTGACTTTGGGAATGAAGGCGATAAAAGAAGCATTGCAGCCTTGATTGATTTTCCCAGTATCTTCAAAAAATTTAACTGCATTAAAAAGGTCATACTTTATTAAATCCTAGTATTTTTTTTATAAAATTCAATCGAGAAAATATCGGGATCGGGCGCCTTGTTTGAGCCAGCATCCGATATATCAGCTCTAATTTCCTCCAAAGTGATGGCTCTTTCAATGGAATGAGCCTGAGCTGGCGATAATTCCATGAATAAAGGGCTGCTGGATCTCGGTATTGGCCCAGAATAATTCCTGAATTTGTAGCTGAAAAAAGCAGTGGCGTGATCCTTGATTCGTTCAGGATCAACCACCCAAACACCGTTGATAATAAGGCCATGAATGTAATTTTTCCGCTTATTGTGATTCACAATTTCGTGGAAAAAACTGGAGTTCTCGTCGCTTTCTATCGCCCATCTAATTTTTGATTTCTGCTTGAGATCCAGAGTAATGGCTCCGTAATACAATTACTCCATCCGTTTCGAAATAAGTGATACATATTCATTTTGGGATATTTCAAAAAGATTTGAATTGGTAAAAAATAATGGGACATATACTTACTAACTATCTCGTTTAATAAAGTAAAAATGACTCGTTTATCTTTAATTTTACTTTTAAACATTATTAAACTAACTTTAATTATAATATGTGATACTTATCAGTCACTAACTATCAGTTTTAATCAGTTTGTGAGACTTATCAGTCAAATTTAACATTAATATTTATCTTTTACCTCAAAAGAGTAAAACCCAAAATATATCACTTATTTTGAAATTGGATAAAGGATTATCTTTTGTTATCATTATATAACCATTACTCAATATATTAATACACTACGTATTAAAAAAATGTGTATTGGTAAATGCATATTTTACCAATAAATTAACGTGAACAAATTGAAAAATGTTTGCCAAGATTTTTTAGATATTTAAATAAACGTGTATCATTACTTATACTACATACTAGCTTCAAAACCCGTCAGAATGGGCGGGCATGCTTCAAAATATAGAGTGTATAACATTGAGAATAACATATACAATATAATGTTACTGAGATCTACATATTTAAACTAAATTGCTTATATAATAAAAATGATGCGTATATATATCTGCAGCCTAACGCTGCTAGTATTTATGTAAAGATAATTCCATAAAGCTAAATCAAACCAAGAAAGAAAGAATTTATCATTAACACACTTGATTAGATACATATAATCTTTTGGCTTATCATACTTTCACTTACAATTCATACATCAAAACTACCGTAGCGATATTTATTGTTATCTTTTCGTGTCATCATAACTCTACTATGATTACAAATGGATAATTTTCAACATTCTCAATTAGAAACTCAAATATCTGGTTAACAACACTCCTAACCGATTAACAGAACATGACAAATCAAACAGACACATTTTATGGTTTACCAGAAAGAAGATTTAAAAAAAAAAATAAGTGCCATAAAAAAAAGTTGTGTCAACTAAGATATATTTATAATTCATATATACCAATTAAGTCAAAAATGGTCAAAGGTAAAAAAGGTCAAATCTTTCTTACTTTAGATGGAGGAATATAAGAGAAGCTTGTCGGGTAGTCCGAGGTTCGGTCAACATACGGATCTCTTGAAGCTGCCTTGCTACATCTTCCAAAAGTTGCAGCTGTAAGCTTTCTTTTTCACGATTATCGATTGAAAAATTAAGTTTTCCCCTTCATTCTTGAACAATTCTCAATCTTTCTCTAAGCCATTCGACTTATGTATTAAGTTTGTTACGTTCATTATCCAATGCTGACGTGGAATTCCTTCTTAAACTACGTTTTGAGTTTGTGGTTGAGTTTGAACTGCCATGTGGCAGTCCCATGCTCGTCTCTGAAACACTCGGGTTTGACTTTGAGTTTGACTTTGAGTTTGATTTTTCACGCAATTTGGGTTTGTTGTTAATCACATGAACATCATATACATGTGAAACGTTTTCATTTGATGAATCATCAGATTTTGCTTTCAAATGGTTTTCTTCCTTTACAATTGCTATCGTTTTCTCGGGTTCGCCTTGTTTTGAAAAGTCACCATCTTCAAATCTTGAATTTAAATTAGTTTATAATCAAAATCTTGAATATATCCTGCATTACCATTTTGATAATTTTCACCATGAATCATCTGCCTATAAGTTTCAACTTATTTCTTCAAGAGTGTTTTTCTCGTTCTCTCCTTCACACGACTTCTTTCAAAATAACCATTAAGTTGATTTTTCTTCAATTATTCTGTGATATTGTCGTGATTCCGTTTCAATTAACGCTTTTTTCTTCTTGTAAACGAAGAATCATCGACGTCGCTTCATCAGCAGCAGATGTAACGACCCGAAATTTGTAAATAAATAAATTGTACAAAAATATGATAAATAAGGATAAATCGTTTAAAGAACGTAGAAATTGGTTTCGTGTCATTTGGACACCGTATGAGAAAGTTATGGACGAAACCGGGCCGAAACATGGATGAAAAAGTGCAGCCTTGGCTGCACATGGAGTTAGCGACGCGAACCTATGTTCGTGATCGGGAACAGTCAACAGAGATTGGGGCTATCGGGCGTGAAGTAGTTACCGATCAGATAGCTATCGCGAATTATGCGAGTGGGAAATAGTTAGCGACGCGAACTTGTCCGACACCAGCATTAAAGTCGTGTTTATCTCATTTATTACACCCACAAACCCTAGTTTTCTCCCATTGACGGTTTTTGAGTTCAAGAGCTGGTTTTGGTCGAATCCTTCACGAATCTTTGGTAGATTTCACTCCTAGTTGAAGATTAAAGGTATATCTTCACTCCTTGATCTTTGTAGGTTAAGATCTATGTATTTTGAGGTATGGGCTTGAAACCCTAGTTCTTGGGGTTTTGGGTTATGGTGATATAAGTGATGTATACACCTAATAGATGGTATTTTAACAAAGGGAACAAGTGTATGATTATGATTTGTAAGAATCTTAAGGGGTGGTTAAACCTAGGGTTTTGGTAAATCACCATAATTGGGGGAACAAGTGTTAGTTGATGGTATCTAGAGATAAATGGATACATTATTAGTGATAAGTGATGTTGAACATCTTGTGATTGTTGTATTAGGCTTTTGGTGAAGTCTTGGAAAGTTGATTGATTGTTGGAGCAAGGAAATTGGCGGAAAGAATATGGTTGGAGCATTTTAATGCTAAGGTGAGTACGTGTGGACTTTACTGGGTACATAGCTATATGAAGTATTTTGACTACTTATGATCGGTCTATTTAATGCTGTCTAGACTTATTATGTGTTGAGTTAGTATATATATTATTGATAATATTTAACTAACTTGTTTGATGATTTATGTGATAGCCGAAGGCTTTGACTGGCATAACTGATAGGTTATGATTAGAGATAGATGGTGGTGATGCCGGGGTGACCCCGATCACTGATACGAGTGTACATATGTTTGTACACTAAGCACACGAGTGCTTCTAGTACGCATATGTTTAAGTACTAGGTAAACTAGGGATCTAATGCATATATGTTTATGTATTAGGTTCGCTTATGTTCTAATACATATATGGTTATGTATTGGATATGACTGTGTTCTAGTACATATATGTTTATGTACTAGATATGTATGCTAGGGAAGCAGGATCGATAGAGTCACCATAGGGTGACTAGATTGTGTTGGTGAAATATAAATATGTGTTCATATACAATGTGATACTTGATATTATTGGGGTCTAAACCCATGTAGCTCACGAGACATTTTTGTGTCTCACGTACTCCTTGTTTGTTTTGCTATGTACTTAGGTTCTGGATCGAGGATTTAGGTACGCATGGATAGAGATATGTGGGGCCTAGAGTAGAAGATCATTAGAGCGGATTTATGCTTAGCTTTGGTTTTGATATATTTTGTAACACCAAAGGTTTTTGTAAATCCGTATTTTGGGAACTGGTCTTCTATTTATGAAAATGATATTTTTGGGCAAATATTTTGTATTAAAAATTGAGGTGTTACAGCAGATGCAGCTGCATTTCTTTCTTTTTCGAGCTCACAATAAAATGATGTGTGTATAGAGGTAAATGGGAAAACCCCAACGGTCGAATGTGTCATTAGAAATTGGGAGTTAGAAATCGATGGGGAAAAGTTTAAAGGTGATTTATTGCCCATGGAATAAAGGAAATTTGACGTGGTTATCCGTATGGATTGGTTGGGTATGCACCAAGCCAAGATATTATGTGATCATAGCTTAACGATTGGATTGTCGCACGAATTTGTGCTTAAAGAAATTAGAAATAGGTTGTATGAGGTGGATATTATTCGGGAATAGTCTTCCCGGTTAGTATGTGTATAGAAATTTCATAATGGAAAAGATTATGGATCGGTGTGCCGCATGTAGTAAGGATATATTGGTTGATGCTAATATGTAGTATTAAAGGACGAACCACGAGAACGGTAGACGTTTTCAACAAAAGGATAGTAGTACAATGAAGTACTAAGTCTTGGTAAGAAGTGTTAGTATGGATTCAAATTTTAGAAATAGAAACTTTGAAAATGGGATTTGGATATCCGGCGGGAATCCGGATAAGTAATGTAATATTATTATATGTGAGTGGTAATGAAAATGATGGCTAAAGGTATAGCGATGCCTTGAAAATCATGAATGGAAAATATGTGGAAAAAGATAAGTGCCGGGAATGACGAACTTTAATTGTTGAAAATGGTTGAGTAAAAGTTGGCATATGGCCATAGCTAAGTTTTGTGTCCGGAATGAGGGATTCGAAATTGAGGGTAAGAAGACAATTATTGGTAAGCCATAGTAATGGTATGATAATATATGATATAGTGTAGTGTAAGGCTACGATTGGGAAAGAAATATTTCTAAGTCCCATGATGTGAAAAAGTAGAACATCGAGTGCTGGGCTATTGGTTGCTAAGTCATGAGTTACAAATGTAGACCGGAGTCGATGGGTTGACTCAAAGATGACCGGGTTGGCCGGTGAATTATGGTTAATGGAATATAGTGGTAGCCACTCCGGCGGTGACAAAAGATTTGGAAATTGTTAAGGAAATGAACCGGTTAAGGGTGGTTAATGTGTAAGTGAAACAATAAATAGCAATTGGAGAAGCTATTAGTTTACCCGCGGGGTACAATGCATGTGAGCTATGCGATGGCCTTCGAAGGCATATGATAGTGGAACGGCAACTTTATATGAAACGTGTTAAGAAGTATGTCAAATGGAAATATGTCGAATATGAAAGAAAACGATAATGTGATATTATGGGAGAGGTGCTAGAATGCATGATGAATAATTAGACGATTGAATGAGTAAGAAAGTAGCAAAGCTACACGATGCGAGATGTTTATATGGTATTGGTGTGACATATACATATGTTTGTATATGAGCACGATAAAGATGTTTATATGTTATTGGTGTGGCATATACATATGTTTGTGTATGTGCACAGTAGAGACGTTTAGATGGAATTGGCGTAATATAGATGTATATATGAATAGGTATAGGCTTATGTATATATATGACGAATGTAGAACCATGTGGTTAATGAGTATTGCTATTATTGTAACGACCCGAAATTTGTAAATAAATAAAATATGAAAAAATATGATAATTATGGATAAATCATATAAAACACGTGGAAATTGGTTTCGTGTCGTTTGGAGACCGAACGAGAAAGTTATGGGCGAAAACGGGTCAAGACACTTGACGAAAACTGCAGCCCAGCTGCCCTAAGGAGTTCGCGTCGCGAACTCGGAGATGGCGATCGGGAAGTCGGGCCAGGGAGTTTGGCTATCGGGCGCGATGTAGTTAGCGATGGGTTAGCGATCGCGATGTATTGGAGGCGCATAGTTAGCGACGCGAACTCTCGTCGCGTCGTGAACTATTGTCTGGCAGCATTAAAGACGGATTTGAGCTCATTTATTGCCAAGATCAAACCCTAGTTTCTCTCTTCAAGTGTGTGAGCGACTTTGAGTGTGAAGCTTCGATTGGAACTGATTTCTTGGTCAAATCTTGTGATTCTTCACTCCTAGTTGAAGATTTAAGGTATATCTTCAATCCTTTGTAGTTGTAGCTTTAGATCTATGGGTTTAGAAGCTTGGGGTTGAAACCCTAGTTCTTGGGTTATGGTTTATGGTGATATAAATGGTGTATTCACTTAATAGATGGTATATTAACAAGGGAAACAAGTGTATGATTCTGATTTGTAAGAATCTTAAGGGTTGGTTAAACCTAGGGTTTGGTAAATCACCATATTTGGGGGAAATGGATTGTTGGGTGTTATCTAGAGATAGATGAACACATTGTTAGTAGATTGTAATGTTGATCATATTGTGATAATTGTATTAGGCTTTTGGTGAAGTCTTGGGAAGTTGATTGGTTTGTGAAGCAAGAGATTGGGTGTCAAGAACACGATTTGAGCATCATATTGCTAAGGTGAGTACGTGTGGAATTTACTGAGTACATAGCCCTGTTAAATATTTTCATTACTTGTGTTATGGTCTATTTGCTTAATTGTATAGACTAGTAGTTGATAGTTAGTTATACCTATGATAGTATTGAACTAACTTGTTGATGATGAAAGTGCTAGCAGAGAGCTAGATTTGGCATAACCATAGGGTTATGATGAGATTGAGATGATGTGATGATACGGGCTACTCCCGATCATGAGTTGTGGATTGAGGGGCAGTTGGGCGTATTCCCATCGACTCTTCCACGTTAGTCATGAGATGACACGGGCAACTCCCGGTCATGAGGTGTGGAGTGAGGGGCAGTTGGGTGAATTCCCATGTGAATTCCCATCGACTCATCCACGTTAGTTATGCGATGTCACGGGATACTCCCGGTCATGAGGTGTGGAGTGAGGGGCAGTTGGGGTGAATTCCCATCGACTCATCCACGTTAGTTGTGATTGCTAAGTAAGCAAGGTTGATAGGGTCACACTAATGTGACTAGACTGGATAGTTGGATATATATATATGTATATTGATTGGTTATATGAATTGTGACATTCATTTTATTATCGGGTCTAAACCCATGTAGCTCACGAGACGTTTTTGTCTCACGTACTCCTTGTTTGTTTTGCTATGTACTCAGGTTCGGGATCGAAGGCTTAGGTTCGCACGGATAGAGTTGCGGGACCTAGAGTAGAAGAACTTTAGATTGGATTTATGCTTAGCTTTGGTTTTGATATATTTTGTAACACCGAAACTTTATACTCTGATTCATACCAAAGGTTTTTGTAAATCCATATTTTTGGGATAGTTCTTCTATTTATGAAAAATGTTTTATTTTGGGCAATTATTTTGTAAATAAAAATTGAGGTGTTACAACTTGGTATCAGAGCTATAGTTTAAGTGAATTAGGTTGGATGACCATCCTAGTCTTAGACTGTAGCATTAGGAATGTAAGATTCCTTGAGATCATAGGTTGACCTTGAGACTTTATATTAAGTTTAGGGTTGAACCTAGGGGACCGATGAATTTGATATGGTTTGGATATTGAGTCTTATAAGACTAATGGGTTGTACACAAGGTACTAAATGTTTAATGTCTTTCGTATAGTCTTGATTGAAAGAAATGGTGAACACTCGTAGAAGTGGGAAAGCCCCGGAGAACCGGGAGGAGGAAGTACCTCCTGTTGAGAGGGTGGATGAGCAAGAAAGTCAACCATCAATGCATCGGGTTGACGAATCGGAGGTCGGAGCTAATAGAACTCCGGTGACCATGGCGGATCTCCAAACCATTATCGACCAAATCAAGGGAACGGTGGCCGAAGAAGTGCACCGTATTATTGGAGACCGTGAGAGGTCGGGTGGAGACCGGGAATCCGAGGCTAAGTCGGATGAGAAAACCGGAGGTAGTGGCACCGGGGAGGGGAAGTCCTCCACGGGCGGCCAAAGTGATGCTAGGGCTAGGCCCGTTGTGAAAGAAGGTTGTTCGTTTAAATCCTTCATGGCTTGTAAGCCAAATGTGTATACGGGTAGTTCGGACCCGAAAGTAACGATGAGGTGGATCCGAGAAACCGAGAGGGTTATCGGAAGTAGTAAGTGTAAGGATGTTGATATGGTGACGTATGCGTCACAATTGTTGAAAGAAGATGCCATGGTGTGGTGGGATATTGTGTATGAGACCCTCGGGAAGGAGGTGGTTGAAAGGATGTCGTGGGATGAGTTCACCACGAGATTGAAAAAGAAATTTTGTCCCGAAAGGGATTTGGAAAAGATGCACGAAAAGTTCGTGACCCTCAAAAAGGGTGATATGTCGGTGGAGGAATATTCGAGGGAATTCACGGGATTGCTCCCGTTTGTTGCTAAAACCTACTCGGATGAGAGGTTGAGGGTGGTCCGGTATGCTAGTGGGTTACCGTGGGACTACCAATTGGAGGTGAAGAGGGCGGCTTCTCTAGATGAGGCCATTAGTGCCGCCCGGGGTGTGGAAGAGGTGAATGTGGCACGTGTTGCCGAGAGGGCCCATGTGGGCGAGAAAAGGAAAGCCGAGAGCGGCTCTAGTTCGTTCAAGAAAGGGAAGTTCACCTCGAGCTTCTCTAAGCAAGGTAGTGTTGGCTCGTGCAAGAAGTGCGGGAAGACTCATACCGGCGGGTGCCGAGGAGAGTCGAAATCTTGTTTTAATTGTGGAAGGGCGGGGCACATAGCCCGAGATTGTAGGGCCAAGTCGTTGGCCGATGTTGAATGCTTCTCGTGTCACGAGAAGGGGCACTATAGCAATGTGTGCCCAAAGAAGGGAATCGAGTCGATGGTGTCCACGGCTCAAAAGAAGGTGGAACCGGCCAAGGTGAAGGGACGATCCTTTCAACTCACCCGAGAGGAGGCGAAGGAGGCACACGATGTGGTGTCAGGTACTCTATTCATTAACTCCTTGCCAACTCATATTTTGTTTGATTCGGGTTCTAATTATTCGTTTGTGTCTTATGAGTTCGGTTGTAAATTGAATGTGCCGTCCGAAATGTTAGATGAGGTTTATGAAATAGAAGTAGCCGACGGGAAAACGTCTATGGTTGAATGTATTTATAGAAATTGTGAACTAGAGATAGACGGTAGAAAGTTTAAGGTGGATTTGTTGCCCATGGGAATTAGGGCGTTCGATGTGGTTATCGGTATGGATTGGTTGGGTATGCACCAAGCCAAGATTTTGTGTGGAAAGAAAATTGTGTCGATTAGGACACCCGAGAATGAGAAAGTGTATGTGTATGGGGAGAAACGACATCACATGCCTAATGTGATTACCGCCATTAAGGCGAGAAAAAGTATATCGAAAGGTTGTACATCGTTTATTGCATATGTATTAGATGGCCGAAAAGAAAAGAAGACAATGGATAGTGTAAAAATTATTCGGGAATTCCCCGAGGTATTTCCCGATGACTTGCCCGGTTTACCACCGGAGAGACAAGTCGAGTTTAAAATTGATTTAGTGCCGGGGGCGACGCCGATTGCTCGTGCTCCATATCGTTTAGCTCCCACCGAGATGCGGGAATTGATGACCCAATTGCAAGAATTGTTAGATAAGGGTTTTATTCGCCCGAGTTCGTCACCGTGGGGTGCACCGGTGTTATTTGTTAAAAAGAAAGACGGTTCGATGAGAATGTGTATTGACTACCGAGAGTTGAATAAGGTAACTATTAAGAACCGTTACCCGTTGCCGAGAATTGACGACTTATTCGACCAATTGCAAGGTGCTAGTTATTTCTCAAAGATCGATTTGAGGTCGGGTTATCACCAAGTTCGGGTGAAAGAAGGCGATACCGAGAAGACGGCTTTTCGTACACGTTATGGTCATTATGAATTTCTAGTAATGCCGTTTGGTCTTACCAACGCACCGGCTATTTTTATGGATTTGATGAATCGGGTTTGTAAACCGTTTCTTGATAAGTTTTTGATCGTGTTTATTGACGACATTTTGATTTATTCAAAAACCGAAGAAGAACACGAAGGTCATTTGAGACTTGTGTTAGATGTGTTAAAACGGGAGAAGTTGTATGCAAAATTTTCAAAGTGTGAATTTTGGTTGCGGGAAGTACAATTCTTAGGTCACGTGGTGACGTGTGATGGTATTAAGGTTGATCCGTCCAAGATTGAAGCGGTGTCAAATTGGGAGCCTCCGAGGACTCCTACCGAGGTTAGAAGTTTTCTTGGATTAGCCGGTTATTACCGAAGATTTATACAAGATTTCTCGAGAATCGCGATTCCACTCACGAAGTTAACGAGAAAAAGTGAGAAGTTTGTGTGGGAGAAGAAGCAAGAAGAGGCATTTAAGTTGTTAAAAGAAAAGTTATGTAACGCGCCGATCCTTACGTTACCGGATGGTATGGAAGACTTTGTGGTTTATAGTGATGCTTCAAATCAAGGGCTCGGTTGTGTGTTGATGCAAAGAGGAAAGGTGATCGCGTATGCCTCGCGACAATTGAAGAATGCGGAATTAAGGTACACGACACACGACTTGGAATTGGCGGCGATTATTTTTGCCTTGAAGTTGTGGAGGCATTATTTGTATGGCACTCGGTGTACATTGTACACGGATCATAAGAGTTTGCAATATGTGTTTACACAAAAAGACCTTAATATGCGACAAAGAAGGTGGATCGAGTTGATTGCCGATTATGATTGTGAGATTGTGTATCATGCGGGGAAGGCGAATGTGGTGGCCGATGCCTTAAGTCGAAAGGTTTATGAAAACCCGAACCGAGGAATTTTATCACGTATAGAAGTCGTCTCGAGCATTATTGAAAGGATCAAGAATGCCCAACGAGAAGTTATGGGAAAAGACGAGTTAAGACAAGAACGGTTAGGTAAAAACCAACATTTTCTCGAAAATGCACAAGGGTTGAAGACCGTAGGCGGCCGTATTTGGGTTCCTAAGTTCGGTGGTATCCGAAAAGAGTTGTTGTATGATGTGCACAAATCGAAGTATTCGATTCACCCGGGAAGTACAAAGACGTATCAAGATATGAAACGGGTTTATTGGTGGCCCGGAATGAAGGCGAGAGTGGCCAAGTATATCTCTAAGTGTGCCACGTGTGCACAAGTGAAAGCCGAGCATCAAGTACCGTACGGGGTAGCTCAATCATTGATTGTACCGGCCGGGAAGTGGGAAGATATAACTATGGATTTCATAGTGGGCTTACCGAAGACGAGTAGAGGTCACGATGCCATTTGGGTCATAGTTGACCGGTTGACCAAAAGTGCGTTATTTTTAGCAATTCGGGAAACATTGCCACTTGAGAAGTTGGCTAAATTGTATGTTGATGAAGTGGTTCGACTCCACGGGGTTCCGTTATCGATTGTGTCCGATAGAGACGCGAGGTTTACCTCGAGATTTTGGCGGTCATTACAAGAAGAGTTGGGTACAAAGTTGCGGTTGAGCACGGCTTATCACCCGCAAACCGACGGTCAAAGTGAAAGAACAATTCAAACGGTTGAAGACATGTTGAGGTCGTGTGTGTTAGACTTCGGTGGTAAATGGGATGAACATTTACCGTTAGTCGAGTTCTCATATAATAATAGCTATCACTCGACTATCAAGATGCCGCCTTATGAGGCATTGTATGGTAGAAAATGTAGAACTCCATCTTGTTGGTTGGAAGCGGGAGAGACGAAACTCACGGGTCCCGAGATCGTGAGAGTGACAAATGAAAAGATTAGTATTATTCAAAACAACATGAAAGTCGCCCAAGATAGACAACGAAGTTATTCGGGTTTGAAGAAAAGGCCATACGACTTGGATGTCGGTGATATGGTCATGTTGAAAGTGTCACCTTGGAAAGGTGTGATGCGGTTTGGTAAGAAAGGAAAGCTAAGTCCAAGGTATGTGGGACCGTTTAAAATATTGAAACGGGTCGGGCTTCAAGCTTTTAAATTGGAACTTCCACCCGAGCTTCAAGGTGTGCATGACACCTTTCACGTGAGTTATTTGAAGAAGTTTATCGGGGAAGTTGAGAATATTATTCCATTGCAAGAGTTGCGGGTTGACGGCCCGAACCGGTTGATTGAAGAGCCCGAGGCTATATTAGAAACGAAAACAAAGAAGCTTCGGAATAAAGAGATCGAGTTGGTATTGGTCAAGTGGAAGCATTCTCTTGGACCAAATTTGACTTGGGAAGTCAAAGACGAGATTCGGAAGAGGTACCCGGATTTCGTGAACTATGATGAGATTCCGAGGACGGAATCTTCTTAAGGGGTAGATAGTTGTAACGACCCGAAATTTGTAAATAAATAAAATATGAAAAAATATGATAATTATGGATAAATCATATAAAACACGTGGAAATTGGTTTCGTGTCGTTTGGAGACCGAACGAGAAAGTTATGGGCGAAAACGGGTCAAGACACTTGACGAAAACTGCAGCCCAGCTGCCCTAAGGAGTTCGCGTCGCGAACTCGGAGATGGCGATCGGGAAGTCGGGCCAGGGAGTTTGGCTATCGGGCGCGATGTAGTTAGCGATGGGTTAGCGATCGCGATGTATTGGAGGCGCATAGTTAGCGACGCGAACTCTCGTCGCGTCGTGAACTATTGTCTGGCAGCATTAAAGACGGATTTGAGCTCATTTATTGCCAAGATCAAACCCTAGTTTCTCTCTTCAAGTGTGTGAGCGACTTTGAGTGTGAAGCTTCGATTGGAACTGATTTCTTGGTCAAATCTTGTGATTCTTCACTCCTAGTTGAAGATTTAAGGTATATCTTCAATCCTTTGTAGTTGTAGCTTTAGATCTATGGGTTTAGAAGCTTGGGGTTGAAACCCTAGTTCTTGGGTTATGGTTTATGGTGATATAAATGGTGTATTCACTTAATAGATGGTATATTAACAAGGGAAACAAGTGTATGATTCTGATTTGTAAGAATCTTAAGGGTTGGTTAAACCTAGGGTTTGGTAAATCACCATATTTGGGGGAAATGGATTGTTGGGTGTTATCTAGAGATAGATGAACACATTGTTAGTAGATTGTAATGTTGATCATATTGTGATAATTGTATTAGGCTTTTGGTGAAGTCTTGGGAAGTTGATTGGTTTGTGAAGCAAGAGATTGGGTGTCAAGAACACGATTTGAGCATCATATTGCTAAGGTGAGTACGTGTGGAATTTACTGAGTACATAGCCCTGTTAAATATTTTCATTACTTGTGTTATGGTCTATTTGCTTAATTGTATAGACTAGTAGTTGATAGTTAGTTATACCTATGATAGTATTGAACTAACTTGTTGATGATGAAAGTGCTAGCAGAGAGCTAGATTTGGCATAACCATAGGGTTATGATGAGATTGAGATGATGTGATGATACGGGCTACTCCCGATCATGAGTTGTGGATTGAGGGGCAGTTGGGCGTATTCCCATCGACTCTTCCACGTTAGTCATGAGATGACACGGGCAACTCCCGGTCATGAGGTGTGGAGTGAGGGGCAGTTGGGTGAATTCCCATGTGAATTCCCATCGACTCATCCACGTTAGTTATGCGATGTCACGGGATACTCCCGGTCATGAGGTGTGGAGTGAGGGGCAGTTGGGGTGAATTCCCATCGACTCATCCACGTTAGTTGTGATTGCTAAGTAAGCAAGGTTGATAGGGTCACACTAATGTGACTAGACTGGATAGTTGGATATATATATATGTATATTGATTGGTTATATGAATTGTGACATTCATTTTATTATCGGGTCTAAACCCATGTAGCTCACGAGACGTTTTTGTCTCACGTACTCCTTGTTTGTTTTGCTATGTACTCAGGTTCGGGATCGAAGGCTTAGGTTCGCACGGATAGAGTTGCGGGACCTAGAGTAGAAGAACTTTAGATTGGATTTATGCGTAGCTTTGGTTTTGATATATTTTGTAACACCGAAACTTTATACTCTGATTCATACCAAAGGTTTTTGTAAATCCATATTTTTGGGATAGTTCTTCTATTTATGAAAAATGTTTTATTTTGGGCAATTATTTTGTAAATAAAAATTGAGGTGTTACAATTATGTTTTGGTAAATGAGAATTTGATTCGAAATGCGGGTTGCATTTAGGTCATGTATGTGTAGGAGATGCTTACGATTTATAGAAGAGGAGGAAAGAGAAACTCCAAGTGAGCAAAATATTTTTTGTAACCAAGATATGGTAAACTTGTATGAAATTGTGGAATATGTTGCGATAGGAGATCTAATTCCAATAATTGAGAATAAGAGTTATGAAATTGATCGATGTGATGCAAAAATGGTTGAAAGAATACTAAGTGATGGGGTGAGTGACCAAATGATGGTCAAGAATCGGTAAAGGTCGATGTGACCTTAGTTAAAGGTGCGATTCTCCGATTAATTGGGGAGAAATTGAAAGTTTGGGGAAAACGGGGAAGATTGTTAAAAAAACAATAATGAGTAGAACTGGAAGTGATAAGTTGGTAATGGTACCCTATGAGAACGAATTGGTTAGTTTGGAAGAGTATGGTTGACTTTGTGCAAAGGTCAAGGTTATTAAACTTGTGATTAATTGAATTGGTCGAAGATGGGCTTTGACTCTCGTTTCGATTGACTTGTATGTCGAGAGCATAATGTATCGATTGTATGTATGTGAAAAGGTTAATGGAATAGTTGAAGGAGTTGTAGCCGGATTATACGACTCTGACTCGTTTGGGTGTTTTTAAGATTGAATTAGGGGATCGAGTATACGATCGTAAATGTATCATAAATTAAAGGTCGATAGTAAAGTAATGAATGATTAATGAAATCTTTAACGAGAAGGGAAATTGTTAAAGTATAGTTGACTTTGTGCTTAAGTCAAAGGTTAGACAATGTGGGGATATACCAATGTTGGGATATATCGACTTGGTCAAAGCTAGAGTTTGACATTCGTTCTAATCAACTAGTTAATGGTTTTGATTGTGTCATACCATTTTTATGGGGATAAAAGGATCGGTTGAGAGAGTGGCGGTGTTGTGGTCAAATTGTGAAAATTTTGACCGTTTAAGTATTACGAGTTTTAAATTGGGTCTTGACCGTTCGGAATTAACGGGGTTAAATAAATGTTTAGATATGTAATGTTAAACGGAACCGAAATGAGAAAAGTGTGATGGCAATGACCACAAGGGAATGAGAACGGAAATGCTCGGACGAATGCGAGTTGGAATTCTTAGTGATTCCGAGGACGGAATCCTTTTAAGGGGTAGATAGTTGTAACGACCCGAAATTCATAAATGTCAGGATCGATTAACTATAGAGAAATTAATAAATACCTTAGATCTAATTGAATATAGAAGTTGCAGCGGATCAACACTATATCAATATAATTAAGAACAATGAACTGTAAATAATAAACGAAAATATTAAGAACACAGTTTCACAAAAAGCTTCAATGTATATTATATAGTTAACAATACACACGTACGTTTACAATTCGTAAGGAACTATTTATAATAGTCCTTGAAGCTAAACTATTTACCCTAGTTATTCTAGAACTTGATTTACATTCGAATTATAAAGATATACATTGATTTACATGCTATAACTATCTCTACGAAGATCTCAGACTTGATATGCTTCCAAAACGCGTATCAGTAGTAAACTGCAATCACCAGTAGTAAATTCATATCATCAGTAGTAATCTTGGTGATCAGTAGTAAGTCCAATATCAACGTCAGTAGTAACTACTATTGATTAGTAGTATCTTCAATAAGCTTTAATCAGTAGTAACTTTAGTTATAGACTTCATCAGTATCAACTTCATCAGTAGTAAATGTTTTCTGCCCCATCACTACTAAGTATGATCAGTACTAACTGCAGCATCAGTAATAAGTTGATCTGTGTTTTGCTCCAACAATCTCCCCCTAAACTTATTGATTATCTCTTAATCAATCAAGTTTCTTTTGTTGTTCTTCTTCTTTCCTTCTCTTCTCTAGGGTTCTTTGATTTTGAGCTTTTCTTTGAGCTATAATGTACTTGCTGTTTTTTTTTGTAAAAGAATTCAATTTGTTCTGAAACATTACTTCATCATATGGCTTCATCATGGTATTTGTGAATATCTGATACATTGTCTTCTCAGAATGTGGATATTCTTTTTCATATAAGTACAGTTCACATACTTTTCCAGATTTTTCAAAGAAGTACATTTGAGCAGTTGGAATCACATTTCAAGCATAAACATTTTCTTCACTGGTAAATTGTTCTGGATAGTTGTCTGGATAAAATGCAGCATCAATCATTCTAGTTAGGTATCCAGCTCCAGATTCTTTCCATGATTTCTTTCTCATCCTTGGTTTACCAATGATCAATAGTTTAATAACATCACTTCTTGAACAGGACCTGATCAATGGTAACCATCCAGTGAATCTCTGTACAACTTTGTCTTCCCTTATGATCTCTATCACATTATTATTCAAAATTCTCCAATTTATGATAGGATTGTTCTGTAAGGGAGCAACTGGTAGATCAAGAACAGGAATGACTTGCTCTGTTTTTGACTTCTTTTGAGCGCTTTGTTCTTGAGAAACCATCTTTCTTTTCTTTGTTGATGGCTCACCAGTAGTTGAGATACTATCCTTCTTGATTAAGTTTGGACTGATTGGGATTAAAGTTTTAATTGGACTTAAGGCTTTGGATTTCTCTTCTTCTTCTTCTTCTTCTTCTACTTCTTGTTCAGCCAAGTCTTTCTTCTTTGCAGCACAATATCTTTCAATGATAGTCATCATTTTCATTCTACCAAATGACTTAGCATTTTGCCCTTTTGATTTCAAATATTCAATCATATTGGCTTTCTGTTCATATATATCATCTGTTAGCTCACTTTTAGTTTTCTTGCATTCAGAGACCAGATATTCAAGGCATTGAATATGTTCTTCTTCAACTTTTCTAAATCTCTTGAATTCTTCCATTTGAGCTTCTATCTGAGCATCTTTGATTTGAACAGGTATTTCAGCTTGTTGGGGTTTTTGAACTTTTAATCTTTCCTTTTCAGTTTTCATTTTCCTTTCCTCAATAGCTTGATACATAGCCACTTTCTCCAAATATCTCTTGTGCTTCACCTTCCATTTAGACTGTTTATCAGCTCTGACAAGATTTATCTTGTTTACCATGTAATGACCCTGTGCTCTGTTGGGGTAATCCTCATCATAAGTTTCTTTTCCCTTTCTAATATGAGCTGAAGGTGGAGATGGAATATATTTCATATCAGGCACACTACTGATTATTATTGAAGGATTGAATAAAAACCTAAGCTCATTTTGTTGCAGTATTTTTGGATGTGGAGGAAGTGAGCACTCATCAACCTCAAACCAATTCACATTATCATCAATGTCAGGTATGATAAGTGGTTGATCAGGTGTAGGTGGTTTGGTGATGATTTCAAATCTTTCTCTTTCAATTAGCTCTGGTAGCTGTAATTCTTCCTCTTCAGTAGTAACCAGAGTAGTTACTACTGGTGTGACTTCAGGAGTTACTACTGATAGGGCATCAGTAGTATTTGGTGCCTTCAATTCCTCTTCTTGACTTACTACTGCTATGATATCAGTAGTAAGAGTTACTACTGGTATTTCTTTTTCAACTTGTTCTTTCATTGTAGCAGTAGTAATAGGTTCATCTTCTGTAACCATCATTTCTGGCATCACTTCTGGGCCTTCATCAACAGTTGTTTCTTTTAAATTTAAGAGAGAGGATGCTGCTGCTGCAATTGATTCATCAATCATAGTTTGAATGTTATCCTTCTCCCCCTTAGTGAGCTCTACTGGTGGAGCCTCACTATCATCAATCTTCTTCTTCAATTTTCTGATGATCTTAGTTTGTTGATGAAGCCTGTGCTCATAGAATCTCATTCTCTTGTTAATGGTGTTCATATGTTTTTTCATTGCAGCCATTGTTTTCCCTTGGTTTGTAAGATACTTGAGACAATCTTGTACAGTGGATTCAAGAGAATCCACTTTATTCGTCAATTGTTTTGTTTTAATACTGCCCTCACTCCATCTAGCAAGATCATCGGGCTCACTAACAGGTACATTGGCTTTGAGGTTTTCCATCCTATCCATCAATTCAACAGATCTGCCCTCATCACTTCTTGGTGATTCATTGGGTCTTTTAGACATCCTCTTCTTCCTAGAAGAAGCAGAGATGCCCCCCCTTGTGGTTTCTTGGCACCGGGGTCCTTTGAGTAACTCCTCCAATGAGTCATCACTCAAAGTTGCCGAGGTCTGGGTCCTAATGATGTTTTCACTGTCCTGTGCACCCACCTTTGGGGCATCAGTAGTGAAAGCCCTCGCCTCATGTCCTCTCTCCTCCTTGGAGGACAACTCTTGGAGCCTGGGGTTTGACTCAATTTGTCCCCTGGTGTCCTTTGAAGAAATTTTCTTTCTTTGATAAATTGTGGAAATATTTTTGGTTTTATCTGGTAGGTCTTCCACAGAGTGAAGAGTAGCACTCTGCAGATTTATGTCAAGTTCCTGGGACACATTCAGGACTTCTGTTTGAGTTGGTGATTGAGTGACTAGTTGGGGTGGTGTTTAGGCTGTATTTAGGGGTGATGGAGTGGGTTGAGGTTCAACTTGGGTTGTGTCTATGATTGAACCCTCTCCAATTTGTTTTTGATCTTTGATCATATTTGGAAACAATGGGGTTTCCTTGCCCGGAAATTTAAATTGTTTTCTCATATTTGAGAAAACTTTCTTGTTCAACTCTGGAATAATAAAAATGTTTTTGGGAGTTGACAAGTTTTGTAATTCCATGTTAATGATATGTTGGAGAAATCTGGGATACATTAAAAATTTTGTAGAACTAAGATTTCCCAACATACCTTCAAAAATCATTTGAGAAAAATTAAATACTTGGTCTGTGCATAAACAGACAACAGAGGCTTTTGCCTTATTAAACTCATTCCAAGTACTTCGTTTAGGAGAAATACAATGCTGAATAGTATGTACTAAAAATTTCCATTGTGGGGAGAGAAGACCCTTTTGAAAAGTTACTATATTCAGTCTTCCCTCATAACCCATTTTATTTAAAATTTCAGTAATGTATTACTTAGGAAGAGTAAACATACCTGAATCATCGTGTAATTGTAGATGGTGTCGAATTGATTGTTCTGTGACTGTTATATGCTTTCCATCTACTTTTGATTTGATCATAGATATGGTTGTTCCTTCTGTTTGTTCAGCATTGGTCCAGAAATCCACCAAGTGCTGTTGATATGATTTTGGTTTTACAGTTAAAGCAAACTGTATATAAGAATTTCTCAAAAATTTGACTATCGGACGAAAATCTTTTGTTCCGTCGGGATTCTTTAGGAAAGCACACATATTGTGAAATTCTGAATATTTAAGATCGGTTCGCACATCGAGAGATTGTAGAGTTGCCATTGATGTTGATTTTGAGAGAGATGTAAAGGGTTTTTGATCGAAAGTTAGGGTTTATTGAGAGGATTTTGCAAATCGAAGTGAAGATAATGCTAATTTAATCGACTGCCGCATTTTATATCTTTCGATTTAACCTGCAAAACGACTAAAATGCCCTTCGAATCATAACATAACGGTTATTTTCATGGGGGTTAGTTTGGTAATTGTGATTCTGAAAGACCAGTAGTAAATGTGATATCAGTAGTAAAACGTCAGTAGTATCTACTAGCATCAGTAGTGACTAAGGATTTTGACATCAGTAGTAACTATAGACATCAGTAGTAACCACCAACATATATTACCAGTAGTATATGTGAATACCAGTAGTACTGACTGACCAGTAGTATTTATGTAAACCTAATACTGACCAGTAGTATTTAACTATCAGTAGTATTTTGTGCACATGCCTACATACCAGTAGTACAGATATACCATTAGTAAAACACTTAAACAAATAAATAACTTTTTACAACAAACTTTACACATCACTTTAAATGAGATTTTAGTTTATCAAAATCATTCCAATACTGCTAACCAAGAAGTTGAATCTTCCTACATCAAAAGCTTTTGTAAAAAGATCTGCTAATTGATCATCAGTATGGATTTTAACCACTTTGATTAATTTCTTTTCATTGCAATCTCTTATAAAATGAAATCTTATTTCAATGTGTTTGGTTTTAGAGTGTTTTACTGGATTGTTCACAATACTAATAGCACTTTGATTATCAATAAAAATAGGAGTTTTAAGGATAGAGATACCAAAGTCTAGAAGCTGGTTTTGAATCCAGAGTACTTGAGCACAGCAAGCAGATGCAGCTACATACTCTGCTTCAGCAGTTGATGTTGATACATTTGTTTGCTTCTTACATTGCCATGACACCAGTCTTGATCCGAAGAATTGACATCCACCAGTAGTGGACTTTCTGTCTTGACATTCACCTCCATAGTCACTATCTGTGTAGGCTATGAGTTCAAAGGGTGAATCATGTGGATACCATAGACCTAGTGACGGTTTGCCTTTCAAGTATCTGAATATTCTTTTGACAGCTTGCAAGTGTAGTTCTTTAGGTCTTGATTGATATCTTGCACACACACAAACACTATACATAATGTCAGGTCTTGATGCAGTTAAGTACATCAAAGATCCTATCATTGATCTATATAAGTGTTCATCTACATCCTCCCCCTCAACATCAGGATGTAGGTGTTTGTGTGTTTCCATTGGTGTACTTGCACTCTTACTGTCTTTCAAATCAAATTTCTCCAAGATGTCTTTGACAAATTTTGATTGATTTATCAAAATACCATCTGTTCTTTGACTGACTTGGAGTCCAAGGAAGAAGTTCATTGGACCCATAGAGCTCATCTTGAATTTAATCTGCATCAGCTCTTCAAATTCTTTGCATAATACATCATTTGTTGAACCAAAGATGATATCATCTACATAGATTTGTACCAGTAGTATATCATCTTTGACTTTCTTTGTAAATAAAGTTTTGTCAATGGCTCCTCTTTTAAAGTTGTTCTTCAATAGGTATGATGATAATGTGTCATACCATGCTCTTGGTGCCTGATGTAGGCCATACAGAGCTTTATCTAGTTTGAACATATAATCACCATGTTTTGGATCTTCAAAACCTGGAGGTTGGCATACATATACCTCTTCTTCAATCTTCCCATATAGAAATGCACTCTTCACATCCATTTGATAGACTTTGAACTTCTTGAATGAAGCATATGCTAGAAATATTCTTATGGCTTCAATTCTAGCAACAGGAGCATATACTTCATCATAGTCTATTCCTTCTTCTTGAGTGTATCCTTGGGCTACAAGTCTGGCTTTGTTCTTGATCACTATACCTCTTTCATCTTTCTTGTTTCTGAAGATCCATATTGTTCCAATGGCTCTTTTTCCTTTGGGTAGAGGTACAAGTGTCCAAACAGCTTGTAACTTGAATTGAAGGAGTTCTTCTTGCATTGCCTCAATCCAGTTTGAGTCCTTCATTGCTTGTTGGATCTTCTTTGGTTCATCCTGAGACAGAAAGCATTCAAACATACATTCATTAGCAATTAAACTTATGTTACACATGTTTGCAGTTAAGCTTTTGTTTAATTTGCTTCTTGTTTGTAGTGGTGAGTTAACATCACTTAGAACAAGGTCTAATGGATGGTTCTTCTGAGTCCTTGTAGTTGTAGCTTTATCAACAACTAGTTGATTTTCAAGATTGGACTCATTTGTCTCAGGCAGTTGTTCCTCTAGTGATCCTTCATTGTCATAGATGTTTGGTTCATCATCATCTTGGTCAGAGTTACTACTGCTATTGTCTTCATTGAGATCAATAGTATTGTTGTTGTTACTGGTATCAGTAGTATCTTGAGAATCTAGGTTATTGTTGGGACCAGTAGTATTTTGAGTGCTATTACTGACGCCAGTAGTATTTGAATTACTACTGTTCTCATTCTCAGAGTTACTACTGGTTCCAGAACTTGAGTTATTACTGTCCTCAGTATTGACTAAGGGAGCAGTATTAACTACTAAGTATCTCATCTCCTCTTGACCAGTATTAACAGATGATGTTCCTTCCTTTTGAGAGTGACAATTTGAATTACCTGCATTGAAATTCATGTTGGAATTAAAGGATTTGGTCAGATTGTCTATGTCAAATAGCCAATCTGGACCATTTCCTTGTTCATTAGGTACATTTTCATTAAAGGATACATTGATACTTTCTTCAATTATCCTTAGTCTTTTGTTGAATACCCTGTATGATTTGCTTTGAGTAGAGTATCCCACAAAGATTCCATCATCAGCTTTGCAGTCAAACTTACCAATTTGTTCTCTTGTAATCAGAATAGTACAAGGACAACCAAATGATTTTAAGAAACTTATAGAGGGTTTTCTTTTATTAAAAAGTTCATATGGTGTTTTAAAATGTGGCTTCACTATTAATACTCTGTTTTGAACATAACAAGCAGTATTAACAGCTTCAGCCCAAAAAGTAATTGGTAATTTTGAGTCTGCTAGCATTGATCTTGTTGCTTCTATGATGGTTCTATTTCTTCTTTCAGCTACACCATTTTGTTGTGGAGTTCTAGGTGAAATGTATTGCCTGTCAATACCTTTAAAATCACAAAAGTTAATTAGGTTAGCATTTTTAAATTCTGTGCCATTATCACATCTTATGGCTTTAACTTTTTGATCAGATGTGTTCTCTAGTTTGACAATTAAGTTCTTTATGAGTTCACTTGTTTCATCCTTTGTCCTGAGAAAGAAAACCCATGTATATCTGGAAAAGTCATCAGTAATAACAAGACAATGTTGTTTCTTTCCAATACTCATTATATTTGTAGGTCCAAAAAGGTCCATATGTAAGAGCTGTAAAGGAGCAGAAATAGAGTTCACAGTTTTGGACTTATGAAAAGTCTTGTGTTGTTTACCTTTTAGGCATGCAACACAGTGATGATCACACATGAATTGTTTTTGAGGTAGTCCAATGACCAGATTTTTTTTTACTAAATTGTTCATGTTTTTAAAATTAGTGTGACACATCCTTCTATGCCATAGTTCTGATTCAGTGGTGTTTGCCTTGGATATAAAACAGTTGACCTCATTTGAAGAGATGAGTTCTCCCCCTATATCTAGGCAATACACATTGTTTCTCCTTGGAGTTCTTAAAACAACATATTTTTCATCTAAAATAAAGTCAGGAGAAAGAATGATGCACTCAATGTCTGTGAAAAGAATTTTGTTCTTTTTATCACAAACTTGAGACACACTGACTAGATTGTATTTTAGTTCAGCTACATAAAATACATCATCAAAGGTAATTTTGCCATTAGTAACAGTACCTTTACCTGTAATCTTACCTCCCTTTGGGTTCTCACCAAATGCCACATATCCTCCATCAAATAACTTGAAATCTTTAAGAATTTGTAGATTTCCAGTCATGTGCCTTGAGCATCCACTATCAATATGCCATGTTCTTCCTTCTTCTGGGATCTGAATGCTCTGCACAAGAGAGTAAAGGATTAGTTAAGTTTGGGAACCCAAGCTTGATATGTCTTGGGTTCATCCTTTGAGAAATAAGCTTTTGGGGATTTAACTTTAAACATTTTTGGTGCCCATACTTGTTTTGTACTGGTGTTTAGTTTTACTACTGCCCTTTTAAAACTGTTACTGGTGTTTGAATTTTCTACTGATCTTGATTTATACCCATGATTTTTTGCTTTTGAATAATTTACTACTGATGGACCAATAGTATTTGGGTACTTACCATGTTTAGAATGACCAGTAGTGTTTTTAGGGTTGACACTAGTATATTTGAAAGTTGGTTTAGGAGCAGTAGTATTTTTGTAATTAGGGTTTTTACCAGTAGTATGTTTGTACTGGTACCATACAGCATTATAATTAGGGTTAACACCAGTAGTAAAATTGTTAAAGTTTTTACTGGTGTTGGAAAATTTAAAATATTATTTATTTCGATTGGATTTTCCATTGTTCTTGAAGTAATTGCTGTTCTTTGGGATTCCAACTCTTCTGTTTTGCACAAATCTTGGTGCACTTCTTCCAAATCTTGGAGTTTCAGCAATTTGGGTTTTATTTTTATTTACTACTGAAGGACCAGTAGTATCTTTTAACTTTTGAGTTTTTGCATTTTCTTTAAAAATTTTAAATTCCTTTAACTCTTTGCAGTTTATTGGATTGAAGTGACAATCCTTTGCTAAATGGTTCATTTTGTTGCATATAACACATCTTAATTTCTTATTTTTAGCACCTTCAGGTATTCTTTGATCTAAGAGTTGTTTTTTATTTCTTTCATTTCCCCTTGTTAAAATTTTTGGTACATTTTCTGCATCATATTTGGGAGATTCATTTGGACTTTGTGTTGTGTGAAAACTTGTATCAATTGATTTTGTTGATTCAGTTTGAGAAATTGTAAATTCAATTGATTGATCATCATCAGAAGAATCATTTGATTCAGATGTTTCATTATGTGGTTCAGTTTGATTTTCAGTTTTTAATTCATTAATGATTCTTTCTGAACTGTTTTTAAGTGGTGGAATGATTTTATATGGAGGTGGAACAGCATGATATCCCACCCCATGAACAACTTTTTCTGTAGTTTGATTATTAGTTAGTTCATCAAGAATTTTGGTACTTCTTTCAAATTTTTTAATTGTTAATTTATTTTGTTCAATTTCAAGTTGACATTCTTCTAATTTACTTGTTAATTCTTTATTTTTTAGTTCATAAAATTCTTTCTCATCCACAGCCTGAAGCAATTCTTCCTTTATCCTTTGATCAATCATCTGGTACACCTTTATTTGATGTTCTTGATCAGTAATCACACCATCAAATTCATGATTTCTTCTCACTGCTTTTGTTAAATCTTCATTTAATTTAGTGTTTTATTTTTCTAAGTTTTTAACAATTTTAGCACATTCAGAAGTACAAGGTTTAGGTTTTACCTCAGTTTTGTTGTCAGTAAAGGCCATGAGAGCTTGATTTTGAGCATGCTCTTCTGCTTGGAAGCTCCAGTCATAGCCTTGTCCTTGTTGTGATACAAGGGCAGTTGATTTTGATCTTTTGTCTGGCTGAGGACATTCTTTAGCAAAGTGACCAAGGTTGTTACAGTTGTAACATTTGACTTTAGTTTTGTCAAATCCAGCTTTGTCACCTTTATCGAAGTTGAGGCTTGTCCTACCAGTTCTCTTTAAGAATCTTTTTGTCCTTAGGCTTAGCATAGCCATCTGCCATTTAAGATCCATCTCCTCAAGATCATCTGTATTCAATTGTTCCAAGTCATCACTAATCAGTGCAGTATGCACATGACTAGTGAAGAAGGATTCTCTTGCAGTATCCTCAGAATCTGCAGCCTTTCCTGTGAAGGTTTCCTGACCTTGACCTGTACTAGAGACAAATGCAGCATTATTAGAAGAAATAGAAGGGTTCTTTTGGTTTACCTCAGTTTCAAATACTCTGAGATCATTGTAGAGTTCATCCAACTCTTTTTCTTCTAGAGCATCTCTTTGTCTATATACCACTGTATACATGGCCCATTCTTCACTAAGAGATCTTAGGAACTTCATGTTGACATCTTCTTGATCCATCTTAACCCCAACCTGATTAAGTTCACCAATTAGTTTGTTGAATCTGTCAAACACTTGAGTGAGTGTTTCATTGGGTTTTCCTTTGAAGTTTTCAAAGTCTTGTTTGAGAACAGACTTCATGTTCCTCTTGGTGCTCTTGGTCCCAACGAATCTCTTCTCCAGTGCTTCCCATAGTATCTTTGCATCATCATACTCAACAAAGAGATGTTGATAACCGTTAGGAATGGCCAGTAGGAGAGTGCTTAGAGCTTTAAGTTCGATTCCCTTGTCCTTTTTCTCCTTCTCACATTTAAGTTTGTCTGCCTCAGTTGCAGAGCTGCTTGCTTGACCAGGACCAGTTTTGTTTCCTTCAAGGACAACTTCCCACATGGAATAATCTGTAATAAGCATGTATTGCTTAATACGATTCTTCCACATCCTAAAGTTGTTGGGAGTGAGTATAGGAATTTTGTTGGCCTGAGTGCTTTCATTATTATCAGTCATGATTAATAATGTGTGTGTTTTAAAGATTAAAACTTTTTGTTGTTCTTAACAAATCGTAGATCTAGAACCAATATGCTCTGATACCACTTGTCAGGATCGATTAACTATAGAGAAGTTAATAAACACCTTAGATCTAATTGAATATAGAAGTTGCAGCGGATCAACACTATATCAATATAATTAAGAACAATGAACTGTAAATAATAAACGAAAATATTAAGAACACAGTTTCACAAAAAGCTTCAATGTATATTATCTAGTTAACAATACACACGTACGTTTACAATTCGTAAGGAACTATTTATAATAGTCCTTGAAGCTAAACTATTTACCCTAGTTATTCTAGAACTTGATTTACATTCGAATTATAAAGATATACATTGATTTACATGCTATAACTATCTCTACGAAGATCTCGGACTTGATATGCTTCCAAAACGCGTATCAGTAGTAAACTGCAATCACCAGTAGTAAATTCATATCATCAGTAGTAATCTTGGTGATCAGTAGTAAGTCCAATATCAACGTCAGTAGTAACTACTATTGATCAGTAGTATCTTCAATAAGCTTTCATCAGTAGTAACTTTAGTTATAGACTTCATCAGTATCAACTTCATCAGTAGTAAATGTTTTCTGCCCCATCAATACTAAGTATGATCAATACTAACTGCAGCATCAGTAATAAGTTGATCTGTGTTTTGCTCCAACAGTAAATAAATAAATTGTACAAAAATATGATAAATAAGGATAAATCGTTTAAAGAACGTAGAAATTGGTTTCGTGTCATTTGGACACCGTATGAGAAAGTTATGGACGAAACCGGGCCGAGACAAGGATGAAAAATTGCAGCCTTGGCTGCACATGGAGTTAGCGACGCGAACCTATGTTCGTGATCGGGACTAGTCAACAGAGATTGGGGCTTTCGGGCGTGAAGTAGTTACCGATCAGATAGCGATCGCGAATTATGCGAGTGGGAAATAGTTAGCGACGCGAACTTGTCCGACACCAGCATTAAAGTCAGGTTTATCTCATTTATTACTCCCACAAACCCTAGTTTTCTCCAATTGGCGATTTTTGAGTTCAAGAGCTGGTTTTGGTCGAATCCTTCACGAATCTTTGGTAGATTTCACTCCTAGTTGAAGATTAAAGGTATATCTTCACTCCTTGATCTTTGTAGCTTAAGATCTATGTATTTTGAGGTATGGGCTTGAAACCCTAGTTCTTGGGGTTTTGGGTTATTGTGATATAAGTGATGTATACACCTAATAGATGGTATTTTAACAAAGGGAACAAGTGTATGATTATGATTTGTAAGAATCTTAAGGGGTGGTTAAACCTAGGGTTTTGGTAAATCACCATAATTGGGGGAAAGTGTTAGTTGATGGTATCTAGAGATAAATGGATACATTATTAGTGATAAGTGATGTTGAAAATCTTGAGATTGTTGTATTAGGCTTTTGGTGAAGTCTTGGAAAGTTGATTGATTGTTGGAGCAAGGAAATTGGAGGAAAGAATACGGTTGGAGCATTTTAATGCTACGGTGAGTATGTGTGGACTTTACTGGGAACATATCTATATGAAGTATTTTGACTACTTATGATCGGTCTATTTAATGTTGTCTAGACTTATGATGTGTTGAGTTAGTATATATATTATTGATAATATTTAACTAACTTGTTTGATGATTTATGTGATAGCCGAAGGCTTTGACTGGCATAACTGATAGGTTATGATTAGAGATAGATGGTGGTGATGCGGGGGTGACCCCGATCACTGAGACGAGTGTACATATGTTTGTACACTAAGCACACAGGTGCTTTTAGTACGCATATGTTTACGTACTAGGTAAACTAGGGATCTAATGCATATATGTTTATGTATTAGGTTCGCTTATGTTCTAATACATATATGTTTATGTATTGGATATGACTGTGTTCTGGTACATATATGTTTATGTACTAGATATGTATGCTAGGGAAGCAGGATCGATAGAGTCACCATAGGGTGACTAGAAAATATGTGTTTATATACGATGTGATACTTGATATTATTGGGGTCTAAACTCATGTAGCTCACGAGACATTTTTGTGTCTCACGTACATCCTTGTTTGTTTTGCTATGTACTCAGGTTCTGGATCGAGGATTTAGGTACGCATGGATAGAGATATGTGGGGCCTAGAGTAGAAGATCATTAGAGCGGATTTATGCTTAGCTTAGGTTTTGATATATTTTGTAACACCAAAGGTTTTTGTAAATCCGTATTTTGGGAACTGGTCTTCTATTTATGAAAATGATATTTTTGGGCAAATATTTTGTATTAAAAATTGAGGTGTTACAGCAGATGCAGCTGCATTTCTTTCTTTTTCGAGCTCACAATAAAATGATGTTTGTGCAGCTTGTGATTTTTCTAATTCTTGTGTTAATAAAGCAATCCTTTCATCTTTATCAGTTAATGAGCTTCATTAACTGCTATCATTTTAATGATATCGGATTTCGCCATCATGGGAGTCTCTGGTTCGTCTACAACCAACCAAAAAACAAAATTAGACATGAAACCAAATACATTCCGTTAACCAAAAAAAGTTTTGAAACCAAATAGCATACAATTAGCAAGATTTTAACACATTTTTGAAACCAAATACAGTTATGAAATTCAAATTGGCAAGATTTTAGATAACAACATCTATAGGTTTACAATTTTATGATTTTTTGAATCTGGGCATTGTAGCCCTAATTTTCGATCGCTACAAATAGAATCATTATGGATTAATTCAATTGTGGATACTAATTTTTAATGCTAATCTTAAAATTAATCAATTGGTAACAACTAATCGAAGGAAATAGCTCTTGACCCACTGATACTGAAACAAAAAATTAAAAACTGATTGAATTGAAATCAAAATTACCTAAGAAAACATAGACATCGTGTGTGTAAAAATCTTCAGATGGGTTCGACGAGTGATTTGCAAGAAGACTTCAGATGGGATCGGCGAGGGAGGTCGGCTGATGGTTGCGGCGAGATTTGTCACGTTAGGGTTCCGAGAGGAAGATAGAATCATGGAACGTCCATGCCAGGTGGCATGAATTGTCCTATTACATGTCAGCATTGGCAGTTAATGAGAAAGCTCGAAATGGACAAGTTAGTATATCAACTTTATCTAGTCACAAGGGACAATTATTAGTCATTTGATCAAGAAAAAGTCAAATGTCAAGATCAAGATTCAAACCACCACCAACATTACAAGCACATGTGCTTCAATACATCAATATCTCACCTACCTCCAACGGCCGGAGACTAAGGATTTGATCTTGACAATTTTTTATCTAATGATTAGGATTTGTCCCTTAAATTATGCAAAACCCTTATAATACCTAGAACACAACTCTATTAATATAACAATAAGACGTTGATTGCATTGAAATAATATTTTAGTAAAATAAAAATTAAACATGCCGACATTTTTGACTATTTTCTTCTTCTACGATGGCATGCTAGTTACGAGTATTATACATTTATACTTATATCGCTATAAAATAAGTGATATGTTATTTATTTTAGAGTGCTTTAAAGAGTTGTGTTCAGGGAAGTCTCACATTATTATAAAGTCCCAAGGAACAATCCACAACCATCAGATCAAACTTAATCAATGATCAATATCAATCCATAAATTACACATGGAGGGGTATTATTGTCCAAAAATCACCAGACCTTCTTCCTTCTTCAATGGAGCTTACGCTCAAACTGCTTCTTCCTTCTTCAATGGCGATTTCCGGCGATCTCTAAGCCACAAATCACAAACAATGGGTCGCAAACGGCAGATCTAGATCTCAAACATCGAATCGACTGTAGAAATCGAATCAGCAACTTCGAATCACGTTTTTCTCGAATTCGAGCCCTAATTAAAATTGCGATTGAACAAAATCGTTGTAATCAAACGCAGATCTGAATCTCGAAATCAATATATCTGATGTTATCAATGAATCTGCATCCAGAATATGTCAATAGCAATGAAACAGAGAAAAAAAATCGATGATTCAGGTAAAAAATTACAATTCAAGTTTATTAGATAACAAAATCACAAGTGATTCGCTAACGAATCGCCTGTGATTGTAAGTTGTGTGTTAATTCATTGCGCTCAGTTGAGAACGCTAAGCGAATCACATGTGATTTCTTTTTGTAAAACGGGGGAGTTTATAGATTACAAATCACAAGTGATCTGCTTTACAAATCACAAGTGATCCGCTTTACAAATCACAAGTGATTGTGTGCTATACATTATTTGACTGCTTCATGTGAGGTTGCTTAGCGAATCACATGTGATTTTTTTGCTTAAAATCAGGGGAGGTTGTTAAGAAATAAATCACAGGTGATTCGCTTCACAAATCACATGTGATTGTGTGCTATGCATTAGGTGATTGCTTCATGTGAGGTTCCTAAGCGAATCACATGTGATTTCTTTGCTTAAAACTAAGGGAGGTTATTAAGAAACAAATCACAAGTGATTCGGTTTACAAATCACATGTGATTGTTTGCTTTACGTTATTTGACTGCGTTGAGATGAGGTTGTTGAGCGAATCACATGTGATTTATTTTCTTAAAAACAAGGGAGGTTGTTAAGAAACAAATCACAAGTGATTCGGTTTACAAATCACATGTGATTGTTTGCTTTACGTTATTTGACTGCGTTGAGATGAGGTTGCTGAGCGAATCACATGTGATTTCTTTGCTTAAAAACAGAGGAGGTTGTTAAGAAACAAATCACATGTGATTCGCTTTATAAATCACATGTGATTGTATGAGCACAACTTTGCTAATAGGATGAGAGTGTGCAGAGAAGTAACAAAGTATTTCAAGACTTAAAAAGATAGATTTTCAAACATATTTGGATGTTCAATGACCTTGGTTTGAGAATAAAAGAAAAAGCAAAAAGGAATTTCCATTTTGGTGATTAACTTGAAAAGTTGAAAAGTAGTGTTGTGTCATGTGTCTTGTGATCGACCGAAATGAAGGAGAAGGAAGTTTGTGGGTGGTGTTTTTATGAGGAAAGTTGAACAACTTTGGAAATGCAAGAATGCATGAAAAAATGAGCTAATAACCAAAATATGAAAGTCTAGGGGATGGGAAACGGAATCTTGACAGGAGGAAGAGACAAGCCAAAAACCATTTGACTTTTGAAAAAAAGGAGGAAAAGTATTAATTTTATGTATTTGGTATAAGTGTGTATTTGTACTATCAATTGGTGTATTATTTCAACTTACATTTTATTTGATAATTAATGATGGTTAATTATTAGTTGTACAATATTATCTTGGATGACTATTTTGTCATTATTAATATTTATGTTTAATTCACAAATTAAATTTTTAGTCTTGTTGTTAAGTATTAAATCACATGTGATTTTATTATATCACTTTTGATTTCATTAAAAATCACATGTGATTTTGTTATGCAAAACAGAGTTTTCATAATAAAACAGAGGAGTCTATATACATAACAAAATCACATGTGATTGGAAAGTAAACATCAAGTGCACAAAAACAGTGACATGTACATAGAAACAATAACATGTGATTGTTAATAAAAATCACAAGTAATTGGAAAGTAAACAGCAATTGCACAAAAACGGAACATGTTACTTAGTATTAAATCACTAGTGATGTTGTTCCCAATCACATTGCTAATTGATCTTTTAAGCTTTATTTTGATCTTCTTTGACACCTCATCAGTTTTTGTTTTTGATGGTGATAGATGTCTTTTTCTACCAATATTAACATTAGTTTGTATCTCAGACAACTTAGATAACATAGTTGGATATTCATCATCACCACCTATAAAACACAAAGAAGCAAGTTATGACAACAAATAACAATAGGAGATAGTTAAACTGAAATCACATGTGATTGAACTCACAATCTCAAATAAACAACTGTAATTTAGCTTACTAATCACAGGTGATTGAAAGATATGAATTATTTGATTGTGATTAGGTGAGATGCTGAGAACAGTCACATGTGATTGAACTTAAATAACATAATAATCAAATAATAAATAACAATCACATGTGATTTAAAAACAGAGTAAACATAAAAATAATAAAACATGTGAACATAGTAAAATCACATGTGATTTACAACTAAAAAACACTAGAAACCTGAAAATCTATAATAAAATTTGTAAAATCACATGTGATTTAAAAATAGAGTAAACAAAAAAATAATAAACGACAGATAACATGTGAATACAATAAAATCACATGTGATTTAAAACTAAAAAACACTAAAAAGCTGAAATCTATAATAAAAACAATAAAATCACATGTGATTTACAACTAAATAACACTCAAAAGCTGAAATCTATAATAAAAACAGTAAAATCACATGTGATTTACAACTAAAAAACAAATAATAACTTCAAAATCACATCTGATTTAAAACAAAATTACAAGCACATATGTTTAAACACAAAAAAAAAGATGATTTAAAACGAAATAGACTTAGAATCACATATGATTAACTAAAAACATTTATTTTAGAATAAAACAGATCTAAATCACATGTGATTTGAAACAGAGGTTTTCAAAAACAGGGGAACTATTAACATTTCGATTAATCACATGTGATTTACTAATAAACATTAGAAAGCTGAAGTACTTAACAATAAACTTGTTATTTTAGTAGAAAACAACAAAATAAAGAGAAACGTATCAACAAACATGTTATGAAATTGATGGAGTAGCATTTGAACTTACATATAATTTCATCAGAGGTTTTTTTCGAAGAAAAACGAGAATCACCCATTGTAAATCGCGTAAAAGTTGAATGTAGAAGAAGACCGGAGTTGTAGGAGTGTAAAAGTAACGATCTTCGCAAAATGACGGTAGAAATCGGCGAAAACAAGTTGAATCATGACTATTTCCAATTGATTTTAGTGAGAGAGAGAGAGAGGGAGGGATGGAGAGAGCAGACGAGAGAGGTAAGGAGGTAGAGAGAGAGTGAAGAATGAAAAGTGAGGAACAAGTTAGGTTTAAGTCTTGGGTAAAATGACCAACATACCCCTCCGCCTAAAACCCCCAATTAATTTGTGATTTAATCTGAGCCATTGATCATGATGATCCAAGGGCCAATAATCATTCCTTGAGACTTTATAATTTTCTTGGACCTCCTAGAACAAACCACGTGTTTTAAAACATGATATTTTGAAACATAAGAAGTATATATTTTATAATCTTTTCATTGTATTGGTATTAATCAGAATTGATCAAATTTGAATATTACATAATACTAACTATTTTAAATTTATCATAAGATATCACTTAATTTTTTTTGAACAACAAAAGAAGGCAACAGGTGAAGTTTCGGCAATTCCATCACCCCCGAAGACCTCCCAAAAAGAATAACATATTAAAGAATACGAATATTAAAAATAACATATTTCTATCCATTATCGTAATGTTCCAAACATATTTTTATAGAAAAGTTTATATTATAAAGTATAAAACAAAATAAAATTATAAATTAAACAAATGAAATAATAAAATAATAATATTATTACTTTGGTCACATTTTTCATATCTTTCGTATATTTATGGGATGGATTTTCGTAGAATTTTAGATTCTTAAAACAAGTTAAAGCTTAAAAGTGGAAAACTAAAAATACGATACGCTACGTTTACCAGTACCGGGTAATATTGTCATACCCAATAATTTTGATATATATGTTTGAAAATAAATATGAAATATCGTTCAAATCAATTGTTATAACTAAAAAGAAAAAGATAAAAGAAAAGTAAGATGATATACTAGTAATAAGATACATATCCTACCCTATATATGAGGTCTAAATTTGAAGAGGGTTTGACACCATGGCAATTCCAAGCATTCCTATTCGTCCATAATGCCACTTGGAATTCCCTGATTGGTCCACGTCATTTGCACTAATACAAACGAATCTGGTACAGCTTACGGTCTACATTCATACGCTCCATATACGGCAAACGAATCTGGTACGGCTTACGGTATACATTCATATGCTCCATATACGGCTTCCTACATACAAGGAAACAAATAAATAAATATTTAAAAGATCCTACATACAAGGAAACAAATAAATATTTAAAAGATCAATCAGCGACTCAATCGTATTTTATTCAGAAGTGATACACGACTCAATATAATTTCCATAAAACCGGCATTCTATGATTACGGCATAAAAAGCTGGATTGTGCAACGGAACCAGACTTCAGATATTACGGATTACGACATAAAAAGCTGGATTCTTCATTTAATAAAATGCCAGTGTAACATTTCTTCATTTACCGTTTTTTTGTACAAAATCATCATCACATCTATCGATTATTATGTCATTTAGAAATATATAAAGTTTTTGGACATTTTTCTACATACTAAAATTTACAGCATACCCGCCCATCAGGCGTGTTTTGTAGCTAGTTACTATAATATACAATTACGGTAATAAAATATTAATAGAATATTGTTCATTAATTTTTGAAAATATCTGTTCCGTTCCGTTGGGTGCATGCAAATTTGTAAGAGCTTTATTTTATTAAATATTCAAAAAGGATAATTGTTCAGGCTCTGTAACTTTGAATTTTATATGAGAGTCACTCAAATGTCAACACCACTAAATTAATAAGATTTTCATATTGACATGCGTCGTCCACATAAAAAAAATAATGTTTACCATATATGTCGTAATGTATATTTTTAGTTATTAAAATCATGATTTGTTTGGTTGATAACCAAACAATTTTTATGAATATCAATTTCATTCTTTCATTCTATAAACTTTAGTTTTATTTATAATGACCATAAAGACTCTTAATTAACACTAAACTTGCATTATTGTGATTATTAATTTGATTAGGATCATTTGAGTATTATAAAGTTCATTTAACATAGTATTAAAAGAACTAGAATGTCATTTAGGTTTCATGTTACTTGAACGTTTATAAGTATTATTAAAATTAATACAGCTAAAAAACATATAATTCATATAATATTATATATGTTGTAAACCAATTAGCTCAAACTAGTAGAATCAATCTAACATTCTCATTAGACATGCTTGTGTTACAATATAGTACAAGAGATTCATAAGATAGAAGAGATACAAGTGATACAAAGGAGAGAACACCCATATATATAGGGTAGGTAATGGTCATAAACTTTATGTACATAAAGTCTAGTTATGAAGGTGTTTAACTACTACATAATGTCTACATATGGAGGTGTTGAATATAATCAACCACCATCAATATGAGTTACAACACTCCCCCTTGGTTGCTTAGATTAACGCCGAACCATAGTTGTATTTCTTCGTCTTGTATCTTCAGACAATTCATCAGTCATTCGCCTCGTTAAAACCTTGTTGGAGAAAAACCATTTGGGACAAAACTCTGATCAAAGGACAAAAGAGTGCAATCTGGATGTCTTGTGCGAGGTAAGGAACCATATACAGTGTGCCTCATTAAAACCTTGTTTAGAGAAAACCCAGTGGGACAAAAACTCTAACGAAGGACAAAAGAGTGCACGATGGTTAATAAGTATTGTATCTTTAGACAATCCATAAAGCATTCGCCTCGTGAAAACCTTGATGGAGAAAACCCTTTGGGACAAAAAAACTCCAACTGAAGGACAAAAGAGTACGATCAGGATGTCTTGAGCCATAGAAGGAACCATATATGGTGTGCCTCATTAAAACCTTGTTTAGAGAAAACCCAGTGGGACAAAAACTCTAACGAAGGACAAAAGAGTGCACAATGGTTAATAAGTATACAACTGGATACTCCCCCTGACTTTAACAGTTCTTAGTGAGAATAGGGTACTGTTAGTGTCTCATTAAAAACTTTTTCAAGGTAAACCCAATGGGACAAAACCCTTGAACTAAAGAAAATAAAGTACACAAGCATTCTTCGGGATGCTCCCCATCACATGCACTCAACAGGGTGCAAAGCATACGTCAGGATGCAATTATTATTCTCACTCAATATGGTGCAAAGCATACGTCATGATGCAATCATTATCCGCACTCAACATGATGCAAAGCGTACATCAGGATGCAGTCGTTATTCGTACACAACTAGGTGCATGATATATGTCATTTATGTAGCCCAGAGACTTTCTAAGTCAAATAGTTTTGACATGTTTTGGAAAGAATACTTCACAGTGACTTGGTGAACAAGTATGCATGATTCTTATTTGATCCAATATGTTGCACTTCAATCTTTTGAAATGCTTGTTATTCATGTGTAAAGAACAATTTCAGCGATATGTGTTTAGTGTTATTCCCTTTTGATGTAACCATGTTTCGGTCAATCGATAACAACGGTGTTATCTTCATATATGACAACTGGTTAATTGGGATCATAAGCTAAACCACATTTACTTCGAATATGGCCACTTACAACTCAAAGCCATACACTATCTGTAGTCGCCTCAACGAGCGCGAGTAGTTCAGAGTGATTTGTCGAAGTACCAACTAGAGTCCATTAACAAGACCTCTAGGATCTCGCTGCATTCCCTATGGTAAAGACATAACCAGATTGGGAACGTCCCTTTTGCAGGTCTGATAAGTAAACTGCATCAGCATAGCCGATAAGGGTCGCGTTGTCTAGAGTATCAATCACACTTGATCCACTCGATTACGCTTAGGGATAGATTAAGCCCATATCCTTACTACCTTTAAAGTAATGGAAGATGTCTTTAGTACCATTTCAATGGTGGCGTGTTGGCGCATTGCTATGCCTAGTCATGCATATCACAATAAATAAAATGTCTGGTCTAGTACATTGGACCAAGTACAATATTGCGCTTATTTCACTCAAAGATGTACACACATGGATCAATATCTCATCATCATCATCCTCATTTGGATGGAATTGGTCTCTTTCAATGTCTAAATAATGAATGACCATGGGAGTAGATGGACGTTTTTGGGTCATGGTAACTAAAGCGTCTTAACACCTTTACAGTGTAATTCTCTTGATGGAGGAAAACCCCATCTTTACGGTCCTCGATCTACAGGCCGAGGCAATTCCGTATTTTCCCATGATCTTTCATCTCGACTTCCTTCTTCAGGATTTCAGCAGTTTCAAACAACTCGTTCGAGGATCATATGAGATTCAAATGATCTACATAGACTGCGATAGCAACATATCCTGAAGTGGATATCTTTATAAACACGCATGGGCATATCTCAATATTCAAATATCCCAGTCTGATCAAGTACTCACTTAGACGGTTATACCACATCCGTCTAAATTGTTTTAATCCATAAAGTGATCGTCTCAGTCATATCGAGAACGTGTTCCGTGGTCTAGAACTACTTGATTCAGGCAACTAGAGTCCATTAGGGATTTTCATATGTATCTCTTTGTCAAGATCCCAACAGGGATAGGTTATGACCACATCCATAAGCTGCAAATTCAGTTTTCCGGAAACTACTAAACTGATTAAGTAGTGGAATGTTATAACGCCCATTACGGGAGAATACATCTACTCGTAATCAATACCAGGGCGTTTGAGAGAAGCCTAATGGTCATTTTCGGTTATTACAAGTAACAAAACGCAGCGGAAAGATTTAATCACCATGAACGGATCTTGATATCAATCATACAATTAAACTATAAGAAAATCAAAGAGAATGGTATAAGAATTCATACCCTAGTTGCCTTTGATTATTGTGTATTCGGGTGGAGTTGGTGATGGATTGAAACCAAGTATTCAATTAGAATACCTCTAAAAGAAAGTCCACACAACACTTCAAGAACACCAAAGGAGGATGCTAGTCCTTGATTCTTGAGAGCAAATGGAAGCAAAAGATTGGATGTATTGTGTGTGTGTGTGCCGTGAATTCACAAGGCAAGGGAGGGACTTTATGGAGTCATTTACACTCCATAATGGTGCCTTAATTCCCATTAATGATTTCCATAAACCATTGACCAGTATTTACACACAAGTCCTTATCTTTTGTTCCTTCTAGTTTGCTCACATTAAGGTTTCAATATTAACATTTAATATTAAACTTATATATATAAGCATGTAGCCTATATTAATATATAATGTAATTACCCTAATTACACTATATATCTTATGGTGCTAAGTGTTTAAGTGTGTGACCCTTTAGGCTCACAAACTACTAGCCATATAACTATATGTTATACGCGTGAAGCATATTCCAACAGCTCCCACTTGCGCACGTGATAACATCAAGTAGTTATACTAGCAAAGGTTAGAGTCTAGCAACCCGCCAATGCCCCTAGAAGTACATGAGGAGTTTCATAAAATCTTTGTTCAAAGTTTTTGAGCAGTTATCCTTTTGTTACTGATACTATGTTGAATTTTAGACAAGGATAAATGTCAATCTAAAATTTCAACGATTCTGTTTCTCGATCTATACATTGAAGTAGATTACCAAAACCAATCAAGATTCATCTTGATTACCTTTTGGGTGTGGCCACACATACATCTATTCAAATCATCGAGGGGCCCAGTAGTATCTAATCCACATGCGTGGAGGAACAAATTCTTTGTTGACTGCACGTGTCTGTCATATGCTTAATGACAAACCCGATAATGGTTGTTATAGTAGCCTTATTCAGGTCAGCGTTTAACCACATCAAAGTTTGCCCCTCTACATACACAAACCAACTTGCATCTCAAGTCAGAGGATAAGTGACAAAGCCTTTGTGAGATTCACTTGTGACATAAATCCAGGAAGTGATTTCTCATAGGTTGGGTCAGTCCAATCGTGCATCGTTATGAACGACATGTGAGTTTGATTTCATCATCCTTAGTCATACTAAGATAATGTCATCAATGCCCTCAGATTTGCCTTAATAATATTCCCATATTATTAATATGACAATGGACAATTTAGAATATAAAACACAGTAAATATTCAAGGATATAAACATGCAAATATAGAACACAGTAGATATTCATATAAAAACGATCATATCAAATATATCAATTTATTCCAATATAAACTGCTCACAGTTCCATTATCCAAATACTAAAACAGATTTACATGAAACTACTAGCTTGTCGAAATCCAACGTTCCATTCATATTCAATATGTTTGGTACAAGACATTGAGTTCGATGAAACGTCAGCTAGCTAGTTATCTGTTTGAACTTTAAGAGTACGAATTTCACATATCTCGATAATATTCGAATGTAGTGAACCTTCGTAAATAGGATCTAGCGTCATCACGACCTATTTCAAACCAACATAAGTATAGCAAGTATACTTAGTTTCAGTTCGGTATCTCCACCATAGCCAAGGAACATATATCTAGTATTTCAAAATACTTCAATGTGTTCTTAACAGCAATCCAGTGACTCTCTCATGGATTCTGTCGGTATTTTCTAGTAAGGTCCCCTAAGGACATTACATTTGGCATAGTGCTCCTTACAGCGTACATGATGAATGAAATAGCCGATTCATAGGGGATTACATTCATTCGCTTCACCACATCAGGTGTGGAAGGTCCTTGAGTCTCACTCAAGTTTACATTGTGTGGCATACGAGGACTTCCTCGTTTGGGAGTACCATTCTAAACCGTTTAGAATTTAATCAATGTAAGCACTTTGACTTAAACCAATTAACCGCTTTGATCTATCATTATAGATCTTTACTCGAAGTATGTATGTCGTATCCCTACAATCCTTCATGTCAAAATATTTTCCAAGCCAAGATTTTCATCTTGTAGCATTGGTATATTGTTTCACATGAGTGACATGTCATCAACATGTATGACTTTGAGAAACGACAATGCTCCCACTAGCTTTCATATATACACATGCTCAGTTTGGGTTTTAGGTGAAACAAACGTTTTGATTTCATTATTAACCAAATCTCATAGTCATAGTACACTACTTTGACTATAAGAATCCTAATGTCTTTAGTAACAGGCGAGAAGGTTTCATCATTGTCAATCCAGTAGGATTGAATGTAACCTTTTGTTACTAGAAGAGCTTTATAGGTGTGTATATTTTCATCCATGTCAACAGTCTTACTGTTTTGAGAAGGATCAACTAAGTTCAAAACTTGATTGTCTCTCATGGATTTCATTTTCGCATTCATAGTTTCAAGTCATTTTTCGAATTCAAAATTCGATAATGCAACTTGATAGTTAGGGGGTTCATTATGATCCTCAAAACTTTACTCCTCGGCATCGACATAAATCTATATCGTTCAGGTGCATGAGGTGTCCTTGCGGACCTACGAATGGGAACAACATCATCCTGTGGTCCAACATCTATGTGTCCAGCCTCAGAATGATATTTGCTAGTGTTACCACAAGGTTGTGTATCTTCACTTTGAATCTTGTCAAAGTCTATAGTGCTCCCACTTGCTTTGTGAAATGAGACTGTTCTCAAGAAACTCAGCATACCGAGTAACAACAATTTGTTCTCAGTTAGGAAGTAAAATAGTAATCGAAGATATACTTGATGGATATGGGCTCAAGTTTGTTCGGCATGTCTCGTTCCACGAGATCCTCACAACCCCAGATCCTCAAGTAAGACAAATTAGGGACTTTCCCACGCCATATCTCATATGGTGTCTTTTTAACCTTTTGGTCGGAACCATATCAAGTATTCGAGCAGCAGACTTCAGTGCATGCCCCTCAAAAGGATAGTGTAAGAGTAGTAGGACTCATCATAGATCGCACCATGTCATACAGGGTCCGATATCTCCTTCCAGACGCACCTTTATCGTGTGGAGTGTATGAAAGAGTGAATTGTGAGACAATCTCACGATGTAAGGGATGATCTAGAAACTCTTGACTCATGTACTTTCATCCTTAATCAGGACTGAAAGCCTTTGTTGTCTTGCTGAGTTGATTTTCTACTTTTACTTTAGAAAGCTTTGAACGTTTCAAAGATTTCATGTTTATGTCTAATCAAGTAAACATAACCATAGCGACTGATATCATTAAAGCTTCCATGTTGATGTTTAATCAAGTAAACATAACCACATCGAATGATATCATCAGTGAAAGTAGGTGGCACCTTCCCTAGTCTTAGTTCTAAAAGGGCCACATACATCAGTATGTATGAGTCCAAGTAGATTTGTAGCTCTTTCGCCAACTTGGGAGAAAAGATTTCTTGTTATCTTTCCATAATATACAAGAGAGGCATTTTAAATGATTCATAATCATTTGTAAAGAAGCCCGTCGAGTTTTAGTATCAAAATGCGTTTCTTGTTTATGTGGAAAAGATGACGATGCTCTAGGTAAGTAGAATCCAAACCAAGTTGGATTCTTGAGTGCTACATTTGTTTATAGAACTATCGTTTGAATTAGGATCATGCATATTAATTTCAAACATACTATTACAAGGAATAGTTATAAAAAATGTTATTTTTCATAAAACAAAATATCATAATCCATTATTCAACAAACGATAAAGCTAAACAATGCATAATTGACAATTGTTCAAAACAATAATTAACGCATTAGGAAGGATAAGATCACAGCTTCCATTTATTTAGCTTTCTACTTCACATTCAATCTTGCACATTTGTGTAAATGTGAGTTCCACAACTAGTGTCATACACTCAAGATTACGAAAAGTATAGAGTTCTATAATGAAGATACCTAATGTGCTAACTAGAACACATTTGTCCTTCATCAACTCTGCCAAGTAGGCAGGACAATTCCTCCTTCAATGGCCAGTATCATCGCAATGATGGCAAGAAATATCCTTTTCAGGGTGCTCCTTTTTAGCAGGTGGGGGAATCGTAGGTTTGGAAAAGTAAACTAGCTTACCTTACCTAGACTCTTGCCTTGTGCTTGCGGTTTTACCTTCCCTGATTCCTAGAAAAGAATTGGGTAACCTTTGCTCAACTAGTTTTACCATAGCATGTTATCAACGATTGTCTTCCCCATGCTATGTACTTTTAAAACTCTTTTCAAACTAGTCATAGTCCTTGGATAGTGAGGTAAGAATCAAGCTCATTCCAAGAACTTGTGGTAAGGGGTAACCAAGACGTTCCATTGGATCAAGATAGCATTGCATATTCAAGATGTAAGTGCTAACTGATTGGCCGTCCTCCTGATTGCAAGCGTGGAATGCTTTAACTGTTTTGAACAGTTCAAGTTATGCCTTTTGTTGAAATATCATTTTCAACTCGCTTATCATGTCATATGCTGTGAGTTCCTCGAAGTACTTTCGAATCTCGGGGTTCATGCTCACAAGCATAGGAGTAGCAACTTCTTGGTGTTCGTTAAACGTTTCGGTAAAGGCTTGACGAACAGCAACAGAAGTATTGACAGGAGGTGCCTCAGGTAAGGCCTCTTATAGGTGTATCAACTTGTTCTCATCTCTAAGGACAATCCTTAGAGTTCGATATGAGTCGATAAAGTTGATATTAGTCAGTTTCAGTAGTTAAGAACTGATTTTAGAGTGGAGATACTTAGGTTTTGATTTGTTGTTATCTGTATAACACACAAAGTTCAAAAAATAGTATTTTCAATAATAATTTCTTTTAATCAATTAACTACCCAATTAATTTTAATTAAAAGCTAAGATCCCATTGAGCTTCTATCACCGCATCAGTTGATCTGCTAGAGGTGATAGATCCAATAGGTAGGTGACGATCAACAATTGCATTACAAGTGCAACTCTTAGAGGTATGGGACTTCATGGCACCTAGTGAACAAGCATCTAGGGTCAAGTGGCATGTTTGTCGCATCGTTGCCTCGAGCCAAGGTCTCACCGTTAACTCGATTAAGTCATCCAATGTGAAATCATGTCAAAATAGCTCTAGGTCTCACGCGTAGAGAATAATGACCTCGGATCTAGATTCAAACCACGTCTCACGTGAATTCAAAAATAGAAGCAAGTGATTTACAACCGACTGGACGGCGTGACTTAAATTTTAGGTATGTTTAAATTTTAATTGATAAAATTTTATTAAGATATGAATGAATCATGTACTTCATTCATACCACTTCATAAGTCTTGTAATAAACGGTAAAAACTTTTAGCGATTATTAAGTGATAAGTTACAAATCATATGTAAACTTAGTTTAATCTCAAAACGATTTTAGATTAAAGGTTTAATCATCTATGATTAACTAGTAATCATCGATGATTAAGGGTTTGAATGTTTTAATGTTTGTGTCTAAAAACCATTTTTAATTGTTTTACTACTTGTATCTAATAGAAAAGAAAAACAACCACAAACAAAGAATAAATTTTGTGCAAACCTCGACCGATGAAATCCTAGGTTCGGTCACGTGAGTCATCACGACGGACCGAAGGGTCAAACTAGGGGACGGGCCAACATGAACCAAACGGGCCTACATAAACCCAATGGGCTCCCACTTGCTCCAAGACATTCTTGAGCAAGTAGAACCAAAAATTGTGAAAAAGTGTAATCTGCCAGAAAATTCCAGCAGACTTTGAAGCCCGAAAAGTCACTGAAGGAGTCTTCGTTGGTTCTTACGGCCTTCTGGAAAGTTGTAGCCCACGACTTTGCAAGCATTTTAGGCTTTTGAATCGCCCAAAACGGAGTCCGTATGCCTCTAGAAAACCTGTTTTCGTACAGCCCTCGCTTTTGTGACGGAAATTTGTTGTTTTCTTCATTAGTCTTCAATATTTTTTGTTAACAATTTACAATAAAAAGATAAAATAAATACAATCTATTCTATTACTTTTACATTACAAATTGCCCCAAAAATGGCACCAAAAATAAAAGAAAAATAAATGAAACAAATTACAACAATTAAGCCAAAAAAAAACAAGGCTTTTCCCAAACAACCAAACAACCAAACATTAACCACATTCATTCACAAATGGTCTAGGCTTTCATCGGTTTGCACAAACAAGCAACAATTGACAAGGTTTTGGCTTGGGATATGGCAAAAATACATGTTTTGCCATATCAACAACATGGAATTAAAAAATAAATTCCAAGCCAAATAATCAAAAAAATACAATAACAAGATTAATTTTTTGATATGATTTTGTAACAAATGACAATAGGGTTTTGTAACAAGATTAAATTCCAAGCCAAAACTTGGTTTTTGCCACTTTTTACAAAATCTAGCTAATTATATGATTAATATAATGACTCGTGATACCACTAATGGTCATTTTCGGTTATTACAAGTAACAAAACGCAGCGGAAAGATTTAATCACCATGAACGGATCTTGATATCAATCATACAATTAAACTATAAGAAAATCAAAGAGAATGGTATAAGAATTCATACCCTAGTTGCCTTTGATTATTGTGTATTCGGGTGGAGTTGGTGATGGATTGAAACCAAGTATTCAATTAGAATACCTCTAAAAGAAAGTCCACACAACACTTCAAGAACACCAAAGGAGGATGCTAGTCCTTGATTCTTGAGAGCAAATGGAAGCAAAAGATTGGATGTATTGTGTGTGTGTGTGCCGTGAATTCACAAGGCAAGGGAGGGACTTTATGGAGTCATTTACACTCCATAATGGTGCCTTAATTCCCATTAATGATTTCCATAAACCATTGACCAGTATTTACACACAAGTCCTTATCTTTTGTTCCTTCTAGTTTGCTCACATTAAGGTTTCAATATTAACATTTAATATTAAACTTATATATATAAGCATGTAGCCTATATTAATATATAATGTAATTACCCTAATTACACTATATATCTTATGGTGCTAAGTGTTTAAGTGTGTGACCCTTTAGGCTCACAAACTACTAGCCATATAACTATATGTTATACGCGTGAAGCATATTCCAACAAAGCCTAGCGCCACGAGGTGAGCTGTGTATCATACAATCTCATTATTCTCATTACGCTTCCTTACGAATACCGATCTATAATCAGTTGGTTTAACATTAGGTGGTGTTGGAGCAACAGGTCCAAACACTCATCATTTTAGTAAGGAATCCAGTTTTACCTGGATTGTGTGTTTCCATAGACCAGTCCATTGTACTCAACTATAGTACATGGTTCCATGTCATCATTGCTCATAATGTCAGTGGCCACTGCGTATATGAACAAATTATCGATAACAGTTTCGTTTTGCTTCAAAATATCGTCTAAGCTAGCATACTCGAAAGATATTTTGAGATTAACGGGATGATGAGAAATTTGTGTTTCATCAGGAACACGCTTCTCCGATACACTCCCGTGATCCTTAATGATCTGGTGTGGCAAAACGTATACAACAGAATTTCTCCTCCTTTGAGGCAGAACATCCTTGGAACCGAACCGGTCTTCCTCTTTTATTGGGAAGAGCGGCAGACTGGACAGCCAATGGTAGCGTCCTTTGCACGGTGGGTTCGACCGATACAACATGTTCAAACGGAACATGGCGTCTCACAGGGACGTCTATCCTTGCAGGCACATATGCAACGGGTATATTTGATCTCGTGACATTTGTTAAGTCAGTAAATGTGTCTGGTAGATGATTACCAACATTTTGTAGACTTAGAACTTTTTGCACATCCTTATCACTATGTGCAAACGGGGGATCCATATGAGACAAATTGGGTACATGCCACGTTCTTTCACGTCGTTCCTTATCAACGTTAACGTGCAAATATCCCCCTAACAACGGGAAGATCGTCTCATCAATATCACAATTCGCATGTATAGCGTTAAAGAGATCACCTGTCAAGGGCTCTAAATAGAGTATAATGGATGGAGATTAATAATCAACATATATTCTCCGTCGTTTCTGAGGTCCAAATTTCGAACGCTCTGGAAGTTCAATTGGAACATTGACCAAGCACCCAAACATGCGTAAATATGAGGCGTCGGGCTCATATACAGTTACCAGTTGGTACGCACGAAGTTATTGGGTGCCCATGGGCCTCAGACGGACCAATGCATCAGTGTGCAATATCGCATAACCATATATAAAATGGGGCGTTTTGGTGCGCATAACCAAAGTTCTTGCAATTATTTGTATTCGTTTGATAAACGATTCCGCAAGATTAATTTGAGAATGAACGTACACAACAGGGTGTTCAATATCAAGGCCCAATGTTATGCAATAATCATCGAACATTTTCGATGTAAACTCACCAACATTATCTAGTCTAACTGACTTTATTGGATAATTCAGATGATTAGCCCTCAACTTAATGATATGGGCTAGGAGTTTAGGAAATGTTTCATTCCTTGTGGACAACAAAGCTACGTGTGACCATCATTGTTGATTCATCAACCAATATATCCTGAAATTTTTAAATGGTCTGCATGTTGGTTGGATAAGTCCACAAATTTTGCCATGAATTCTCTCAAGAAAACGGGATATCACTTTTGTAGATTATACATAAAGTGGTTTGAGATGTGTCTTTACAATCGAGCATGTTTGGCATAGGCTTTTCGAATTAATCATGAAATTAATTCCTTCAAGAGGATGCCCATGAGATGCATTCATAGTTCGAAGCATCGTATTTTGACCCGGGTGTCCCAGCCGGTCATGCCATAACATAAAAGTTCCATCATCAACAGGGGCTCGACGAATGATTAGATTGCTTTCAATGGTTTAGATCGTAGTGAAGTACAAACCATTTGACAAACATCTCAACTTCTCCAATATACGCTTTTGGTCATATTTATCGGAGGTAACGTAAAGGTATTCAATACCCTTTTCTCGAGCAGTTTCGAGATGAAAACATGTTTTCTCGAATATCCTTAAAACTTAACAAGTTACGACTGTAACTTGGGTAATATAAGGCTTCATTTATGGTTAAAATAATACCATTTGACAACATATATTGGGCTATACCAAAGCCAAGGGTCGACGGGCCCGAGATGCTTGTCAATGAAGTTACTTTGAGGCTTAAAGTTGATCAAATAATCTATATGTTTTATGGAAATGTGGGTTATACCACAATCAACCAGACAATCAACTCACCCAATATTGATGCCTCAAAGTAATAATAATTTAAAGTTGGTCACACGCATTGTTTAATTTCATAAGGAAGAATACAACTTTAAATTATCTCGAGAAACATAATCAATGTAAACAAAACATAGTCCAAAAGATAACCATTATTCAAATGGGAAAGCATAATCCAAAAAAAAAAACATAATCAAGGAGCTAAACAATAGCTCTAATATTCCATTTGAGCCAAAACATCGGTGGTCTCAAAAAATTCATGTTTATTTGATATTTTCCTACAACGGGAGGAGAAATATTGGATATAATTATCATATAAAATGATAGTATATATGCTTATGGTTTATATGAGCATAAATTGTGTGTCGGATCAGTAGGTTCAAAAAACACAAGTGCAAATGAGTTCTCATTTATCGAGCGACAGGTCGATTGATAGACACTGATTCGTCATAAGTATATAAACACATACATGGAAAAAGATTATTAGTCAACCCTTTTCGGTAGCTCTATTCGAATACAACCAGGAAAGACGGTAAGGGTAGACAGCGCTAATGCGTATCGGAACCACCCTTAGTAGGAGTCAGCAAAACCGCCTATCTTTCCTAGACATTGTAATAAGAATAGGTGAGCCTATGTGGGGAAGATTCATAATTTTTCCAATTTAAGTAGGTTTAATACAATGCTCAATAGTTCATATTTTTCATCTTGATTTCGCATGAACTAACAATCTAATTCACATATTTTGAATTATTAACAATAAATCAAAAGATTTATCTAACCTTGCACTTTATGCAACTTGTAAATGATAAGAATAATCATTTCACAATGAAATTGTCAATTTTTATGTTCATGATTTTTCAAAAATACAACTTTCAAAATGATTCTTTTTAAAATAATCATTACATTATATTTTAGTTATAAATTATAGGTTTAAATGTCATTAAACTTGTTAATCAAATCATTTTCACAAGTATTTGATGAATTGAATTTCTATAATCACGATGTATTTTTAACATGAGCACATTAGTTCAAGAAATAATTTTTTCTTTTTTATAATTTTCTCTTAAAAACATTCGATAAACTTTATTTCTTGACAAAAACTTTAGGTTAAAGTTTTAGTACTCAGTTGAATCAAATTTGCTAAATGAGATTAATACTCATTTATATGAATTTTGGTTAACAATTCATTTAGGTGGTGTTTATGCTTCAAAAAAAATTTTGTCTCAACAATAAATGTTAACACCATAACTTACATATTCAATTCTTGTAATAAATGTTCATAAACATTTTTTTTAATCAATGGTAATTAATTGACGGTTTGAAAATGAGATACAATCTCATATTTGTAAACTTGAACAAAATGAAAATTCACTAAAAATGCATTGAAATTCATAGTTTAGTGATAACATAAACTATTATCGGTGACATTTATGTGCCCAAATGAATGCATTGACACATTTAAATTCCCAAATAAATTATGGGAGTTACATTCTTAAACCAAATGTAGATAATTTTTCTTTATGTAATATATTATGCTAAAAACAGAGGTTTGTTTTTTTTTTTTTAAATCAAACAAATATAAAGAAAGTAATTTTCTTAAGTAAATAAATTTGTGGGCTTTCCATTACAAAGTAACTTTATGTAAATAAATTTGCTTTTACTGAAACATAGAAAATGTTAGACATTCAATTTTTGTGGACACATTAATATTTTCGTGTACAATCATTCCTCCGTTTCATTTTTACAAACATAAAGACTTGCAAATTTTTCTCTTTTTTTTATTATACATTCATACGAACCATTTATGTAATGACGTTTGGAAAAAAATTCTTTTGAATTTGCAATTCATTATTAATGATCGTATAAAAAAAATGATAAGTATAATGATTCAAGAAAAACTTACTTTAGATTGTGTGGGAAGAATGATATTGAACTTCTCGGTTTGCTTACTTCTTGAGCGACGAACGTGAAACGACTTGGCGCAAAGTGCTGATAACGTGTTGTAAACCAATTAGCTCAAACTAGTAGAATCAATCTAACATTCTCATTAGACATGCTTGTGTTACAATATAGTACAAGAGATTCATAAGATAGAAGAGATACAAGTGATACAAAGGAGAGAACACCCATATATATAGGGTAGGTAATGGTCATAGACTTTATGTACATAAAGTCTATTTATGGAGGTGTTTAACTACTACATAATGTCTACTTATGGAGGTGTTGAATATAATCAACCACCATCAATATGAGTTACAACAATATAATATTTAACACATTTATAAAAAAAATCTTATTTAAAATATTAAAACATCTATATTGTTGTACATATGACATGATATTTAGAGATACGTCATAATATTGGTTGAACTAGAATTATGCACAAATACACAACAAATATAGTCTAAAATTAATTTAAATGGATCAAATCCAAACATAATCAACATTTTATATCAACAGCCAAACATGTAAGATTTTAAAATCCGCTGCAACGCACGGACTATATTATACTCGTTGATGGGACATTGATGGATTCCAACGTTTCATACAAACACGTCATGTTGAGAATCATCCAATGAGCTATCTGTCAGGATCGAATAACCAAACAAGTTATTATAAACCCAGATCTACTAACACAATAAGTTACAGCGGATTAACACGTATGTTATTAGATTAAGAACAATGTAAACTGTAATTGAATAAGAACAATACGATGAACATAGTTTATCACAAAAAGCTTTAATGTATTAATTCGTTCGATCAATACACGTATGTTTACAATTCATAAGGAACTATATATAATAGTCCTTGAAGCCTAACTTATTAACCTAGTTATTCTAGGAATCGATTACAATTGAATTACATAAAGATTTACATTCAATAACTAACTCTACTAAAATCTCGAACACGATCAGCTCTAAATATAACATCAGTAGTAAACTTGATCGTCAGTAGTATTTTGCCTTTAGCAGTAGTAAATCGAGATCAGTAGTAACTTCCTTCTTCAGTAGTAATTCAATTTCAGTAGTAGATCATCTGTGTTCCAACAATCTCCCCCTAAACTTATTAATTCATCTTGAATTAATCAAGTTTCTTCTTGTTCTTTCTTTCTTTTCTCTTCTTCAGCAGCTCGTTTCTCAAGAGTTCTTTGATTTTGTCTTTTCCTTTGAGCTATTATATACTTGCTGTTTCTCTTGATGAAATCGTTAAGTTTTTCTCTAAACATTAACTCATCATACGGTTTCATCATTGTGTTTGTGAATATCTGATACATAGTTTCTTCAGAGTGTGGATATTCTTTTTCAAATAGATATAACTCACAGTTCTTGCTTGATCTTTCAAAGAAAAACATTTGTACTGTGGGTAACACATTCCAAGCATATACATTTTTTGTGTTAGAAAATATTTCTGGATAGTTATCTGGATAAAATGCAGCATCAATCATTTTGGTTAAGTATCCAGCACCAGAGTTCTTCCATGTTTTCTTGCTCATTCTTGGTTTTCCAATAATCAGAACTTTGATTATATCACTTATTGAACAAGATCTGATCATTGGCTTCCAACCAGTAAATATTTTCACTTTTCTGTCTTCCCTTATAACTTCAATAACATTATTATCCATGACTCTCCAATTGATGATTGGATTGTTTTCAAGGGGAGCAACAGGAACTTCAAGAACAGAAATAATTTGTTCTGTTTTTGATTTCTTTTTGTCTTTCTGTTCCTGTGGAAGAGCTTTTCTTTTCTTTGTTTGGGGAGTGGAAGATTCACCAGTAGTTGATATACTACCAGCTTGAATCAATGTTGGATTTATTGGGATTAAAGCATTTGCTTTTTCTTCTTCTGCTTCTAGTTCAGCTAATTCTTTCTTCTTGGCAGTACAATATTTATCTATTATTGTAATCATCCTCATTCTGCCAAAAGATTTTGCACTATGCCCTTTTGACTTCAAAAAGTCAATCATATGTTTCTTCTGTTCAAAGATGTCATCTGGTAATTCACCTTTTGTTCTTTTGCTTTCAGCTACCAGATCTTCAAGACAGTTTAGATGTTCTTCTTCAATTTTTCTATGTCTTTTAAATTCAGCTTGTTGGTCTGCTATCTGAACATCTTTTATTTGTGGAACATCTTTTACAACCCTTTTCTTTTCTTCAAGAGCTTGATACATAGCCACTTTCTTCCAATATCTCATATGTTTCACCTTCCATCTGGATTGTTTCTCAGATCTGACATGATTAATTTTGTTCACCATGTGGTGACCTAATGCTCTGTTGGGATAATCATCATCATAAATCTCTTTTCCCTTTCCAATACAAGCTGTAAGTATAGATGGAGGTGGAGTATATTTCATATCAGGAATACCTTTGATTATAATTGATGGAGAAAACAATTTAAGTTTGTTTTCTGATAGAATCTTTGGATGTGGAGGAAGAGCACATTCATCTACTTCAAACCAATTCACATTATCATCAATGTCAGGTATGATAAGTGGTTGATCAGGAGTTGGTGGTTTTGAGATGATGACATAACGTTCTCGTTCAATAAGTTCAGGAATTTCTTCTTCCTCCAATTTGTCAGTAGTAACGTTCTCGTTCAATAAGTTCAGTAGTAACCAAGGTAGTTTCTACTGGTACATCTGCTACTGTCACAATTTGTCTGTCTACATTTACTACTGGTGAGATTGTTTCAGTAGTTCCTACTGCTAGGGCATCAGTAGTAACCATTATACCTTCTTCTGGAGCATTTACTACTGGTGTATCTATCTCTTCATCATGACCAGTAGTAACAACCTCTTGATCCTTTTCATCAGTAATAACCATAGGATCAGTAGTCTTTATTACTTCAGTAGCAATTAGAGGATTTATTTGTCTTGTTGTTTGTGATTGATTTGCAGACACAAATATATCCTCATCCATTTCTCTGTACAAGTCTTCACCAACATTTTGACTTGTTTCACCATGAACCTCTTTCAAGTTAAGGAGGGCTGCTGCTGCAATGGATTGATCAATCATCCCTTGGATTTGATCTTTCTCCCCCTTAGTGATCTCAACTTGTTGAGCCTCACTAACTGCAATCTTTCTTTGTAATTGCCTTATCAGTTTGGATTGCCTTTGAAGCCTTTGTTCAAATCTCTTCTGCCTTTTGTTCAAAGTATTGATGTAGTGCTTCATATAGGTCATGGTTTTCCCTTGATTATTAAGTAACTCCAGACAATTTTGTACAGTGGTTTTAAGGTTTTCCTTCCTAGCCGTCAATTTAGTGGTTTTAATACTGCCTTCAGCCCCTTTGGGTGGATCATTGGGCTCAATAGGTACATTGGCTTTAAGGTTTTCCATCCTATCTGCCAATTCAATGTGTTCTGTTCTACCCTCATCACTTCTTGGTGATGAAATGGGTTGTTTGGACACACTCTTCTTTCTAGAAGAAGCAGTAGTGCCCCCTTGTGGTTTCTTGGCACTGGGGTCCTCTTAGTAATGCCTCATATTCAGAGTCATCACTTAGAGTTGCCGAGGTCTGGGTCCTATTTATGTTCTCACTAGCCTGTGCACCCACCTTTGGGGCATCAGTAGTGAGAGCCATTTCCTCATGACCTCTCTCCTCATGTGAGGTCAACTCTTGGAGCCTGGGGTTTGACTCAATTTGTCCCCTGGTGTCCTTTAAGGAAGATTTCTTCCTTTTATAGGTTTTAGAAATTTGTTTGATTAAGGTCTGGTCTTCCTCAGAGTGAAGAGTAGCACTCTGTGGATTAATCTCATGTTCCTGGGACACTTGCAGGACATCTGTGGGTTCATTTAATTGAGTGGACTCAAAAGGTTCTGTTTGGGCTGTATTTGGTGGTGGAGTGGGTTGGGGTTCAATTGGGTGAGTTGAACCTTCTCCAGTAGGTGGTTGATCATTGATCACGTTTGAGAACAGTGGGGTATCCTTACCAGAGAAGTTGAATCTTTTTCTCATATTTGCAAAAACCTTTTTGTTTAGTTCTGGTGTTACAAAAATGTTTTTGGGAGTTGAAAGATTTTGTAATTCACAATTAATAATATGAGTAAGAAATCTTGGATACATTAAAAATTTTGTAGATGATAAGTTTCCAAGCATTCCTTCAAAAATCATGTTAGAAAAATTGAATACTTGTCCTGTGCTCAAACAAACAACAGCAGAAGCTATTGATTTGTTGAATTCATTCCAAGTACTCCTTTTAGGAGAGATGCAGTGTTGAATAGTGTGTACCAAAAACTTCCATTGGGGTGAAAGAAGACCCTTTTGAAAAGTAACTATGTCTGATCTTCCTTCATATCCCATTTTCTTTAAAGTTTCAACAAGATCTTCCTTTGGTAAAGAGAACATACCTGACTCATCATGAAGTTGAAGATGTTGTCTGATGGATTGTTCAGTTATGGTGATTGTTTTTCCATCCACAGTTGATTTGATCATGGACATGGGTGACCCTTCAGTTCTTTCAGCATTGGTCCAGAAATCAACTAGATGTTGTTGATATGCTTTAGGATTGATGGTGAGAGCAAACTTTATGTATGAGTTCTTTAGAAACATCACAATAGGTCGAAAGTCCTTTGTACCATCTGGATTTCTTAAGAAGGCACACATATTGTGGAATTCCGAAAATTTGAGATCAGTAGTGACATTGAGTGATTTTAGGGTTGCCATTGTGTTTGATTTTGATCTTTTGGAGTGAATCTTTCAGAGAGAGTGATCGTTTTGGTAGGAATTTCAAGAGTGTGATCGGAATTGAGTTGTTACTGATGTTAGGTTTTGATCGAATTGTGCAGAGATAAGGGTTTAGCGTAGGGTTTATCAAATCGAGGAGAAGATAATGCTAAACTAATCTCAGTCTGGTATTTATATTTTTCGATTAAACCTGCAAAATGACCAAAATATCCTTCGAATAATAACCTAACGGCTATTTTCATGAGGGTCAGTAAGGTAATTGTTGTATTTTACAGATAACTGCCGATCAGTAGTAACTAAGTATCAGTAGTAGCAACATCAGTAGTAACCTTTGTTTCTATACTTGACTTAATTTCTACTGAGAAACCCTATCAGTACTAGATTGTGGTAGTAATAACAAGATTAGTAGTAATGAATATCCATTAGTAAAAAATGAAAGTTTTAAAAATTTGTACAAAACACTTTACACAGGAAAATAGTATATCTTTGTTAGCTTAAAAATTTAGTATTATCTTTTCCTTTTAGACTTAACTTATTAAAATCATTCCAATACTGCTAACCAAAAATTTGAATCTTCCTACATCAAATGCTTTTGTAAAAAGATCTGCTAATTGATCATCAGTATGAATTTTCTCTACTTTAATTAATTTCTTTTCATTGAAATCTCTTATAAAGTGAAATCTAATTTCAATGTGTTTTGTTTTAGAATGTTTTACTGGATTATTCACAATACTGATAGCACTTTGATTATCTATAAAAATTGGAGTTTTAAGAATAGAGATACCAAAGTCTAGGAGTTGATTTTGAATCCACAGTACTTGAGCACAGCAGGCAGATGCAGCTACATACTCTGCTTCAGCAGTTGAAGTTGAAACATTAGTTTGTTTCTTGCACTGCCATGACACCAACCTTGATCCAAAGAATTGACATCCACCAGTAGTAGATTTTCTATCTTGGCATTCACCACCATAGTCACTGTCTGTGTAGGCTACGAGTTCAAATGGTGATGCATGTGGATACCAAAGACCAAGTGAGGGTTTTCCTTTATCCGAAGATTCTTTTGACTGCTTGTAAGTGTAATTCTTTTGGTTTTGCTTGATATCTGGCACATACACAAACACTATACATAATGTCAGGTCTTGATGCAGTTAAATACATCAAAGATCCTATCATTGATCTGTAAAGGTGCTCATCTACATCCTCCCCCTCAACATCAGGATGTAGGTGTTTGTGAGTTTACATTGGAGTGCTTGCACTTTTACAATCTTTCATTGAAAACTTCTCTAATATGTCTCTGACATATTTTGATTGATTGATCAAAATACCATCTGGTTTCTGATTGATTTGGAGTCCAAGAAAGAAATTCATTGGACCCATTGAACTCATCTTGAACTTGATCTGCATCAGTTCTTCAAATTCTTTGCACAATTTATCATTTGTTGATCCAAAGATGATATCATTTACATATATTTGGACCAGTAGTATATCATCTTTGACCTTCCTTGTGAATAATGTCTTGTCAATGGCACCTCTCTTGAAATTGTTCTTCAGTAGGTACGAGGACAATGTGTCATACCAAGCTCTAGGTGCCTGATGAAGGCCATAAAGAGCTTTGTCTAGTTTGAACACATAGTCATCATGTTCTGGATCTTCAAAGCCTGGAGGTTGACATACATATACTTCTTCTTCTATTTTTCCATACAGGAAAGCACTTTTTACATTGCTATGATCCAGTTTGAATCTTTCATAGCTTGTTGAATCTTCTTAGGTTCTTCCTGTGACAGAAAGCATTCATACATGCATTCATTAGATATTAGACTGATATTGCAAATATTAGAATTCAAGGCAGAATTAAATTGGTTCTTGTCTGCATGGATGAATTGACATCACTCAGGACTAGGTCCAAAGGATGATTCTTTTCAGTTCTGGTTCCAGGGATTTTGTCAACACTTATTTGAGAATCTAAGTTTGACTCATTTGATTCAGGAATTTGTGCATCTATCCCTGATTCTTCTTGATTGTTTGCATTATGATGAGGTTCATCATTACTACTGGTGTCAGTAGTAACATTCTCTTCAGTAACTTCAGCGGTATCATTGTTGTTACTGGCATCAGTATTAAGTAAATCATCATCACAGTTCTGAGGTTCAGAGTTACTACTGGGATCAGTAGTATCTTCAAAATTTGAGTTGTTACTGGTATCATTGAAATTAGGGTTACCAGAGTTACTACTGTCCTCAGTATTAACTGTGGGAGCAGTATCAACTAAGATATATTTCATGATTTCTTGCCTTCCACCTGATGATGGTCCTACTTGTTGGCTTTGATTGTTTGAATTTCCTGTATTAAGCTCATAATTGACATCAAAAGATTTGGTTAGATTATCAATATTAAACAACCAATCTGGACCATTTCCTTGTTCATTCATAAGATTTTCATTAAAGGATATATTTACACTTTCTTCAATGATCCTCAGCCTTTTGTTGAATACTCTGTAAGATTTGCTTTGAGTTGAGTATCCTACAAATATTCCATCATCTGCTTTGCAATTAAATTTACCAATTTGTTCTCTTGTAATTAAAATAGTACAAGGACAACCAAATGATTTTAAGAAACTTATTGAAGGTTTTCTTTTATTAAAAAGTTCATATGGTGTTTTAAAGTGGGGCTTAACTATTAATACTATGTTCTGAACATAACAGGCAGTATTAACAGCTTCAGTGATAGTTCTGGCTGCTTCAATGATAGTTCTATTTCTTCTCTCAGCTACATCATTTTGTTGTGGAGTTCTTGGTGAGCTGTACTACCTGTCAATACCCTTAAGATCACAAAAGTCAATTAGGTTAGTATTTTTAAATTCAGTTCCATTATCACCTCTAATTGCTTTCACTTTGAGATCTCTTGTATTTTCCAGCTTTACAATCAGATTCTTGATTATTTCACTTGTTTCATCTTTGGTCCTGAGAAAGAATACCCAAGTGTATCTGGAAAAATCATCAGTAATAACAAGGCAATATTGTTTCTTTCCAATACTCATTACATTTGTAGGTCCAAAAAGGTCCATATGTAAGAGCTGCAAAGGTTTAGAGATAGAATTAATTGCTTTGGTCTTATGAGAAGTCTTGTGTTGTTTACCTTTTAGGCAGGCAACACAATGATGATCACACATAAATTCTTTTTGTGGTAGACCAACTACCAAATCCTTTTTAACTAGATTGTTCATATTTTTAAAATTTGTGTGACACATCCTTCTATGCCAAAGTTCTGATTCATTTGTGTTTGCCTTAGATATAAAACAGTTGATCTCATTTGATGAAATGAGTTCTCCCCCTATATCCAGGCAATACACATTGTTTCTCCTTGGTGTTCTTAAAACAACATATTTTTCATCTAAATTAAAATCAGGAGAAAGAATGATGCACTCAACATCTGTAAAAAGAATTTTGTTCTTCTTATCACAGACTTGAGACACGCTAACCAGATTGTACTTAAGCTCAGCAACATAAAATACATCATCAAAAGTAATTTTACCATTTGATACTGTACCTTTACCTGTAATCTTACCTCCCCTAGGATTTTCTCCAAAAGCAACATACGCTCCTTCAAAGGACTTGAAATCTCTAAGAATTTGAAGATTTCCAGTCATGTGTCTAGAGCATTCACTATCAATATGCCATGTTCTACCTTCTTCAGGGATCTGGATACTCTGCACATAAAGTAAAATGATTAGTTAATTTTGGGAACCCAAGCTTGTTTTGTCTTGGGTTCATCCTTTGAAGAATAAGACTTCTTAACTGAATGATTCTTATATGCAGTTTTGTATTTAGTACTGATGTTTTGATTCACTACTGATCTAGGTTTATACCCGTAGTTTTTAGCTTTTGAAAATTTCACTACTGATGGACCAGTAGTGTTTGGGTAATATGAGTTTTGAGCATGATCAGTAGTGTTTCTGTAGTTATACCAGACAACATTGTAATTAGGGTTTTTACCAGTAGTAAACCTGGAATAGTTTCTGCTGATGTTTGAGAACTTTGAAAATTGAGGAAAACGATTTTGAGTTCCATTGTTTTTAAAATAATTACTTCTGCTTGGACTGTTATACCTGGTATTTTGAACAAATCTTGGTGCAGTTCTTCCAAATTTATGAGTGTTAGCATATGTTTTATTGATTTTCTTTTGTTCTGGTGTTTTAGATTTTTTTGCTTTTGATTCTTTAGTTTGTTTTAACTTTAAGGATTTTTCCTTTTCTTTGTTGATTTTAAATTCTTTATTGTTAATAGGATTGAAGTGACAGTTTTTAGCTATGTGATTAACTTTGTTAAAAATTAAGCATGATAATTTTGTTGATTTAGAGTTTTCAGGTTTTCTTTGTTCTTTTAATTGGTTTAAATTCCTTTGATTTCCCCTTCTTAAGATTGTAGGTATATTTTCTGAGTTGTATTTTGGGGATTCAGTTTGACTTTGTGTGGTGTGAAAACTTGTTTCATCTGACTCCATTGTTTGATCATCATCAGAAGATTCATTTGATTCATTACTGGTTTCAGATTCAGTTTTATTTTCAATTTTTAAATCATTTAAAATTCTTTCTGTACTAGACTTTAATGGAGGAATAAAATTTGTTGGAGGTGGGACTGCATGATATCCCACTCCATGAATAACTTTTTCTGTAGTTTGATTACTAGTTAATTCATTGACAATTTTAGAACTTCTTTCAAACTTTTTAATGGTTAGTTTATTCTGCTCTAGTTCCATTTGACATTCTTCAAGTTTGATCAAAGTTTCTTTTAATTTCAATTCAATATGTTCTTTTTCATAAGTGGTTTGTAGCAATTCATCTTTTATCTTTTGATCGGTTATTTTATAGATTTTAATTTGGTTTTTTAAATCAGCTATACAACCATTATATTCAATTCTTCTGTTTCTATTTAAAATCATCTCTTCTAGTGTTTCTTTATTTAGTTTTTCTAATTCTTTGTATGATTTAATGCATTCAGGAGTACAAGATTTAGAATGTACCTCAGTGGTAGAAGGATCAGTAGTAAAGGCCATGAGAGCTTGGTTCTGTGCATGTTCTTCTGCTTGGAAGCTCTAGTCATATCCTTGTCCTTCTTGAGATACTAAGGCAGTTGAGTTGGAAGTGCTGTTTTTGTTGTAGCTTGATCTTTGATCTTTGCTTGGACATTCTCTGGCAAAGTGACCCAGATTGCTACAGTTGTAACATTTAACCTTGGTCTTGTCAAATCCAGCTCTATCAATTTTGTTGTAAGACAGATTTTGCCTTCCAGTTCTTTTAAGAAACCTCTTTGTCCTTAAGCTTAGCATGGTCATCTGCCATTTAATATCCATCTCTTCCAAATCATCAGGATTGAGTTGTTCTAAATCCTCACTAATCAATGCAGTATGCACATGACTACTGAAGAAAGATTCGCTGGCTAAATCTTCTGTTCCTGCATTCTTCATAGCCTCCTGACCTGTTCCTATATTTGACACAAAAGCAGCATTGTTTGAAGGTAGATTTGGAGTTTTAGTACTTACCTCAGATTCAAACACTCTCAGTTCATTGTAGAGTTCATCAAGTTCGTTTTCTTCTAGTGCATCTCCTTGTCTATATATCACAGTGTACATAGACCATTCTTCACCCAAAGACCTGAGAAACTTTCTGTTGACATCATCATTGTCTGGTTTATAGCCAACTTGATTTAGTTCACCAATAAGCTTATTGAACCTATCAAAGACCTGTGATAATGTTTCATTCTTCTGGCCTTTGAAGTTTTAAAAGTCTTATTTCAGAATAGACTTCATGTTTCTTTTGGTGCTCTTAGTACCAACAAACCTCTTTTCCAGTGCCTGCCACAGCTTCTTTGCATCATCATATTCAACAAAGAGATGTTGATAGTCATTGGGAATAGCAAGCAAAAGAGTGCTTAGAGCTTTGAGTTCAATTCCTCTGTCTTTCTTTTCCTTTTCACACTTAAGTTTGTCTGCTTCAGTTAATGAACTTGATGCTTGAGTCTGAATGGTTTTGTTGCCTTCAACAACAACTTCCCACATGGAATAATCAGTAATAAGCATATACTGCTTAATTCTGTTTTTCCACATCCCAAAGTTATTGGGAGTGAGAATGGGAATTTTGTTTGCTTGAGTACTTTCATTGTTATCAGACATGATTAACAATTTTAAGATCGAAAGCATGAAACTTTTTGTTGTTCTTAATTCGTAGATCTAGAACATTAGTAGCTCTGATACCACTTGTCAGGATCAAATAACCAAACAAGTTATTATAAACCCAGATCTACTAACACAAGAAGTTACAGCGGATTAACACTTATCTTATTAGATTAAGAACAATGTAAACTGTAATTGAATAAGAACAATACGATGAACACAGTTTATCACAAAAAGCTTCAATGTATTAATTCGTTCGATCAATACACGTATGTTTGTAGGAAAACCTTGTAGTATTCACATGGCGGAACTTGAATACCACATTACTGGATCTCTACTAATCAATGAGATCACGAGAAAAGAAGAAGATGAACATTACCTTTAGATTGCTAAAGAAGTGATCCACCTCTACTGCACCACCTGAACACGCTGCAAGACCGCGTTGTACCAACAAAGTATCACACAAGAACTTGCGTGTGTGTGTGTGTGCCTTGCGTCGAACTCGAACACAAACCGAAACTCTTTGGGGTTTCTTGGTTTCGGCCGAAAAGAGAGAAAGAGGGAGAGGCTAGGGTTTTGTGGTGTTATGAATGGTGTAACCTAAAAACCTTAACCTTAAGCCTTTATTTATAAGGGCTTAAGTTACAGTTAAGACCTTGGAGTTTAATTATGATTAATCTCATAATTAAACTTCCTATTGACACTTTAAACCCTTGGACTTTTACTAGTTAATTAATTGACTATTAATTAACTGTACGTTAAATACTTAACCTAATATTTAACCATCCTCACAAATAATAATTAACTTATTATTATTTATTTTCTTCTTTATAATTAACTTAACTAGTTAATTATTCCACACAACTTACTTTATTTGGTTGTCCATTATTGGGTGTGTAGTGGTGTGACCCTTTAGTGTCTTATAACATTGGACACGGTGACACGTGTACTTATCTGTGCACATAAATCCTTCAGACTCCCACTTGTGCAAGTTAAGTAACACTTTCTGATCATCGTTAGCCTAAAGCGGTCCCTAGCCAGACATTTAGGATAACCACGTCATAAGAACTCTTACATCCAGAGATAATATTCATAAATGAATAACACTAACAGATTTTCCTTTCGCATCATGATATTTCTTAATTTGAGTAATAGACATGGAGCAGGGATCTTGTTCTATATACTCGAATTTTCTCGACTCTGATTTCGACTTTCTGCAGTAACGGATTACCGAATGATCTAATCATTCTCCGAGCGCGGCCACGCATTTCAGTAGTCTTAATCGTCGAGCGGCCATGAAATATCTCTTCTAGTTAAAGAAGGTGCAAATTCCATCTTGACATTTGCGTTATCTTGCCCACGACTTTCGCTGTCTTAGTCAAGTTCCTTATGATCACCCTTTTACGGCATGACGGTAGATAAATGCTAAAGATCAGAAGTCATCGCGTCTCAAACCAAAATGTCTCAGGTCAGAGGACATCTAGTCGAAATTACTCATGCTTAGGCTCCATGAAGTAATCTCGATCTTTTGGTCATGTCTAATGTTTAACAAACTTTGTAAACATCTATGAATATTTATTTTAACCCTTGTTTCTCTATTCAATAACTATGAAATAGATAAATATTCATAATGGTATTAACTCTTGAATCTAGCTCCCACTAAATTCAAGCAACCACAGACAATTTAGATACTCAAAAACTTTGTGTATCAAGGATAGGTTTAAAACATGTTAGGAATAGACAGTGTGAAAATATTACGTAAAACTTTCTATTTCAATCCCACGAAATGTTATTACATAATGTATCGATTTCAAACATGTCTATGAATCTAATCAAAAATACTAGCTACCAATATTTAGGTACTGCATGCCTATAGTGTGCGCATGTTTCTCATGCTTTGGTCCAACTAGTGGTTTTGTCAACGGGTCAGCGACGTTGTCATACATTGGTATTTTCTTAATTATAATATCACCTTCTCTTACATACTCGCGTATGCGATGATATTTCCTGCGTACATGCCTGGTCTTCTGATGCTCTCTTGGTTCAACAGCTTGCGCTATTGTTCCACTGTTATCACAGAATATTTCGATGGGTCTAGAGATACTGGCAATAACTCTAAGATCCTCGATAAAATTCTTAAGCCATATGGCTTCTTTCCCAGCATCATTTGTGGCAATGTACTCAGCCTCTGTAGTCGAATCCGCTATTGTATCTTATTTCTGACTCTTCCAAGATATAGCTCCTCCGTTTAGTGTGAAGACAAATCCCGACTGAGATTTGTAATCGTCTCTGTCGGTTTGGAAGCTTGCATCTGTGTAACCAGTTACACGCAATTCTTCCATCGAACCTCCAAAGACCAAGAACATTTCTTTCGTCCTTCTCAAATACTTGAGAATGTTCTTGACAGCCACCCAATGGGGTTCACCAGGGTTCTTTTGATATCTGCTTGTGAGACTTATGGAGTAAGCAATATCGGGCCTAGTACATAACATGGCATACATGATTGATCCAATTGCCGAAGCATATGGTATCAAACTCATCCTAGCTATTTCCTTGCTAGATGTGGGACTCTGAGCTTTGCTCAGTGTAATGCCATGTGACATCGGAATAATTCCTCTCTTGGAATCACTCATACTAAATCTCTTCAGTACTTTGTCAATGTATGTAGTTTGACTAAGTCCAATAAGCCGCCTAGATCTATCTCTATAGATCTTTATACCTAGTATAAACGCGGCTTCTCCCAAGTCTTTCATCTGGAAACATTTACCTAACCAGTATTTTACTCCTTGTAATTCTGGTATATCGTTTCCTATAAGAATTTTGTCATCAACATACAAGACTAGGAAGATTACTATGCTCCCACTAAATTTTGTGTAGACACACGCCTCGAACTCACTCTTGACAAAACCAAATTCTTTGATTCTTTTGTCAAAGTGTAAGTTCCAACTTCTAGATGCTTGCTTTAATCCATAAATGGATTTTAGCAATTTACATACTTTATTAAGATTCTTTGGATCAGTAAAACCATCCGGTTGTATGATGAATACGTCCTTATTCAACTCCCCGTTAAGGAAGGCGGTTTTAACATCCATCTGCCATATCTCATAGTCATAATATGCTGATATGGCCATAAGAATTCTAATAGACTTAAGCATGGCGACTGGCGAGTAGGTTTCAGAATAATCAACACCCTGTGTTTGCGTGAAACCCTTCGCGACGAGTCGTGCTTTGTAAGTATGCACTTTTCCATCCATGTCGGTTTTCTTCTTGAAAACCCACTTGCATCCAACAGCACGAGACTGTGGTGGCAAGTCTGATAACACCCAAACTTGGTTGTCATACATGGATTGCATCTCTGCTTGCATAGCCTCGAGCCATCTTTCCGACTCTATGCCGTTAGCAGCTTCGCTGTAGGTTAATGGTTCTAGTAGACTTCCATCATCTTCATCGATCATGAATCCAAGATACCTATCTGGTTCTTGGTGTGGTCTACTGGACCTACGCGGATTGCGTGTCTCTTCTTCCTCAACCGGTGGGTCTGGTTGGGAATCAACAATTCTTTGTTGAACTACTGGTTCGACTGAAGTCGTCGGTGGATCTTCGTTCTCTTCAATTTCTTGAAGCTCTATTTCTTTTCTTGGAGTTTTAGTTCCTAGAAACTTCTCCTCCAAGAAGACACCCTTCCGAGCAACAAAGACTTTGTTGTCTTCTTGATGATAGAAATAGTATCCTAAGGTTTCCCTTGGATATCCAACGAAGATACACTTATCTGACTTGGGGTTTAGTTTGTCTGTGAAGTTACGTCTAACGTACGCTTCACAACCCCAAATCTTGAGAAAAGATATCTTAGGTTTTCTCCCCGTCCAGTGCTCGAACGGGGTCTTTTCTACTGACTTGGTCGGAACCCTATTCAGTGTGAATGCTGCAGTCTCGAGTGCATGTCCCCAAAATGATAGTGGTAGTGGGGCGCGACACATCATTGAACGTACCATATCTAACAAGGTGCGATTCCTCCTTTCTGATACGCCATTCATCTGAGGCGTATACGGAGGTGTGAGTTGTGAAACAATCCCACATTCCTTCAAATGATCGTCGAACTCTTGGCTCAAATATTCGCCTCCCCGGTCAGACCAAAGTGACTTAATTTTCTTGCCTAGTTGGTTTTCTACTTCCCTCTGTTATTCTTTGAGCTTGTCAAAGCTTTCAAACTTTAGTCTCATAAGAAAGACATAACCATATACCTACTGAAGTCGTCAGTAAAGGTAATGAAGTAGCGGTATCCTCCTCTAGCTTCTGGAGTAAAGGGTCCACACACATCTGTGTGTATAATCCCTAACAACTCGCCTGCCCTTTCATTGTAATGATTGAAAGGGTCTTTTGTCATCTTGCCAGATAAACAAGCTTCGCATATTGCATATGATTCCAAATCAAATGGCTCTAGAATTCCATCATCGTGGAGTTTCTTAATGCGAGTCTCGTTTATATGACCTAAACGACAATGCCAAAGATAAGTTTGATTCAAGTTACTCTTGGATCTTTTACTTATTTGATAAACGTCTCGTTCTATGTTATTTAGATTTAACGTGTATAGACCATTATGAGAATTTGCGTTAAAATATAAAATGTCATCTTTTAAACACGAAATTGTTTTTCCATAAAACTCATAATAAAAACCACTGTCTATAAGTAAATCAAAAGAAATAACATTTTTAATAAGTCTAGGAACATAATAACAATCTTTAAGTTCCAAAACTCTTCCCGAAGGCAACTTGAGAAGATATATCCCTACGGCTTCAGCTCCAACCTTGGAACCTTCGCCTACTCGTAGTTCAACATCCCCTTTTCCCAGCCTCCTGTTCTTCTTAAATCCCTGCAAATGATTGCAAATGTGATGACCACATCCGGTATCCAATAACCAGGATTCACTAGAAGTAACGAGACAATCAATCATAAAGATACCTGAATCACTGACAAAGTCAGCGTCCAACAGCCCCACGTCTGACGTGTGCTCGCAAATATCCTTGCTGCCACAAGTTGGGCAACACAAATCAGCAAAGTCATTCAACCAATCTTGAAACTCGTCCACCTGAATCTCGGGGAGAGATTCTTCCTCTAGCCTTTGAATATCGCGTATACACAAGAGACTCTCGTGCAGACCCGCGACACTCAAATCAAAATTCCCGATCATACGTACTACCTTGTCCTGATAGTACTGAGTGAGAGATCCAAACAAGAACAAGACTTGTTCATGTTTGTTTGATGTGCCAGTAACTAGGGTGAGACAATCTAGTAACCTCCTTATGTTGATAACGTGGTCACTCAGTGGTTGATCATCTGTCATTTTTGACAAAATGATTTCTTGTAAAATGAACTGCTTGCTATCTTCAGTACTATCTTTAAACGTCTCCTCAAGATACTGGACAAACTCATAGCATGGTTTCTTACGTAGATCATCAGTGAGCTCTGATAATGAAGTAAGAATAAGAATCGACATAACTTGTGATTCATCAGCCAGATACTGATAATAAGCGTCAAGCTCATCATCCTGGGCATCTTGCCCTGGTTGTCCCTTGGGCACCTCGTCTATCACGTACAGTAGATTCTGTGATTTTAGGTAACTCCTAAAATGCACCCTCCAAACTTTGTAGTTTGGACCAGTAAGCTTCCATTTTCCAGTAATGAATTTTCGCGATTCATTTGGTGAATAAAACGGAATTTCTGACAGTACAGACATCTATAAGAAAAACAAACAAACGGTTAGTAAGATTAGATAAAATAAATAACTTCTAACATTATTACCTTTTAATAATAATAGTTAGACTAGGACCCATATTTCACGTCCTCTAATGCAAGGTTTGGGCACTTCCCATTAGAGCCACGCTATTTCTGGTAGGTATAGCCATACCGATAGCCTCTAGACTAGAAACGATTCCTAGATCCTCGGGATATCAAGTTGAACAACAAACTTGTACATGTTTTAATCCCTCTAGTGCATTTTGGGCCGGGACTCCCGATTATCACCAAAATAGATCGTACCATCTAAGACAGTGCGATGCCTTGCGCCGGGACTCCCGATTATCACAAGACCCTACGCACCCTAACACTCGCAATGATTTGAATCCACATCTAAGGTTCTTTCTCCTTACAATGTGAATATCGTTGAACAAGTGAGGTGTTCCATTAGATGGGTTGCACTCTGATCTAAGATTTTCTAAAAAGGATTTTCCTTTGTTCGAAAAGTTAGCCAGTTTTTTTAATTACTTGGATTTTATAAACTAACTGTTTATAAATTCCACCTTTTAATTTATTTCATAAAACTTGGTTTATAAACAAACTGTTTACTTTACCATTATTAATTTTAAACTTGGTTTTCTAAACAAACTGTTTATAATTACCATTTTATTAATTAAATCTTGGCTTTCTAAACAAACTGTTTATAATCACCACCTTATTATTTTATGTTATAATAAACAAACGAAAATAAACAAATACTTGCAATTTCAAAAAATTGCCATGGCATAACCCCAAAGATATGTTTTTGTGTTTTTGTGTATTTAAAATAAAACTTTATGTAAATTTCCGAAAAATTAAAAAAAATTCCAAAAATTTAAAGGTAAACACAATATCACTTCTTTTGGGTTATGTCATTCTAATTAATTAAATAAACTGATAATTTTAAATTACCAAACTGATAATTATTAAATTACCCATAAACTGGTTTCTTATTTCCTCCTTAATTTCATAATTATCTTGATCTTAAACTAACTGTTTAAAATCATTAGGTTTACCTTTAAATGTTAATACTTATTATTATAATAAACGAATAAAATAATGAAACTTGTCAAAAAGTAAACCTTTTAACATCTGATTTGATCCCGTATACCCTATGTGCCAGAAACTGAGCCTTAGGTTAACGAAACTGGGTCAAATACACAACTAGGGAAAAGACTGGATCGATTAAACGAGGACCGAACCGTGGCTCGGTTTGGATTCGTTCGTTCGGCCCTTCGTTCGAACCTCGCTCGACCGAAACTCGATCTTGCTTGGTTCGATCGAAACTACCCTTTTTTTTATTATTTAATACCGAAAATTATAATAATAATAATAATACTAGTATAAACAAGTAAATAATTGTGTTATTCCAATACTAAGAATAACACAACTTTCCTTATTTTTGTCTAAAGCCTAATTTGTCCATTGATTCACCATATCTTGGTTAATCAATTACTTGGACCAATTTTTCTAGGGTTTTTACTAGACAAGAAAAGAAACCTAATTCTTTTTATCTTGAAACCTATTCAATCCAATTGTTCATAAACTTGAACAATGTTCTTGAACAATGTTCTTGGCCGCAAATTCTAGGGTTCTTTTCTAGATGAAAAAGAAACTCCTTCGAATCTCATTGAGATTAGTAGATCGCTCTGATACCACTGTAGGAAAACCTTGTAGTATTCACATGGCGGAACTTGAATACCACATTACTGGATCTCTACTAATCAATGAGATCACGAGAAAAGAAGAAGATGAACATTACCTTTAGATTGCTAAAGAAGTGATCCACCTCTACTGCACCACCTGAACACGCTGCAAGACCGCGTTGTACCAACAAAGTATCACACAAGAACTTGTGTGTGTGTGTGCCTTGCGTCGAACTCGAACACAAACCGAAACTCTTTGGGGTTTCTTGGTTTCGGCCGAAAAGAGAGAAAGAGGGAGAGGCTAGGGTTTTGTGGTGTTATGAATGGTGTAACCTAAAAACCTTAACCTTAAGCCTTTATTTATAAGGGCTTAAGTTACAATTAAGTCCTTGGAGTTTAATTATGATTAATCTCATAATTAAACTTCCTATTGACACTTTAAACCCTTGGACTTTTACTAGCTAATTAATTGACTATTAATTAACTGTCCGTTAAATACTTAACCTAATATTTAACCATCCTCACAAATAATAATTAACTTATTATTATTTATTTTCTTCTTTATAATTAACTTAACTAGTTAATTATTCCACACAACTTACTTTATTCGGTTGTCCATTATTGGGTGTGTAGTGGTGTGACCCTTTAGTGTCTAATAACATTGGACACGGTGACACGTGTACTTATCTGTGCACATAAATCCTTCAATGTTTACAATTCATAAGGAACTATATATAATAGTCCTTGAAGCCTAACTTATTAACCTAGTTATTTTAGGAATCGATTACAATTGAATTACATAAAGATTTATATTCTATAACTAACTCTACTAAAATCTCGAACACGATCAGCTCTAAATATAACATCAGTAGTAAACTTGATCGTCAGTAGTATTTTGCCTTTAGCAGTAGTAAATCGAGATCAGTACTAACTTCCTTTTTCAGTAGTAATTCAATTTCAGTAGTAGATCATCTGTGTTCCAACACTATCCATCGTTGCTACTAATGTCGAATTTATTGTCGTTTTAATGTTTCTGTACTACTGAAGATGCTGACAATTATGAGATACCCCACACTCGTACTAGGTGATAGAACGAATTACAAAGTTTGCACCTATTGGACAATGTGTAATGGGTGATTAATATGATAGAGGTCACCCCTGACATATCAACGCCACATCAGCTCGATTAAACACATTAGAAATTCCGATCAAACTCGCGTAACAGGCGGCCAAACCAAACCTCTTTAGAAAAAACCCCTTCCTTTTGAAAATCAGGAGACCCATAAGGGTCGATTGGCCGACCGTTAAGCTTGTGGGAAGCGTCGTTCGATCGGTGGTGTAATAGGTTTGGACGTGTCACAGAGGACGAAAAGTGGCGATCAAAGTGGTGTCACATGTTTGATTAGTAAATCTAAAAATCCATTTAATTTGTTCAATAATCTATAAATTTTCTCTTTAAGAAATCATGAAAATACCTCATAAGTAAACCTAAAAATCATCGTAACAAATGAATCGAGACAAATGACAAAAAAAATAAGTACTAGGATAAAGAAAATAGTTAAATCATGCATTATAATATTTTGAAACATATAATTTGAGACAATACTAAAAGCTTTAAATATGGAAAATTAAGCCAATATAATTGACTACCGAAAAGAAAAGCATGATATAAATTGTTAATGACTAACGTACACAAAAGAAGTGAGAAAATATGCAATTTATGCCACAAATCAAGGAAACATATTTGACCAAAACATGGTTTTTATATATTTTATCTTATAGCTTCGGTTGTCACAAAAAATAAAAGTTACGCGATTTGTTTCGTGTATAGAAACTTATTGGTAGGGTTTTGGCGATCGGCGACTTCCGTCAAACGCTAGGGTTCTGCTTCGTTCTCTTGATTCCGGCTATTCCCCGGTAACCGGGAGGGGGGGTAGGATTGGGTGTCGATGTCGAAGGTCAACAGCAATCAGAGATGGTCTTTCAATACCGAGAAAAGGAGTTCGGGGTTCCGAAATAATGACGTCGATCTGAAGAAAATCGCTAAATCCTTCTACGTCACAAATTTTCCGTCTCATTGGGACGCGGGGGAGCTGTATAAAGCAATGCAGGTATTCGGTACGGTTGTTGATACGTTCATTCCTCGAAAACTTTCAAAATAAGGTCGTAGGTTTGGTTTTGTTAGATTCATTAGGGTAGAGAATGCGGATTCTCTTTTGGAGAGATTAAACGCTGCATGATACGGTTCGTACCACATATTTGCTTCTTTATCGATGTTCGAACGTAAAGCTAGGAATGATAAGATGCCTGCGCAGAACAAGATTGACCCTAATCGATCGACAGCTAGTTCCCAGGAAGTTAAGAAATCAGTGAAATTCACTTATTTGTTCAAAACAGATTCGAATTATAAGCAGGCGAAGGAAACAAATCCTCTCAAAAGGAAGAAAGTGATTTCTTTAGACCAAAAGGATATCATGCAGGTTAATAATGGCACATTTTTGGTTGGTAAGGTTAGAGATGTAACACCCGTATTTTTATAACAATCATTTAAATCATTTAAAATACATTTTTCACAATATTTGACATATAGTTCAAAATACAGTTTAACAAAAACTTTAAAACCTTTATCAGAGTATACAAAAATACGGTGTCACCAAGTATATCAAAACCATAGGCAAACGGGATCTACTTATGAGCTCCCGAGCTAAATATCTCTAGGCCACTTCTAGTGCAACCTTCTATCACCTCAAACCTGTACATGAGTACATAGCCACAAAAACAAACGTAGTACGTGAGACAAAATAGTCTCGTGAGATACATGGGTTTTAGACCCCAATAATAATAATCAGTTCATAAATATATATAATCATATATATATATATATATATATATATATATATATATATATATATACTATATCAATGTTGTCTAGCCACCCTATTGTAACCTTATCGATTTCTGCCCTCTTAGCAATCATATCTAACTATCGGGTTGCCCCCGAACTAGCTAGAAGCACAAACATACCTAATACATAAACATATATGTACTAGAATCACATTAACTTACTAACCGAAATCCATTGCCATTAGTAAGCTTCACATTAACTTACTAACCGAAATCCATCTCCATTAGTAAGCTTCACACTAACTTATTAACTGAAATCCATTGCCATTAATAAGCTTCAAGATACCGGCAAGAGGGATTCGCCCAATCTACCGATACCCGCCTTACTCGCCGGAATACGTCCAGTTAGCAAGACTACTAACGTGGATGAGTCGATGGGAATCCACCCAACTGCCCCTCATTCCACACCTCATGACCGGGGGTCCCCCGCATCATCACATCATCTCATTCTTACCATAACTCAACAGTTATTTCAATCAAAGCCTTCGGCTATCACATAAATCATCAAACAAGTTAGTTATCCAATAATAACTATATATAACTAGTTCAATATAGTATGAACGTACCTGTATAGTCCCATGGACTCGATCATAAGCAACTCACATCTACTTCTACATCTATGACTCTAGAAGGTCCATACTTACATATTTCATAAGATACATTTCTCATTTATCGATATCATATTACTTTTATCTCTTTGTTGACTATAATACATAATTATTACTAGTCGCATCATATTCATTTCCATATATATCTTCGTTCTTTACTTTCATTAGTAAATCTTACTAATAGATACTCAGTGCTTATAAATCATTGCCAATTACTTTTGTTTGTCATATTTACCTTTAAAATCATCAATTATACTAGACCTAGTCTAGTATCACATTATACCTACTTACTTATCTTTTCAGTCACTATCTTTATCAAAATATTATTTAATAAAGACCCATAAAAATATCATAAGCATTTTCAAAATTATTTGTTATGTACCCACTTTAAAAGTCTCATGTACTCACCTTAGTGATAGCTAAATCCATATCGTGTTCATCAACACGAATCCTTGCTTCCCGCCTTTGGAATATCTCCAACCTTTAGGTTCTTGCAACCTATCAATATAATTATAACATTTTGAGTTATCCTTAATAAATAGTTAACACATAATTTCTATTATCATCTTTAACCACCAAGTTCATCCAACTTGGTGGAAATCCCAAAATCTTAGTTCCAAGGTTTCACCAAGGAAACTCAAACCCAATCACAACCCAAGATCGACATCATTAGTCTCCAATATTAGCCTCATAACACTAATTAGTCACCAACAACATTTTTCCCAAATTTTGGTGACATTCAAAACCCTAGGTTTAACCAATCTTAAGATTCTTACAAATCTTAAGCATACACTTGTTTTCTTTGTTAAAATACCATCTACTAAGTGTATACAACATTTATTTAACCATTAATCACCAACCCAAGAACTAGGGTTTCAAACCCAAGTCAAGAAATCCATAGATCTAAAGCTACAAAGATCAAAGAGTAAAGATTTACCTTTAATCTTCAACTAGGAGTGAAGAATTACGAGATTTGACCAAGAAATCAGCTCCAAATGATGGTTTACACTAAAAAACGCATACTCACTTGACTACAGAGAGTTTTGGGAGTGAAAATGTGCACAAATGGCCAAAATCCCGCATCTTATCCTGCTCCAGCCAAAACTCGCACCGCGAACCATGAACTCGTGTCGCTAGTCTGCACCCCACGCAAACTCGTGACACGAACCCTAAACTCGTGTTCACGAACCAAAGTTGTTGTTCGCAAACCTCGTGTCCGCGATCCAAAACTCGTGTCATGATCTGAAACTCGTGTTCATGATCTAAAACTCGTGTTCGCGATCTTGCCCAGCCTTCCTTGAATTTCTTTTCCTTCCTGTTTACTACCCGGGTTCGACCCGTTTCGTCCATAACTTTCTCATACGATGTCCAAATGACACGAAACTAATTCCTACATTCTTTAAATGATTTATTCTTATTTATCATATTTTTCATAATTTATTTAACACAAAATTCGGGTCGTTACAAGAGATCTTTCGTTAATTGAGAACATCAAGATAGTTTGCACCAAAGAAGGATTCTCTGGTATCGATTTTCATTATATCGGTGGCTCGTGGGTATGGCTAGAATTTGATGATCAAAGGGCGTGCAAAAACTTTATACAACACAAAGACATGGAATATAATTTTACTCAACTCCGATTGTTGGATGAAAATTTTGTTGTAGATGACAAGGTGGTTTGGGTTCGGGTAGACAGTCTGCCCTTGGTTGCGGGAACAGTAGCTGCCATTAACAAGATTGTATCAGAATGGGGAGAGGTTATGTTTGTTGATGGGGATAACGGGGAAGGAAGCACAGGCAAAGCTTGCATCAAAACAAAAATTGGGGGGAAAATTCAAGAAGAGGTGGAAGTGATGATCGCTGACACTAAACACATTGTGTGGGTGTATGACATTGTTGTGGCAACCCACTATGAGAAGTGTGGATGTGGATACCAACGATGGTACTGATAACGATTCTGGTTCGCATGACGGGTCGGTTGAGATTAGTGACGATGAAGTTGAGGATAATGGGTCTTGTGATAATATTGTGACGGGTAATCACGGGGTGTTGGCACCAAAAGAACCGCAGTTAGGCAAAGACTGTTCAGACAAAGCAGCGAACGAATCAGACAAAGTAGCGAACGAATCAGGCAAAGCAGAAAGTGACGCATTTGCAACGGGTAAAGAGGCTGCCAATGGTGGTTCGCCTCAAATCTTTGAATCGAATAACCCGATAGATGATACACATGCGATAGTTCAGCAAGAAGACTTTGGTACAGGTAATGCAGCGTCGTTTTTATCTAAGCCTCCAGGTTTTGATCGTTTGGTTCCGGGTTCAAACAAAGAAAAAGAGAGATCTTGTGAGTCAACAGGATATATGAAGAAGAATCCAAAAATGGTATCTTTGATCGATGAATTGAATCGATATATTGATATTGGTATTGCTATAGGTCATGATATGGAAGGGTGTCAAACTTCATTAGAACGTATGATTAGTAGTATGGGAGGTGAAAAGGGTCATTAATGAATATTATGTCCATTAATGCATGTGGTATTGGCGACTCGGTTAAGAGAAAACGTATCGGTGTGGTGTGTAATAAATACAAGATTTCTTGTTTGGGAATTCAAGAGACTAGAGTCTCAAAGGTAGACTGGTTCATGGTTAAACAGGTTTGGGCGAATCTTTCGTTTGATTTTGCGTTGAGTAGCGCGGTTGGGGTTTCGGGTGGCATATTGTCTATTTGGGACCCGACGTTGTTTACGAGCTCTCGAATTGAGAGCTTTCAGAACGTTTTGTTTGTACATGGTGAGTGGAAAAATAATAATATAAAGTGTATTATGGCGAATGTGTATGCTCCTCAAAGTAATGTAAAGAAAAGGCGGCTGTGGGAATTTATTATTACTTATATGAACTCGAATGAAGGTAATTTTATTATTTTTGGTGATTTTAATGCGGTTCGGGAGGAAGGTGAAAGATGGGGTTGCGAGTTGAACTCTAGGGAAATTTAGGATTTCAATGGGTTTGTTGATGCCGCGAGTCTGGTGGAGGTTCCTATGGGGGGATCTGCGTTTACTAGACTAAGCTCAGATGGTCGGAAAATGAGTAAACTTGACCGTTTTTTTATTACCGAAGGGGTGTGCGAAGGATGTACGGATATTACAGCTAATGTGATGACGGATATAATATCGGATCATCGTCCGATTGTGTTAGCTCAGAATTCGGTTGATTATGGGCCTCGGGTGTTTCGGTTTTTTAATTCATGTATGGATGACGATTCGTTTGTTGAGATGGTTAAAGATACTTGGGGTACGCCTGGGATTGCGGTCAGTGATAATCATCTTATCAACTTCAAAGATAAATTAAAATTCTTAAAAGATAAATGCAAAGGGTGGTGGCGGATTAAAAGTGTTCAATCGATGGAAGAGAAAAAAAAAGTTACTTGAAACAGTGGCTAGGATAGAAAAGAAGATGGACGAGTTTTCGGTCACGGAGGAGGAGTTGCGGGATCAGCAAGATGCGAAAATTGCACTCCATAAATTAGACACCAAAGAATGGAAAGATTTATCCCAAAAAGCAAAGGTTAAATGGTGTATTGAGGGGGATGAGAATTCCAAGTACTTTCATGGGATCATCAATAGTAAAAGACGACACTCTTTCATTCGAGGTGTGAAGCAAGATGGGGTGTGGGTCACGCCGCCGCCGGCCGTGAAGAAATTTTTTTCTACCTATTATGAGAAGAAGTTCAAAAGGGTGCTGGTTATAAAAGTTGCTAGGCGCAGTGACAAGTTCAAAAGCCTTTCGAATGATGATATATTGATGCTGACTGGCCCGATTACGATGACTGAGCTGAAATCAGCGGTGTGGAGTTGCGGGAATGATAAGGCCCCGGGGCCCGATGGTTTTACTTTTGCTTTTATTAAAAACTTTTGGGATATTTTAAAAATAGATATTTTTAACTTTGTTGTTGAGTTTTTTGAAACAGGGTTTATTCCGACAGGTTGCAATGCCTCTTTTATTACGTTGATTCCTAAAGTCCTTAACCCGCTTGGTGTTAACGATTATAGGCCCATTAGTATGATTGGCGTTGAATACAAAATCATAGCGAAAGTATTGGCTCTTCGGTTAGCGTTGGTGGTGGACTCGGTTGTAAGTCTTGAACAATCGGCATTCGTTAAAGGTCGTCAGATTTTGGATGCTCGTAGTTATTATGTAAAATAATTTTAATAAAAGGAAACGCCAACCATAATTTTTTTACAATAGCTAACTTAGAACGGAAAATAGGTCAAACGGTTCGTAAGTTACTTAAATATCTATTTTTAATACATAGAAAACCTGAATTTTAATATCATAATCATCAAAAGGATATAATTTTTTGCAGTTATACGTGATTTCTCAACCCATTTCGACTTGTACCAAAATTTACATGTTATGCATATCATGTTATGCATATCAACATAACTACAAGATGATACCTACCCATTATCTTACTTCTAGAAATAGTACAAGATGGTAAAGCATATTAACATAACTACAAATACCCAAAGCATATTAACATAACTACAAATACCCAAAGTACAACCTTCAAATCAACATTAATATTTTATTAATACTTTTTATTGACATCATTCTTGCCGCCGGTGTTCAGTTGAAGCAGATAATGGCAAATTGGCTATTCTCTTTCAAACTACACATGGGAAGTTATATGCGACCAATATCAACTGCATTGACTTATATACTAACCGTGAAGTTCTCATTTAAAATTTGAAACTTTACATAAAATCATTTGAAATTAATTAGCACTAGCAGGGTACCCGCGCAATGCGGCGACGGGTACCCTGTGACTATTTTGCGGGTGTCGGTGGTGGTAATGATGGCGATGGTGGTTGCGAATGGTGGTTGGTGGTGTTAATTGATTGATAAAGGAAACAATAGTCCAAATAAGGGAAATATATATATTCTAGTAGTTGAATTGATTAGTACATTATGTTAATAAACCAGAGGTCGTCCTAAATGGAACTTTAGATTTAAAAATATTAGCGCTTTGTATGATGGGTTTTTTCAGCCTTTCAAAAGTGTGGTATCCAAGTTTCAAATCCTAGATTCTACCCCAAAACATGCAACTGCATCAATGTAATACACTTACACCCAAGGGTACCAGAAGATGGTTAGCAAGGGAGGTCAGGCTCGTAATCAGGAACATATGGTGTTAAGAGAGTATAACTAATTATCATTATATATAATCACTAAAAGTAATCATCACAGTAAGAGCCCCGGGTGTGGGGCGCTATACGCTCGCCAAACACCCCCTATAACCTCGTTAAAGTAAAAATCTTGCCGTGGGTTTGGCGAACAGCCAAAGCTCGGAAGGAGAGGGGCAACATCTAGTTTTTTAAATTTAACCCTTTTAGTGGGACCCCTATAACATGGTTATAGCTATAACACCAAGGAGCCATAAATTTATGTTTTAGTTATAGCCATGTTATAGAGCAAAAATAGCTATAAGTAAGCTATAACACCACCTGCTCTAACAATCTCATCCGTCAAGTAAAGTGTTCAAGTGGTTGTTTGCATTGAAAATATGGACATTATTCGCCCATTCAACACACTTTACCAATGCCTGTTCAAATGGGTTCATCAAATTATGTGTTTAATTTGGTTCAGGGTGAAAATGGCCTGGTTGGGCAAGTTCGACCCATAGTAATCTCGCTTCTGGAGACATTCTGACTCCTTGTGCCTAGACCTTCCAAATTGGAAGTAAGCATCATCAAAATTTCTGTTATTCAACAAAATGATTTTAATATTAGTATTCATCACAGTTGGCATTTTTAAACAAGTTTTATTGAAATGCAGATTGATTTTTTACAATAGAATTAAGCTTTTAATACCCACCCAATTGTTGTTGGTGATCAAGGAAATAATTTTAATTAGCAATGTAATAATTCTGAATATTATTAAGTAGAAATACATTAATGGGAAAATGCCATCCGACAATTCAATCTTTTTCATTAATGATACCCAACAATTGGAAAACCCAAGTATAGGTATGACAGTGTTGGAATTGAGGGTAACCTTATCTGGTAGGTATTTTAAAATAAATTATGTTTTTTCTAAATTCTCATTTTTCATTTTGTTGTACTTTTGTTAACTTAACTCTGCCATGTATAGGTATCAGTGTTAAAATTCAGGGTAATCTTATTAGGAAAATCAAATGAATAAGACATGTCCTAACCGTTACGCATCAGTAAACTCATCAGTAGCGTCACATCATCACATCCTTACTGACACGCTACTGACACGGTCATGACAACCATAACATATCACTAACACATCATTTTCACATTATCATTTTTAATTAAAATATAAATTTAATTTATTATACAAATAAAAATGTAAAATTATAATAATTTTACAAAAAAAAAACAAAGAAAAAAAAAGTCTTTTTAAAAAAATATACAAATTATACAAGTATACATGCATAGAGTACAACATCCCAACCCCTCTCTTCCCCGCTCTCTTCTCCCTCCCTCCTCCTCTTCTGGACAAAATCCCTACGACGCAAGCTAAACAAATATATTGAAAAGAATATATATTAATTTGGCACCTGTCTAATGTTCTATTAATTTGGCAGCATGCACAAATATATTGAAAGAAACAGACGTGGAGCAACTTTGGTGCAGATAAAGATGGTAATATGAAGTGGTTATTGTGGAAGGAGTGCCACTTGCAGTAAAAAATTAAGAGATATAATAACGTTAAAAGCGGTGATAATTCAAAATTAATAAGAAAAATTCAAGATTATCAGCCAAAATTAATAAATAAATTCAAGAACCTAACCCGCTATAATATACAAACTTCAAAACTTACTATGAAATCAACAAACTTCAAATTACTGCAAAACCATATAATCAACAAATGTCTAATAAGAAAATAAGAGAGAGGAAAATTACCAGGCGAAATGGGAGCACAAAATCAGCTTCAGCAATTGATTGTCGAGGGGGTAAACGCATCAACGTGACGTCTTTCTTCAAGGAAACTCTATTAAACAATTAAAATCGTGTCAAATAGAAGTATAGAACAGACTTGAAAGAAAATCAAAATAAAATGAAAATAAAACTTTCTGAGAACCGACGATTAAAAGTTGTAATAGAGACAAGATAACCGGTGGTTAAGGGTCGAAATTTTTGCAGGGTTGCAGCAGCATAGAGAGGAGTGAGGAGAGGGGGCGAAATCGTGCGAGGGAGATATGGAAAGTGAAGGTGAATCACTTGGACACTAAATGTTCAACTTATTTATCCATGTCACGGGTGTCGTGTTCAAAGTATTAGATCGATTCATTATCCGATGCAAAAATAGCATTACCCGATGCAATTTTCGGTTTTCAAAGAGCTCCGTCAACTTCCTAGGCAAAGCAACCCTTGAAATACCCTAGAGATATCTAAGTTACTACAGATTTAAGGAGTGTTTAAAGGAACGTAAGCATAGCAAAATTTCAAATTAGTATTGTAGTTCAGCTTGTTATTGCGTGTGGTTGTAATCTTGTGGTCTCTAGTTCGATTCTTGTCAGGCGCAACATTTTTAAAAATGCAATAAATTCTAAAAATAGCAAGTTATTGGCTAAATTTTCATTCTGCTAATTATAGAAATGTCCTAAATGCTTTATATATAGTAAGATAAAGATATACTTCGTATATAACAATCTGAATAACACTAACAAGTTTTTTATCCTATATAAAAAATAGTTTCTAGAGAATTATTTAGTCGCACATTTTTCTTAAATCTTTATTTTATTTTTATTTGTTATTATATGTTTATCATTTATTATTTCGTAATTATATACCCTCATGTTTTATCATTTGTAACAATTCAACTACATAATTTATGTTATATAAGCATTATATTATTATCATATAAGTAATAATCATACAATTAATTGTTCATAGTTGTATTCTATAGAACTTACATTCAACGGAATTATTGACAGCCCGTGATTTTTCACGGGTTATAACCTAGTTATCAATAAAAGAATCAACCTCATTTAACTAACAAAATAAACTCATACTCCCTCCGTCCCTAAATAAAGTTCTCATTTGTGTTGGGCACAACATTTTAGGAGATAGTTAGTGGTGGGGTATTTGGTATTACATTTGATTAAAATATAAGGTTTGATTGGAGAGAGAAAGTGTTTTAAGAGATAGTTAGTGGTGAAAGTATTGGTAATAATATTATTATATTAAGTGGGCCCCTTATGTTTGAGAAATGGGAACTTTATTTAGGGACAAAACTTGAAGGGCAAATGGGAACTTTATTTAGGGACGGAGGGAGTATTTGTTTTTAAATGATTTTAGTGAATTATACTAGGCCCACTTGCCATGTGTCATCGCATGAAGGCATGAAGTTATGGGTCAGGTTGTTTTTGCTTTGATCCACCACTCGTTGTACTTGCTTACTTAGACATGTGCCAACGGCACGTCGGGGAGGGCGTCGGCGAGCCGACGACCCACGACGGCGTTGGCACCGAGCCGTCGTGGGGGCGTCGTGAAGCTGGACGTCGTGGTGAGGACGGCGTGTTGATGGCGTCGGGAGGTGGGGTCCGGTTGGAGCGTCCGAATTTGAATTCAAAAATTAATTTTTTTTTAATACAAATAATTAATATTACACACAACCTCTATAAAAACCAACTATACTCTACCATTTTAAACACACAATCACATTATATTTTCTCACAATCACATACTTCATCTCTTCCTGATTTCCATATTTTTCCTCCCACTCAATGGATCCAAACGATGACGCCGATGATTACTGGCAAGATTATGTCAATGTAACAGCCGTCTTCGATTTGAACCAAACTATTGAAACGCTTGATTATCTGGATCAAGAAGAAGCTGAAAATTCCACCGTGCCAAGAGCACCACGAAGATATATACCAAGAGATCGTGTTGCGGCTGCTGAACGTTTATGCAATGATTACTTTGCCGACAATGCCGTTTTCCCCCCCGACTACTTCCGAAGACGGTTTCGCATGTCGAAACCTTTGTTCATCCGTATATGCCAGGCTATACATTTTTATAATCCACCGGGTCAACTACCGTCGTATTTTGATTATTTCCTTCAAAAGAGAGACGCTACGGGTTACCCCAGTTTTAATGTATTTCAAAAGTGTACCTCTGCCATACGTCAATTGGCGTACGGTTGTGCCGCTGATTTGTTTGATGAGTACCTACACATGGGTCAACAAACAACATACGATTGTTTGGACAACTTTTGTAAATGTATATTCCATCTATACTCGACTGAGTTTTTGCGAAAACCAACCACTCAAGATGTCCAACGTTTACATGCCAAACATCAAGAGATACATGGTTTTCCTGGGATGCTTGGTAGCATTGATTGTATGCATTGGCCTTGGAAAAATTGTCCAACAGCATGGCAAGGCCAATACACACGTGGTGATCAAGGATGTCCCACAATAATGCTTGAAGCTGTTGCGTCATACGACTTGTGGATATGGCATGCGTACTTTGGCCCGGCGGGTTCGAATAACGACATAAACGTCCTTAACGAATCAGATTTGTTTGATGAAATAAGGCAAGACAGGTCTCCCGTAGTTCCGTTTACTATTTCGGGTGAGCAATTTACGAAGGGTTATTATCTAGCTGATGGGATTTATCCGGAATGGGCAACGCTTGTCAAGTCCTTTAAATGCCCAATTGAAGAAAAGAACATGAAGTTCAAGCGGTTCCAAGAATCCGCTAGGAAGGATGTCGAACGAGCTTTCGGAGTGCTTTAAGGACGGTGGGCAATCATTAAAAACCCGGCACGACCATACAGTGTGAACAAAATACGACGGATCATGTACACTTGTGTGATATTACACAACATGATTACGGAAGATAACGGCCGCGCAATTTGTCCAATCGAAGAAGACTATACCGCTAACCCGGATAATCACCCACAACGTACATGGCATGAACGGGTTGCAGCACAATTGCGCATTGAAAAGGAGATACGTGATCGAGTTGTGCATCATAAACTTCGCAAATGCCTTAATCGAACACATTTGGACCCTCCCGCCGAACTACCGTCAACGTTAATTTTTTTTTTTCCGTAATTTTTTTTTCCCGTAATTTTTTTTTCCGTTTATGTTTTTTTTTTCCGTAATCGTGTTTTTTTAATCGTAATGTGTTTTTTTATTATTAATGTAATGGTTTTTATTTAATGTAATGTGTTTTTTTATTAATTAAAATGATGATGTGGAAATGATGATGTGGAAAGGATGGGTTTAGTGATGGGTTAGTGATGTGTAGGGTTGGCACGGCCGTGTCAGTAGCGTGTCAGTAAGGATGCGATGACGTGGCGCTAGTGATGGGTTTAGTGATGGGTTAGTGATGTGTAGGGTTGGGAGAGGCCTTACTTCCTCTCAGGTCCACCACACTTGAAAATTGGGGTCTTTATGAGTAAATTACACAGATAATCTATGTGGTTTGACATAAATTTTGGATTTGGTTCCTAAGTTTCAGAAATTATACTCGTGGTCACTGTGATTTGGACTTCGTATCAGTTTTGGTCCCTAACACTAACTATCGTTAAAAATGGTTGTTAAATCTAGACATATGAAAAACACATAAGGGTAATTTAGTCTTTTTACCCTCCTCATCATCTTCATCTTCCTCCTCATCATCAATAATATTCTGATCGTAAAAAATCCTCTCTCTCCCCATCGATTTTGTTGTCTCTCCCATCCTAGCAGTCATCATAATTTCAATCTCAATCTCATCGATTATGTGTTTCTTTCCAACATGGTAAACAACCTCATGAACCAAAATCAACTGTTGATTCAATTGCATAACACTATTCAAATCATTGAATCACAATGTCGACGGAAATAGCTAATACAGATCCAGAAGGAATCGACGATGTTCGTATAACATGGAACGCATGACCTCACATAAAAGTCGAATCAAGCAAGTGCGTGATCCCAATCGCCCCTTCAATTTCCCCAATATGTCCTCACCCGCACATCCCCAACAACCCTTACGTGCCGCTGCGATGCAAGACCTGCTCCGCCGTCCTCAACCCTTTCTGTCGTGTCGATTTCTCTGCCCTAATTTGGATCTGCGCCTTTTGCTTTCAACGCAACCATTTCCCCCATCATTACTATGGTATTTCCGAAACTATCGTCCCTGCAAAATTGTACCCCCAATACACCATGTTTCAACGCATGTTCATGTTTATGAATTAGGGAATTCTAATATGTTGAATGTTTATATCTTCCAAGGGTCGAAAGAGATGACTAGAGACCATGTTTTGGATCAACTCGGACTTCTTGGGTGTGTTGTCGGTGGTGGTGGTGGTGGTGGCCGGAGAAATGGTATCAGTGGTGGGCCTGGGCAGGATTTTAACAGAGATCAAGAACACAGCAGATTATTGTTGCCGACAATTACGAAATTGGAGCGAAAAATCCCGAGGTAACAATCATATTCTTCGGTTTTCGAGTTTGGAGGTTAAAGATTCAAGTTCTTGTACATGTTATGTTGATGATTTTAGAAATACAATGGTTACAGATAGTAATATTGAAGTTAAATCAGAGAAAACCTATAACGCACACAACGTGTTTGATGAAATGTCAATGAACAAAATTTGAACTTTTGTTTGGCTTCAAAACAGAAATTGGATGATTTTTTTTAATTGGGGTTAGGGTTTTGCATGAGTGTGATTTTGTTTGCACGGAAAGAGGAAAGAGATGAGGAGGGTAAACGGACTAAATTACCCCCATGTGTTTTGCACATATCTAGTAATTGGTTTCATATTGACCTGTCGGCCTTTGCCAAAAAAAGTGTTTGTCATCGATTTTGAATTCATTATTTATTAGACCTTCATCTCAAAATAAAAACTATTAAATGACATGCAATTTTATAAAAATGCAGTTATTTTAAGACGTACACATATATTAGATAAATCAAAATAGTGAAGTAGATTGTAGTTACAAATCAAAGGTCGAGGTATATGACGTATTAACATTAACTCGTTTAGTGAAATAAAAGTTTAATAGTTGGAGGACTAAATAGCAATTAAAATTGGCTTTCAAACCTACCTACCCACCCGTTACCACTATAAATACAGCAACCTCGCCTAGCGGCAACTACTCACTCTCATTCTCTCATTCATGTTCTTCGACACACACTCATTCAGTCTTATAAATTCTTTAGAAACCACCCTACTCCTCCGACCACAATTTCCTTTTCCTAATCCGATTTTACATCCCTAATTTGTTTGTCTTCGTCGCAAGACACCACCGATCATCGCATGTCAAAGTGGGGGTGAAACTGACTATGATTCTTTTTAAACCTCTAAATATCACAAAAGGTTTTTCGCTAAGATGTTACAAGTAGTAGCAAGTGTTGCAACTGGGTACAATCGTCCACAATATGTTCTTCATTCAATTCCCACCGTATTTTGACGAGGCTTCCTACGCGTTCAAACAAAAACAAGTTTATGTGGTAAATCTTCATCTCTGCAAAAAAATTTCCGTTCAATCATCTTCTATTTGTTTATTTAAATTACTTGATGAATTTCACTTTACAACTTTGCACACAACCTATTCGATAAAATGCCACTAGGATATTAACAATCTTATTTTGATGCACTGTCATTTTTTTAAAATTCATTTCACAGTGAAATAAAAATTTAATTAAGGAAATTGTAGTGGATGGATGTTTATATCTACGTTTTAAGATTAACGAGTCAAGACGGATTCTTTTTAACATGCCTGGTATAATGTTAAATATTTATCTAATTTCTTCCAAATAATGCTATTTATAAGTTTTAAGCATTTGGGCACAATATAATTGAAAATTTCTTCATCGAGGCAATTCGTATTTGTGTTGCTGTGTTTATTTATAAACTTCTGGATCTTTTCATCATCTTCATTTACAAGTTTGGTTCCTATTACTAGAGTCACTTATGAATTGAAGATTTCCAAATTTGTTTTTTATTCTTTTCCATTAATATGTTTTATAAACTTACTGTATCAAAGAAAGTTCATCATTTACGCAACTAACCCATTCGAACCGTTTCGACTAGTATTTATATTAAATGATAGTTTCTGATTACTCTCTACTCATTACAATCTTATACAGCTTGTGAAAAAATCTACTGGATTCGAGGGAGTAGAAGTTTTGACTGTGATCAAATTCCACTTTTACATGATGTTGAACTTATCGTTTGTTGGAGCTTGCCGGTGGTAACCTTAACATGCATTGCGATTGCTCTCCCAAATATTCACCGGGACATAGTTGATTTGCTAATCAATAGCCTTCGTGAAGGCCTTTCATATACTCGTCTTGTGGAAGAAAGTTCCTTTAGTTCGTGTGAATCTTTAAGGATTCAAAATTTGATCCTAAACTTGTGGGAAGAGGTTGATGTCAATTGCAAGTGGTTGGGGAGCATACTTAATGGAAATTCTTATAAACACAAAACCTTAGAAGAGATTCTTAAGTTGTTCAACACTAAAGCAAACGAAGCGATGGCTGATATTCAAAACCGCACAAATGGAGGAGCAGATGAGAACTTCCATAACAAACGAATTTGTGCCAACTCAATGCACCACATCACAGAATCAATTGTGCTTAAAAACACTCATCATCGACCAGAATGATGAACACCAGCTATTTGATATTATATCACGCATGACTCTCCACCGGATGAAGCATACTCACTTTAAGGGTGTGGTTCTAATTAATAATCCTTGCCAGATGACCAAAATCAAAAATTGGCATGATTATTTAGAAACCCACCCTTAAAGTGAGTATGCTTCATCTAGTGGAGAGTCATGCGGGATATAATATCAAATAGCTGGTGTTCATCATTCTGGTCGATGATGAGTGTTTTTAAGCACGATTGATTCTGTGATGCGGTGCATTGAGTTGGCACAAATTCGTTTGTTATGGAAGTTCTCATCTGCTCCTCCATTTGTGCGGTTTTGAATATCAACCATCGCTTCGTTTGCTTTAGTGTTGAACAACTTAAGAATCTCTTCTAAGGTTTTGTGTTTATAAGAATTTCCATTAAGTAGTGTGATCGAGAAACGTGAGAGTAGTGTTGAAGCAGCAGCGGTTGCGGTTCTTCTTGGTAGGATTAAAGAGACAATAAACGAAATACAAACGCGTCAACTGCCAGACATGGATCCTTGCCAGATGACCAAAATCGAAAATTGGCATGATTATTTAAAACCACACCCTTAAAGTGAGTATGCTTCATCTGGTGGAGAAGTACACAATTTCCTATCTTGATTTAACTCGTAACTTTAAGTAGCTTTCAAATAGGTAATTAGTTGCTTCATCATGTTTGTCTATACAAGTATATTAAGCCAAATATTCACTAAAAATAACATTACAATGGATTTAGCTCGCTTTATGTAATGCAAAGGAGAGTGTCACGTAATTGTGGACGGCTATATGTTCTTTTTTTTTTTGGTTATTTTGAGTCTTGTGTGTATCAGTCAAATGAGAAAACTTAGTAGAAATATCTAATAGAAAATAATGTCATCTTTCTTTAGTTTATTAGGAGGGGCACGTTACTTTATGTCATACGTGTTTGTCATTTAACATTTGTATAAGCCTAATAATTCATAGTTTGACACTATAGACGTATAAATTCGTGACAATGCTATATTATTGGTCGTTGATTGATGATTTATTTACCATTTGAAGGTTATATGTTACTAATTCTATCCATATAGACTTATAGGTTTGTGACAGTGTTATATACATAATTTCTAAGATTGTTCGTAAAGGTGAGGCCGCCCTTTCCATTGGCGTTCTGTCGCCAACCTTCAACGCGTCCTCCCCTTTTACACCACCCTGCCAATGCATAAAAGGATAAAGATAAGGACGCGTTAATGTCATCCGTGTTAAGTTACATGCTGCTATAATATTTTTTTACTTCTTTGTGATTTAGTTAGAAAAAGTGAACACCATACACTTGCATTAATTCATTAGTTATATATCAAGGTGTGTAGTCTATTTCCACATATAAAATTATAGGAGTAATTCTTTATTTGATTTGATATAAATTAAATATTAAACATTATTTAAAAATGTACTTGTCCACTACGCAGCGTTTACAAGTTATTGTTGTTATAATTTACTAGCAGGGTACCCGCGCAATGCGGCGGCAGGTACCCTGAGATTATATTTTGTGGTGACGATGGTGTAGGTGGTGGTGTGAAGTGTTAGTAGGCGGCGATGGTTAGTAGTGCTGGTGGAGGTTCGGGTCAAAGTAATTTGTTTGCTTTGATCACATCTAGGATCCTTTAAATCTCTAAAATCCTAGCTGCTTGATGTCAATCAACTCAGTTACAATATCACATTTGGGAGATATCTTTAAGTCAAAACCAAACAATCTACAACTCGAAACATTTTCAGGCGTTTTTAAATCAACTTGAGATTTAATTGAATCTTCGGTCAATATTGTGGATTCTTGATGCTTTAAATATGAATTCGAATGGACGGGCCAACCCAAGAGACCTTTTTGGCTTTTTTTGTCTTCTTTTTCACCTAAAAAAAATTATACAAAAGATTTAATCGGGGATGATGATAGTAAATACAATAATCCATTAAATTGGAATGCAAGAAGATAGACAGTGTTACCATTACCTGTTTGATCATTTAAAGGATTCCAAGCAGCAGATATTGTTAAACATAAGTTGTTGGTTCAAGAAAATTAAGCACCCCAACTGTAACGACCCGAAATTGTAAATAAATAAAATATGTAAAAAAAATATGATAAATATGGATAAATCATATAAAACGCGTGGAAATTGGTTTCGTGTCGTTTGGACACCGTACGGGAAAGTTATGGGGGAAAACGGGTCAAGACACTTGATGAAAAGTGCAGCCCTGCTGTCTCTAGTAGTTCGCGTCGCGAACTATAGTTCCCGATCGGGAACTTGCTCCAGGGAGTTGGGCCATGGGTCGCTAAGTGTTCGCGTTTGGGTTAACGATCGCTAAGTCTGTGTGCTAGGGAAAGTTAGCGACGCGAACTTTGTTCGCGTCGTGAACTTGTGTCTGGCAGCATTAAAGTCGGGATTTGGCTCATTTATTGCCAAGTGAAACCCTAGTTCTTCTCTCTCGAGCTTGTGAGCATTTTTGAGTGTAAAGCATCATTTGGAGCAGATTTCTTGGTCAAATCTTGTGATTCTTCACTCCTAGTTGAAGATTTAAGGTATATCTTCAATCCTTTGTAGTTGTAGCTTTAGATCTATGGATCTTGAAGCTAGGGTTTGAAACCCTAGTTCTTGGGTTGGTGATTTTGGTGAAATAAATGGTGTATACACTTAATAGATGGTATATTAACAAGGAAAACGAGTGTGTGATTATGATTTGTAAGAATCTTAAGGGTTGGTTAAACCTAGGGTTTGGTAAATCACCATATTTGGGGGAAATGGATTGATGGGTGTTATCTAGAGGTAGATGAACACATTGATAGCAGATTGTGATGTTGAACATTGTATGATCATTGTTTTAGGCTTTCGGTGACATCTTGGAAAGTCGGTGAAATTGTGAAGCAAGAGTTTTTGGTGTCAAGATCTCGGTTGGAGCATTTATTGCTAAGGTGAGTACGTGTGGACTTTACTGAGTACATAGCCTATGAAATACATTTTATTACTTGTGTTGTGGTCTATTTGCTTATTTGTGTAGACTAGTAGTTTATAGTTAGTTATACCGATAGTTGTATTGAACTAACTTGTTTGATGATAGACGTGATAGCCGAGAGCTAGATTGACATAACCATCGAGTTATGATATGGTGAGATGACGTGATGATTCGGGGGATCCCCGGTCATGAGGTATGGAATGGGGAGCATTTGGGCGGATCCCCATCGGCTCATTCCATGATAGTAGTCTTGCTAACTGGAAGTAGTCCGGCGAGTAAGGCAGGTATTGGTAGATTGGGCGATTCCCTCTTGCCTTTACCTTGAAGCTTGTTAATGCGGGGGATCCCCGGTTAATAAGTTAATGTGGTTCTAGTTGGTTGGGGATGTCCCGACAACTAGGTATGATTGCTAGGAAAGCAAGGTATTAGAGTCACAATAGGGTGACTAGATCGATGGGTGATTGCTTACACGTTTGTTGTTTGTCGTTCGGTTATTATTATTAACTTTGGGGTCTAAACCCATGTAGCTCACGAGACGTTTTTGTCTCACGTACTCCTTGTTTGTTTTGCTATGTACTCAGGTTCGGGATCGAAGGTTTAGGTACGCATGGATAGAGATGCGGGACCTAGAATAGAAGAACTCTAGATTGGATTTAGTCTTAGCTTGGTTATGATATATTTTGTAACACCTACTTTTATACTCTGATTTCATACCAAGGTTTTTGTAAATCCGAATTGAGGATGTTCTTCTATTTATAAAATGTTTTATTTTGGCCAATTTTTGGCATTAAATTTGAGGTGTTACACCAACTTACAAAAATAAGCATTTAATATGGATATGAAGCAAAAAACATAAAAATTAAGGTGGTAATTTCGACCAATTAACTTATGAATGTATCTATTCGGATATATTTAATCTCTAATTTGGAGAATGGATGTCGTTATGTTCACAATAGCCACTAACCTGAGCAAACGTTTCTTGGTTATTCAGGTAACCAGAAATGCTAATACATCCTCCGGTTTTCCTTCCGGCCAACACATCAATTAATGTCGTTTTTCTGGCCCCACTTACCCCGACTAATGCTGTCAGAATGCCCCACTGATGTCTCGTAAAATCTGCAGTCGTTCCTCTTCTACACCTTGGCTTTTCATTTCCTGAAAAAATGTAAGAACGTTGATAGAACGATTAGAATGAGACACTGTTTGAATGTGTTCACGTTGTTTGAGAAGCTGTAATAATATTGTAATCACTGTTTGAATGTGTTCACTGTTTGAATGTGTTCACGATTAGAATGAGACACTGTTTGACCATCCTAGTCTTAGACTGTAGCATTAGGAATATAAGATTCCTTGAGATCATAGGTTGACCTTGAGACTTTATATTAAGTTTAGGGTTGAACCTAGGGGGACCGATGAATTTGGTATGATTTTGGGTATTGAGTCTTATGAGACTAATGGGTTGTACACGAGGTACTAAATGTTTAATGTCTTTCGTATAGTCTTGATCGAAAGAAATGGTGAACACTCGTAGAAGTGGGAAAGCCCCGGAGAACCGGGAGGAGGAAGTACCTCCTGTTGAGAGGGTGGTTGAGCAAGAAAGTCAACCGTCGATGCATCGAGTTGATGAATCGGAGGTCGGAGCTAATAGAACTCCGGTGACAATGGCGGATCTCCAAACTATTATCGACCAAATCAAGGGGACGGTGGCCGAGGAAGTGCACCGAATTATTGGAGACCGTGAAAGGTCGGGTGGAGACCGTGAATCCGAAGCAAAATCGGAAGAGAGAACCGGGGGTAGTGGCACCGGGGAAGGGAAGTCCTCCACGGGTGGCCAAAGTGATGCTAGGGCTAGGCCCGTTGTGAAAGAAGGTTGTTCGTTTAAATCCTTCATGGCTTGTAAGCCAAATGTGTATACGGGTAGTTCGGACCCGAAAGTAACGATGAGATGGATCCGGGAAACCGAGAGGGTGATCGGTAGTAGTAAATGTAAGGATGCCGATATGGTGACGTATGCGTCACAATTGTTAAAAGAGGATGCGATGGTTTGGTGGGACATCGTGTATGAGACCCTCGGGAAGGAGGTGGTTGAGAAGATGTCGTGGGATGAGTTCACCACGAGATTGAAAAAGAAATTTTGTCCCGAAAGGGATTTGGAGAAAATGCACGAGAAGTTCGTGACCCTCAAAAAGGGTGATATGTCGGTCGAAGAATACTCGAGAGAATTCACGGGATTGCTCCCGTTTGTTGCAAAAACTTACTCGGATGAGAGGTTGAGGGTAGTCCGGTATGCTAGTGGGTTACCGTGGGACTACCAATTGGAAGTGAAGAGGGCGGTTTCACTAGATGAGGCCATTAGTGCCGCCCGGGGTGTGGAAGAAGTGAATGAGGCACGGGTTGCCGAGAGGGCCCATGTGGGCGAGAAAAGGAAAGCGGAGAGCGGCTCTAGTTCGTTCAAGAAAGGGAAGTTCACATCGAACTTCTCTAAACAAGGGAGTGTTGGCTCGTGCAGGAAGTGCGGGAAGACTCATGCCGGCGTGTGCCGAGGGGAGTCGAAAACTTGTTATAATTGTGGGAAGCCGGGGCATATGGCCCGAGAATGCAAGTCTAAATCCTTGGCCGAGATCGAGTGTTTCTCGTGCCACGAGAAGGGGCACTATAGCAATGTGTGCCCAAAGAAGGGAACCGAGTCGATGGTGTCCACGGCTCAGAAGAAAGTGGAGCCGGCGAAGGTGAAGGGGCGGTTCTTCCAACTTACTCGGGAGGAGGCGAAGGAGGCACACGATGTGGTGTCAGGTATTCTATTCATTAACTCCTTGCCAACTCATATTTTATTTGATTCGGGTTCTAATTATTCGTTTGTGTCCTATGAGTTCGGTTGTAAATTGAATGTGCCGTCCGAGATGTTAGATGAGGTTTATGAGATAGAAGTAGCCGACGGGAAAACGTCTATGGTTGAATGTATTTATAGAAATTGTGAAATAGAAATAGACGGTAGAAAGTTTAAGGTGGATTTGTTGCCCATGGGAATTAGGGCGTTTGATGTGGTTATCGGTATGGATTGGTTGGGAATGCACCAAGCCAAGATTTTGTGTGGAAAGAAAATAGTGTCGATTAGGACACCCGAGAATGAGAAAGTGTATGTGTATGGGGAGAAACGACATCACATGCCTAATGTGATTACCGCTATTAAGGCGAGGAAGAGTATATCGAAAGGTTGTGCATCGTTTGTTGCATATGTATTAGATGGCCGAAAAGAAAAGAAGACAATGGATAGTGTAAAAATTATTCGGGAATTCCCCGAGGTATTTCCCGATGACTTGCCCGGTTTGCCACCGGAGAGACAAGTCGAGTTTAAAATTGATTTAGTGCCGGGGGCGACGCCGATTGCTCGTGCTCCATATCGTTTAGCTCCCACCGAGATGCGGGAATTGATGACCCAATTGCAAGAATTGTTAGATAAAGGTTTTATTCGTCCGAGTTCGTCACCGTGGGGTGCACCGGTGTTATTTGTTAAAAAGAAAGACGGTTCGATGAGAATGTGTATCGACTACCGAGAGTTGAATAAGGTAACTATTAAGAACCGTTACCCGTTGCCGAGAATTGACGACTTATTTGACCAATTGCAAGGTGCTAGTTATTTCTCAAAGATCGACTTGAGGTCGGGGTATCACCAAGTTCGGGTGAAAGAAGGCGATACCGAGAAGACGGCTTTCCGTACACGTTATGGTCATTATGAATTCCTAGTGATGCCGTTTGGTCTTACCAACGCACCGGCTATTTTTATGGATTTGATGAATCGGGTTTGTAAACCGTTTCTTGATAAGTTTTTGATCGTGTTTATTGACGACATTTTGATTTATTCAAAAACCGAAGAAGAACACGAAGGTCATTTGAGACTCGTGCTAGACGTGTTGAAACGGGAAAGGTTGTATGCAAAATTTTCAAAGTGTGAATTTTGGTTGCGGGAAGTACAATTCTTAGGTCACGTGGTGACGTGTGATGGTATTAAGGTTGATCCATCCAAGATTGAAGCGGTGTCAAATTGGGAGCCTCCGAGGACTCCTACCGAGGTTAGAAGTTTTCTTGGATTAGCCGGTTATTACCGAAGATTTATACAAGATTTCTCGAGAATCGCGATTCCACTCACGAAGCTAACGAGAAAAAGTGAGAAGTTTGTGTGGGAGAAGAAGCAAGAAGAGGCGTTTAAGTTGTTAAAAGAAAAGTTATGTAACGCGCCGATCCTTACGTTACCGGATGGTATGGAAGACTTTGTGGTTTATAGTGATGCTTCAAATCAAGGGCTCGGTTGTGTGTTGATGCAAAGAGGAAAGGTGATCGCGTATGCCTCGCGACAATTGAAGAATGCGGAATTAAGGTACACGACACACGACTTGGAATTAGCGGCGATTATTTTTGCCTTGAAGTTGTGGAGGCATTATTTGTATGGCACTCGGTGTACATTGTACACGGATCATAAGAGTTTGCAATATGTGTTTACACAAAAAGACCTTAATATGCGACAAAGAAGGTGGATCGAGTTGATTGCCGATTATGATTGTGAGATCGTGTATCATGCGGGGAAGGCGAATGTGGTGGCCGATGCCTTAAGTCGAAAGGTTTATGAAAATCCGAACCGAGGAATCTTATCACGTATAGAAGTTGTCTCGAGTATTATTGAAAGGATCAAGAATGCCCAACGGGAGGTTATGGGAAAAGACGAGTTAAGACAAGAACGGTTAGGTAAGAACCAACATTTCCTCGAAAATGCACAAGGGTTGAAGACCGTAGGCGGTCGTATTTGGGTTCCTAAGTTCGGTGGTATCCGAAAAGAGTTGTTGTATGATGTGCACAAATCGAAGTATTCGATTCACCCGGGAAGTACAAAGACATACCAAGATATGAAACGGGTTTATTGGTGGCCCGGAATGAAGGCGAGAGTGGCCAAGTATATCTCTAAGTGTGCCACGTGTGCACAAGTGAAAGCCGAGCATCAAGTACCGTATGGGGTAGCTCAATCATTGGTTGTACCGGCCGGGAAGTGGGAAGATATAACTATGGATTTCATAGTGGGTTTACCGAAGACGAGTAGAGGTCACGATGCCATTTGGGTCATAGTTGACCGGTTGACCAAAAGTGCGTTATTTTTAGCAATTCGGGAAACGTTGCCACTTGAGAAGTTGGCTAAGTTGTATGTTGATGAAGTGGTTCGACTCCACGGGGTTCCGTTATCGATTGTGTCCGATAGAGACGCGAGGTTTACCTCGAGATTTTGGCGATCTTTACAAGAAGAGTTGGGTACAAAGTTGCGGTTGAGCACGGCTTATCACCCGCAAACCGACGGTCGAAGTGAAAGGACAATTCAAACGGTCGAAGATATGTTGAGATCGTGCGTGCTAGATTTCGGTGGTAAATGGGATGAACATTTACCGTTAGTCGAGTTCTCGTATAATAATAGTTATCACTCGACTATCAAGATGCCGCCTTATGAGGCGTTGTATGGTAGAAAATGTAGAACTCCATCTTGTTGGTTGGAAGCGGGAGAGACGAAACTCACGGGTCCCGAGATCGTGAGAGTGACGAATGAAAAGATTGGTATTATTCAAAACAACATGAAAGTCGCCCAAGATAGACAACGAAGTTATTCGGGTTTAAAGAAAAGACCATACGACTTGGATGTCGGTGATATGGTGATGTTGAAAGTGTCACCTTGGAAAGGTGTGATGCGGTTTGGTAAAAAGGGAAAGTTAAGTCCAAGGTATGTTGGACCGTTTAAAATATTGAAACGGGTCGGGCTTCAAGCTTTTAAGTTGGAACTTCCACCCGAGCTTCAAGGTGTGCATGATACCTTTCACGTGAGTTATTTGAAGAAGTTTATCGGGGAAGTCGAAAATATTATTCCATTGCAAGAGTTGCGGGTTGACGGCCCGAACCGGTTGATTGAGGAGCCCGAGGCTATATTAGAAACGAAAACAAAGAAGCTTCGGAATAAGGAGATCGAGTTGGTATTGGTCAAGTGGAAGCATTCACTTGGGCCGAATTTGACTTGGGAAGTCAAGGACGAGATTCGGAAGAGATACCCGGATTTCGTGAACTATGATGAGATTCCGAGGACGGAATCTTCTTAAGGGGTAGATAGTTGTAACGACCCGAAATTGTAAATAAATAAAATATGTAAAAAAATATGATAAATATGGATAAATCATATAAAACGCGTGGAAATTGGTTTCGTGTCGTTTGGACACCGTACGGGAAAGTTATGGGGGAAAACGGGTCAAGACACTTGATGAAAAGTGCAGCCCTGCTGTCTCTAGTAGTTCGCGTCGCGAACTATAGTTCCCGATCGGGAACTTGCTCCAGGGAGTTGGGCCATGGGTCGCTAAGTGTTCGCGTTTGGGTTAACGATCGCTAAGTCTGTGTGCTAGGGAAAGTTAGCGACGCGAACTTTGTTCGCGTCGTGAACTTGTGTCTGGCAGCATTAAAGTCGGGATTTGGCTCATTTATTGCCAAGTGAAACCCTAGTTCTTCTCTCTCGAGCTTGTGAGCGTTTTTGAGTGTAAAGCATCATTTGGAGCAGATTTCTTGGTCAAATCTTGTGATTCTTCACTCCTAGTTGAAGATTTAAGGTATATCTTCAATCCTTTGTAGTTGTAGCTTTAGATCTATGGATCTTGAAGCTAGGGTTTGAAACCCTAGTTCTTGGGTTGGTGATTTTGGTGAAATAAATGGTGTATACACTTAATAGATGGTATATTAACAAGGAAAACGAGTGTGTGATTATGATTTGTAAGAATCTTAAGGGTTGGTTAAACCTAGGGTTTGGTAAATCACCATATTTGGGGGAAATGGATTGATGGGTGTTATCTAGAGGTAGATGAACACATTGATAGCAGATTGTGATGTTGAACATTGTATGATCATTGTTTTAGGCTTTCGGTGACATCTTGGAAAGTCGGTGAAATTGTGAAGCAAGAGTTTTTGGTGTCAAGATCTCGGTTGGAGCATTTATTGCTAAGGTGAGTACGTGTGGACTTTACTGAGTACATAGCCTATGAAATACATTTTATTACTTGTGTTGTGGTCTATTTGCTTATTTGTGTAGACTAGTAGTTTATAGTTAGTTATACCGATAGTTGTATTGAACTAACTTGTTTGATGATAGACGTGATAGCCGAGAGCTAGATTGACATAACCATCGAGTTATGATATGGTGAGATGACGTGATGATTCGGGGGATCCCCGGTCATGAGGTATGGAATGGGGAGCATTTGGGCGGATCCCCATCGGCTCATTCCATGATAGTAGTCTTGCTAACTGGAAGTAGTCCGGCGAGTAAGGCAGGTATTGGTAGATTGGGCGATTCCCTCTTGCCTTTACCTTGAAGCTTGTTAATGCGGGGGATCCCCGGTTAATAAGTTAATGTGGTTCTAGTTGGTTGGGGATGTCCCGACAACTAGGTATGATTGCTAGGAAAGCAAGGTATTAGAGTCACAATAGGGTGACTAGATCGATGGGTGATTGCTTACACGTTTGTTGTTTGTCGTTCGGTTATTATTATTAACTTTGGGGTCTAAACCCATGTAGCTCACGAGACGTTTTTGTCTCACGTACTCCTTGTTTGTTTTGCTATGTACTCAGGTTCGGGATCGAAGGTTTAGGTACGCATGGATAGAGATGCGGGACCTAGAATAGAAGAACTCTAGATTGGATTTAGTCTTAGCTTGGTTATGATATATTTTGTAACACCTACTTTTATACTCTGATTTCATACCAAGGTTTTTGTAAATCCGAATTGAGGATGTTCTTCTATTTATAAAATGTTTTATTTTGGCCAATTTTTGGCATTAAATTTGAGGTGTTACACCAACTTACAAAAATAAGCATTTAATATGGATATGAAGCAAAAAACATAAAAATTAAGGTGGTAATTTCGACCAATTAACTTATGAATGTATCTATTCGGATATATTTAATCTCTAATTTGGAGAATGGATGTCGTTATGTTCACAATAGCCACTAACCTGAGCAAACGTTTCTTGGTTATTCAGGTAACCAGAAATGCTAATACATCCTCCGGTTTTCCTTCCGGCCAACACATCAATTAATGTCGTTTTTCTGGCCCCACTTACCCCGACTAATGTTGTCAGAATGCCCCACTGATGTCTCGTAAAATCTGCAGTCGTTCCTCTTCTACACCTTGGCTTTTCATTTCCTGAAAAAATGTAAGAACGTTGATAGAACGATTAGAATGAGACACTGTTTGAATGTGTTCACGTTGTTTGAGAAGCTGTAATAATATTGTAATCACATGTTAGGGTGGTTTGAAAATTTCTGATAATCAAAGGAATTAAATTAAAAAAAAAGTCTTATGACATAGGAAAGTCTCTTAATTTTGTAGTAGACAAACCAATGTACTCCCTTAAATGATCATGTTTGTCCATTAACTCCCTCTTCACGTGATTTTACATTTGATCTCTGCTGAATATAATCCTTAACTTATTATCCACAACACAATATATAAAACTTTCCTTAATAACTATATTCTAACCTGATTTATGATTTATAGATACAATAAGTGTCCTAAAAAAAATGAAAAATGAATCTTGCAGATTGCTTGTGCCATTATGTGTGACTGTGCATGAACAAAATCAGGTAATGATACGACCATATCCCTATAATAAGGTTATTGTGCTACATTTGTATAAAAATTAAAACATTGAAAAAATTTATTATGAAAATTAGAGAGTAATGTAATGTAGCACACCTCGAGAGTAATGTAATGTAATGTGCTACATTTCTATTGGATTTTCTCACAAGTGCCTGTCATCAATAAGCATTTATCAAAACATGTATCATGAAGTTCGGAGGTGAAGGAGAAGGAAAAAAGCTAGGGTTCGAAACATTAATCAAAATAGGTTAATTACCGGTTGTAGACGACGAATAGAGGTAATTAGGTCTGAGATTTTCGAGTGTCGTCGGAAAACACGTACCCACGGAAGGAGATCAGAGGAGCGTTGGGCGGTGATTTAGGGGGAAGGATGAAACTTGATTGCTTAATTCAAATTATAGCTGTGTTTTCAAAGGGTTGTTCCACTTCCCAATTACGAATAACCGTTTACATGCCCAAGAAAAAACTCAAGGGTTAGAACAGGAAGGGAAACACATCTATTGGTCCAATGGGCGGTGGCTTTCACTGCTTGGCCCATGACGCCAGGTTTTTATTAATAACATTCTAAAGTCTCAAAAAATAAAAGACCAACCTATTAACCCAGTTGGTTAAAGCATACTTTCATCTGTTGGAGGTCTTGAGTTCGAGTCTAATAAACAACATTTTTTATAAAATCGTTAATTGCCAAATTTAGTAAGTATTTGGCTGAATTTTCAGCCATCTATTTAAGGAAAGGTCATAAATGCTTTATAATATAGTAGAGATAATTCCATTACATTCGGGATTAATATGAGTTTTCTTTTGGCCTGTGACCTTTTGTGTAGCTTTATTTTTATTTGTCCATTATAATTATACTTTACTCACTAGCCTCTTCTTCTAATTCCCGCAAATTCAATCCAGTCCGCCATCGAAGATGTACTTTAGAAACACTTACATTTGTATAAATATGATCACCAACATATAATATCTCATCTCCATGAAGACCTAATAAATTTTTAACCATTTGACTTGTTTTTTCTAATGCATACACACCATTAATAGATATGACCGAACCTTGAAAAAGACAACCTAGTATCGTATTTTGGCATGTGTTCCGGATTATATGATAAAATTCCACCTAGAAAGACTTGAAATGGGTAAGAACTATAATTGACATCTAGGCATTTTATCGAACACCTAATACGCAAGTTTTAAGTTATCAGATTTGTACCTGAAAATGCAGTTGCATTCGATAAGAAAACTGAGGCATACAATGATAGAAAGTTATCGAACACCTTATATAGTCTTGTAATATTATTTATTAATATTATACACGATATATTTTTAACACAATATATTTGAACATCCTGTTTTAATGATAATTTATATGGAAATATGGTTAGTAGTGAGAATTAAAACATCCATAATTAGTTAATTACATCTATTTTTGTACCTTGGTAACAATTGCTGAAGTAAATTGAGGCAAGTTAAACTCAGCTGTAACATCTTTCTTTTGCGAATTTTCATCGTCACAAGCAAACCTAATTGCTCGAGGTTGATAAAAGAAATCTCTCCATTTTCTGTAAAAACGATGATGATTTTAGTGTAAGCAAAGAAGTATGTAAGCGTCCAAGCTAATTTCCGAAATATGTGGGGAATTAAATAATTCAAGTAGATCCGTCTAAATTCTGATTCAATTATGTTATATTGCGAATCCACACAAACTAATCAACAATCATACACAAAAGCAACTTCATAGTCGTACCTTAAGAAAGTAACTGAAGAACACAATCGTCGAATCTCGTTTTCTTCATACTCGAATAAGGTTTGATTTTTGAAAGCCTTAAAAATTTGCAATTGATTGGGTACTGTCACATGTGATTAATCAAGTGAATCTCTGTATCACAAAATCAAAGTGATTTGTGTATCCAAGCGCCCTGCGGTGGTCGGCGACGACGGTGGTGGTGACCGTCGATGATGGTTGTGTATTGAATGTGATTTGGATGGTGGTGGTTAAGAGATTTTTTAATCCAATAAGTAAGATTTGTCTTTTAGGATTATATTTTAATTAAGAATTTTGCTAACCAATGCCCTAAGGGCAATGGTTAAGGAAAAATTGAATGCTTAAAATTTTTATACATTAATTACATAAAAAAAATACCCTTAAAAATCACAAACCACCCTATAGTGGTTATGCACAAAACTTGTACACAAACCTTTTTATTAGCTCTTAACTATTAATGCTTTAATAATAGACTAACTAGTATACAACCTAAGTACGTTAATACAAAGTAACATAAATTTTTCATTAGAACGAAAATAAGTACAATCATTAAAATGCTCATGGTTTAGAAACTAATGGTATTTTTCATATTACTTTTATGCTTTTAGAATTACTCACCCATTTGTTTAAAAGAAAAATGTGATTAATTCCTATAATTTGTGTTGTTTTTCAACTCATTACAAAATGATATATGTAATTCACTTATTTTTTTTTAAATCTTCTATTAATTTTTACACTTATTTTAATACAATGAATAAGAAGATTAGTTGGCACAAATTATAAAAATTAATAACATTTATCTTGTTTAAATTATCTTTGTCACATCAATAAGTACACACAACCTCACATTTTATTATCATGTTGTGATGGCTAATCATCTTTATTTCTAAGATATTGGCCCCTAGGGCCTAAACCTCACTCTTGAGAGTTGAGACTCGACCATGAGAAATATTCACATTTCCCATGTTTGTATTTATCTCCACGTGAATTAGTAAATGGTGTTTGTAACCCTACCAAACCATTTTACTTTCCCTACCAGTACCAAGCATGATTGATTATACCATTTTTTATTATTATTCACTTCCCACTTTGATTTGATGGGTATAATCATATAAGATAAAAAAAATAAATTTATTGACGTAACTCATAAATAAAATGTGAATTCCTTCTTTTTAATCACGATAAGTATTATATTCTTTTTAATCATAATAAAATGTGTATTCCTTTTTTAACTTTTAATGTTTAGAAAATTATGGATTAGTTATAGCAAACAATTTTTTTCTACATGTTAGAAACAAATTTCATCAAAAAAGTAGTTTTGTATTTTATGTTTCTAAAATTAAGAAAAAAAAGTTACATGTGTACAAACATAAATTTAGAATATACCATTAAGTCCTCATTACATTGGAGCAAATATTTTTATTAAGAATTAATATAGAAAAAATAAAATAATAAAATGGATTAATTACATATTAATGTTATAGTAAATTAATAGATATTGCTTATCAGTCATTTCAAGTAGTGATTGATGGTTTGACAAATTGGTATTCAGTTTAATTTAAAAAAAATGCAAAAGAAAATGTATGTGTGTTTTTTTTTTAACGGCAAGGGGAATCCACGTTAGCTTCGGCAATGCCATCACCAACGAGAAACCCACAAAACATAGAATAAAAGCTAGCAATAAGCTAGCAAAAAGAGTACATCCAAAATATACAACCAAGCAACCAAAACAAAAACTAAACAACCAAAAGAACAAACAACCACTGCCTAGAAACAGTCACTCGGATTTGTCATCCACATCACCCAACAATTAGCCAAACGGGAAAGCTTAGATCGATTCTTCAACCAAAGAAACGAGAAAGTCTGAATGTCCGAAAACACCATCTCCTCTGTGGTGGTTAGCCGTCGGTTAAAGACGTGAGTATTCCGAGCTTTCCAAACAACCCAAAGATAGACATAAATAACACCAATGAAAGCCTTTAGCTTCTGACCCGATAACCCGACGAGAGTTCCCCAACTGAAAATACCGGAGATCGTACTAGAGTCACACAAATCTATATCCCACCAATTACCGATTCTGCAAATTAGATTCCGGGCAAAAGAGCAGTTCCCAAAGATATGATCCTTAGATTCGTCCTCGTTATCACAGAAAGGACAATAGCAGGAGAGAAAAGAGACGCCCCGTTTAATGAGATTAACTTTGGTCGGCATGCTATTAAGACCAATCTTCCAAGCGTTGATACACACTTTTAGAGGAACCCAATTGTTCCATACGAAATAATCAATCTGAGCTTGAGGGAGACATAAATCATCATGAGCAGCCCTAAGGGAGGAAACAGTGAACTTACCGTCACTCTCGAGGATCCATTTCACCGATCGCTGCTGGCCTAGTTGGACGGTGGGCTCGAAGAACCAATTATCCAAGGAAATATTTATCTTGTGATACTCCTTGTTGACTTTTAACACATTTCTCCACAGCCCGGGAACTTTACCTACAGAATTAACACCCGATAATCCCCCGTTTAGACCGTGAATAGCCTGAATCGAGCGTTTCCACATAGAATTATTTTCGGTCTTGAATCGCCATATCCATTTAGTTAAAAGAGCGAGGTTAAGAGCTCTAAGACTCCCGACGCCGAGCCCGCCTTTCGATTTATGATTGAGAATTAGATTCCAAGCGACCCATGAAATCTTTTTATTATTGCCCGTGTAACCCCAAAAGAACTTGGCCCGTTGACTTTCAAGAGAAGATAAAACTTTTTTTGGTGCTTTAAAGATAGAAAAAAAGTAGTTCCCGAGGCTCCCCAAAACTGATTTTAGAAGAGTAAGACGGCCCCCAATGGACATCGAGTTGGCTTTCCACTTAGAGAGTTTAGAATGAAACTTCTTCAAAATGGGAGCCCAAGATTCACATCGCTTCATCGATATACCAATAGGCATACCAAGATACGGGATCGGTAAGTCACCCGATTTGCAAAAATGTTTGTGTGCTAATCTGTCAATCTACACCTTGTCAATCCCGATACCATATATACTACTCTTTGCCATGTTTATTTTTAGACCCGAGGAGAGATAGAAACATCTCATAAGGAGGATAAAGTTAGCGATATTATAATCCGACCACTCACCAACAATTATGGTGTCGTCCGCAAATTGAAGGTGAGAAATGAGAGGGCCATTATTCGGAAGTTGAAGCCCGTTAAAGACCCCGATTTCCCGAGCTTTGTTCATAGCTATATTGAAACCTTCGGCGGCTATAATAAACAAAAACAGGGCAAGAGGATTACCTTGCCTAAGCCCAAGGCCCATAGAAAACTCATTGGAAGGAGAGCCGTTGATTAAAACCGAGATACATGACGAAGATAAACAACCTTTAATCCATTTCCGCCATATCCCACCGAAGTTCATTTGCCCCATAACTTCATCTAAGTAATCCCACTTGACCGAGTCAAAAGCTTTATCAAAGTCAATTTTAAAGAACATGCCCTTCCTTTTAGATTTTTTGAGCCACGAAATTACCAGTAGTACTGACTTACCAGTAGTGTTTATGTAAACCTAATACACACCAGTAGTATTGACCTACCAGTAGTATTTTGTGCACATTCCTACACACCAGTAATACAGATCTACCAGTAGTAAAACACTTAAACAAATAAATAATTTTTTTACAACAAAACTTTACACATGATTTTAAGTGAGATTTTAATTTATCAAAATCATTCCAATACTGCTAACCAAGAAGTTGAATCTTCCTACATCAAATGCTTTTGTAAAAAGATCTGCTAATTGATCATCAGTTATGAATTTTAACTACTTTGATTAATTTCTTTTCATCGCAATCTCTTATAAAATGAAATCTTATTTCAATGTGTTTAGTTTTTGAGTGTTTTACTGGATTGTTCACAATACTAATAGCACTTTGATTATCAATATAAATAGAAGTTTTAAGGATAGAGATACCAAAGTCTAGAAGCTGGTTTTGAATCCAGAGTACTTGAGCACAACAAGCAGATGCAGCTACATACTCTGCTTCAGCAGTTGATGTTGATACATTTGTTTGCTTCTTACATTGCCATGACACCAGTCTTGATCCAAAAGTGCAAGGAAAGAAGAGTTGCAACCCTTACCAAAAGTGCCCGATTCCTCAAAATTCTTAACAGCAACGAACAAATCGGTTTTAACGGTCGACCAGAATTTTTTGAAAAAGGCAGCAGAGAACCCGTCTGGCCCAGGGGCCTTATCAGACCCAATTCCCCAAACCGCGTCCTTGATTTCAGATTCTGAAATGTCAGCTTCCAGACTGTCCGATTGTGCGATTGAAAGCTTTAGGAAATCGCCGGTAAAAGATGGTCGAGTTGAGTCAGGATTCGAGAATTTGTTGCAATAAAAATCCAGAGCAGCATCTTTAAAACCTCAACACGTGGCCTCGCCTTGCAAGGGGAAGGGAGGGCCTCCAACATGTCTTATCCTTTCATAAAAGAGATTCGTTTCTTTTCTTTTCTTTTTTGAACAGAAAGAGATTCGTTTGTTATCATGCATGTTGGTTTTGGTAAAGCAACATCTTTTAACTCCACCAATTACAATCATCCATGCCTAAAAAAAAGGTAAAGTGACTAAACATGTTGTGTTGATTTAATTAGGGGGTCCCTTTAAAACTACCAATTAAAATTTCTAGTACTACCAAATTGACAAGATTGATCAGGAAAAGTGTGTAGACTGTGCACCACTGAGTAGCTTTCATGTAATCTTATAAAAACATTCCCTCCCGCCTTCGTCGATCAGATGTCAAATATGGTTGCAGCTTCTATTTCCACCGTTCTCGCACAACCCAAAACGCCTATTTTCACACCGTCATCACAAAACCAATAAATTCCAACATTAATATCACAGTGCACCATATTATTGAAGTGAGGATGCTCTAATCCAAGTAGAATCTGGTTCTTTAAAATGAGATTTTGTTATTGGAAATTTGGAATCAATCAATATGTGACTGTCATAATGTTTTTCAGCAGGAGAATGTGGTGGATAAAGGCAGACAAGAAGACACACCCAGAAGTTGTTTCATTTGAACATTTTCCAGAGAGTTCACCGGATGTTACCAATGAGCTCGGAAAGTGAAGTTGATCGGTTGTCTCATATTGGTCATCAAGATAGAAATCATGCAATTGCTGTTGCAGAACACCTCCGGCGAGCACCCTGTAATTCCGGCGAACTTAGAATAGCAAGCCGGCGATCCCCCTCTCTAGCAAATTATAGAAAACGAAGGTATAACACACTCTCTCTCCCTCTCACTTTCTGTTTCTGTTTCTTTTAGAACTCACACATGTGCGTGTGTCGTTGCAGGTTCGCACCGGCGAACCCTCCAACTTGCTCTCGGTTTTTGTTGTTCGGTGTGTGTTTGGATAACCTCCGTTTGTCTCGTCTCCCTCGTGCATATACACGTTTTTCCGATGGGTGTGCGTGCGTATTTTTCCAAGCGCATACGTGTGTGTGTGTGTGTGTGTGTGTGTGTGTGTGTGTGTGTGTGTGTGTGTGTGTGTGTGTGTGTAAGGTGTGTATCTCCCCGAGCCTTCCTTTTCGTTTTCTCCCGTCGCCGGTTAACACCCTGTCCGTTTTCCCACTCTCGCCGGCGAGATTCTCCGGTAAGTTCCAGCCTCTTCCGTCGTTCCCTCTTGGTGGGCCTCGGCTACATGCCTGGCCCAGGCGAGTCATTTGAGCCCAAAATCATCCGAAACCCAAACGGCTGTTGCCTTAATCTGGCCCAATACGTGAGCCCACTACCTGCCAGCCCAGTAAAAGAAACTTTGTGTTGTATTAAGCCCGTTTACTTAAACCGGTTTTAATTGCAGTTCAAGCCCAAGGTATTTTCTTTTGATATCAGATTTGTATTTATATTAAATAATAATAAACTAATTAAATTATCTAATATGTATAATTATTCATTTATTTATATATAAATATATAATACATAATTCTGAAATATTTTTATTATCTAATAATTTTTATTTATTTATAATTATTTAAGATCACATTTTATTTAAATAATTATTAATGGTACAACTATTCATTACTTTTGATCAAAGCAATCTAATTTATAAAACTTATATAATAAAATCAAATGTACTCAACATACATATGAGATCAACAATGTCACTTATGTATCACAAATTAATTTATTTTTATGCATTTAGGAAACTAGAATCTGCTTGGTTGGAAACTGCACTTCATTACATGCATCTTTGAAAGCACTATATTAGGTGAGTTCATAACCCCTCTTTTATTACATTTTTAACTAATATACATGTATATAAATTATATAAAAATTTACCGCCTTTAGTTACACTTTAAAAAAAGTCATACCTCGCTGTGGTGCGCCACGACTTGAGGCTTGATGGCGTCGCCACGCTGGGCCTTACGCTTTTAGAACCTTGGATGTAGTGCATAGAAATATCATTAGATGTTTAAATACCATAATCATTAGCTAGTGGAAGTAGACCCTAAATATACTGAAAGTATTATCGGCAAACCCCATCCCAAAGTGTGAACAATCAGGGAGTGCATATCTTACATTCAGAACATCATTAGTAGAGTTGGTAGTTTTGGTTGTGGGCTTATAGTCGGCATTTTAATTCGAAGGCCTTGCAAATATTAGGCTAATATCAATCATGCTTTTCTCCATACTTAGTTGTTTATATAAAGTCAGTGGAAGACGTTGATCAAGATACTGGCAACCTTGATCATCACCATCATCGGACTGTTCCGATTCACCTTGTCATAAAATTCGTCTCTCGTATCCGCACTTCCTTCAGATCATGGTTTGTTGCCCGATCTGTCGAACTCATCATCTTGATTGTTATCAAAATCAAGATTTATTGGAGATATGAATTATCTAACGAGAAAATATAATGAACGAGCATTCGATGTTTTGCAAGGGCGTTGACAGATCATTAAAAATACGTAAAGACCATATAGCGTCAATAAAATTCGTCGAATCATGTATTGCTCTATAATTTTACACAACATGATAATCGATGGGACGGGCGCAATATGTGTCAAGTTGATGAGGCATATATGGATACTCCGGCAAACATACCACAATGCTCGTGGAATGAGAGTGTTGCAACGCACGCTCGAATGGACAAAGAATTACGGATCGAGAGATGCATCAGAAACTTTACAATGCACTAGTTAATATGCGAATTAAGAAGTGGCCCCCATGCATAAAGCAAATGTTTTTCATATATATATATATATGGTATGAGACGCAGTTGTATTATTCATCAACATTTATTCTTCAAACATTGTTGCATATCAATATTCTCACCAAGTGTTATTCAACATTGAGTTAAATATAAATATTCTCACTAAAAATAACATGAGTTCAAATCATATTTATTCAACTTGTTATGGGGATATCACTCTCACAAACGATGAAGGCCCTTTCTTTTCTCACGCCAACAAGTTCACATATGAAAACTTAATAAACTTAAGTTCGTGTTGTAAGGAGGACGAATATAGCAAACCCATGTTGTGGATCGGGTTCTACATAGCGACAACATCTCTTTTGTGTATCTTTTCCATGATGGTTGACTTATTACATAGTTTCCAAAATAGAAAATATTGGTTTCCATGCAAGTATTTCAATCTAAATGCTACTTCAATTGCAATTATAACTATAACAATGAAGGTGTCTATGGATCTGAATACCCCAACGAATCCTTTAGACACATGAACGAAATTGTGAGGCTTGTTCTTCGTGTCCACAATGATGGCTAATTTAATGCTTTCTCTGGCATCGATGAACAACAAGGAGCTTTTATCAAATGGCACAAGGTTTTAATATGCGAATTAAAGAATACGTGGTTCCCACGCGCATAAAGCAAAAGGATTTCTTATATATATGGTAGAGAGGTCAGCATGCCGTTGTGTACGTTATTCATCTTGCATATCGATATTCTCTCAAGATTGAGTTACATATCAATATTCTCACTAAAAATAACATGAGTTCAAATCATATTTATTCAACTTGTTTTGTGGATTTCACTCTCACAAACGATGAATGCCCTTTCTTTTCTCACGTCAACAAGTTCACGTATAATAAACTTAAGTTCGTGCTGTAAGGAGGACGAATATAGCAAACCCATGTTGTGGATCAGGTTCAACATAGCGACATCATCTCTGTTGTGTATCTTTCCCATGATGGTTGACTTGTTGCATGGTTTCCGAAATAGAAAATATTGGTTGCCACGTAAGTATTTCAGTCTAAATGCTATTTCTATTACAATTATAACTATAGCAATGAAGGTGCATATGGATCTGAATACCCTAATAGATCTTTTAGACGCATTAGCAAAATTGGGAAGCTTGTTCTTCGTGTCCACTATGATGGCTAATTTAATGCCTTCTTTGGCATCAATAAACAACAAGGAGCTTTTATTATATGGCACAAGTTTGGTGATTCTTGTTATCACTTTAATTGCAAATATTGTGATGCAGCTTAATACGGGCGCTCTTCATTTCACTTGGCCAACCATCTACATTTGGTAATATGATATGGTTTGGTCACTTATTGTAGTGATATCTACAGCCATACCAACTCCAACCATAAAACAAATACTAGAATTTAAGTATCAATTAGTTGCAAATACAATTGCCTTCAATGATAAGCACTCACAACATACAAAGTATGATGTTGAGGTACTTACACAATGTGTAAGAAGATATTTGGTTATGGAAAGATCTACTTACCCCCTCAGTTTGTGATGGTTAATTCTCTTTAATGTTACGCAGCTAGTGTGGTAAGTGTTCTTAAGGCGATAATTCACTTATAGTTTGTCTCAATCAGTTTCAAACATAAAGAAAATAGAAAATTTGCTTCAAGTTATCAGTGGTCGACAATTGTGATTGTGATAATACTGTGCATTGGAATCATTATTGATAGCATTGCCTTGTTATTTAGATGCTTTGCAGCCATAGGCTTCAAAATGTCTTTTAAATGGACCATAAACCATCTTAAAGTCTTTAAAGTAGAGACATAGTGGTCACAAAAGTTGTCAGTCATGAAAGAGAGTTGTATTACTTTTCCATCAATAGGGTTCATAATAAAAGCTATTATCCACAATCTGAAAAACCTCGTTCTATGCATTTGTGTTAGATCACAAAAGATCGTTGTCGTGTCATGCAAAACGATAGACCTAATCTCTATGCACATTATACTTGTCATGTATTCTTTGTCTCACGTGAAGTCGTTGAAAGCAGTACTCACCACTATGCTTATTACCAAAACACCTCATAACACAGTACTTAAACATAATGAGAACGATACTGACGAAGACTTTAGCGATTTTATTTTGCAACTCAAAGATACGATGAAGATCGCAAAGCGAAGAATCAAGCAAATTTCAAAATCGCTAATCGTTTGATGCAAAATGCCGAGAAGAAACACAAGCCCAACAATCTTATACAACTTGTGAAAAAATCTAATGGATTCGAGGGAGTAGAAAGTTTTCACAGTGATCAAATTCAACCTTTACTTTATGTTGAACTTATCAACTGTTGGAGCTTGCTAGTGGTAACCTTAACATGCATTGCGATTGCTCTCCCAAATATATGTCAAGACATAGTTGATTTGCTGATAAAAGCTTTCGTGAAGGTCTTTCATATACTCATCTTATGGAAGAATGTTTTAGTTGCTCTTATGAATCTTTAAAGATTCAAAAATTGATCCAGAATTTGTGGGAGGAGGTTGATGTCAATTATAGGTGGTTGGAGAATACTCTAAATGGAAATGATTATAAAGGAAAAAGCTTAGGAGAGATTCTATAATTATTCAATATTAAATCAAAAGAAGCGGTGGTTGAATTTCGAAACCACACAAATGGAGGAGCAGTGGATTACTCTCGTCAAAAGTTAATTTCTGCCAACTCAATGTATCACATCACACAAACAATAATGTTTATCGATCAGAATAATGAACACCGACTATCTGATATGATATACTGCATGATTGAGGATATATTGTTTGCTTGCCTCTCCAATTTACCACAAATCATAGTAATGAAGTGCCAAGAAAGTGTGATAGAGAAACAGGAGGCTAGTGTTGAAGCAACATCAGTTCTTCTTGGTAGCTCTAAAGAGATGATAAATGATATACATACGCATGAAGTACCAAAGCTTGAATCCTAGCCAGATGACCTCAATCGACAATTGATGCGATTATTTAAACCACACCATTAAATTGTGGTTGCTTCATCTCGAGTTACGTAATTTCCTCATCTTCATTTAACTCGTAACTTAAAGTAGCTTTCAGAGAGGTAATTAGCCGCTTCATCATGATTGTTTATACATGAATATTAGGCCAAATATTTACTACAAATAACATTACAATGAAATGGATTTTAGCACGCTTTATATAATGGAAATAAGAGATTTTCTCCTTCAAGTGTAGTTCAATCATATCCATGTCTTCTCAAATATCACTGCAAAGAACATGTAACTGATCGTGTATTATTGGATTATAGACACCCAAGCTCCTTAATGTATATGTTCCTTTTTTGTTATTTCGAGTCTTGTGAGCAAAGCAACATCAAAATGATAACGACAACAATAAATGAAATGTTATATTGGAGAAACGTTATCAAATCTTTTGAAGTAACAAAAAATCTTATAGGCACTTAGAATAAGAGCTTTCTTGCATCTTTGTTGAATTGATGATAATCTTGTTTTCAGAATGTAAGCAAGGTCATCGACAAACAGGCAACCCCATAATCTAGTAGCCATTTCTTCGTTCGTTGGATGAGGCAACCTGTGTTCTAGCAACTACAATTTTGACAAAATTGTATTGAGTTGAGCTTGAGGAATATTGATCATTTAAGTATCATAAGGGGCAACATCAGGCTCACCTAGAGGCACCGTTGACACCATTGTGTGATCCAACAAGTGATGCCACTATAGGTGTTCCAGCCGGTTCACAAAGAACCGCAACAGAAATCACTGTTTGTGTCCTAGGTGTTAATACAACAACTGGCTCTAGACTAAATGTGCAACCAATTGAAGGTGTGCCCATGTGAGACAGATCACTAGTTTCAATATCAATCGATTACGAATGAATCGTTGATAGATTATGTTATAAATCTCCATTCTAATATTTCGTTCTCTTTCAAGTTAGAATGAACTGAATGAAAGATTCATTCTACTTTACACTGATAGTTAAAAAGACCTGGATATAATTGCACTACACTTGAAAGTGCAAATCTTTTATTTACATTACATAAAGTGATCTAAAATCCATCATAACGTTAATTGTAGTGATTAGTTGGCCTAATATTCTTGTATAAACAACCATGATAAAGCAACTAATTACCACGTCACCAGATGAAGAAACCACAATTTTAGGGTGTGGTCTTAAATAATCATGCAGTTGTCGATTGAGGTCATCTGGCTAGGATCCATGTTTGGCAGTTCACGCGTATGTATATCATTTATCATCTCTTTTGAGCTACCAAGAAGAACCGTTGCTGCTTCAACACTAGCCCCCCGTTTCTCTATCACACTTTCTTGGCATTTCATTACAATGATTTGTGGTAAGTTGGAAAGGCAAGCAAACAATATAGCTGCAATCATGCATGATATCATATCAGATAGTCGGTGTTCATTATTCTGATCGATTATGCATTTATTTTTAAGCATTATTGTTTGTGTGATGCGATATATTGAGTTATCAGCAATTAACTTTTTGACGAGAGTTCTCCACTGTTCCTCTATTTGTGTGGTTTTGAATATCAACCACCGCTTCTTTTGCTTTAATATTGAATAAATTAAGAATATCTCTTAATCTTTTTCCTTTACAAGCATTTCCATTTAAAGTGTTTTCCAACCACCTGCAATAGACATCAACCTCTTCCCACAAATTTTTGATCAATTTTTGAATCTTTAGAGATTCATAAGAGCTATTGAAACATTCTTCCACAAAATGAGTATATGAAAGACCTTAACGAATGCTATTGATCAGCAAATCTACTATGTCCTGACGGATATTTGGGAGAGCAATCGCTATGCATATTAAGGTTACCACTAGCAAGCTCCAATAGTTGATAAGTTCAACATAAGGTAAAAGTTGAATTTGATCACTGTCAAAACTTTCTACTCCCTCGAATCCATTAGATTTTTTCACAAGTTGTATAAGATTGTTGGGCTTGTGTTTCTTCTCGGCATTTTGCATCAAATGATTAACGATTTTGAAATTTGCTCGATTGTCCGCTTTTCGATCTTTATCGTATCTTTGATTTGCAAAAAAAAATTTCTAAAGTCTTCATTGGTATCATTCTCATTGTGTTTAAGTGTCGTGTTATGCAACGTTTTGGTAATAAGCGTAGTGTTGAGTATTGCTTTTAACGACTTCACGCGAGACAAAGAATACATGACAAGGATAATGTGTACTAGATTAGCTCTATCGTTTTGCATGACACGACAACAATATTTTAAGATCCAATACAAATGCATAGAACGAGGGTTTTCAGATTGTGGACAATAGCTTTTATTACGCGCTTTATTGATGGAAAAGTAACTTTTGTGTCCAATATGTCTCTACTTTAAAGACTTTCAAATGGTTTATGGTCCATTTAAAGGACATTTTGTAACCTAAGGCTGCAAAACATTTAAATAACAAGACAATGCTATCAATTATGATTCCAATGCACTGTGTTATCACAATCCAAATCATCGACTAGTGATAACTTGCAGTAAATTGTCTATTTTTCATGTTTGAAACTGATTGAGACAAAATATAAATGAATTTCGCCTCAAGAACACTTACCACACTAGCTGCGGAGCATAACTATAGAAGTAACCATCACAAATTAAGGGGTTAGTAGAAGTTCTTGGCATAACCAAATATCTTCTAACATGTTGTGTTAGTACCTCAACATCATACTTTGTATGTTGTGAATGTTTATCATTTAAATCAATTGTATATTTGCAACTAATTGATACTTAAATTCTAGTATTTTTTTTATGGTTGGAGTTGTTATGGTTGTAGATATCAATACAATAAGTGACCAAACCATACCATATAACCAACTGTAGATGGTTGACCAAGTGCAATGAAGTGCACACGTAGTAAGTTGCATCACAATATTTACAATCAATGTGATAACAAGAATCACCAAACTTGTGCCATTTGATAAAAGCTCCTTGTTGTTCATTGATGCCAAAGAAGGCATTAAATTAGCCATTGTAGTGGACACGAAGAACAAGATTCCCAATTTCGCTAATGCGTCTAAAGGATCTGTTGGGGTATTCAGATCCATAGGCACCTTCATTGCTATAGTTATAATTGTAATAGAAGTAGCATTTAGACTGAAATAATTACATGGCAACCAATATTTTCTATTTTGGAAACGATGTAATAAGTCAACCATCATGGGAAAGATACACAACAGAGATGTTGTCGCTATGTAGAACTCGATCCACAACATGGGTTTGCTATATTCGTCCTCCTTAGAGCACAAACTTAAGTTTATTAAGTTTACATATGTGAACTTGTTGGTGAGAGAAAATAAAGGGCATTCATCGTTTGTGAGAGTGAAATCCCCGAAACAAGTTGAATAAATATGATTTGAACTCATGTTATTTTTAGTGAGAATATTGATATGTAACTCAATGTTGAGAGAATATCGATATGCAAGATGAATAACTTACACAACTGCATGTTGGCCTCTCTACCATATATATATAAGAAATTTTTTTGCTTTATGCGTTTGGGAACCACGTACTTCTTAATTCGCAAATTAAAACATTGTGTCATTTGATAAAAGCTCCTTGTTGTTCATTGATGCCAGAGAAGGCATTAAATTAGCCATCATAGTGGACACGAAGAATAGGCCTCCCAATTTCCTTAATGCGTCTAAAGGATTCGTTGGGGTATTCAGATCCATAGGCACCTTCATTTTTATAATTATATTGTAATAGAAATAGCATTTAGACTGAAATACTTGCATGGAAACCAATATTTTCTATTTTGGAAACCATGTAATAAGTCAACCATCATGGAAAAGATACACAACAAAGATGTTGTCGCTATGTAGAACCCGATCCACAACATGGGTTTGCTATATTTGTCCTCCTGACAACACGAACTTAAGTTTATTAAGTTTGCATATGTGAACTTTTTGGCGTGAGAAAAGAAAGGGCCTTTATCGTTTGTGAGAGTGAAATCCCCAAAACAAGTTGAATAAATATGATTTGAACTCATGTTATTTTTAGTGAAAATATCGATATGTAACTCAATGTTGAATTACACTTAGTGAGAATATCGATATGCAACAATGTTTGATTAATAAATGTTGATGAATAACAAAACTGCGTATCATACCAAATATATAAGAAAAACATTTGCTTTATGCATGGGGGCCACTTCTTAATTCGCATATTAACTAGTGCATTGTGAAGTTTGTGATGCATCTCTCAATCCTGTAATTCCGTCCATTCGAGTGTGCGTTGCAACTCTCTCATTCCACGAGCGTTGTGGTATGTTTGCCGGAGTATCCATATACGCCTCATCAACTGGACACATATTGCGCCCGTCCTCATCGATTATCATGTTGTGTAAAATTATACAACAACACATGATTCGACGAATTTTATTGACACTATATGGTCTTTCCATGTTTTTTATGATCTGCCAACGCCCTTGTAAAACACCGAATGCTCGTTCAATATCTTTTCTCGGGGATTTTCTATATCTCTTGAACCGAATTTGTTGTTAAGATAGCGGATACTTAAATGACTTCACAATGGTTGACCATTCTGGATAAATCCCATCACCGAGATAGTATTCTTTAGTGAATTGTTGCCCGACAATGGTAAAAGGAATAATAGGAATTATGTTTAACAACAAGTCCTTGAATAAGTCTGGTTCATTAATGACATTGATGTCGTTGCTCGAACCAGTTGGGCCAAAGTAAGCGTGCCAAATCCACAAATCGTAAGACGCAACCGCTTCTAGCATGATCGTTGGGCACCCTTGGCCACCTCGTGTGTATTGTCCTTTCCATGCGACCGGGCAATTCCTCCAAGGCCAGTGCATGTAATCGATGTTGCCAAGCATACCGGGAAAACCATGCACTTCAGCATGACGTTGATGTAAGCGTTCCACGTCATGCGCCGTGGGTCTTCCCAATATGAAGTGCTTTGGTGTTGCGAGAAGATCTTGTTGCACCCATCACCGAAGGTACATTAATAACTAATAGTAACGCTAAATTAATAAGTGAACGTGTTTTGAACTTTGCTTAAGTAAGCTTAATGATATTCACATATATTACAACAACTATTGTGATTAGTCAGATGTGTATTTAACGAAAGACGATAAAGAATTGGACTAGTTTTCGATAAAAATAATTTTTCAACTTTTATTAAATTTAGCTAACTAAATTAAAAAGAACTTTTGTTTGATTATTTGGTTATTTGTTTGTTTTATGATTCCTTAATTATCTTACTCTTTTTTACACATTTAAAAAATAACTTTTGTTTGATTATTTGCTTATTTGTTAGTTTTATGATTCGTTAATTATCTTACTCTTTTTTACACATTTTAAAAAGGTTATATATAGACTATAACGTCGACATTACCCTACAAGTTATTATGCAACGAAAAATAGTTATATTTTTGTTTTGTGAACTATATTTATGTAAAATTTTATTTGGTTTGCATGTTTATTAAAATGAATTATTATTGTGTTTATTTTCCGTATGCATTTTACTTTTCTCTTTGTTTTTCATGTTAGCCTTATCTAAGTGTTCAAAATAAAGCCTTGCAAGCATCGACAACAAAAGGGAGTATTTGTTTTCCTTTACTAACTCTTGGAAGTATAATGTTTGTGTGCAATTAACGCCCATTGTGCTAAAATAAGTTTTTGGGAAAAGAATACAAAACCTCAAAGTCTAAACTTGTTTGGTCCCTAAAGGATTGCGAAAAGCAAATTGATCCTAGTACAAAGTTACTCAATTTTTTAACTTATACACGAATCTTTTTAGTCGACACTTAGGTTATTTTAGGTCTTATTAGTGGTCTAAATTGTTTAAATATTGAAACGATACACGATTTTGTCTTAAAAACGACTCATTCCTAATTGAGTGCTTGTTGACCAAAGTGCACACTATACATGCACTATATTTCGTTTGTCGTGAGGATGTCACAGTCGTATTGTCCTAGAACTTGTCTCTTAACTTTGTCGAAACCACCACAATAAGGATCCTTAGACTATTGCACTGATAGAGGCCATCTTTCTTTCACCCATACCTAGATATAGCAATTTTATTTCTTTAAATAATCGCATAGATTACTTAATTTTTTTTTATTTTAGCCAATTTTGCGTAATGCTCAATTGAGCATTCGATACCCTCGTAACTACTTTGAAGTCTTAGCCTTTTTCATTTCTTACCTACAGATATAGCCCTTAGTACCAAAAGAAAATTTTTGAAGTAACAAAAACATGTTACTATTTCACCTTTGGAAGAATGGTTAACCATTTACTTGTACTGAGTTAAGTGTCAGTATAGGGTCTATTCCTTTACCCTAGACTCAAATGTCGAAATGAATTTGAAGATATCTCAACTATTCACAAAAGTTAAGTAAAAAAGAAAATGGAAGTTTATTATGTGACAATACCCTACAAAAGTATTCCATCACCCTTGGGAATAAAAGTGCGCAATTTAGATCCAAGAAACCACAAAGTTTCACCAAAAAGAAGTTGAAGAGTATTAGTAAAAAAAAAAATATTAGCATTCTTATTATCTTAGCCACTCCAAAATAAATATCCCAAAAATTCCTACCCTTAATCCCTTAAGCCTTACATTGCAACCCTAAAAGTCCTCAAGTAATACTTTAGTGGTAGAGACTTAGTTTCGACACAAGCTTATGGTGACAATACTTCTTGTGGCATCATGTGTGATTCACCCAAATATAACCCCAAACACTTTGAGTGAATTGAGTGACACGCATTGTGAGAAGCCAAAATTGTGTAGAATAGAAATATTTAAATAATCTTAGTCACTATTATTACTTTTAATTTCCTTAGCTAGATTAAATATATATTTTAGTTTTAACTTTGTCTAATGATGTCTAGTTAAAATTTGGTTTTCAGCTTTTTTTTTTCACTTGAGGACAAGTAAAGCTTAAGTGGGGAAGAGGGGAGTTGATATGACCAAAATTATACATAAAAATACATCTCAAAGTTTTGTCATATCTAACGTATTTTAACTAATATTCATCCGAGTAATGAACATATACTTCCAGAATCTATTTACTCCATGATTTCAGGCAATTTTCAAATATGAAGTGAAGTTGGGGATTTTTGGAAGAAAAGTGCATGCTTACTCGTGAAGAAGCCACCTATGTTGCAAACGCGGTTCTCGACTAGAACCGCTAACAAAGCTAAAGCTAAACTGGGTGTGGTTCTAACCATTGGTGGTTTTAACCAGTTTTGTCAACAGATTCGTTTGACTGGACTTGTGTAGCGGTGATCGATTTCTTTGCTCGCTGAAAAATCTGCTAAAGCGACTGATGCTACTGAGTCAACTGAGGTGATTTTGGAAGCTGTTTTGAAATCGGCTTCTGTGAGAGGATTATGTAAGAAAGGTGATCCTGTGGTGGCATTACACCGGGTCTGGATCTGTTATCAAGATCTGCGTTGTTGTTAAGTAATGTGATTGATGTTTAAGTTAGTTGGTTATATTTGTTGTTTTTGAAGTATGTTTTGCGTTTAATGAAATGGATAGTATGTATGTGACCATAGACCAGTTTAAATAAGATGTTAATGTTGACTTTTGTATGTGAATTTTGAATTGTAGCTTTGACAAACAAGTTTGTTTATTAAACGGGTTAGAGACAAACAATTTTCGGATTAGTTTTAGGTTGACTTAACTGGTTTATTTATTAAACGGGTTATGTTGGGTTGATAAGAATTCAAATGGGTTGACCTGCCAACTCGGTTAATTATTATAACATGTCTAAAAAATAGACATATTTATACTTTAGTAATTTATAGATATATTTTAGTAGGTTATGAATTCACATTTACAAAGTTGCCTTATTTGACTCATTTGACCTATCTAAACTGCTAACTTGTTTAACCCGTTTAATTAAACGTGTTATATAGGTCGTGTTTAAGTTAAATGTAAACAAGTTATGGTTAAAATATCTAGTCGGTTTATATAAACAAGTCAATTTCAAATTAAATATTTCTGACCCGCAGACTTGAATTGTCACCCTATAGAACTTAAATTCTAATTTTGTATAGGAATCCTAGGATTGACTGAACTGGGCATGGGCCAGAAAAAAAGTTGTCAGTTTTGTTTGAACCGTGGGCCAATTGGCCCAAATAAGCCCATTTTAAGTTAACACGTCACGTGATTGATTGTATATTTATATTTAAGCTTTGGTCTGATGATTTAGGCTTGAGCCAAGCCGATTAGATACAGGGGACCATGAGGACATATTAGTATATTAGTGTTATAAAGGCCTAGGAACTAATCATGGATTCTTTGCATGTTTCAATGGTTAAGATTGGAATCAGGTTTTGATGATGGATGTTTAGATCGATAAGGATATCTCAACCTAAAATAAGACCAAGGAGATGATGCTGTATTTAATTAGTTATGATCATGTCATTAGAATTATGCATTGATTTATAAAAACAGAGTGTCATAATCGTGACTATAGATAGTTGACATTCTAATAAGTTGATGTATAGTGGGTCACATATTTGTATTACTCAATCCCGTCAAAGACTATGTATGGTAGAGGTGAGATGTAAACAAACATATCTCTGCCTAGTGACGGTATTGGTGATTTTCGGTTTAAACAAGAAACAAACGCAGCGGAAATAATTAAATCACCATAAACGGATCTTGATATTAATCATACAATCAAACTATAATCAAAATCAAAGAGTTAGGAAGAACATTTCATACCCTTGAAGCCTTTGATCTTTGTGGAATCGGATGGACGAATATGATGACCGAAACCAAGTATTCTAAAGGAGAATACCTCTAAAAGAAGTCCACACAACACTTGCAAGAACACCACTAGAGAATGCTAGTTCTTTCTTCAAGCAAATGGAAGCAAAAGATGAGAGGATGTGTGTGTGTGTGTGTGTGTGTGTGTGCCATGGTCAAGCAAGGCAAGAGAGGGAGTTTATGGAGCCATTTACACTCCATAATGGTGCCATAATTCCCATTAATGATTTCCATAAACCATTGATTTATATTTACACACAAGTCCTTATCTTTTGTTCCTTCTAGTTTGCTCACAATAAGGTTTCAATATTAACATTTAATATTAAACTTATATACAAGCATGTAGCTTATATTAATATATAATGTAATTACCCTAATTACACTATATATCTTATGGTGTTAAGTGTTTAAGTGTGTGACCCTTTAGGCTCACAAACTACTAGCCATATAACTATATGTTATACGCGTGAAGCATATTCCAACAGCTCCCACTTGCGCACGTGATAACATCAAGTAGTTATACAAGCAAATGTTAGAGTCTAGCAACCCGCCAATGCCCCTAGAAGTACATGAGGAGTTTCATAAAATCTTTGTTCAAAGTTTTTCAAGCAGTTATCCTTTTGTTACTGATACTATGTTGAATTTTAGACAAGGATTAATGTCAATCTAAAATTTCAACGATTCTGTTTCTCGATCTATACATTGAAGTAGATTACCAAAACCAATCAAGATTCATCTTGATTACCTTTTGGGTGTGGCCACACATACATCTATTCAAATCATCGAGGGGCCCAGTAGTATCTAATCCACATGCGTGGAGGAACAAATTCTTTGTTGACTGCACGTGCCTGTCATATGCTTAACGACAAACCCGATAATGGTTGTTATAGCAGCCTTATTCAGGTCAGCGTTTAACCATATCAAAGTTTGCCCCTCTACATACACAAACCAACTTGCATCTCAAGTCAGAGGATAAGTGACAAAGCCTTTGTGAGATTCACTTGTGACATAAATCCAGGAAGTGATTTCTCATAGGTTGGGTCAGTCCAATTGTGCATCATTATGAACAACATGTGAGTTTGATTTCATCATCCTTAGTCATGCTAAGATAATGTCATCAATGCCCTCAGATTTGTCTTAATAATATTCCCATATTATTAATATGACAATGGACAATTTAGAATATAAAACGCAGTAAATATTCATGGATATAAACATGCAAATATAGAACACAGTAGATACTCATATAAAACCGATCATATCAAATATATCAATTTATTCCAGTAAAAACTGCTCAATGTTCCATTATCCAAATACTAAAACAGATTTACATGAAACTAATAACTTGTCGAAGTCCAATGTTCCATTCATATTCAATATGTTTGGTACAAGACATTGAGTTTGATAAAGTGTCAGCTAGTTAGTTGTCTGTTTGAACTTTAAGAGTACGAATTTCACATATCTCGATTAATCATTCGAATGTAGTGAACCTTCGTAAATAGGGTCTAGCGTCATCACGACCTATTTCAAAACTAGCATAAGTATAACTAGTATACTTAGCTTCAGTTTGGTATCTCCACCATAACCAATGAACATATATCCAGTATTTCAAAAAAATACTTCAGTGTGTTCTTAACAGTGATCCAGTGACTCTCTCGTGGATTCTGTTGGTATTTTCTAGTAAGACCCCTTAAGGACGTTACGTTTGGCCTAGTGCTTCTTACAGCGTACATGATGAATGGACTAGCCGACTCATAGGGGATTACATTCATTCGCTTCACCACATCAGGTGTGGAAGGTCCTTGAGTCTCACTCAAGTTTACATTTTGTTGTATACGAGGACTTCCTCGTTTGGGAGCATTCATTCTAAACCATTTTAGAATTTTGTCAATGTAAGCACTTTGACTTAAACCAATCAACCGCTTTGATCTATCCCAATAGATTCTTAACTTCAAGTATGTGTGTCGTATTTCTACAATCCTTCATGTCAAAACATTTCCAAGCCAGGATTTTCCTCTTGTAGCCATGGTATATTGTTTCACATGACTGACATGTCATCAACATGTATGATTTGAGAAATGACAATGCTCCCACTAGCTTTCATATATACACATGCTCAGTTTGGATTTGAGGTGAAACAAACGTTTTATTTCATCATTAACCAAATCTCATAGTCATAGTACACTACTGTGGCTATAAGAATCCTAACGTCTTTAGTAACAAGCGAGAAGGTTTCATCGTTGTCAATCTCGTAGAATTGAGTGTAACCTCTTGCTACTACAAGAGCTTTATAGGTGTGTATATTTTCATCCATGTCAACAGTCTTACTGTTTTGAGAAAGACCAACTGAGTTCAAAACTTGATTGTCTCTTATGGATTTCATTTTCGCATTCATAGCTTCAAGTCATTTTTTGAATTCAAAATTTGATAATGCAACTTGACAGTTAGGGGGTTCATTATGATCCTCGAAACTTTTCTCCACAGCATCGACATAAATCTATATCGTTCAGGTGCATGAGGTGTCCTTGCGGACCTACGAATGGGAACAGCATCATTCTGTGGTCCAACATCTATATGTCTAGCCTCAAAATGATATTTTCTAGTGTTACCATAAGGTTGTGCATCTTTGCTTTGAATCTTGTCAAAGTCTATAGTGCTCCCACTTGCTTTGTGAATTGAGACTGTTCTCAAGAAACTCAGCATACCGAGCAACAACAATTTGTTATCGGGTGGGTAGTAAAATAGTAACGAAGATACAGTTGATAGATATGGGCTCAAGTTTGTTCGGCATGTCTCGTTCCACGAGATCCTCACAACCCCAGATCTTCAAGTAAGACAAATTAGGGACTTTCCCATGCCATATTACATATGGTGTCTTTTTAACCTCTTGGTCGGATCCATATTAAGTATTCAAGCAGCACACTTCAGTGCATGCCCCTCAAAAGGATAGAGGAAGAGTAGTAGGACCCATCATAGATCGAACCATGTCAAGCAAGGTCCGATATCTCCTTTCAGACACACCATGATCTTGTGGAGTGTATGGAGGAGAGAATTGTGAGACAATCTCACGTTGGGTTGGATGATCCTGAAACTCTTGGCTCATGTACTTTCCTCCTTGATTAGGACGGAAATCCTTTGTTGTCTTGCCGAGTTGTTTTTCTACATCACTTTAGAAAGCTTTGAACATTTCAAAGATTTTATGTTTATGTTTAATCAAGTAAACATAACCATAACTACTGAAATCATCAGTGGAAATGATAAAGTAGGTAACACCTTCCCTAGTCTTAGTTCTAAAAGGGCCACATACATCAATATGTATGAGTCCAAGTAGATTTTTAGCTCTTTCGCCAACATGGGAGAAAAGCTTTCTTGTTATCTTTCCATAGTATACAAGAGAGGCATTTAAATGATTCATAATCATTTGTTAATAAGCCCTTCGTGTGGTAGTGTCAAAATGTGTTTCTTGTTTATGTGGAAAAGATGACAATGCTCTAGGTAAATGGAATCCAAACCGTTTTGGATTCTTGAGTGCTACATTTCTATATAGAACTATCGTTTGAATCTGGATCATGCATATCAATTTCAAGCATACTATTACAAGGAATAGTTATAAAATATGTTATTTTTCATAAAACAAAATATCATAATCCACAATAGTTTGAATAAATCATTATTCAACAAACGATAAAGCTAAACAATGCATAATTAACAATTGTTCAAAACAATAATTAACACATTAGGAAGGATTAGATCACAGCTTCCATTATTTTAGCTTTATACTTTACTTTTAATCTTGCACATTTGTGTAAATGTGAGTTCCACACTTAGTGTCATACACTCAAGATTTATTAGTAAAAGTATAGAGTTCTATAATGAAGATACCTAATGTGCTAGCCAGAACACATTTATCCTTCATCAACTCTTTCCAAGTAGGCAGGACAGTTTCTCCTTCAATGGCCGGTTTCATCTCAATGATGGCAAGAAATATCCTTTGTAGGGTGCTCCTTTTTAGCAGGTGGGGGAATCGTAGGTTTGGAAAAGTAAACTAGTTTACCCTTACCTAGACTCTTGCCTTGTGCTTGCGGTTTTACCTTCCCTGATTGCTAGAAAAGAATTGGGTAACCTTTGCTCAACCAGTTTTACAATAGCATGTTATTCACCAATTGTCTTCCCCATGCCATGTACTTTAAAAAACTCTTTTCAAACTGGTCATAGTCCTTGGATAGTGAGGTAAGAATCAAGCTCATTCCAAGAACTTGTGGCAATGGATAACCAAGACGCTCTATTTGATCAAGATAGCATTTCATATTCAAGATGTAAGTGCTAACTGATTTGCCGTCCTCCTGCTTGTAAGCGTGGAATGCTTTAACTATTTCGAACAGTTAATGTTCTGCTTTTTGTTGAAATATCATTTTCAACTTGCTTATCGTGTCGTATGCTGTGAGTTCCTTGAAGTTCTTTCGAATCTCGGGGTTCATGTTCACAAGCATAGGAGTAGCAACTTCTTGGTGTTCTTTAAACGTTTCGGTAAAGGCTTGACGAACAGCAGCAGAAGCATTGACAGGAGGTGCCTCAGGTAAGGCCTCTTATAGGTGTATCAACTTGTTCTCATCTCTAAGGACAATCCTTAGAGTTCGATATCAGTCGATAAAGTTGATATTAGTCAGTTTCAGTTTTCAAGAACTGATTTTAGAGTGGAGATACTTAGGTTTTGATTTGTTGTTGTTATCTGTATAGCACACAAAGTTCAAAAAATAGTATTTTCAATAATAATTTCTTTTAATAAATTAACTACCCAATTAATTTTAATTAAAGGCTAAGATCCCATTGAGCTGCTATCATCGCATCAGTTGATAAGCTAGAGATGATAGATCCAATAGGTAGGTGACGATCAACAATTGCATTACAAGTGCAACTCTTAGAGGTATGGGACTTCATGGCACCTAGTGAACAAGCATCTAGGGTCAAGTGGCATGTTTGTCGCATCTTCGCCTCGAGTCAAGGTCTCACCGTTAACTCGATTAAGTCATCCAATGTAAAATCATGTCAAAATAGATCTAGGTCTCACGCGTAGAGAATAATGACCTCGGATCTAAATTCAAACCACGTCTCACGTGAATTCAAAAATAGAAGCAAGTGATTATCAACCGATTGGACGGCGTGACTTAAATTTTAGGTATGTTTAAAATTTTAATTAATAAAATTTTATTAAGATATTAATGAGTCATGTACTTCATTCATACCGCTTCATAAGTCGTTTAATAAACGGTAAAAACATTTAGCGATTATTAGGGGTGAAGTTTCAAATCGTATTTAAACTTAGTTTAATCTCAAAACAATTTTGGATTAAAGGTTAATCATTAATGATTAACAAGTAATCATAGATGATAAAAGGTTTGGATGTTTTAATGTTTGTGTATAAAATCATATTTTAATTGTTTTATAACTTGTATCTAATATAAAAGAAAACAACCACAAACATAAATAAAACATGCAACAAATTTTGTGCAAACCTCGGCCGATGAAATCCTAGGTTCGGTCACGTGAGTCATCACGACGGACCGAAGGGTCAAACTAGGGGACGGGCCAACATGAACCCAAACGGGCCTACATAAAACCAATGGGCTCCCACTTGCCCTCATGACATTCATGGGAAAGTAGAAACCAACAATTGTGAAAAAATACATTCTGCCAGAAAATTCAGACTGACTTCAAGGCCCGAAAAGTCACTGAAGGAGTGTTCGGTGGTCTTCCCCGCCTTCTGTAAAGTTGTAGGTCTCTGAGTTGCGGAAATTTTGGCGGTAGTTTCAGGTCCAACGGAATAGCCAATCTCCGGGAAAGTCTGTTTTCGGGCAGCTGCGCAGGAGGTGCCGAAAATTGTTGTTTTGTCCTCATTTTCTCTCCATCTTTGGTCAACAAATTACAAAATACAAAGAAATAAAATACAACTATTCTAATTACTTTTACAATGAAATTTGCCCCAAAACATGGCACCAAAAATAAAAGAAAAAAAAATTGAAACATATTACAACAATTTAAGTAAAAAACACGGCTTTTCCCAAATACCCCAAAACAACCAAACAATCAACACATTCATTCACAAAGGTCTAGGCTTTCATCGGTTTGCACAAACGAACAACAATTGACAAGACTTTGGCTTGGGATATGGCAAAAATACATGTTTTGCCATATCAAAAACAAAATTAAACTAGTAATTCCAAGCCAAATAATCAAAAAATTCAATAAACTAAATTAATTTTTTTGATATGATTTTGTAATAAATGGCAATTGGGTTCCAAAAATACAAGTTTTAACCCACTTTTTAATTAAAAAACCGAAATTTTAAATCAAAAAACCTTATGGTTTTTTCATGTCCGATCGGTAGGTTTTTTACATAAAAAAAGATTGATTTTTGCCACTTTTTACAAAATCTAGCTAATTATATGATTAATATAATGGCTCTGATACCACTATTGGTGATTTTCGGTTTAAACAAGAAACAAACGCAGCGGAAATAATTAAATCACCATAAACGGATCTTGATATTAATCATACAATCAAACTATAATCAAAATCAAAGAGTTAGGAAGAACATTTCATACCCTTGAAGCCTTTGATCTTTGTGGAATCATGGACGAATATGATGACCGAAACCAAGTATTCTAAAGGAGAATACCTCTAAAAGAAGTCCACACAACACTTGCACGAACACCACTAGAGAATGCTAGTTCTTTCTTCAAGCAAATGGAAGCAAAAGATGAGAGGATGTGTGTGTGTGTGTGTGTGTGTGTGTGTGTGTGTTGCCATGGTCAAGCAAGGCAAGAGAGGGAGTGTATGGAGCCATTTACACTCCATAATGGTGCCATAATTCTCATTAATGATTTCCATAAACCATTGATTTATATTTACACTCAAGTCCTTATCTTTTGTTCCTTCTAGTTTGCTCACAATAAGGTTTCAATATTAACATTTAATATTAAACTTATATACAAGCATGTAGCTTATATTAATATATAATGTAATTACCCTAATTACACTATATATCTTATGGTGTTAAGTGTTTTAGTGTGTGACCCTTTAGGCTTACAAAATACTAGCCATATAACTATATGTTATACGCGTGAAGCATATTCCAACAGACGGTCCTGATTTTGTCGGGACCCTAGGTGAAGACTAATCTTAGGACCCATATCGTAATTGTTAAAATGAATATTAATGCAAAAGGTAATATTACACTACACTAATGCTGCAATTTTATATTAAACCCACTTTTAATACTAATTATTTTAATAAGTTGTGTATATTATATACGTAAAAAAATTCTAGCAACGGCCCCCAATTTAAAATCTACTATATCTCGTGTTTACTCCATCTGCTATCAGGGCCGGCCATGCCTCTAGCTAAAAGTATAGATATTGTTTTCCCAAAATATATCTAAAACAAAAGTGTATGATAGAAAGAGAAATATATAATGTCATGATTATCGGATATCATAAAATAAACTTATAAAACTCCTCCAAAATTAAAGTCAAGCAAACGTGACACGTGACAATTAACACAATAGACAGATGCTGATGCTGAGTTTAAAGAAAGTAATCGATGAAAGTAATACGGAGTATATTAATCAAATAAGCTACTAATAGAATCTTTATTTGAATACAATAATGTAAAAATGTTAATTTAAAACTGGTTGAGATCTCGTTTGGATCATGGGAAAATCAGAACTTCACGTGAATACATCCGTTAAGTTGCACAATCTTTGAGGCTTCATCTTAACCTTTGACTTTTCAGAAGATGCGTTGCTTGCTATGAACCTTGCCTTAAAGTTATTATTTGGACTTTAAGTTAAAACATAAATCCTTCAGTTTAAGTTCATTTTAGTAAGTAACAAAAAAAAAAAAAAACAAATATAATTACAAAATTTACTCCTATAATACGTTAAGGATAGTGATTTTTAGTTCAAATTTTTCTCCAAACTGTTCTACGCATGGAACCTGAAATAGTTAATCTAAAATATTGGTTTTATTAACACAGTCTTAAAAATGGTATTCAATTATAATAATTTAAGAAAAACTCAAAAAAGAAAAAGGTGTTGCAAAGATGTACAACCCGAATCAGAGTATATTTTTTGTCTTTATGAACGAAATTGGCTCCAAAATGTCCAAGTTTGACCCGAGTACTGGGGGAATTGATTTTGATACCAAAAATGCTTTTTATATTGTTCTTGTTCAAACTATGTTTTAAGTATCAAATCAAATTATGATGTTTTTTAGGAAAAGAATAATATACAATTCAAAACACTAACTTATAATATAATTAAATTAAATGCTTGAAAATAAAACCACAAATGAAGCTTTTATTATCTTTTTTACTATAACTAGCTCCAAAGTATGTCCAAAAAGGAGAAAATAAAATTAAAACATCATAAATAATTTCTATTCTAATCACGCCGGATAATCAAAAGGCAACGGCGAAACAGCCGAAGAATCAGATAAATTCCGGTGAACAAACCCATAATTCCGGAGCACCTGATTATCGGCAAAATTCAAAGCCTTATTCATGCCATCCCTGCAACTTTCTCCGGTAAACAACGGATTATGCTTCCCGTTGCAGGGCTGACAACCGGCGAAATGAGTCACAAACGGCCGTCTCCAGCTTCCAAACTCATTACCGGCGTCTTTCAACGACGGCTCACGTAACACACCGTACCGCTCACTCACCTTCTCCGCATGACGCCGGCGTAACATCCCCGCCGTCGTTTCAATCTCTAAATACCTCTCGGTTATATTCTTCAAAGTGTCAACAATAAGCACCCAATAGCCTTCAAGATAATATCCAGTTTCTATAAGCATCTTCTTCCCCAACCATTTTTGGTGGTCCTTCAGCAACAAGTAAGCTAACGCCGTTTGATCATCCGACTCATGTTTAAAAACGTTAGATAAAACATCGGCCCATTTATCGTAATTAGGTGAACGTGGCCCCATATCGGCCCACGAATCCAAAAAATCCAACGACCATTGACAGTTTCTAATCAGAAATGATCCTGCGTTTAACCCTAGCCAGCTTTTTCTCTCGTACACTTCTTTCGGCCACCCATGGACCACGAAGTTATAATCCTTGTACCGATGAAACGGGATCTTGTATTCCATGTCGGTGAACGCAGCGTCTTCATCCAGCCACCAGATCCACTCGGCTTCCGGGTGCGCCACCATCGCCGCACGAACCGCCGCTATCTTCGCCCAACACGACGGCATATCTGGGTCCAGTAACACATTGTTGTAAAAGATATCGTAACCGTGGATTCGACAATAATCGACTTTATTCCGGTAAAACCTTAATAAATAATGGTCTCCGGTGGGGCTCTTGCATGGTGTTGACCGTGATCCGGTTACGATGAAGACTCGTTCTTGTGATTTGGGTTCGAACGATGGGTGCAGGTTGAGCCATTCTTGTCTTTTATGGTCCCAGTTTTTTATGTGTTTGTCGATGGTGTAACCGAAAGTTTGGTCGTCGTAGAAGGTGGAGACCGCTGGGTCGAACTCAAGGTTGAAGGCTGGATCGGGTTGGTTACAGTTGCAGGAATCGGGTCTGGATCGAAGGAATATGGGGATTGAGTCGAGAGTTGAGATGAAGAAGAAGGCCCAAAGGAGTAATAACGCCGACACAGCTCCGGCAAGGAAGACCGAGGGCCGGTCAAGGGTGCGAATCATAGGCTTTCGCCAGTTTGCGTGTGCGAATACTACCATGGGATTGTGTGATAATTGTTCACTTTTCCAAAGTGATGATGCTTAAATACCATGAGAATTATATTTTTTACAATTTTTTTTATTCTCCAAAATATTTTTTTTAGCAAACCGGCAACCCTTTAAAAAATTAACTTTTATTGTTTAAAAACTATAATATATTTATCATTAAAAGTCACTCGTTAATAAAAAACAATATTTTATTGGAGACTTCATTTGTAAAAGTCAAGGTTCTAAAAAACGTGAGGCGTGGCGGTACTATCAAGTCTCAAGCTATGACGAGTAATGGCGGCACATAGCTTGACTTAAGGCGATAAATTTTCATACGAAGTATAAACTTTATATATATGTATATTAAATTTAAAAAAATATTATATATGTATTGATTTATATAACAATTCATATATAAATTTCATAAAAAGTGTTAAATCAAAATTTATAATTATATATGATATATTTTTTTTAAATACAATTTTCACAGCCGCCTTACAAAAAAAACTCGTCATAAGACGCGCCTTATCGCTTCTTATCACGTCTTATCTCACGTCACGTCTTGTCCAGCCTCCATAATCTGTTTCGTAATGTCGACGTCATGATACGTTTTTTAGAACCTTGGTTAAAGCCACATTGAACTTCTTACTACCCAAATTAAAATAGTTTAACATTTATATTCTTAAAATACTTAACTAAAGTTGGTAGAGGTTTAAATAGTATATAAAAGAACTATTAATTGTAACGTTACATTAAAAGATAAGTAAATTAGTAAAAAAAATTATGATGGTATAAATGTAATAACGATACTAAATTAAATATCTAGTAGATAAAAGGGATAGTTTAAATGTGTTTTCGTATCAATTCTGGAAAAATAACCTCAACTAACATGAAAGTTGAAGGTTGACGTCATAAATTTTTATTATTCTTAATGAGGTAAATTAAATTAATGGTTTTGTTAATGATAAACAACTCTTAAAGATGTCATTAAAACTAGGGGTGTTTAAAAACATCCGAAAAATCGGATATACAAAAAATATCCGATATCCGAAATCTGGGTATCCGAAAATCCGGGTATCCGCAAATCCGGATATCCGCAAATCCGGATATCCGAAAATCCGGGTATCCGAATTTCGGGTACCAAATCCGGGTAGTGTTTTTCAATATTTCCGGGTACTCGTTATCCGAAAAATTACCCGAAAATCAAAAATATCCAAAAAGTATACAAAAAATACCAAAAATACTTGAGAAAATATCCGAAATATTTGAAAAGTACCCGAAATATTTGAAAAATACCCGAATTATCCGAAAAATGCCCGAAATATCCTAAAATATTTGAATATTTTGTTTTCTTTCGGATACCTGATAACCGGATTTCGGATAACCGGATTTCGGATACCCGGAATTTCGGATACCGGATACGGGTAGTAAAAGTCACTATCCGAAAATCCGGGTACCCGATTTTGAACACCCCTAATTAAAACATAGTTATATATACTTCCTCCGATTCAAAATAAGTGATACATTTGGAGTTTCACGGCTTTTGAGGTAAAAGATTATAATGATGGTTAAATTAGATTAATTGAATGGTTAGTGAGGAATGGGTCCCACACCTTTTGAATAAAGTAAGGTTGATGATGTTTAAAAGTAAAAAGTAACGGTAAAAGGGTCATTTCACTTTGTTACAGTAGATAGTTAGTGGGTGTGAGTCCCTTTTTTTGCCAAATAAGGAAACTTTTCAAAGTGTATCACTTATTTTAAATCACCCCAAAAAGGAAAGTGTATCACTTATTTTGAATCGGAGTAACTATAAAACATGTATACTTTTATTGATGATAGTTGATCCTTAAAAGGCAGGGGTGATTATTAATAATTGTACTAGATTTTAATGTGTGTCTTGACGCCTTATTGATAGCCTTTAGCGTTATCATTATCATTTTCCTTAAATTAAATACAAAATATATATGAAATTAGTTACTAATTTATAATTATACCAAACAAGACCAAAAACTTTATAAGCAATCAAACAAAAAAAAAAAATGATACACGTCAAGTAGCACCCTGATTGTTTTTATCAGAAACCAAGCACGTATCTTGAATCTAACAATCAAATTCCAGAGCATGTGATCTCCCTCATTGTATCAGATTTGTCTTCTTATGTTATATTAGCAAGGGTCAACATTACATATAGAAACAAGGGGAAATATATACCCCAAAATTTATCACATAAAATTAACAATATAACATGTTTGATTAGTAAATTAGTAAATTTTTGTTTGATAATCTGTATATGTTTGAGTATTTTCTCTTAAGAAATTATGAAAATACTTCACAAATTAACCTACAAATCATCATAATAAATGAGACGAGACAAATTTAAAAATAAATATGAGGATAAAGAAAATAGTTAAATCATGTATCCAATGTTATGAAACAAATAATTTGAAACAATACTAAAACCATTAAACATGGAAAATTAAGCCCAAATAATTGACTTGGGAAAAGAAAAACTTGATATAAGTTAAGAGCACAGGGTATGAATCATTCTTAAAGTCATGTTAAAAAAAATTGCCGATTTAAAATATAACACTCACTTTAAAATTACCCTCACTGGTTTAATATTATATAATACCTCTTTGGGGCCCATAAGAAATACTTCAAACCAATCACAATTTACAAAATAAAAAAGAAAAAACCCTCACTTTTAGATTTGGTGTGGTTTATCAACGTTATAGGGCAAAAGTTGGGTTTGGTGTGGCTTTAATGAAGCCCACACCCTATGCTCTAATGACTAACGTATACAAAAGAAGGGGGAAATTATGCAATTTATGCCACAAATCAAGGATTCATATTTGACCAGAAACATGGTTTTTATAGGTAATTTAGAAAATTTGTTTTGTGTGTGGAAGCTTAATGGTCCCATGTTTTCTAATTCTAATGTACAATACTATTTTATGTAGACTTACAATATATATACACAGCAAAAGTTATTTCAGAGCCCATGTGGTATAATATAGCGTATGGATACTATAACATAAAGGGTTTTTAAATAGAGAGGACCTTGAGGATATTAATGAGGGATTGAGGGACATGTAAAGTTATTTCTTCAATGTGTTTGCTAAAAAGAAACTTCCTATTAGAATTAATCTTTAGAATAAATGTATTGATTAGCATTCCGTTAGAAACTTCCTATGTAATATATGAATCTCCTTCCATAAATTTTAAATACCACTTGTATATGTTTGTATTTCCTTAGGAGAACAAGAGCAACACAAAATAATACACATATATTCATGTATTTATCAAATCTTAGTTTTACAATAAATGATATCAGATGATCATTGAAATACTTGAATGTGTATTTGTACTATTAGATCTAGTATTGGAAAGTACAAAGGAAGAAAATAGTATATATAGTATATGCAAAGGACTAAAGGGAACGTGACAAAATTATATACTTCCTCCGTATCAAAATAAGTGATTTATTTTGAAATTTATATTTTTTAAGTAAAACAAGGTAATAAGATATTAGTGAAATTAAATTGGGTAATTAGAATAGGTGGGGACCACACTTTTTACTATTTTATTAATTTTATAGGAAGATGACAAAAATGAATGGGCCCTGACACCTTTAACGATATTTAAAAAGGTATAAGTAAGGGTAAAGGTAATTTTAAATATAAAAATTTACTAAATAAGGTAAATTATTAAAATAATTTACTTATTTTAATACATCTTAAAAAAGTGATTCACTTGTTTTGATACGGAGAAAGTATATGCAAAAGACTAATTTATAATATAATATAGTAAGTGTAGGAGTGATAAGGGGCATAAAATCAGGGAGTAACATATGGGAACCCATGACCATGCGTAGGCTATATATCCTTTTTCTATTTTCAAGATGTCTCTGCCTGCCTGCGTGCTTCTTTTCAACTCGTCTTGCTTTCCCATCATAAAGTCTAGTGTGAGAATATTCTTTTCTATCGTTATCATTGTGAAACTAAAGCATTTTAACAATGGTTTTTCTAACATGTGTCCATAAGTACATATTAACGTGTATTAATTATCAAAAAATTTCCTTAATCGATGTAAAATGACATTAATAAGTCATTAATGTTTTTGTGGTAAACCTATTATACCCTTACTATATTTAAAATTAGAGAGTTTTTATAAATTAAATGCAGGGGCATGAAAGGTATTTAACGTTTGTTGTCATGTGCCTCTAGGGCAAAAGTTAGAAAAACCCTTTTAACAATGGCGCATTTCTTAACATGACAGTAGTGTATTCTGTACTGATGAGTTATTGATTAGATAATTTTAACAGCAACTTATCATTAATTAATCCCTACTTAAAAAATATATTAAAAAATTAAGGGTAAATTACAGTTTTTATCCCTGACTTTTCCCGATTCGGGGTTTTTGTCCCTAAACTTTTTTCTTCCGTTTTTTTGTTATTTAAGTTTTTAAAATTCTGCGTATTTGTCCTTCCGTCCAATTTTGACCGTTAACTGACGATATTTTTGGTGATTTCCCCAAATTACCCCTTTTTTAACTCTTCATCTTCATCATCTTCATCTTCATCTTCATCATCTTCATCAAAAACCTAGATGTCGGAGCTCAAAATTTCATTTATTTATTAGAACCCTAGATCCAGATTGAAAAGGTTAAGCAATCAGCTTCCATTTTCAGAGCATTGTTCGTCAGATTCGTCACCAGCTTGAAGAAAGCAGCAGAGTGAAGAAAGTATGTTTTGTTTGTTTAGATCTGGGTTGTGAAATGTAAAAGCTTGAATGAAGCCCCGTCCAACACGGCTCATCCAACACGGCTCGTTTTTCCGGCGATGGCGATGTCGTCTTCTCCGGTCGTCTGCTCTGTTCGCACCGTCTTCTCCGGCCGTCTTCTCCGTTCGCACCATCTTCTCCGGTCGTCTGCTCCGTTTGCACCATATTCTCCGGCCATCTTCTCCGTTCACACCATCTTCTCCGGTGTCTGTGTTGTTGCTGTTGTTCGTCGTTAGAGCAAGCGATTTTCAGATCTATGGTGTGTAAGGAAGAAGAAGAAGTGAGGTTATTACATCAATTTCAGATCTGTGGTGGATCAATACCTAGACATCGACGCCTTTAGGATTAGGGTTCATCGATCTGGGGGTTTGGGGATGAAGACATGCAAAAGACGAAAATACCCTTATTTTTTTGCATTTTTAGTCACTTAACGAAAGATTTTGGACGGAAGGACAATTATGCAGAATTTTAAAAACTTAAAGGACAAAAAAACGGAAGAAAAAAGTTTAGGGACAAAAACCCCGAATCGGGAAAAGGTCAGGGACAAAACTGTAATTTACCCAAAATTAAACTCCAACCCCCCTCACACAGCTTGTGACGAGTTGCAACAACTCTTCCTCCTACCAACGACCATGCCTATTGACGAGTTTGTAATGAGTTGGTGCCATTGGTGACGAGCTACTTTTCTACCGACGAGGGGCTACGAAGAGAAAATCCCATGCCGTTGGCAAGAGTCTAAGGGGAAGTTTGACATGACGAAATCTTACGTAATGGAATTTAATTCGGTTGTAATTGAATATGGTAATTAAAATTCAAATCAATACTTATATATTTTTTCAGAACTTTTTTTTAGATTCTTTTTTAAAATTTAATTAACTATTTATTTATTATTTACTTATTATTTATTTATTTTTTTAAATTATTTATTTATTTTTTTAAATTATTTTTTTGTTTTTAATTTTTATTTTATTTTTAAGAAAAATAAAAAAATATTATTTTTTATTTGTTTTGAAAAATTATTTATTTATTTATTTATTTATTTATTTATTTTCATAATGACAACCCGGACTGTCAATAAGAGTGGATAAGACTGGACAAGAATAAGCATCTTTGATCTTGATTGGAGGAAATATTTGAATGTTGCTAGAAAGAAGGACATTTGAGTGTTTGACTAATGGAGTTGAAAGTGTAATAATTGTATTTAATGTAATTAATTATTAATTTTTTAAACTAATATTTCATTCTTATTAACAACCATCAGGGTTGTCATTATCAATTTTTTTTAATTTTTAAATATTTTTGAACGATTTTAAAATCTGAAGCATACAAAATAGTTAAATTTGTTCGTTCACTAAAGTACCATAACTGAATTCATGGAGTATCGAGACGGATTTCAATTACAACGCATATCTTAATTCGAAATTACGTCGTAACTGAATTACGAAAATAAAAGTTCATCCAACGTCTCTCCATAATGTAAATTACAATTACAGAGGATTACGTCAAAACAAACGGGGCCTAGTGATTTGTTATCAGGCTCCGCTCATTAGCTCGCCGAACTTGCTAGATGTAGGCTCGAGTTTGGATACATACCTCAATGAACTCCCAGGATGTAGCCTCGAGATGACCCAAATTAGGCTTGAGCACAACTCAAAAAGCTTTAGTGACATAGATATTTACATATATACATATGTAAGGTTCAATAAACACTCTCGTTTAGCCTGAAATTAACTCGAACTCGACTAATAAATATTCAAATGTATATGGATCAATAATATTAACTCGAGTAACTCAATAAAGTCAGAGTCGTTTGCAAACAAATTATGTTTTAGAGTCATTACCTTTTATAATTTCCGAAGACGACGTTATGAAGCTATCTAAATGTATATTTATATCAAATCATGCCCATGTAACCCCTTTTTGTAATCTTTGATTTATTCTATCGTAACTCAGGAAAATACAACAATTTCTTTTATATCAACTCAGTGAATTGAAATAATTGCTATATGACATAAAAGTGCCCTTACATTTTCTTTATAGTGCAACAAATTAAAGCTATGATCATCTTTGTGACATTTTATGTAGTTAAAATAATTGCCTTATAGTTTTATTATTATTTAAGTCTTTAAAAATATTATAATTATTTATCTATTTATTTATTAATTATGTTTAAAGAAAGACTAACTACTATCAGCAGAATAAAGAAAAAAACATGCTTGTGGGCATAAAAGTTTATCAGCGTTCATTTTAAACTACAGTAAAATCTCTTTAAATTAAAAAGATCGGGACCTAAGAAATATATCAATTTAGAGGGTTATTAATTTATCGATAAATTAAAAATTATTAATTTAAAAAGTCGAACGTGTTCAATGTATTCTTAAATAAGTTTGACATATAACTTTTAAATGACTTTAAAATGCATTGGAATTAATAATGACTTTTGAAGTACAATTGGTAAATGTAAACAAATGTGTTCAATGTATTCTTAAGCAAATTTGAAATATATATATATATTTTTTAATGGCCATCCTAATCTAATCTTAAATCCACATAAGTCCACTATGGGACTTGAACCCTCAACCTCATGGTTGGTGGCAAACACCTTTACCGCTAGGTCTTTGGCCCTTTGGTGCAAGCTTGACGACATATATAAATTACATGAAATGTGTTAAAGTATTCAAAGTTTCAAACCATATCTCATAAGATGACTTTTCATCTAAAAGGTCTTGTAAAATCAACTATGTCAGATCAAATACGTAAGGAGTTGTGTGAGTACAAAAAAATATTAATTTATGGTTTTATTGGAGACCGAAAATTATAAAGGGATCTCTATAAAAAATTATTATCCTATTATTTTATCGATTTTTTAAAATTTTTACACTGTCCCAAGTTGAGACCGGACAAATTTATTGTTTTAAAGATTTTATTAATTTACCGAATATTACTTTAATGAAATTTTACTGTACCTGCAAAATGAATGATTACCATGTAATTAACGCCTCATAAAACGAGTTGAAATACATGTTAAAAAAAGAAACTAACCATGTTGCAAATAAACATAGTTGTAAAATTCATATTTGTTTTTTAAAAAAAAATTAGTAAACTAAAAGGTAAAGGGAAAAGAGAGAAAATCATGTTGCAAATAGACATAATTATAAAATTTAGGATTTTTTTTTCAAAAATAGGCATGATCGGAGACAAATTTTCACAAATAGGCTTCGTTTTTTTTCGTTTTCAAAAATAGGATTTATTGGGTCCCCGAGGCCGGCTTCCATTTTAAAACCGTACTCCTGGAGACCGGCTTTAGCCTCCTCTGACGCGACCACTGCACCGTACCAACTCACCGAGGCCGGCTTCCCCTATGACTTACTCCTGGAGACCGGCTTCCCTATAATGCCTATTTTGAGGAACTCAGCGATAGGAACGAGTTGTTGGGGGTGAACGTAGAAATCAATTTATTGATTAAATTATACATTTTAGTCCTTGTACTATCATTAAATTATACATTTATTGATTAAAGTATGAAAGTTTTATTCATTGACCTTTTTCGTTGTAACACCCTAAAATTTACAAGATTTTTAAAATTTTTGAAAACAAAATTATAATCAAAAAGGTCCCATAAATAATCCCCCAAAATAATTATTTAATATAAAATGTATTTAATGCGGAAATGTCATAAATAAAATTCAGAGTTTTGAAATAATAAAAACGTTTCACATCAGCACTAAGAAGTAATACAGCAGTCAACCGTCCACCTTCTCCTTTCCTTTGCTAGTACCTGAAAAATGGGAGGGAGTTTTTGGGTCAGCGGGGAAGCTGAGTGAATAAACTCAAAATGCAAACAACTACAACATACAATACATGAGGGCACACAGGTGAACTCCTAATCATTTACCACTAAGTTATTTTCTCAGTTTTGTATCTTTTAAATTTATATAGCGCGCTTGTGTAATTCGAGTCGAGAGATCAACCTCGCCTCTCCTTACACTAAAATGCCACAAGGGCCCACACAGAATTTGCCACAAGGGCCCACACAGAATTTGCCACAAGGGCCCACACAGAATTTGCCACAAGGGCCCACACAGAATTTGCCACAAGGGCCCACACAGAATTTCCACTGAGATTTGTTAATTATTTTTATGTTTCCATTCCTAACATAAACCACACAGATAGCCCTATCACTTAGTAGCACAGAATGACTTGGTACCGGCTCAGATACTCGGCACGTCCGTCTCAGATCAGTGGTATGTAAAAAAAACAGTCATCCAGATAACAGATCAACACACAGAAAGTACAACAGATCAACAGTTAACCATATGAGTCATGCACGTATCGTTATAACTGAATACACGGTGAGAATACTCACCTTAGCTTTGCTAATTTCCAAACATCCACGCAACAGCCAAAAATCAGAACCGAGGCACTCCCCGACCTATATCACATTTACAATAAAACCCTAGTCAAAAGCCGACCTCAAAATACCAACAAAAACAGAATCTGCCCAACCCGCGACCACTTATCGTAACGGTTATAACTCTCAAACCGTTATTCGGAAAGATCCCAAATTTTTACAGCAATTAAAAGACACCTAACGCTACAATTTGTCTTCACAAAGTTCGGCTCGGTTCTGCCCCGAAGGGTCCCGGAACAGGTCTGCAACAGAGTTGTTTAAGACTGAGTTTCAGCACTGCAGACCCGTATTAAAATGCCCATAACTTGAGAACCGTAACTCCAATAAATTATTTAAAAATATGGGCGGAAAGGTACAAGGACGGGCTACAGAAGTCTAGAAGACCCGGAGCCCGGATTCAGATTCAAAACGGGTCAAAAACGGGCTTGAACATTGCGAAAACAAGCTGTTCAAATTGCAGCTCAACTAAACCTTAAAAAAAATTAAAAAGACGAACCCGACACAAAGAGGTTAGAATTCGTCGCCATTAGCTAGGATCGAACAAAAAGAACCAGAAATAGAAATTAACATAAGAAGGAGCAGAAAACAGGAACGAGATTTATACCGAACAGGTCTTGCACTCGACCACCCCAAACTCGACATGGGTTCACGTTTTCTGCTTGCTCTTTTCCATCGGTGAATCCCTCTGCTCGAATCCGTGGCATCAACATTTAATCAGAATCGGAAATGAGAAATATATAAGACGAGAAGAAGGATAACCAATACCCTTAACGAACTTGCAACCAATTTCTCCCAACTCGATTAGGACGATACAACAACAACAAGTCCATAACCAAACCGGACCCAACTAAGGCTCGGTACTATACCATAAAATCTCACCCGTGCTAGACCTCTGCACGAAATAGACTAACAAGTTTGGTTTATGGGAAAAATCGGTACAATGAAATAGGGTTTGAGGACTACCGAAACAAGGTTAAAAGAATTGCCGACACTACAAGTTTCTTGCTCGATGATGCTTGATGTTCGATCCCCCAGATTACACACACAAGGACTGATATCGATCGGGATTTAGGAACAAGGATGGAACAGTAATAGAAGAGTTATAAACCGAAAACCCTCCACGACACACCTTGCACTTTGACTGCTTGAATCATTTTTCTTGATTGCGACCACCAATTCAAATAGAAGGCTGCTCGAATAGTACTCCTTCTCGTTGCACTATACCACAGAACTGACCCGAAACAATCATGAAATATCAATTAAATAATGAATCGGTGGAAGGAAAACAAGAGAAAGACGAATCAAAATCGTTACCTACGGTCGATCACTTGGTCACTCTTCTTGTTGTTGCCTCTCACGCACCACCGAAAGGAAATAAAACAAGGTTGAAGTGGTTCTTGTCGGCTGCAAGAAAACAAAACGAGAGGATGGAGCTGCTCTAGATCACGGCTGGTAGAGAAGGTTTAGGGCGACACTTAACTCACGTATTCTGTTAATAATCTATGGACTCGATTGGGCCTTGGGCTAAACAACTTCGTTGGATTCTTGGGCTGCTAACTCGGCTCGCATGAATTGAACAATTTATCACTGATTTAATTCTTTTAACTAAGCAATTCTTTTTGGCTGAAACTTATGTTCAAGTTTAAGTCATTAATTTATTAGCTGACACAACTTCTTCCATTCAATGCCTTCTATACAATCTACAATTTACCATTTAATTATTTCCGCCAATCAGAAAACCATTCTCGCGAATAATTTAATTTTATGACTAAGGTTTTTCGCGAGACACGCTCAGGCTCATTAATATACTAAAACGTCTAAACTTAATTGTAACTATTACTAGAACTTTTAAACGAATTAATTTAATAATTAACAATCTCTAAACCCGACACAATGATTAATATAGGACCACATCGGGACGCTCTCGTGTTGCATGGAAACGGACCGTCTATCTATAGGCCGTTTAAATAATACGAACCGCCTAACTTCATTATCAATATTATTGATTATTAATTTTAAATTTAAATATGACGATTAAATTAATATTATTTAATTATTAAAATTCCAGGGCGTTACAACTCAACTCCACTTGAAATAGACTTCGTCCCCGAAGTCATTGCTCGGATGAAACTAAAGGTAGCGATCTCACATCTCAGTCTCAGGCTTTTCATCATCACACATCCTCAAATGGGAAATATGAAAATTATGAATAACAAGAAGCTCTTCAGGGTGAGCTACTCGACCAAGATGAATTCCGACTCTCACAACTTCTCCTTAAAATCTTACATCTCTGGCGGCGCGAGACGGTAAGGCTAGATTCAGAACGCTTTCTAAGAATCTCGGTTTATCGTCAAAAATGTTGTCGATAACATACGCAAAATTACGCACGATACTTTGCTGAAGGTGTCTTCTTGCTCTCACAACCGGACACGGTTCCTGCACCCAATGATAAACGTTGCGTTGAATCTCCGATTCAACTCCACTTGGAGATTTGTTACGGATTTATTTGTGGCGGCAGATGATATCGATGTGGTACTCGGTCATTCAATCCATCTTCACGGTCACACTCGGCTCTCTCATGACGATAAGAATAAGTTTTATGAGGAATTTCTTCGCACGGAGGTCTATCAAATGATCATTAAACATTTGAGCAATCATGTAAAAATTTCATTATCAGCAATTCTCTATCAGAAATACTCAGAAGATCCTTTACTCTATGGGACAATAATTTGCTTAAGGCATAAAACAATTTAGTGGTTTACACCACTATCAACTGATACAAAAGCAGGCAAATTATTCACAAAGAATATACATATCACACAATATTCACATATACTCATGTATATAACTCATAAATATGATCTGGAAATATAACTCAGAAGTCTCACTCAGAAATAAATTCAAAACATATCTCAGGAGTATAACTCAAAAATGTATAACTCAGGAGCAAACGTATAAATCTTAACTCAGAAGCAAACCCAAAACTTTAACTCAGTAACAAGTCATAAGGTAATAATATTTACAAGTAATAGCATTAGGTATAAATCACATTTCTACTCATTCTTATTACTACTCGCGTGTTCCAATTTACAAGCTTATAATACTTGGAATGATATACTCTCTCTCAACCGTGTTATTGGTTCTCAAAATAACTCTTCTTTAACATTATATTGTTATCTTACTCTATTAGGTTTGCATAATACCGATATTGATAACCCTTTAAATAGCTCAAATCAACGATCTTGTCATTTAATTCCCTTTAATAGGTTCTCATTCTATTACATTTAGTGGTTTCTCGATAATATTTTAATAGATGTTTTCTCGTTCATCTAGTTTAACGATCCTTTAATAGACCGTTTCACTGATTTTACACAATTTAAAATGTCTCTTAATTATTTTGACCATATCTACTCATTAATTTCATGTTACCCACTAAAATTCCAATTAAATTTCATACTCTTATTTATAATGATTTCTCGTTACTCAAATTACGAATTAATTCCTTAGTTCTCATTTACTCAATTTGCAGTTACACTTTATTCTAAATCTTACGGTTTACTCATGGTTCATCAATTCAGTACATTCTCGTCTTTTCGAAATTTCTCCTAAGTTCAATATAAATTTATTGAATAGTTGTTCTCATCTCGAGTTTAATAATTATTTATAAATAGAGTTTTCTCATATAATTTTATAATACCTCAAAACTCATAACACTTTATAATACTTCAAAAATTTGAATAAAACTTCCCGTTAATTTAATACTTTTCTCTTTTGACTCATTTTATTAATTTGCTTATGTAACTCGATTTGTAAATTTCTTATAACTCAAAATTACTCCATAATTAAATCAAAATCAAATTTTATCATTTAGCTCGTTTTAATAATAACTCATTACCAGCAAATTACCGATCTCGTTTTAACTCATTTTCCTCAAAATTTCATTGTAGCAGTTTTCTCGTATTCGACTCATTAATAAGTTCTCATCACTTTAATTTAATGATTTCTCATTATCACATTTATAACCACCCCAGAATAAGTATACTGTCTTATTTTGTATATAATTGTAGTATTACTACTTCCCTTTTGCACGATATTCATTCAACCAATTAACTTGATTTGTTAATTTCTCCAGTAAACCCGATCTATCATTTTGTTGTAACTCTATAATTACCCATAGAATAAATTTAATTATTCTCAACTGCTTGATTTGATAGTTACTCTTATAATTTATTCGATCAATTTTATGCATCTAGATTTCGCACTTTAAATTCATACCAACAAAATCTCTCTGCATAAGCATCATGCTCATAATATTTATAAATAATAATTAATGATAATTATTTCTTGACAAATTTTCCTTTTATACCCCTACTCAACTCCACTTGGAGAAAAACTCGTCCTCAAGTTTGGAACTGATATACTATATCGAAATAAAACAAGCAAGCATGTAGTCATACAAACAATTAGGATACACATATACTAATTTTATAATAACAAGCATTGGTCCATCGTTCCCCTCAAAATCTCCCCATAACCAACCAAAAGTCTGGTGTGTACGGTAATAGGGGCCCTCTATTACTTTCGACACCTACCTTTGTTTGGTCACGGGTCAATCCCAAAGTTCACAACTTCCCACACATAAATTCACCAGCAAATCACACTCAGAGAAAAATAATAATAATAATAATAATGGTATATTTTCCATATCAAAAAAAAAAAAAAAAATACAAATTCGCACTCAGTTGTATGTACTCGAAATCTTATAAGCATTACTCAGAAATGCGCTGAGCAAAAGGCACTCAGCAAAAGGCACTCAGCCAAAATATTTTATTATGTTTTCAACAGTTAAACTCAGAACATAATATAGTTCATAAACTCTTTTAATTTATTTTAAATAGATCACCACCGAATCAATGATGATAGTTTCCCTTTAGTTCACTTTTAATAAATACCGTTTAAGATAAGCTTGAATAACTTATTTTTAATTCATCTCGGAAATTCTCGATGAGTTAATATAACAAACTTATATAGTTTATTCAATATCTTTGCGTTAATTTAATAATTCTTCATTGAACTCATTAATCACATAAAGAAAATTTGGAGGATTTTCATACTCAGCTTTTTAAATCACATACTTTAAAGGTTTTTTTTTTTTTTTTTTTTTTTTTTTTTTTTTTTGTCCCGAGATTTTATAATACCCGAAATTCTAAAATTTTCACAAATTCTAAATTTGATGAATAACTGAAAAAGTTTCACTAAATAAAGTCTCAAATGATAATTTAACATTTAAAAACATGTTTAATCCAACTGAAATTTTAACACAACACAAAAATATGTTCTCGGTATTTTCCCTTTACTCCAATTGATAAACTATCATAAAAAAAATTCTTTAAATTAGTTGATAATATAATTATAATTTATTTACTCGTTTCACAATTTACTCGTTTCAATAACTCTTTTTATTAAGTGCTTTCCCAAAATGTAAGATTTTAACATTTTCTCAATGTGACAAATTCATTATTCTTCATTTCTTATGTACCTACAACATGTTCTCATAAAATAATTTATGGAATTTATATTATAATTTCATATCCACTTATTATCCATTTTGGTTAAAATTTCTCAGAATTATAACATCTCACTAATTATATAAAATTTTATGTAATTAAAATTTTTAGCGTGTATAACGCAAACGCACTCAGGATTGCACACGGAAAATGTACTCAGAAAAGCGATCCTCAACTCGAAATACACTCAGAATTAAATCAGGATTATACTCGAAATAATAACAACAGTTCTCAAATTTGTCATTCCTCAAAACTCAGAATATAGCAAAATCTCAAATAAATAATACTCTTAAACATTACCGGCAGTAGGAAAACGAGGGTCGACGTGACATGCTGTACGTTTGATGTGAAACTTCTCTCTGAAACTGTTTTACTCTTTTCTAAAAAAAAATATTTCAACTTGAGTTTGAATTCGCCCCTTGCGAATCCAAATCCCTCAAGTCAGTGCTCTGATACCAACTTGTAACACTCTAAAATTTACAAGATTTTTAAAATTTTTGAAAACAAAATTATAATCAAAAAGGTCCCATAAATAATCCCCCAAAATAATTATTTAATATAAAATGTATTTAATGCGGAAATGTCATAAATAAAATTCAGAGTTTTGAAATAATAAAAACGTTTCACATCAGCACTAAGAAGTAATACAGCAGTCAACCGTCCACCTTCTCCTTTCCTTTGCTAGTACCTGAAAAATGGGAGGGAGTTTTGGGTCAGCGGGGAAGCTGAGTGAATAAACTCAAAATGCAAACAACTACAACATACAATACATGAGGGCACACAGGTGAACTCCTAATCATTTACCACTAAGTTATTTTCTCAGTTTTGTATCTTTTAAATTTATATAGCGCGCTTGTGTAATTCGAGTCGAGAGATCAACCTCGCCTCTCCTTACACTAAAATGCCACAAGGGCCCACACAGAATTTGCCACAAGGGCCCACACAGAATTTGCCACAAGGGCCCACACAGAATTTGCCACAAGGGCCCACACAGAATTTGCCACAAGGGCCCACACAGAATTTCCACTGAGATTTGTTAATTATTTTTATGTTTCCATTCCTAACATAAACCACACAGATAGCCATATCACTTAGTAGCACAGAATGACTTGGTACCGGCTCAGATACTCGGCACGTCCGTCTCAGATCAGTGGTATGTAAAAAAAACAGTCATCCAGATAACAGATCAACACACAGAAAGTACAACAGATCAACAGTTAACCATATGAGTCATGCACGTATCGTTATAACTGAATACACGGTGAGAATACTCACCTTAGCTTTGCTAATTTCCAAACATCCACGCAACAGCCAAAAATCAGAACCGAGGCACTCCCCGACCTATATCACATTTACAATAAAACCCTAGTCAAAAGCCGACCTCAAAATACCAACAAAAACAGAATCTGCCCAACCCGCGACCACTTATCGTAACGGTTATAACTCTCAAACCGTTATTCGGAAAGATCCCAAATTTTTACAGCAATTAAAAGACACCTAACGCTACAATTTGTCTTCACAAAGTTCGGCTCGGTTCTGCCCCGAAGGGTCCCGGAACAGGTCTGCAACAGAGTTGTTTAAGACTGAGTTTCAGCACTGCAGACCCGTATTAAAATGCCCATAACTTGAGAACCGTAACTCCAATAAATTATTTAAAAATATGGGCGGGAAGGTACAAGGACGGGCTACAGAAGTCTAGAAGACCCGGAGCCCGGATTCAGATTCAAAACGGGTCAAAAACGGGCTTGAACATTGCGAAAACAAGCTGTTCAAATTGCAGCTCAACTAAACCTTAAAAAAAATTAAAAAGACGAACCCGACACAAAGAGGTTAGAATCCGTCGCCATTAGCTAGGATCGAACAAAAAGAACCAGAAATAGAAATTAACATAAGAAGGATCAGAAAACAGGAACGAGATTTATACCGAACAGGTCTTGCACTCGACCACCCCAAACTCGACATGGGTTCACGTTTTCTGCTTGCTCTTTTCCATCGGTGAATCCCTCTGCTCGAATCCGTGGCATCAACATTTAATCAGAATCGGAAATGAGAAATATATAAGACGAGAAGAAGGATAACCAATACCCTTAACGAACTTGCAACCAATTTCTCCCAACTCGATTAGGACGATACAACAACAACAAGTCCATAACCAAACCGGACCCAACTAAGGCTCGGTACTATACCATAAAATCTCACCCGTGCTAGACCTCTGCACGAAATAGACTAACAAGTTTGGTTTATGGGAAAAATCGGTACAATGAAATAGGGTTTGAGGACTACCGAAACAAGGTTAAAAGAATTGCCGACACTACAAGTTTCTTGCTCGATGATGCTTGATGTTCGATCCCCCAGATTACACACACAAGGACTGATATCGATCGGGATTTAGGAACAAGGATGGAACAGTAATAGAAGAGTTATAAACCGAAAACCCTCCACGACACACCTTGCACTTTGACTGCTTGAATCCTTTTTCTTGATTGCGACCACCAATTCAAATAGAAGGCTGCTCGAATAGTACTCCTTCTCGTTGCACTATACCACAGAACTGACCCGAAACAATCATGAAATATCAATTAAATAATGAATCGGTGGAAGGAAAACAAGAGAAAGACGAATCAAAATCGTTACCTACGGTCGATCACTTGGTCACTCTTCTTGTTGTTGCCTCTCACGCACCACCGAAAGGAAATAAAACAAGGTTGAAGTGGTTCTTGTCGGCTGCAAGAAAACAAAACGAGAGGATGGAGCTGCTCTAGATCACGGCTGGTAGAGAAGGTTTAGGGCGACACTTAACTCACGTATTCTGTTAATAATCTATGGACTCGATTGGGCCTTGGGCTAAACAACTTCGTTGGATTCTTGGGCTGCTAACTCGGCTCGCATGAATTGAACAATTTATCACTGATTTAATTCTTTTAACTAAGCAATTCTTTTTGGCTGAAACTTATGTTCAAGTTTAAGTCATTAATTTATTAGCTGACACAACTTCTTCCATTCAATGCCTTCTATACAATCTACAATTTACCATTTAATTATTTCCGCCAATCAGAAAACCATTCTCGCGAATAATTTAATTTTATGACTAAGGTTTTTCGCGAGACACGCTCAGGCTCATTAATATACTAAAACGTCTAAACTTAATTGTAACTATTACTAGAACTTTTAAACGAATTAATTTAATAATTAACAATCTCTAAACCCGACACAATGATTAATATAGGACCACATCGGGACGCTCTCGTGTTGCATGGAAACGGACCGTCTACCTATAGGTCGTTTAAATAATACGAACCGCCTAACTTCATTATAAATATTATTGATTATTAATTTTAAATTTAAATATGACGATTAAATTAATATTATTTAATTATTAAAATTTCAGGGCGTTACATTCGTGCAATTGTAGGCCAAGATAAACAGCTTTTAACACCTAAATGTTTTCATGTTAAGTATAATCAAGCAAATATTTATCGTCAAGAACAAGTATACAATCTCATACAATTCTTCACTTGCACTTGGAAAAGTAAACTCTACATGGTTTATTGTTAAGAAAACATGAGTTCGTATTGTCTAAATTAGGGATGTATTTGGTTCTGGAACCACACACTGAACTGGAACGGAACCGAAAAAATTTATGTTATGTGAGCCTGCTTAGCTCAGAGGTTAGAGCATCGCATTTGGAATGTGATGGTCATCTGTTCGATACATTGTTGGTTTCACGGTTTTTGAGGTAAATTATGATAATGATAATTAAATTAGATTAATTGGATAGTTAGTGGGGAATGGATCCCACAAATTTTGAATAAAGTAAGGTTAATGATGTTTAAAAGTAAAAGTAAGGGTAAATATGTCATTTCACTTTATTAAAGTAGATAGTTAGTGGGTATGGGTCCCACTACTTTTTACCAAATAAGGTAAGTTTTCAAAATGTATCACTTTTTTTGATACACCTAAATATGGAAAGTGTATCACTTATTTTGATACACCTAAATATGAAAAGTGTATTACTTATTTTAAATCGGAGGAAGTAACTAATTTGCTTCATTTTCCCTTCCTTCAAATACAACGACGACGATACATAATCCTATTAGAGGGGATATGAGGTAGATGAGATGTGTACAGTTGCAGATTTAACCAGGAATAGATATGTTTTTCTTGGTTCTCATCTTTGTCTTTTCAGATTTTCAGTTTTTCTGGTCCTGTTTGGTTTCAAAATTTTCGGTTCTAGAACCAGAATTTGTCAAATTTGAGTTTAATATATCTTCTCAAAATCATGTAGTTTATGTTGATAAATACATTCAGTTCTATCCGGTTCTAACCCCAAAATAGAGGAACTGCACCGAAACCCTTTTTATTTTGCTATGATTTTCGGTTATCACTTTTACTCAATTTTGCTTTATTATACTTAACATGAAAACATTTAGGTGTTAAAAGTTGTTTATCTTGGCCTACAATTGCATGAAAAAGGTCAATGAATAAAACTTTCATACTTTAATCAATAAATGTATAATTTAATGATAGTACAAGGACTAAAATGTATAATTTAATCAATAAATTGATTTCTACGTTCACCCCCAACAACTCGTTCCTATCGCTGAGTTCCTCAAAATAGGCATTATAGGGAAGCCGGCCTCCAGGAGTAAGTCATAGGGGAAGCCGGCCTCGGTGAGTTGGTACGGTGCAGTGGTCGCGTCAGAGGAGGCTAAAGCCGGTCTCCAGGAGTATGGTTTTAATGGGGAAGCTGGCCTCGGGGATCCAATAAAGCCTATTTTTGAAAACGAAAAAAAAAGAATCCTATTTGTGAAAATTTGTCTTCGATCATGCCTATTTTTGAAAAAAAATCAAAATTTAGATACATAGTAAATTCAAAGGTAAAGACAAAAGAGTGAAAATCAACTACCTAGTCAAATAACTAAGCATATACATATTTAATCTTACTAGATTTGTACTCGTGCAGAAAACAAATGTTAATTATTGTCTATTAGGGTAAATTATAGTTTTTGTCCATGACTTTTTCTAAATTCGGGGTTTCGTCTTTAAACTTCTTTTTTTCTGTTTTTTTGTCCTTGAGGTTTTAAAATTCCACATTTTTGTCCTTCCGTCCAAAATTTTCCGTTAACTGACGATATTTTTGATGATTTCCCTAAATTACGAATATTTTAACTCATTTTCTTTTATATATTCTTCATCTTCATCATCTTCATCAAAAACCCAATGCATAACACTCCCATCTTCATCATCTTTATAACACACCAATTTTTTGAAATAATTTATACTTTTAAATAAATAAGTTTAACTATTAAAATCCACAACATCCAAAATATAGATTAAATAAGAACATTTGGAATAATTACAAATGCCAAAATCGGTGTTACAATAATATCAAAACTAAAGTCTTAGGGAATCAAATGATACACTAAGCTTAATCATCCAATGCTAAAACTAGGGGCCGCCTAATCCTTAGCTCCTGAACCCGAGTACATAGCCAAAATAAACGTAGTACGTGAGAAAAAATTGTCTCTTGAGAAACATGAGTTTTAGACCCGGTTAGAAATATTTGCAATAAAATTATAATTAAATAATTATCACATTGCACATAGTCAATCATACTCTAACGCTTGCCATAAGCCCAACAAATACGTGACGTGCCTCCCCGAAACAAACTCCCCCGATATGGGTTATCTAGGTAAACTCCCCCGTTTCCGGGTTATCTATTCCTCCCCCGATTTCCGGGTTATCTCAAACTCCCCCGCTTTCCGGGTTATCTATTTCTCGACACACTACCCTTGCGCAGGGTGGTACCGCCCCAAGTAGGTGTCACTAACTCCCCCAACTTGTGTGAGTTATCTAGGATCCAATTGTTTAGCTACCACATAACAATTCAACAACTTGAGTCAATGCTCCAAATCATAAATCTCAATATACTAGGGGTAACCAAGCAAGTCAATAACAATTCAATTCATATACTAGCTAATCAATCTTTTTCTTTATTAAAATATTTATATAATAAAGACTACTAAAAACTTGTTTAATCATTTAAACCAAAAATCATTTTACTATGTACTCAGGAAATCTCATGTACTACCTTAACAATGCTATCCAACACTTGTGTTAATCAACACAAATCCTTACTCCTTAATCAAAGAAGTACTTCAAATCTCAAGGTCTTCTTGACCTAATATCAACATCATCATAATATCTAGTTATTAACTATAACTAATCACTAATAATCCATATTAACATTGTCAACCACAAAGTTCATACTACTTGGTGGAAATCTCCAACCCTAGTTCCAGATTTCTATCCATAAAACCCAAATCCAACTTGTACACATTGATTACAAGCCTACAATAAGTATTTTACACCCATGATAGTTCATCTTCCCCAAAGATTATATGGTTGGTTCTCAAAACCACCATTGATACCCATGAAAAGCTTGAAACTAGGGTAGAAGATGATAAGAATCAATAATCTTTACCTTTGGTATTTAAATCTTCAAAGATGGTGAAGATTTGAGCTCAAGATCAGCAAAATCGCCTTCTTCCATCAAAATAACGGCTGATCTAGTGCTAGGGGCGTAGGTGTCTAAACCCTAGCCCCAAAAACCGTATATGTACACCTGACAGAGTTCGCGTTCGCGATCGGGAACAGGTCGTGAACTCCGATCATCAAAATCTAGAATTCTCTGTTTGATGTTCACGTACGCAAACCATAGTTCGCGCCGCGAACTACCCCAGGCAGCTAGGCTGCAACTTTTTGTTGTCCGGTTCAGCCTAGTTTCGACCTTAACCATATCAAACGGTGTCCAAATGACACGAAACCAATTCCTACGGTTTTAAATGAGTTATCTATAATTATCATATTTTCGTACAATTTATTTATTTACAAAATTCAGGTCGTTACAACTATCTACCCCTTAAGAGGATTGCGTCCTCAGAAACGCATTATAATCTACAAAGTTCGGGTAGCGTTTCTTCACCTCATCTTTGACTTCCCAAGTCAAATTTGGCCCAAAGGAATGCTTCCACTTGACCAACACCAACTCAATCTCCTTGTTCCTTAATTTCTTTGTTTGGGCCTCCAATATGGCCTCGGGCTCCTCAATTAAACGGTTGGGTGCATCGACCCTCAAATCTTGAACTGGGATAATATTCTCCACTTCACCCAAAAATTTCTTCAAATTACAAACATGAAATGTGTCATGGACACCTTGCAACTCGGGTGGGAGTTCAAGCTTGAAAGCTTGAAGTCTAATTCTCTTCAAGATCTTAAACGGTCCAACATACCGTGGACTCAACTTTCCTTTCTTACCGAACCTCATCACGCCTTTCCAAGGCGATACATTCAACATCACCATATCACCAACATTCAAATCATAGGGTCGCTTTTTCAAACCTGAATAACTCTTTTGGCGATGTTGTGCGACTTTCATATTCTTTTGAATTATTCTGATTTTCTCGTTTGTTATTTTCACAATCTCGGGACCCGTGAGTTTTGTCTCACCCGCCTCTAACCAACAAGAAGGCGTTCTAAACTTTCTCCCATACAATGCCTCAAACGGTGGCATTTTAATCGTCGAGTGATAACTATTGTTATATGAAAACTCAACTAACGGTAAATGTTCATCCCATTTACCACCAAAATCTAATACACACGATCTCAACATATCTTCGACCGTTTGGATCGTTCTTTCACTTTGTTAGGTCACAACACCCTGGTTAAGATGGTTAATTGATTGGATAATTATAACTTAAGACAAATATTGTATAAGAACAAGATATGAGTCAAATGTATAATTCCACTAAGTGTGGCTTGTTGCGGAATAACAAGACCACTGATCAATTACAATAGATATGAAAGTGTAAAGTGAATTGGTGAGTTCTCCTTTGCAAGATGATCTCTATTTATAATGATATAGAGATCTTACATATTGGGCAAAGGAGTAACCGAAGGACTAAACTAGGAAAATGACTAAGATCAAGGGATTTGATCTTAGTCCATTACATAATAAAATGTAACTCAGTCCTTCTACTCAGTCCTTGTACTCAGTATCACTATCTGATACTGAGCTCTGATACTGAGTTACAATACTGATCACTCAGTATCAGACCTAAACTTAGCTATTTTATTCTACATATTAATCAAAGCTAGTATAGGTTGTTTTGTTATCTTAAGATCCAAAGGGGTAGGGCTTTTTGCCTTAACAATCCCCCCCTATCTAATGATAACAAAACAATTACAAAGAGATAAAAAGAAACAAAAATACAACAACATAGGTAGCAAAATCTTCTTCTTCATCTGCTGTTGATGGCTTCATTCTCATAGAAGACTTCTTGTTTGATATGAACAAACTCTTCTCTGCTCTTGAGTTCATCCCTTCTACTATTCAGAACTGCAACAATCTTCTTTCTGAACCAAGAGTCTTCTTTCTTGGTGATCATCCATTTCAGTCCAACAAGGTGACTGATTTGAGCTCTTGATAGATCTTCTTCGGAAATGAAGCACTCTCTATCCTCTGAGTCAGTATACATATATCCAGAAGTTGGATATATGACACTCTTTTGATCCTGAAAAAACAAGGTTAGGAGGAAGAGGGTACTTTTTAAGATACTTGTATGTATGAAGACATTCTGGTCTGTTGTTTGAGTAAGCTTCAGTCATCACACTGAGTGTTCTATACTCTATCTCATGAAGCAAGCCCTTCTCATAGCATACAACAGCTACTGCACAGATCTCATCCAAGAGTATTTGATCATAAGTTGATTTCTTTAGAAGCTCTTTGATCAGTCTTGTGATCTTCACCCAGTCTTGAAGACCAATTCTTTGAATATCATGAATAAATATCTTCATGGGAGGACTGGTTAAGCTAGTACAAGTGATAGTGATTCTTCCTTCTTTGAGCTTCACTTTTACTTTATTAACATCTAGATTCAACCAATGTATCCCCCTTACATTTGGAAATGTTTTGGTCTTCAAGAACTCCTTTCTTTCCTCCTTATACTGAGTCCTGGCAGCAACCATATTCCAATAATGTTGAATATGGTCTGGACCCTTTCTTGAGATTCTATGTGAAGGACCAGGAATATCAGTATCTGGGTCAGATTCTGGTTCAGCTTTGATTCCCAACTCTTGCTCATATAAAAATCTCTCTTGTTCTGCACAGAGTTGTTGAGAAGTCAGTCTTGGAGCCTGCTCGGTATCACTGTCCAATGTATGAACAGGTCTTCTTTGTCTTGTTACCAAAGGAGTAGGTTCCTCACTTGATTCAGAAGAAGTGAGAACTGCATTGATGGGTCTTCTTGATAAGGAACTCCTTCTTCTAATCACCAGATTTTATGGTTCTTCATCATCCGAGGATGATGATGAAGAATTTTCTTGTTCTACCAGATTTAGTGCATAGTTCACTAAATCTGGTTCTTCATCTTCATCATCAGCAATAGGCCAGATAAAAGGCCTATAGACCACAATTTGCAAATCATTCTCCTCACGAGCAGGTGGCTCAGAATAAGTTTGCTGTGGTTGATCAGTATGAGTCTCCCCCTGAGTAGATGGCTCGAGTGGGTCTTGAACTTGTAATGCTGACCTAGTTCTTTGTCTTCTTCTCTCATACTGAATCCGTAGTGGCTCAGTATGATGGCTTTGCTGATGTTGTAGTTCTTGTTGTGGAGGTTGATCTTCATTCAATCTTCTTCTTTTCTCCCCCTGAGCAGATGGCTCAGTTTGATCAACCTCAGCATCAACCTCAGCATCTCTTTGTCTCTTCTCCCCTTTATTGTTATCATTGGATGGGGAGGGAAGAGGATCAGTATCACCACCCATGTCCCCTTCAGGTTCTTCAAGAGTAGGGGAGGGCATGGGCTCAGTTGCAGCATCAGTATCACCAGCATCTCCTTCTCCTTCTTCTTCTGCATTGTGTTCACCATGTGAAAATGGTGGAGTTGATGGAGGCTGTTGTGGTTGTTGAAGTAGTGAGACTGATTGTTTTATTGAGTCAATATCACTACTCATAGTGTCCATTCTGGCCAGTATGAGAGTCTGAGTATGTTGGATGGCCAGAATATACTGCATGATTGCTTGCAGAGTCACTTGGTCTACTGCAGCCTGTGATGCCTGAATGCCCTGCACAGATGGTGCTAAAGAAACAAAAAAATATAAAACTGGTTAAAAAGGAAAGGTTTATCAAATAGAATTGTGGTGTTGTTTAACTCTATAATCATATAAACAGAGTTTGTGAAGTCTGTATTTCATCTGGTTTATGATGAAATATTGTGGACTTGTGCATAGCATGTGTAAGAAGGTTTTAGTAAAAGTGAGTGTGTAAATTTAAGTAGCTCAGTATAGGATAAATCACATTTACTAAAAGGTTTGGGTTTGGGAATTCGAAGCCTGGGATGTGCTTCTTGTTATTTTCAATGTTTATCACTCGGTATTAGAGTGATAACAGAAATGTGGCTAAACCCCATGGAAAGTTTTTGGATTTTGTGGCTTAAGGGTTTGTGATCATTTCTTGAATTATGTTACCCAACTCAAAAATAAATTGGACATAATTCAAGCAGCACCAGTGGGTGTCAGTATGACATCAACCACCATTGTCTCTTTAAATGTTGAGACAACTGTAGACTGACAATGATCAATTTGGGGCTCAGTATATGAATTGTGCATAGGAGCAGTGGGCTAGCTATGTTTGCCATAAACGGATATATATTTGAAAGATCGTGTGAGACTTTGGTCAGTATTGAGTTGGTACTGGCCAATACTTAGTCTCTATTTGGGAATGAAATATATATATATATATATAAGTTTAAGGGTTTTTTAGAAATTCATACCTGAGACTCCGTCAGATTCCCTTCTAGCATCGGCAGAGGTCGGTGCAGGATCATGTGATTGTTAATTTGCAGCACCAATATCTTCAATACCGACTTGTCTGTCTTGCTGAGCACCTTCCAATGTAGTTTGCTCATATTGAATCTCCACATCAAGAGGAACATGAGGTTCCTCAATTGGTTGAGCAGTTGGAATTAGTTCTGGACCTGGAAGGTCAGCGGTGGCTGCAACTAGGCTTTGGGCTTGAAGAGATGCAGTTAATGATGGAACATTTGCAGGCTGCACCTCCTCAGATGATAAGTTCCCATAATCACAGGGGAAAGATTTCTTCTTCTTCTTTGGAGGACCAATGGTGTATCTTCTGAGGACTCAGTATTAGAAGCTGGTTCAATATGAGGAGCATCAGGATCCTGTGCAGGTGGAGAGATATGTTGTTGAGTCGGTTCTTGAACTTGTGGAACATCCTGCATCTCAACATCTTGACCGGCCTGTCCTCCATTACCACTATTATCATCATCATCATCATCATCATTGTCTGATTCAGTATCAGACATGTCTGCTTCCTCATTTATGTGTTCTTGAACAATGGCCCACATATAGGGACTCAGTAGAGGCTCTCCTTGTCTTGGCCTATAGAAGAAGATCTTCTCACTAAGAGGAGGGAGATCAACCCTTGGACTGTGAAACTCATCATAAGTATGTGTGGGCATTGAGTGTTGAAAGATGAGTGATAAGAATCTGCAGAAAGGGACATTACATTCCCTTGTGTTAGCCCGAACCAAAGCAGCTAATTCATTGAAAATGAGTCGTGCATAATCAATGTTTCTTCCATAGTACAAAGCATGTACTATTTGCATCCCAAATTCATTTATTTGGTCCAAAGCACCCGTCTTGTGGGTCATACACTGAATTATTGTTGTAATGAGAATACCCCACATAGGACCAAATTCGTTTCTTTTGATTATGCCCGTTGTTCCTCTTCGACCCAAGAATGGCAATACTGAGCGTGCCTCTGTTCTATCAACGAATGGGTCATACTGAGCTTGGGCGGGAAGCCTCAGTGTTTCACGAATGATGGCAGTAGAAACAAATGCCCTTCTTTGATCCCTAATTACCCACCCAGCAATCATATCTGGAGAATCGAGTGTGGCAGAGTACCAAAACTCGCACAGCATTTCTGGGTAAATTACTCGAGGAGACAAGGTCAGTGCACGAGCAATTGGGAAATTCTTCATAAAAGTCACAATGTTTGTGAATTCTTGGCATACCCAGGCTTGAGGAATAGTGAAATTGGCTGTTATGTTGTTCCTCGCAAACCTGGGTAGTTCATCATTTCGGAATTTGATTTCCGATTCAACCTCTGGAGCGACGAAAGTGTAGTTCGCCATCTGTGATTTTGATTTAAGAGTTTTTGCTTGCTAAAAGATAGTGAAATCGTTAATCGCAGAGAGAATTTAAAAAGAAATAATGAAATAACTGTTAAAAAATATTTGAAGTAAAAAAAACGGTTATTTATAGGGGATTGAAAGATAATTAAGGTATTGGGAAGTAAAAACGGCTGATTTGACTGCCTTATCCTGTGCCAACGGTAACTTTCCTATTAAGAAAAGGTTACCGTTGAGCAGTATGAGGATTAAGGTCGGTGTGAGCGCCGTCATACCCCAATACTGAGTTAAAAAAAAATTAATTTTAAAAAAAAATTTAAAAAGATAAAAACAATTAATTTACTCTTGAAATTAAAAAAAAATAAAAATTTTAAATTTTGATGATAAGAGACTAGTGATACTGAGTGGTCAGTATCAACAGCAGTGATACTGAGCGCTCAGTTTTAAAGAAAATTAAGAAAGATCAAGGATTCAGCATACCTAATTGCCCTAGTAAATACATAAACCTTTCCTCAGGGAGAGGTTTAGTAAATACATCGGCCAATTGTTCATCTGTTGGTACATAATCTACCTTAACCTTACCTTTTTCCACATTATCTCGAATAAAGTGGTGTCTGATATCAATGTGCTTAGTTTTGGAGTGATAGACTGGGTTCTCTGTGATAGCAATAACACTCTTGTTATCACAATGAATTGGAGTCTTTTGAAAGTTGAACCCATAGTCCAATAGTTGATACTGCATCCATAATAATTGAGCACAGCAACTTCCTGCAGCAACATACTCTGCTTCTGCTGTGGAAGTTGCTACCGAATTTTGCCTTTTGGATGACCAACCAACTAGTCTTCTACCTAGGAATTGACATCCTCCACTTGTGCTTTTTCTGTCCAATCTACAACCTGCAAAATATGCATCTGTGTACCCTTCAAGGTCAAAGTTTGAGTCTTTGGGATACCAAAGACCCAGGTTAGGAGTACCTGTAAGATATCTAAAGATGCGCTTAACTGCTTTCATGTGTGATTCTTTAGGATCAGCCTGATACCGAGCACACAAACATGTTGCAAACATGATATCAGGCCTGCTAGTAGTTAAGTAAAGTAAGGAACCAATCATACCTCGGTATGTGGATTGACAAACTGGTTTACCAGTTTCATCCTTACTTATCTTATCCTGAGTACCCATAGGAGTATGCATGGAAGATAAGTTTTCAAATTTGTATTTCTTTAACATGTCATGCACATACTTACTTTGATTTATAAAAGTGCCATCAGGCTTTTGTTCAACTTGTAAACCAAGAAAATAAGTAAGTTCTCCCATCATACTCATCTGATACTGAGTTGACATTATCTTAGCAAACCAGTCACACAATGACTTGTCAGTGGATCCAAAGATAATATCATCTACATATATCTGAATGAGTAAGATGTCAGAACCTTTCCGTCTTGAAAATAATGTTTTATCAATTTTACCTCTTGTAAATTTATTTTCAATAAGGTACTCAGACAGGGTATCATACCAGGCTCTTGGAGCTTGTTTGAGCCCATATAGAGCTTTATCAAGCTTGAAAACATAATGAGGAAATTTAGGATCAACAAAACCTGGAGGTTGTTTAACATAAACTTCTTCTTGTAGTTTTCCATTTAGAAAAGCACTCTTGACATCCATCTGATAAACTTTGAAGTTCTTAAAAGCTGCATATGCAAGATACAACCTAATAGCTTCAATTCTTGCAACTGGTGCAAAAGTTTCATCATAGTCAATGCCTTCTTCTTGCCTGTAACCTTGAGCAACTAACCTTGCTTTGTTTCTGATGACAACACCATCCTTGTCCATCTTGTTTCTGAATACCCACTTAGTACCAATAATAGTTTTGCCAGAAGGAGGTGGTACTAAGTTCCAAACTTTGTTTCTCTCAAACTCTGTGAGCTCTTCTTGCATAGCCTCTACCCAATCTTCATCTAATAAAGCTTCATCAACTTTCTTTGGTTCAATGGTAGATAGAAAGCTTGAGAAGAAACAAAAATTTGCAGTTGCTTGGGGTTGAAACTCTAATTTTCTTCTTGTTTGGACACCTTCTTCAATAGGACCGATAATGTTTGAGTGTGGATGGTCTCTGTGTTCCCTTAAATTGTTTCCTAAGGGAGCATTTGAAATAGGATCAACAATATCTTGTTGATTTGGTGTGTCGTGTGTCTGATACTGAGTGGAATTCTGGTCAGTATTAGACAACGGAGGTTGCTGTTCAGCTTCATTTTGCAGGGGTGAGGTGGATTCTTGTGAAGTGTTGGATGTTTCACCTTCTTCATATGTAGAGTGGTGCAGATCATTAGTTGGAAACTCAGTATGAGGGTTCTTTGTGATGGGAGCCTCAGTATTAGTCGTGGTTGAGTGAGACTGAGTTCGAACTTGATCAGTTTCATTAACCTTATTAGAAATAAAGTGTGGATGAAACTTGGGCACTTCAGCAATGGAGTTTTCTGGATTGCATAGAGTATTTATGCCACTTATGTCTTCACTTGTTGAGGTAGAATGCTCATTCTGATCTTCATCAAATGTGACATGAATGGATTCTACAATCATCTTGGTTGAGATGATATACACTCTGAAGGCTTTAGAGTGTGGAGAGTAGCCCATGAACACACCTTCATTTGCTTTGGGAGCAAATTTGTTGAGATTTTGTTTTGTACTGAGTACAAAGCATTTACTCCCAAAGATGTGGAAGTATTCCACATTAGGAATCTTGCCATTGTATAACTCATATGGAGTCTTCAGATGTCTCTGGACTATAGTGGCTCTATTCTGAGTGAAGTTTGCACAATTTACAGCTTCAGCCTAGAAACTCAGTGCCAGTCCAGCATGGCATAACAGAGTTCTTGCAGCTTCAATTAATGTTCTATTCTTTCTTTCTACAACACCATTTTGTTGTGGTATGTAAGCTGCAGAGAAGTTTTGAATGATTCCTTTTTCTTCACAGAAATCAGCTAATACTGAGTTCTTAAACTCAGTACCATGGTCACTTCTAAGTTGTTTGACCTTGTTGCCTTTTTCAAGTTCCTCTCTTTTTATAAAGGCAGTGATTTCTGTTGTTGCATCTGACTTAGTCTTGAGAAAGATGACCCAAGTATATCTTGAGAATTCATCAACCAAGACTAGGGTACAGATCTTTTTGGCCAAAGATGGTGTGCTGATGGGGCCAAAAAGATCCATATGTATCATAGTAAGAGGTTCATTGATGGAATGATTGACCTTTGACTTGAATGAACTCTTCTTCTGCTTGCCCATTTCACATGCTGAGCATAACTTATCTTTTGAATAAGTAATAGTGGGCAACCCTCTCACCAGTTTCTTCATACTGAGCTCGTTGATATTTCTAAAGTTGATGTGAGAGAGTTTCTTATGCCATAGCCAATGCAATTCTGGCTTGACTTTAGAAAGCAGGCATACTCGAATAGTTGGGTCTATTTCAGATAGGTTGACCACATATACATCTTTTTCTCTTCTAGCAATGAGTACATGCTGCCCTTTATCATTGTAGAAGATTCCTGCAACCTTCCTGAATCGAGCTTCATTGTCATCATCACACATCTTGCTGATACTGAGCAAATTGTGTTTAATACCCTCTACATAAGCAACTCTTTTAAAAGTTATGTTGCCTGCCTTGATCACACCATAACCTCTTGTCTTTCCCACCGAGTCATCTCCAAACTTAACAGAAGGACCCTTCTCTGGAGTATAATTGAGAAGGTACTCCATACTGCCTGTCATGTGTCTTGAGCAGCCACTATCTAAATACCATTTTCTGTCACCCTGCACAAGACACAAAATAAAAGTTAGTTCCTTTTAGGCACCCATTTTTGAATGGGACCTTTGGTGGGATAAACATATTTTGTCCTGATCTCTGTAGAGGTTTTCTTTGGTGATACTGACTTAGATTCTGTCCTTTTCTTTGGTACTGAGTACCTAGGATTTGAGAGATCGGTCCAGCATTCATCTCCCTTATGACGAGTATAATGACACCTATAACATTTTCTAGGTCTATTTCTAAACATATTTTCATAAGGTATTTTAGAAAACTGTTGCACTTTTGGTAGATCAGTATGAACAAGTTTTGCAAATTTTTTACTTAAAGATTTGACCGGATCAGCAAGTGTTTTTAAAATGTTATTTTTGTCATTTTTAATAGGTGTTTTAACATTTTTCTTTACTGGTTTAAAAGGTGGTGGATCCGATTGCTTCTTTTTATTTGGCAGAGAAGTCTTTCTAATATTATTAGTGTAAGACTTCTTGTTTCTGCTAACTGTGGACCTAGTTGAAGTTGTTTTTTGTTTATCATGTTTTGAAGAAACAACTTTAACAGGTTCTTTAGATGTCTCAGTATATGATGTTCCTGTTCCTGCAACTTCTGTATTAGATGAAACATTTGATATAGAAGTAGTATTATTATCATTATATATTTCAAAAGTTGTTGTATTAAATAATAATTCAAAAGGTGGAACAGCAGAAGTGTCATACTGAACTATTGGGAGCTCAGTATCAGAAATTTCCTTTACAGGAAATTCAATACTGAGTTCTTGTAGCTCAGTATAGCACTTTGAGCAGATGGAGGGACCAATAGGTTTTTCTAAAATTTCATTTTCCTCATCATCTGACTCGGTTTGACATCCAACTTCACAAAAAGTTTTAGCTTTTATAAATTTAATAGGGTTCATATTAGAAACTCTTCATATAAATCAGCAAAATTATTCCTATTTTTAAATTGAGGATCAACACCAAGTGCAGCCCTCACATTTTCTGGGAATTGTTGATTTAAACATTTATTTAATTTTATTGAAGCATTTCCCCAAGATTTACACTGTTTTTCAAATTTTTCTTTTTCAAGTTTGTGTAAGTGAGATTTATCAGCTAATCTTTGGTTAATGTCCTTTAAATCTGAAAGGTTTAGTTCTAAATCTTTATACTTTGCTAATTTATCTAAGTTTTCATTATTTACCCTTTCAAGTTCTTGAATTGTTAATTTTAAAGCTTTTTCTTTTTGTACAGAAGTTTTAAGATCAACAATCATATACTCAAAAATCTTAGTTTTTTCATTCACTGAATAAGTTTGAAAGGAACTTACCTTGTACAACTGAGTGGAATCCCAATCTGTATGAACACTCATCCTCTCAGCCTCTTTGATATCCTTTTCAAAGGAGCTCTTCAAATCATCTTCAGTGAAAGCCATAAAGGCTTTATTCTCAACCTCTTCCTCATCATCACTTATGTCCTCATCCATCCAAGCTTCAGAGTATAGTGCTTGATGAGGTGCTCCATTCCCTTCTGCCCTCTTGCCCTTGCTCCAATTCTTTAGTTTCACATACTTGTCTCTATACCTCTTTGCTCGGTAGGCAATCTTGTCATTCTGATCAGTCTCAGAAGACTTGGTATGACAATTTGCAGCAATATGTCCAGGTTTTCCACACCTATAGCAAAGACCTGATCTTGGGTCAGTATGAGAAGAGCTAACACCAAGCCTCTTCTTTTTCAACTGATCCAGCTTCATAGACATAAGAGCCATTTGAGTCTCAAGCTCTTCTGCCTCAGCATCAACAAGATCAACTTCTGGTTCTTCAGGCTCAGTCACAGTATATGCTTGTTGCACAATGAGAGCCATTCCATTTGAAGATTGGTCAGTTTTCTTCCAGTTGATCAGTCTTGAAGCAGTATTCTCTTCATGATTCAACATTAGGCCATATAAAGTTTGAAGAGTATATGACTCAATATTGTTAGCAGCATTGACAGAATTTGACATGTCAAGAAATTGTTGAGGAAGACTGTCCAGGAACTTTTGAACAAGTTCCCCTTCCTCTTTTACAATGCCAACACTAATTAGACCATGAACAATAGTATTAAACCTGTTGTAAAGAGAGGTAATGTCTTCATTTGGATTTGAGAAGAAGTTTTCATACTTTCTTCTCATGTTGCTCTTTCTTTGCAACTTCACTTTTGGTGTGCCTTCATAAGTGATTGATAGGCTATCCCACATAGCCTTTGCTGTTGGCAATTCCATGATTGCATTGAGAATTTCTTTGGTAACAGCATTACCAATCACCCCTTTAGCTCTGGAGTCTAAAGCATACAACTGACGGTCAATATCAGTCCAGTTGTGCTTTAGTTTAGGTACAGTTCTTATGCTCTCAGGAGCATTATCAGTAGCAGCAACGGGTTCCACAGTTTGTGGGATGATAGGACCATCATTTAGCACAGTGAGCATTTCATGATGAATGGATTCAAGATACCACTGAGCTTTTAGCTTCCATTGATGGAAGTCTTTACCATCAAAGATGGGTACTCCCTTTCCAGACATAATCGGTGCAACAATGGTAGACATTTTTGATTTTGGAGTGTGTGAAGGATAAGTATAAGGGATGGCTGCCAGGGTTACGATGGTTATAGATCGACTAAATAAGAGTTTATAGATCGACTAAATAAGAGTTTATTTAGCCTGCTCTGATACCAGTTGTTAGGTCACAACGCCCTGGTTAAGATGGTTAATTGATTGGATAATTATAACTTAAGACTAATATTGTATAAGAACAAGATATGAGTCAAATGTATAATTCCACTAAGTGTGGCTTGTTGCGGAATAACAAGACCACTGATCAATTACAATAGATATGAAAGTGTAAAGTGAATTGGTGAGTTCTCCTTTGCAAGATGATCTCTATTTATAATGATATAGAGATCTTACATATTGGGCAAAGGAGTAACCGAAGGACTAAACTAGGAAAATGACTAAGATCAAGGGATTTGATCTTAGTCCGTTACATAATAAAATGTAACTCAGTCCTTCTACTCAGTCCTTGTACTCAGTATCACTATCTGATACTGAGCTCTGATACTGAGTTCCAATACTGATCACTCAGTATCAGACCTAAACTTAGCTATTTTATTCTACATATTAATCAAAGCTAGTCTAGGTTGTTTTGTTATCTTAAGATCCAAAGGGGTATGGCTTTTTGCCTTAACACACTTTGACCATCGGTTTGCAGATGGTAAGCCGTGCTCAATCTCAACTCTGTCCACAACTCTTCTTGGAGTAATCTCCAAAATCTCGAGGTAAACCTTGCATCCCGATCGGACACAATCGACATCGGTACCCCATGCAATCGAACAACTTCATCAACATACAATTTTGCCAACTTCTCGAGTGGCATAGTTTCCCGAATACTAGGAATAACGCACTTTTCGTTAACTATCAACAATTACCCAAATGGCATCATGATTTCTACTCGTCTTTGGAAGACCAGCAATAAAATCCATGGTTATATCTTCCCATTTACCGGCCGGCACTTGCAACGATTGTGCAACTCCACAAGGCACTTGGTGCTCGACCTTCACTTGTGCACACGTGACACATTTTGAAATGTACTTTGCTACTCTCGACTTCATCCACGGCCACCAATACATTCTCTTCAAGTCTTGGTAAGTCTTTGTACTTCCGGGGTGAATCGAGTACTTGGACTTGTGAGCATCATTCAACAATACTTTTCGGTTTCCACTGAATTTTGGAACCCTAATCCGACCATTCACAGTTTTCAACCCTTGAACGTTTTCTTCAAATACTTGGTTCTTTCCCAATCTCTCTTGTCTATACTCGTCTTTTCCCATCACTTTGGTTTGTGCGGTTTTTATGCTTTCAATAAAGCTAGATACCACTTCAATCCACATCAACTTAGCCTTAACCGGCTTCTCATAAATATTTTTACTCAAGGCGTCGGCTACCACATTAGCCTTCCCTTCATGATAGACGATTTCACAATCGTAATCGCTAATCAACTCAATCCACCTTCTTTGTCTCATATTCAAATCTTTTTGTGTAAACACATATTTGAGACTTTTGTGATCTGTGTACAATATACACCTTGTGCCATACAAGTAATGTCTCCAAATCTTCAAGGCAAAAATAATCGCCGCCAACTCTAAATCATGAGTAGTATATCTCTCTTCCGCATTTTTCAATTGTTTTGAAGCATAAGCTATAACCTTACCTCTTTGCATCAAAACACATCCGAGACCTTTGTTCGAGGCGTCATATACACCATGAAATCTTCCATACCATCGGGTAAAGTGAGAATTGGTGCATTGCACAACTTCTCCTTTAGCAAAGCAAAAGCGTCTTCTTGCTTTTTCCCCCAATCAAACTTCACATCTTTTCTCGTTAATCTTGTGAGTGGGACCGCCACTCGGGAAAAATCTTCAATAAATCTTCGGTAATAACCGGCTAACCCAAGAAAACTTCTTACTTCGGTTGGAGTCTTCGGTGCTTCCCAATTCTTTACCGCTTCAATCTTACACGGTTCAACTTTTATCCCGCTTCGAGATACTACATGACCGAGAAATTGAACTTCTCGCAACCAAAATTCACACTTTGAGAATTTTGCGTACAAATTTTCTCGTTTCAAAACTACTAGCGTTTGCTTTAAGTGTTCTTCATGTTCTTCTTCGGTTTTAGAAAAGATAAGATTGTCATCAATAAACACAATGGGGAATTTATCGAGAAAAGGTTTACAAACCCTATTCATGAGATCCATGAAGATAGCCGGGGCTTTCGTCAAACCGAATGGCATCACCAAAAATTCATAATGCCCATAACAAGTTTTAAAGGCCGTCTTCTCGGTATCACCTTCTTTAACACGAACTTGATGGTAACCTGATCTTAAATCAATCTTGGAGAAATAATCGGCTCCTTGAAGTTGATCAAACAAATCATTTATCTTTGGCAAAGGATAACGGTTCTTAATCGCCATCTTGTTAAACAATCGATAATCAACACACATCCTAATCGAACCATCTTTCTTCTTCACAAATAAGACCGGTGCACCCCACGGTGACGAACTAGGATGGATAAAACCCTTATCAAGTAGATCTTGAAGTTGAGACATCAACTCCCTCATTTCGGTTGGAGCTAAACAATACGGGGCTCGGGCAATCGGCGTCGCCCCCAGAACTAAATCAATTCGAAACTCGACTTGTCTCTCCGGTGGTAGACCGGGTAAGTCATCGGGAAAAACTTTGGGAAATTCTTGACTAATCTTCACATTCTCAACCGTCTTCTTCTCTTTCCTTCCATCTAGGACATAGGCTATAAATGACGAGCATCCTTTTGACAAACTTTTTCTTGCTTTAATGGCGGTAATAAGATTTGGCATATGATGCCTCTTTTCTCCATAAACATATACTTTTTCGTTGTCGGGTGACTTGATCGACATTAACTTCTTTCCACATAGAATCTTGGCCTGGTGGTCCCCCAACCAATCCATTCCAATAATCACATTGAAAGCCTTAATTCTCATAGGCATCAAATCTACCTTAAACTTCTTATTATTGATTTCTAGCTCACAATTCCTATAGATATGTTGGACCATAGAGGTTTATCCATTGGCAACTTCTATCTCATACAATTCATCAAGTAACTCTAATGGAACATTGAACTTAACACCAAACTCATGAGATACAAAAGAATAGGTAGAACCCGAATCGAACAATATACGAGTGGGTATGGAGTTTATGAATGAGACGACATCATGAGTCTCCTTAGCTTCTTCACGTGTGAGTTGGAAGGCACGTCCCTTAACTTTCAACGGCTCCGGTTTCTTGTGAGCGGTTGACACCAATGTCTCGGTACCCTTCTTTGGGCAAACATTACTATAATGCCCCTTCTCATGGCATGAGAAGCATTCCACCTCATCAAGGCTTTTCACCTTGTAATCTTTAGCTTTGTGGCCAAAATGCCCACATTTGAAGCAACCATTTGAATCCGCCTTGCATTCACCTTTGTAGTCCCTACCACACTTTCTACAACCACCAACACTACCTTGTTTTGACTCGCTTAGGGTGAACTTGTTTTTCTTTGATGGCCCCGAAAAACATTCAAACTTTCTCTTTTCATTACCCACCGACCTCTCTTCTACTCTTCTCTTACTAACTTTCTCAACACTTCGGGCAACATTAATCGCCTCATCAAGAGTGGTCGCCCATTTCACTTCAAGTTCATACTCCCATGGTAACCCATTAGCAAACCGAACCACACAGCTACGTTCGGTTGGGTAGGTACTTGACACAATCAGGAGGTACCCCGTGAACTTCTTGGTGTACTCATCCAAGGTTAGATTACCTTTCTTGAAATGCAAGAACTCTTCCAACAACTCCTCTAACTCCCTTTCGGGACAAAACTTCTCCTTGAGTCTCTTAGTGAACTCCTCCCAAGACATCTAGTAAATGGCTTTCTGTAACGACCGGAATTTTGTGTTAAATAAATTATATGAAAATATGGTAAATTCGGATAAATCATTTAAAACCTGTAGGAATTGGTTTCGTGTCATTTGGACATCGTTTGATACGGTTAAGGTCGAAACCGGGTCGAGCTAGGCATCAAAAAGTTGCAACCTTGCTGCACTGGGGGGGGGGGGTTCACGGCGCGAACTATAGTTCGCGTTCGTGAACAACGGCCAGAGAATTCTGGGTTTTGATGATTGGAGTTCACGACCAGGATCACGACGCGAAGAGTTCACGCGCGGGAAGTTCGCGACGCGAACTTGAGTTCGCGAACGCGAACTGTTACGAGACAAGCATTAAAAGTCGGGAAAGCTAGGGTTTTCACCCATTTCCACCATTGTTGAAGAGAAGCCGATCTGAGAGCTTTTTGGGGGCGATTTTAGTGTTCTTGAGCTAAGATCTTCACCATCTTTGAGGATGTATCATCTAAGCTAAGATCTAAGGTAAATTTCATCTCCTAACTAGTTTATGAACTTGATTTGGGGGAAAGTGGTGATAATGGTAACTTGTCAAAAGTCTTGGCTAAATATGTTGATGGTAAGTGTAAAACACACATAAGAAGTGTGTGAACCATGTATTGTATCGGATCTATGATATAGGGATAGTAGCCATGAACTAGGGTTATGGATCTCCGCCAAGTTTATGAACTTGGCAATTGGGATTGATTATGTTGATGATAAATAATGTCTAGTTACGGATGATAACTAGAAATGTGATAATTATGTTGATAGGTTGCAAAGACCTATATGTTGGGGTTAATCCAAAGGCGGGAAGCATGGATTCTTGTTGATAAACGCGGACTGGAAAGCATTGCTAAGGTGAGTACATGAGACTTTTAAAACTGAGTACATAGTATATGGTTTTGAAAATACATATGATATTTCATGGGTCTTTATTAATAAATGTTTTGATAAAGATAGTGACTGAAAGGATAAGAAAATAGGTATATTATGATACTAGAATATGTCTAGTATGATTGATGATATTGGAAGCAGTATGATAAACTAAGTAATAATGGAATTTTTGTTAATGTACTATAATAATAAAGATAATGAGTAAAAGAATGCATATTGAGTCTTTATTAATAAATATGCATTAGAAAAGCGTTTGGAAATGATTCTGTAGTAATGAGTATCTATTGGTAAGATTTACTAATTAAAGTAAAGAACGAATATATACGAAATGAATATGATGTGACTAGTAATAATTATGTATTATAGTCAGAGAAGAGATAAAAGTATTATGATATCGATAAAATAAGAAATGTATCTTATGAAATAAGTAAGTATGGACCTCATGGGGTTATAGATGTAGAAGTAGATGTGGATTGCTTATGATCGAGCCTATGGGACCATACAGGTATGTTCACACTATCGGGAAATGGCCCGAATAAATCCAACGAGTGATTAATAATCCTGTTAGACATAAAAAAGTAGTTTGTTTGATGATTTATGTGATAGCCGAAGGCTTTGATTGGAATAACTGATGAGTTATGGTAAGAATGAGATGATGTGATGACGCGGGGGATCCCCGGTCATGAGGTGTGGAGTGGGGGGCAGTTGGGTGGATTCTCATCGAGTCATCCACGGTAGTAGTCTTGCTAACTGGAGGAAGGTCCGGCGAGTAAGGCAGGTATCGGTAGATTGGGCGATTCCCTCTTGCGTTATCTTGAGCAATTCGGGGGATCCCCGGTATGTTTCTAGTATGTATATGCTTATATACTAGATTTGGTTGAAGCTTATTAATGCGGGGGATCCCCGGTTAATAAGTTAAAGTGCTTCTAGTTAATTCGGGGGCAACCCGATAACTAGATATGTTTGTGCTTCTAGCTAGTTGGGGCAACCCGATAGTTAGATATGATTGCTAGGAGAGCAGAAATCGATGGGGTCACATTAGGGTGACTAGACGGTATTGAAGTAGTATATATATATATATATATATATATATATATGTTTATATATTAATTAAATGATTTTATTTATGGGGTCTAAAACCCATGCATCTCACGAGACTATTTTGTCTCACGTACTACGTTTGTTTTTGTGGCTATGTACTCAGGTACAGGTTGAAGTGATAGAAGGTTGCACTAGAAGTGGCCTAGAGATGTTTAGCTCGGGAGCTCATATGTAGATCCCGTTGCCTATGGTTTTGATACACTTGGTGACACCGTATTTTTGTAAACTCTGATAAAGGTTTTAAAGTTTTTGTTAAACTGTATTTTGGACAATATGTCAAATATTGGGAAAAATGTATTTTAAATGATTTAAACGATGTTATAAAAATACAGGTGTTACACTTTCTTTCCCAAGGTCTCATACACGGTGTCCCACCATGTAAGAGCATCATCTTTCAACAAACGTGAGGCATAAGTCACCATGTCTTCTTCTTTGCACTTGCTACTCTCAAGCACATGTTCCGTCTCTCGAATCCAACGAACGGTCACCTTCGGTTCCATACTCCCGAGGTAGTTGTCGGGTCGACATGAAAGGAATGTTTTGTAAAAACATCCTTCACGTTCAACCTTTCTTTCTTCAACACTCTCCCCATTAGAGGACTTCTCGGTCGGGGTGTTATCTCCCGTTGACTTAGTCTTGGTGAGAGGTGGGGAATCTTCACTTTCCTCCCTCTCCTCCTCATCACGACGTTCCTCTTCTTCCTCTTCACCATCACCAAGGTTCAACCGATCATTTATGATCCGGTTAACATCTTGTTGCATCGCATTTCTCATATTAGTGAGCATGGATTGAAATGCCTCCATTGTTACCGGAGTATGGTTATTCCCAATACCCGAATTGTCCAATCCATTCCCATCTTGATTCACATTCGAAGCTTGTTCTCCATCCAACAAGGTTCGACCACATCTCGTTCTAGCCATCTTACTATAATAAGATGTTAACCAAATTAGAATCCAAATAGTTGACTAAATAGTCGTAATAATACATAAGAAAATCTCGATTCAAAACAATTCCCTTAATGGTCAACCCTAACTCTTAAAGGTCAACCTAACTTCCTATAGAACATAATGTCCCAAAAGCAAAGTCTAAGTCTAGGGTGGGTAACCAACCGAATTCACTTAGACCAAAGCTCTAATACCAAGTTGTAACACACCAATTTTTCGAAATAATTTAAACTTTTAAATAGATAAGTTTAATTATTAAAATCCACAACATCCAAAATATGGATTAAATAAGAACATTTGGGATGATTACAAGTGCCAAAAATTGGTGTTACAATAATATCGAAACTAAAGTCTTAGGGAATCAAATGATACACCGAGTTTAATCATCCAATGCTAACACTACGGGCCGCCTAATCCTTAGCTCCCGAACCCGAGTACATAGCCAAAATAAACGTAGTACGTGAGACAAAATTGTCTCGTGAGAAACATGAGTTTTAGACCCGGTTAGAAATATTTGCAATAAAATAATAATTAAATAATTATCATATTGCACATAGTCAATCATACTCTAAGGCTTTCCATAAGCCCAACAAATACGTGACGGGCCTCCCCGAAACAAACTCCCCCGATATGGGTTATCTAGGTAAACTCCCCCGTTTCCGGGTTATATATTTCTCTCCCTATTTCCGGGTTATCTCAAACTCCCCCGCTTTCTGGGTTATCTATTTCTCGACACACTACCCTTGCGCAGGGTGGTACCGCCCCGACTAGGTGTCACTAACTCCCCCAACTTGTGTGGGTTATCTAGGATCCAATTGTTTAGCTACCACATAACAATTCAACAACTTGATCCAATGCTCCAAATCATAAATCTCAACATACTAGTGGTAACCAAGCAAGTCAATAACAATTCAATTCATATACTAGCTAATCAATCTTTTTCTTTATTAAAACATTTATATAATAAAGATTATTAAAAACTTGTTTAATCATTTAAACCAAAAATCATTTTACTATGTACTCAGAAAATCTCATGTACTCACCTTAGCAATGTTATACAACACTTGTGTTAATCAACACAAATCCTTACTCCTGAATCAAAGAAGTACTTCAAATCTCAAGGTCTTCTTGACCTAATATCAACATCATCATAATAACTAGTTATTAACTATAACTAATCACTAATAATCCATATTAACATTCCCAACCACCAAGTTCATACTACTTGGTGGAAATCTCAAACCCTAGTTCAAGATTTCTATCCATAAAACCCAAATCCAACTTGTACACATTGATTACAAGCCTGTAATGAGTGTTTTACACCCATGATAGTTCATCTTCCCCAAAGATGATATGGTTGGTTCCCAAAACCACCATTGATACCCATGAAAAGCTTGAAACTAAGGTAGAAGATGATAAGAATCAATAATCTTTACCTTTGGTGTTTAAATCTTCAAAGATGGTGAAGATTTGAGCTCAAGATCAGCAAAATCGCCTTCTTCCTTCAAAATAACGGCTGGACTAATGCAAGGGGCGTAGGTGTCTAAACCCTAGCCCCAAAACCCGTATATGTACACCTGACAGAGTTCACGTTCGCGAACTGGAGTTCGCGTCGCGAGCTTCCCGCGTCGGGAACACTTCGCAATCGGGAAGAGGTCGTGAACTCCGATCATCAAAATCCAGAATTCTTTATTTGATGTTCACGTACGCGAACCATAGTTCGCGCCGCGAACTACCCCAGGCAGCTAGGCTGCAACTTTTTGTTGTCCGGTTCAGCCCGGTTTCGACCTTAACTATATCAAACGGTGTCCAAATGACACGAAACCAATTCCTACGGTTCTTAAATGAATTATCTATAATTATCATATCTTTGTACAATTTATTCATTTACAAAATTCGGGTCGTTACAATCTTCATCAGCGTTAACTGTCGAACCATGTATAACATCCCACCGGAATCGCGTTTTCTGGCCGTCAGACCAATTCCGGCGTTGAATGCTTCCCTTCCGATTCAATCTTCAAAACACGTTCAGAAACCGAAATTGGTTGAGGGGAATACTCTCCTCACTCTCCTGAACAGTTTCCGACCAAGCACGACCCACGATTTGGCCGGAATCCGCCGGAACAGTTGACGGACTAGGCGATTTTTCCATTATCGCTGGCACCTTCCCCCGGCGCGTGGGGGAGCGTGAGGGTTCGGTGGCCAATCGGAAGCCACCGTTGGAATCGTGTAGTCAAGACGAAGACTCGTTCAAAGCTTGAGACCCAAACTCGGTCGGAGTTCACCGGAAATCGCAAAACGGCGGCTGACCTAGAGAGAGAAACATAAGATCGGTGGTGTTTCAAGATCTGGTTTTTCAGATCTCGCCGGAGATCTCGTTTTTCAGATCTGATTTTTTAGAGAGAGAGATGGTGGTGATGGCAAGAGAGAAAGATAATGTTTGGTATTTAGGTTTAAGTTTGATTTACGTTTTCTGATTTGGTTTTGTTTAGATGGTATGTGGAAGATGAGAAGGGATGGCAAGAGACGGTGATTTTGATATTAATTTTATGAAGATGATGGATTCAAAAATCTGATCTTGATTTAGGATTAGGGTTCATGGATCAGTTGGGGGTTGGGGATGAAGAAATGTAAAAGACGAAAATACCCTTTTTTTGCATTTTTAGTCACTTAACGGTCAAAATTGGACAGAAGGACAAATATGCAGAATTTTAAAAACCAGGACAGAAAAACAGAAAAAAAAAATTTAGAGACAAAAACACCGAATCGGGAAAAGATCAGGGACAAAAACTGCAATTTACTCCATCTATTATATTATTGTATACACAGACATAAATTATATTGTAAAAATTTAGAGGCTTATATAAAATTCGTCTTACTCTGAAGTCATTCATAGAAAATGTAACAAAAAAATCTTACTATAAAGAAAATGTTACCTGAATTTATAAATCTTTCTTTTTTTTGGAAACGGCAAATGAAATAACGGAAGCCTACTCGCAATTTTTCAGCGAGCACCCCGAGTTCGAGCTCCGCATAACTCCAAAGGGATTTCCATGGAAAATTCCCCATATGTGCCCGTGTGAGGTATGAGTTAAATTACGCAAATGCAACGCTCCCAAAGGGTTTCGAACTCACGACATGCAGCCCACATGGATATAAACCCAGTGGGTTTATTTTGGTACGAATTGTCTAGCTTAGCCGCTCAGGCTTATGTAGACAGGCCCAATTATCGGTTGGAATTGCATCTAGTTTATATACTCGGGCAGTGGGGCTCAACCCAAATAGAAGGTTTGGGCCTTACATATGTTGACTTTAGCTAAATGGGCCATTATAACCACCCCTCTCTCTCCTATTGTTTTTCTAGCATATTCATTCTAACGTTGCTTTGATTATTTTTTCTTCAAGACAAATTGAAAATCGAGTTAGAACTCGAATTTGCTATATTGAAATTATTCTTGAATGAGAGACTTTTAGCCTGCTGATTGTGGCAATGTTTAAAGGTAACATTTGTTAGATAAATACCAAAGGAATATTGAAATATATATCTAAAATATTAACATATAGTACTTCGAGCATAAATGAAATCTTTTTAAATACGAGGATTGAAAAATGCCACAAACATCAGAGTCGGGCTCGGCTTAGATTTTTTTTTTAAGAAAACTTACACGAATGATTATAATAATAATCAATCAATTAAAATAGAGTTAATAAAATAAAGATAATAATAATAATGATAATAATAATAATAATTGTTGTAAACTATAATGTTTCTTTTCATATTTTGTAAGAACAATTATCATTTAAAAAGAAGCAATTTTGAATAATTTAAAGTTTCAACAACCTCATGTGTGTAGTGTCACATGGCATGTCACCTAACAAAAGCATGTAGATTTGGAAGGTCCATTTGCAAAACCAAAGATTAAAAGGAATACTTCATGGCCTACCATGTTAAATGTTGATACATTGGAGGTCCCTTATCAACTATCATGTCATGCATGTAGAAAATGGCTTTGTAGGCTGAGTGAAAGAAAGAATAGACTACACATATATGCATGAAACTTTATAGCGATGTGGATAGATCCTTACAATTGTTGGTTTTCACAATAAAAATTTCAAGAATACCCACGTTCATGTTACAATTGTTGATTTTAATCATTTTTTGATGAATAGGAGGAAAATAAATTTAATCTCTGATCTTGAGATATTAGAACTAATTAAGAACTTGATAAGATTAAGTTCGATAGTTTATAACATGATTCTATGAGCTGCCTTTATGTTGAAAACCGGCCCTTTGACTATTTCCTCCCTCTTCCAGGAAAAGTCAACATTGTTTTTTTTACCATAGAAAAATCCAAATATAATATAGATACGAGGATAATTTACTATCTAAGTTATTGTTATATCAATGGCATGCATCATATATAACAAGCAAACAATTTGAATCATACTTTAGTTCAAAATATTTAAAAATAGTTGACCCATTATAAATTACAAATAGTTGTTTCCATCAAACCATATCATGATCATTTTTTAACTGAATAAAAACTTGAATGTTGAAAGTTTCCATAAATGAATGAACATGTGGGTAGAGGATGTAAGGTGGCTAAAATGTCATCCTCCAACAACTCCATTAGCATACTTGCATTATTTCGACAAGCTATTGCGTTATGTTTGACCACTTGACATGGTTGAGACATATGATATGCGTTATAATCTACTATATATATAGCTCTGGTTTTTTAATTAAACTTAGATAACAACTACAAATATATGCTATTATGATGACTGACTCTTTTGGTTAAATACTACTATAAAGATGACTAAGAAATTGAAGATGCTTTTGGAAGGAGTATGGTGGAAATTCAAAAAGATTTTTTTTTTGGTCAAATTCTTTCTAGAAGTGCAATTATATTTATGAGATCGTTCGATTAATATTTTTTTTTTTAACGGCAACCTAATCTACACCTAAATTCACTGATTACACTAACACTTAACCCTCAACCTCAAGATTGGGGGCAAACACCTTTACCGCCAGAGCATCGGCCTTTTGGTGTTCAGTTAACATATAATTGGTTTCTAATCGTTGTAAATTTAATTATAATTGGGATTCTTAAATGAAAGATCTTTATTTAACATATTTGCCACTGGGGTTGGATAATTGTTGGGACAGAGAATGCATCTCATTAGAACATCCCACAAGTCTACATGCATTCATCCTGAAAAACCAATTAAGTGCTCAAATCTATTATTAGATGGTGGCTTTTTTGGATCCAAAATAACAACCCTGAATCCGTGTGCGATTTAAAGGTGGTAGGACATGATATGTTTTCAACCTAACTATAGGCATCCATGTGATTATTTTGTCAGCTTCACTAACTTCACATAAGGTGTCTTATTTAGTTATTTTCTTTCAATTTAAAAAGAATCCCAAGTCTCAATTATTTTTATTTGAACGGTAAACCGATTACTAAAAGAGTGTAGAATTCTACTGATATCATTGATTCAGAGACCATCGGGTATCATATATGCATGATGACTATAGTTTTTTTGGATAACCAATTATTAATCCTAAAAGTGAGACCGATAGTTTTTCATGTTTTCCATTTGAACGCCCTTACCAGTTACCACTAGGTAATTAATTACCAGAACTACAAATATTATATGTTAAATTATTTTATTAAACTTTGTAGTATTATAATTACACTCACTAAAACCCATTTACAGATTTAAAGAGAAGTCATGATAGCAAATAAAAATAAAAGAAATAGCTTTTATTCATAAAATCCAAGCCAATCTATCACTTTGTCTATTTCTTTTGCTTTTAGCACATTCTACAGTTTCTTGTGAAATAAACACCACATATTGCACCTGGGCAAAAACGAGCTGGAAAGCTTATTTCATGTGACCTTGTCTTTTGACAGCCTAATAATTTTAAGTAAGAAAACAAAAATAGAAGTTGAATGAGGTCATGACTGGATAAGAACATTTTGGTTTTATGCTATAATTAGTTGCCTTCGACATCTCTTTGTATACATCTCAATGGAAAGTACAGGTTAGTAATGGTGGTCTTGCACGATTATAACCTTAGTGCATCTATCTATGCCCGATTTGTAGGCCAAACATATATATATATATATATATATATATATATATATATATATATATATATATATATATATATATATATATATATATATATATATCATTAATTTATTCAAATCTGGTAGGCCCGGTTTCAGCTTAATGCCTTTAGATTTTTCTAATTCAATTGGTAATCCATTACCATAGAAATATTCGTGAACATGAGCGAGGCGTACATTTAGATAGTGATAGATAGTTAAACAACAACGTCGTTGTGCCCTACAATGTCAAGGTTCACATCAGTTTAGTGGATAATGTACAATGAGTATATATGTTTAAAGGCCTTATTAAGGTTTGTGTTTATATCGTTCTTCTTGTTGGAAAATACATATATTTTGTTAATGACAATCTCATTTAAATATTAAGAGTTGCATTAAAAAAATATACTTTAATTAATGAAGAGTGAGAGTTTATAAAATGCAAGAATTGAATACTGTTAAGCAAGGGGTGTGGTGGCTTAAGCCAAACTGTCACCTCTGCGCCACCTCTGCGCCACCTCACCATTTCACATTTCACATTCAAAACTCCCAAATACCCCATCTACCATCACCCACCAATAATATTCTTTTGGGACCCACTAAAATACCTCCCACCAACAAAATACCCTTTAAAAAGTAATTAATTTTTTCTCTCTTATCCATTAGTGGTCCGGCGAGCATCTTCACTCACCCCACATACGGTGTGGTGGCGAGGTGCCACATCGGATGAATTGGATCCGGCGAGCTCCACTTCTTTACCATACCTAAGCCTCTAATATATAAGCAATGATACATGTTTTAACATTTTAATAAGTGTTGTCCTTATCATTTTGCTATTTTATTGGGTTTTCTAACATGTTTATGTGCATTAAATACCTCAAACTTTCTATAAAATCTTACAAATGCATTTAATACATCTCTTCACAATGTAGCTGATGAACTTCATTCATGCTTAATGACACTTTATTAGGAAACTTTTAAATAGTTAATGCACCATAACATGTGCCTAGGGGGATATGTTAGAAAAACCTTATTTTAATTAATAAAAAATGGAAAATGCTAACCATTGCCCTTAGGGTAATGTTTAAGAAATTTTTATTGGCTTTAAATCATTGTACATTAACTAATAAAAAACCACCCCCATGTATTTTAATAACCACCTTTGATTAATTATGCATCATTAATTGTACAAAAACCACTTTATCCATTCTTAACCATTGCCCTAAGGGCAATGGTTAGCAAATCCCATAAAAAATTTAATAAATAAATAAAATAAGTAAACAAACCCTTAGCTGTGTACGTATTAAGTGACTTAAAGCTAGAACAATGAAAGCAGGGGATGACTTAGTATGGTATCTGGGGTTGCCCGTGCAACCCCTGAAACTTTTCCGAATAGTGTAAAAATAGCGTTACAATTTTAATTTTTTTTATTAGTGTAGGTGCAACCCCTGAGAACAAAATGTGCAACCGATGACACCTCTCAATTTTTCCTCTGGGTCCGCCACTGAATGAAAGTTTCCGCAAGAGGCGCATGTGAATAGTGGACTAGTACAAAGGTGGCTAATTACAGACCATATGCACCAGACACATACTTCCAAAACATTTCAAAAACGTCTTCAATTATTTTGCCAATTAAATTATAAGACCGGTGCCAATGGTGACGGAAACTGACGCCGTCAGTTTCTGCCAACTCAGCGCCACGTCAGCAGACAGACTAACTAACACTAAACTGACGTACCCGTGCCAACAGCACTCCGGATTTTTTTGAATTTTTTACCCTTTTTTTAATTTATTAATATATATTTTCGAACTTTTATTACCGTTAAAAAAAAAAAAAAAAGGTTTTTTTTCATTGGCTGGAAGGTACATTGGGACCCACCAAACACGCTCCTCTTCCGTCCTCTCTCTCGCCGCTTAAGCGACCGGCGGCCAACCGGCGGGCCAACCGGCGGGCCGTGCCAACAGCGCCGGTTCCGTCGGTGGCCAACCGGCGGCCAACCGCAGCAGCGATGGCACCAGTCTAAGATGCCCAGCTAAAAATTCTTACTGAAATCATTACTAGTTGTGTGGAAACTGTACTCTCGTTTGGTAAACTTTTAACAGCAAGCAACAGTACTGACCATCAACCAGGTTCTGAACACATCGGTCCACACGTTCCGATTGTTCACTAGGATAATATTTCTAAGTCAAACATCCGACAAATAATCAATATCCACTTAATTGATATCCTGATATAAACCAAGTGGAATAAGATTCTTCACGTTAAATACAATTTAAAATACCCAACCAATCCATTATTAGTTAGAGCTTTGTTTGAATAGAAACAGACTTAGTCAAACAGTTGTTACCTTAATCTCTAGGTGATAAAACTTCAAAATGGTAGGCCATTATATGCCTCTAAAAGAGCTAGCCATACCCATGTGCTTCTTTTTGTCCACTGCTTGATACATAATTGAAAGTCCTCATGTGATAAGTCCTAAGTTTTATATCTTTCTTTCTATTAGAAGAAACCTTAAGATCATCCCCCTTGGCCCTTGCTATATATATACACCAAAGTCTTAGAGATTTTAGATTAAGAGTTTAAAACACAAACTACAATCTTCTTTCCATTTGAAGAAACCCGAAAATCTCTCTTTTCCAAGATTCGTTACAAAAGACATTAACCTCGTATATCTTCTTTTTATCGACAAACGAACATATGGGTATGGGAATAATCAAAATAGCCAATGCTAAACAAAAGCTCAAGCGATCCATTACACCAAAGAAGAATGCATTCAATATCGGTGCTACCGATTCGCCAAAGAAAGGCCATTTCCCCGTTTATGTTGGGGAGACACGCAAGAGATATGTAATCCCGATATCTACCTTGGACCACCCGTTGTTCCGGGAGCTTTTACATTGGGCAGAAGAAGAATTCGGGTTCGACCAATCAGAAGGCGGTCTTAAAATTCCTTGCAATGAAGATTATTTCGAAGGTCTCATTTCCCTTATTATAAGTTCCACCTGATTTAGGGTAGGAGACTGTTAGTTAGAGTTGCATTTTAACTATTCGATTTCACTCATTTCGTGTCAAGAGTTGAAAATCATATATACCGGCCAAATGTGCTTCATTTTTCGAAGATCAATGAAACCTGCAAAGATGATTTAATCTTTTGTCGTCCCTCTAATGGAACACCTATGATAAATCATCGGGTGATCGACACATATATGAGATTTTATAGGGTCATGATCACTAAGTAAATCATTTTGAGTATTTTCTCTCCATTTGACCAATTGTAACGGACAATGTTTCAACTCAGAAGTGTTATTTCTTCAAGTTACTTTATGATACAGCTTGACCGAAATCTGTTATTAAAGTTGATCAGTCAAATTTTAGATAATACAGTAACTAATTTGGTGAACCATAAGTTTAATTGCAATTATTTGCATTTGACATATTAATTAAACAAATAATCATGTTTGTTAAAAATTAAAAAATTGATTATGATTTTAAACATATAAATTACATATGTTTTATAAATTTTCAGGGGCATCTCTGAGATTCTGAGTGCCCTGTGCGAATAGACGAAATGAGCCCCTAAATACAAGATTTATATAAAAAGTTGAACATTCTAATACTTTTTTTCTATTAAATTATAAAATTGGCTTAAAATTTTAAGAATATATATATAAGATACATATAAAAATCGATCCCCTAAAAAATACGGGCCCTGTGCGGCTGCACCTCCTCAAAGATTTCCCTGTAAATGTTGATTATTTTGTAGGAGCTAATACCAATTTTTATTAGATATAATACAATACAATTGGGAAATGACTAAAACAAATACAAGAATGAAACAAAAATATATAGAAACAAAGAAGAAACAAGTTTTGGTTGAGTCTCGTGAAATTCACGATCCCTTAAAATAGATTCGTCGTCTATCTCCCAGGGTAAAACAACCGAGTAGTTTTACACTACCGAAGATAATCCAAGCCAGAACACTTGTCGAAAGTTCTTGTGTTTAAGGATCACTAAAATTGGAGAGAGCAAATTGTGATGCTTGTAAGCGAGTAGGAAAGTATATGAATTTGTGTGTGTTCTTCCAAATGACCAAACCCACTATTTATAGTGGAAGATGGATGGAAGATGGTCAAGTGGATTAATGACATACATTATTGTCATTAAGCCAATTCATTACAAAAATCAAAACCACTCATTCAAATGTATATTTTAATGACAAATATTAAAATTATAAATAATATTATCAATATTATTATTTGAATACTTCCACTAACTCAAGTGACAAAAACCGAGTGGCGAAAACCGAACCCCCATGAAACCCGCGAGACGAGCGTGGATAGTTCAAGTTTCCACTAGTTCATTTGTTTGATTTCTTTGTTCCGTACACCCACTTTGAGAGTCGATATTGTTAGGACTAGTTTTGTACTTAATAATATGTAATTAGTGTGGTCCTAGACAGGTTTGGGCTTAATCATTGTATTAAGTATAGTTATGAGCTTAATCGATGTAATTAGAGATAATTAGCTAGATTAGTGGTGAGGGTATATAAGGCTTATGGGTATGGGCCAACGCCCATATGGCGTGGTGGTGAGGTGGCAAGGCCACGGTGTGGCAAAGAAAGCAAACACCATCCCCCCAACGGCGTGGGGGGTCCGCGTGGTGGGAAATGGGCATGGCCAACGGCTGGAAACGGGGCGTGGGGGTGAGATGGGGTGAGGTGGATGCTTTTGATTGGTTGGTGGGTATTTTCTTTTATATTTTATTTAAAATTTAATGAAATAAAAGGGTGTGGTGTGGTGTGGTGGGTATTTCCTAGAGATGATGTGGTGTGGGTGTGATGTGGTTGCTGAGGTGGCAGATGATGTGGCGGAAAAAATGGGTGTGGGTGTGGTACCCATACCGGGCAGCCTAAGGATGAACTTAACCATGATGATGTAACCTTTCTCACAATTAACCTAATTACCATTTTAGAAAAGTGTGTTTTTCTTCCTCCATCTCTCTAGATCTCTCTCTCACTAAAAACCCTCAGTTGAATTGATCAATCTTCAAATCTAGCCATGAATTCAATGGATTATGCAGTGAATTAGTGTTCAACAAGTGGTATCAGAGTATAATCCAATAGGGACAGATCTGGAAAGAAGAGCTCAGATCTGGAAATCGAAATTTGATTTGAAGAAGTTTTGAAGGTTTTTGAAGAAGAAGAGCTCAGATCTGGAAATCGAAATTTGAGGTATGGATCATCGTTTTTAGTAAATCATTAGATTCCTCTCGTGATTCTAATAAGTTTAGAATCAAGTTTCGATTGAATCCATTAAGTATAGATCTCAATTTCGTGATTTTAGTAAAAACCATGAAAACTCACCCTTTTCACTGTAAAATCGAAATTGTGATCTGATTTGTTATGTTTTGAGTTATTTTATTGGATCAATCTGTGCGAAATTGAATTTCGAGTGTTTTGGGATTTGAATCAATCTATTTGGTTAAGAATTGAGCAAACTAGGATCGATATGGTGAAGTTTTCGGAAGTTTCGGTTCGTAACAGCTAAGAACGAAGAACGAACTCGGCTCGAAGCTCAAGAACTTTCTCGGCCCTAGAACAATAAACTTCCAGGCTTGAGAACCCTAAACACCTCGGCTCGAGAACAGTAAACTTCCTGGCTCGAGAACCCTAAACATCTCGGCCCGAGAACAGTAATCTTCCCGGCTCGAGATCGTCAAAGCCGAGATCCTATAGCCGAGATCCTAAAGCCGAGATCTTCCATAGCCGAGATCTTCTAGAAAATTTTCAAATGGCTTCTAAAGATGCACTTTCCATCGGAACTGATCTCAAACCACCAGTGTTATACAGAGGAGAGTATCCTCAGTGGAAGAAACGGTTTCTCCAATTTAATCAAAAGTCAAGAGTTAGCAACTGAAATTCTCGATTCACTTGAAAATGGTAATGCTCAATTTTACGAAGATATTGTTGCTGCTCCAAATGCTACTCCTGCGGTTATTGGTGGCCGATTTCCAATCCCTCCTGCTCGATATAGTGTTGAACAAAGGCAACGTGCCAAAGCAGATTTACAAGCATATTCGTTCATGCTTCAAGGCTTACCGAATGACATCTATAACAACTTAGATAGCCTTGAGACTGGTAAAGAACTATGAGATGAAATCACAAAGCAAATGGAAGGAACACAATTAGGAAACAAAGCAAAAATGGTCACAACTTTAAATTCCTATCAATCATTCAAAGCTACCATCGGGGAAGACTTACAAACCACTTATCATCGCTACTGCTATTTGTTGAATGATCTCCTCAAAAACAGCTTAACAAAGGGAAATCTTGAGATCAATATCAAATTCATCAACAATCTTCCCCTCGAGTGGGAAATGTTTGGAAATAGTGCTATGCAGCATAAAGATCTCAGCCTGATAGACATTCATGAGCTGTATGAGTATTTGTATCAAAATGCACCAATGCTGAAGAACATAGCAAAAACCAAACAAGAAACAGAAGATACTCTTGCATTTATTACAAAGCAACATCATCAACTAAATGCGGCTGCTAAATTGAAGGAAACAACAGTAGAACCCACACCTGCAAAGAATGATGATATAGAGAAAGAACTCCAAGAAGTGTTACAGGCTATGTCTCTCATCTCCAACTATCAGAAGAAATATTACTCCCAGCCGACAAACAACAATCTGAGATCTTCATCCAACTTTAAACTTGCTCAACCTGCAACAGTTACAACTAACAAGCCAACAATGACACCTTTAGATCCTACAAAGAAATGCTATAATTGTGGTGTTGCTGGTCACTTCTCCCGTGATTGCACAAAGCCAAAAGTACGTGACTCTGAGTACTTCAAACGGAAGATGTTACTGGCAAAACAAATTGAAACGCGCAAAATGCTGTTAGCAGAAGATCTCCAATGGATGGAAGATTCAGAAGCAGAGGATGAGGAACATGTTGCAAACTTGTGCTTCATGGCAAGAGAGAATCCTGAGGTTTTTGACCGTTTCAATGAGGAAGCCAACAAAGAAATCGAGGTAATCATTTCTCTCTTATCTAATTCTGATCATTCCACCAATTCTGATACTTGTTTTGATAACAAACTGATTTCTGAAATTGATTCTTTAAAACAAAAAATTTTACTTGAAAAAGAGATAAATGCTCAATTTAGAACGTTTAAATGATTTAGAAAATGAACGTGAACAGTTTGCTCATTTAGGTGAACAACTTGTTTATCGTATTACACAAAATCAAAATTTTGAAGCATAAAATCTGGATTTACAAACACAGGGTATCAAAATTAAACGACCAATATGACTCTGAGATTCAAAATTTGTTTAATACAATCTCAGAAAAAGATCTTGAAATTACCAATCTTAAAAATTCTCAAAATGCGATTTCAAATGATCAAAATGATAAATACTACGAATTGTATATCGATACATTTCAAAAACTTTAAATTACAAGTAATTCGTTCAAACGAAAACAACAAGAATTTGATGATAATGAAAAACAATTTAATTCTTTAAACATGCAAATAAAAGAATTATCTACAAAATTGAATGAAAATCAGATCATTTCATCAAATGAAATAAATAACCAACAAAATGTCATAAATCAACTTCAAAATGACAACACTCATTTAAATGCTCACATCAAATACCTTGAAGAATTGTTTGCCAAAAGAGGACAAACTGATCAGACTATTCAGTTGAACAAACCAAAAGAGTTCAAATATTTCAATTCCAAACAAGGGTTAGGTGCTGACAATCCAGGATATCTCAGCAAGGCGTGCAATGTGCTCCCAACGCTATATGATTACAACTACATGCAAAGAGATATCTGGCAGAGCTTTATGAGAGTAACTGATGAAGAAAAAGAGATTGAGACATTCAACAGAGCAAAGAAGGAGAATGCACAAATTAGTTTCAACTATGCTGAATTAAATAAACTATATGAAACTAAAAATGCCAAATTCGAAAATGATGAATATTTTCCAATCGTGACTCCAGAAGAATTTGAAATTAAAAGAAATGTTGTTATTCAACAAAAGGTTACACCAAAGATTTATGTTCCAAATCTAATTCTTGAAAAGAAAATTTGTCAATTGGAAACTGAAATCGATGACACACATAAGTCTTTTGATAAAGAAAAAACTGTTTTGCAAACCAAAATTTATGAATTAGAAAATAAAAATGATGAAACACATAAATATTTTGATGAAGAGAAATTAAAGTTAACAATAAAAATTAAAAATTTAGAAGCTTCTTTAATCTCTCTACAAAAACCTGTTACCAGAATTGAGTCACTAATTTCTAGTACTTCAACAAGTGGTTGTTCACTTTGCACTAAAGTTCCAAAATCACACAACCCTGTTGGAGATAGAGGAAATCATCGAGGAAGTCATCAGTGTAAGGAATCTAACTCATCTCATCTTCAGAAGTTTAAGAAGCCTAGTGCATTTATGAACTTGGATTCTCCTTTTACTGCAAAGAATAAATGTAATGACGCCAGAATGTTTTCTCCTGTAATGGCATATCGTGATGTATATACAATCAAGAAATCTCAGGTTAATAAAGGAAATTCTAAACCTAAACCGAAATCACAAATAAGTTCCTCTACCAAACCTAAGCCTAGGAGATCCACGGTTCCACTAAACTCTGATAAGAAGGTGAATGCTTTCAAACAAGTTATTAGAGGAAATTCTGCTCCTAAAGGTCCAAATAAATTAGGTTCCTCTTCTAGACTCAAGCATTCTCAGATGGATAAAACTAAATCAACAACCGTGTTGAAACATTATACTCCTTCAAAGAAAACCATTTCCAATACTAAATCTTTAAGATACTCAAGAAAAGATTTACTTTCATTGGCACCTATATCATGAAGGAATTATGTGCACAGTCAGTCAACCTATGATGATACATCCATGCCTACGAAACACTTAAGGGTCACACCGGTCAGTACATGTAATACGAGCAAGATAAGCAATGACACTACGAAGAGGAATGATTCATAATGGTCATTATGAATTAGTTAAGTATTAAGTTAAGATTAACTTATTACTAGATTAGTTTAACTAACTAATTAATACAAGTATTTGTACATTTACTAGTTGAGTAAATATACAATATGTTAATTATGGATTATCCATGGTATGATTTAAAGCTATTAAATCATATAGTAATTGGATAATATTGTTGTATAAATTATATAACGGCTATTATATAATTAATTATTAAAAGTATAAATACAAGTATATAATTCGTGTATATGGGTACCGAATTATTAGTGTATTAACACTAGACATTTAATAGTTAAGTGCAACAATAATAAACTAGTTAAACTATAAGGGATGGAAGTGTTAAAAGGAAGTTTAATTAAAGATCTAATATTAATTAAACTTAAAGGGTTCTAAGCGTAACTTATTTGTATATAAATAAGAGGCTTAGGGTAACCCTAAAGCCCCTTACACACACCTCACGAAAATACTTCCTCTCCTCCTCTCCTTGGCTTCGGCCGAAATACACACACAACACAAGTCTTGTGTTCTTCGTGTTCTTCGTGTTCTTCAAGTATTGAAGAACAAGTTCATTGCTTAGATCAACTAGAAGATCGCTCGATTTGTTCATCATCAGTGGATCTATCTTAAGCAATCAACAAGGTATGTTTTGGGAAACCCTTTTTCTCCCTTCTCCCTCTTGGACGAATTCGACCAAAGAACCCTAGGGTTCTTTGGTTGATGGTCGAACGAACCACACAAGCAATGTGTGTGTTCGAGTTCTTCGTACAAGGTTTCTTTCTTGTTAACCTAATCTAGATTTCCAACATCCCAATCCTTTAGGGTTTAAGGATTAGGTTTAATCCCAGTTCCGCATTTAGGGATTAAATCAGCTAGTTGGTTTTAACCGGTCAAGAACAAGTTCATGTTCTTGGTCAGTCATGGTTCGAACCAAGTACACTAGGAGGTTGACCCAAGTGGTTGATCAGTCGCATGGTGCGTAGTGAAACCCTACAGTGGTATCGGAGCGTTGGTTTAGAGATCTAGACTAGATTAACAAAGATTGTTTGTTTACTTTAATTTTAAGTTTTTTTTGTTTCAAGTATTCTTTCTTCTTCTTCATATTTTTCGAAAAAGGGAAGAACCCTAGGACCAAGAATATTAAACTAGTCTAAGTTTAATTGGTCAAGAAGGTTTCTAGAAACCCTAGCAAATTTTTGAAAACCATAGGAAAAACCCTAGGATCAAGTATGTCAAACAAGATATGTTTAATTGATCAAAAGGATTCTTTCCTTACTTCCTAGAATTTTCGTGGACTAGGAAGATCCCTAGGATCAAGTATGTTAAACAAGATTTGTTTAATTGATCAAAAGGATTCTTTCCTAATCCCTTAGAGATTTCGAAAATCTAGAGGTTACTTGGACACCAAGTTTATTAAACTAGCCTAGTTTAATTGGTGGAAAAGTTTCCTAGGCTTAAGAATTTCGAAACCCTAAAGAGCCCTAGAACATTAAACTAGTTTAAGTTTAATAGTTTAAAAGTATTAATTAGGATAATATTCTAAAACCTAGTTAATTAGACAAGTTTATGTCTAATAGGTTTAATTATTATTTTGATAGATTTATTAAAGCTAGTTCTTTAAACCTAGAAATTTAGACAAAGTTTTATTGTCTATAAGGTTTAATTTAAAAAGTTTAAATGAATTTATTAAAAGTTATAATCTATCTTAGAATTTAAACAAAGTTTATTGTTTAATAGGATTGATTAAAATTAGTCTTTTAATTAAAAAATAATGTCTTTGATCAAGAAAGTCAAAACCCTAGTTTTGATTGGTCAAAAACATGATTAGGGTTCATTTAACTAATTTAGGGAATTGATAAAGAGGATGTTAATTTTTTAAGTTCTAAATTAACAAGATGTATTTAATTATTTATATATATGTATTAAAATTTTCGGAATTTTTGTTATTATGTAAAATTGAATTTTAAAAGATATAATAAGTTTATGCGTATTTTAATTAGACTAAGTTAAAATACATACGTATAAATTAGATGTAATATTCTTATTAGAATGTTACAAGTTTATTATAAAATATACATATATACGAATATATATATTAAATACAAGATAAAATGGAACAATTAAAAAGGGTAATGTTATTTTGATCTTTAAGGATAATATTATAATTAGTTATTGTATAAGTTATAATGTAATTAAAACTAGAAAGTACAAAGTTATGATTTCATTATAACTAGAAATTGTACAAGTTGAAATTATATGATTAACTAGAAATATACAAAGTTATATATATCATCATATATTAAGATGTATAAAGTTATAAGTTATTATAACTAGATAATTATACAAGTATAATATAAGTATTTTACAAGTCATGTAATATACTAGATTAATGATCAAGTAAAAATAACAAGAACCTATATTTAACTAGTTCAAGTTAAATATAAGAAAGGTTTAAACAAACTAAGAATTATTATATATAGTTTATATATAATAAGTTTATTAGTTTCACCAAGTATAAACCGGTGATTGTGTTAGCTTAAGTTTCATCATGGTTGTTGAAGCTAGTGGGAGCTACAAAAGAAAAATCACAAAGTTTATAAGTGTGTCTTTAAGACATAAGTTTTGGTCGAATCTAATAAGTCAAAACAAATGTTTGATTTCATTATTAGACATATGAAAAACTAGATGTGTTAAAACTAGGTTTATGTTTCAAGTTCATGAATCATAAAAGAATTTAAAAGTTTAACATAAGTTTATAAGTTTTTCAAGTAAGATAAAACAAGTAAGTTTTATTCTAGATAAGGTTTTTCACAAAATCAAGTAAAACGATTTGTACACCTCGTTTTAGGTATACATGTAAAATCGTGCAAATTCTTGAAACTATAAGTTTTAAAGAATAGTTCTTAAGTTTTAAAAAGGTGTCTTTTAGAACTCTTCAATTCTCAAGTCACACATTTTAAACAAGGATTAAGATTGGAATAAAGGTTTAAGTTTAGTTTAAGACTTAAACAAACCCAAGAAAATCTTAGATCTAAGTACTATCCACCTAATGGAACACCTCACTTGTTAAACGATATTCATATTGTAAGGATAAAGAATCTTAGATATGGATTCAAATCATTGCGAGTGTTAGGGTGCGTAAGGTTCTGTGATAATCGGGAGTCCCGGCGCAGAGCATCGCACTATCTTAGATGGTCTGATCTACTTTGGTGATAATCGGGAGTCCCGGCCCAAAAAGTACTTGAGTAGAATAAACATACTAGACTTTATTACTAACTTAGAAATGTACAATTAGATTGTACAAAGTTGTAATAAGTTATAAGTCTAAAGATTCTACGGCCCCTAGGAATCGTGTCAAGTCTTTATACGATCGGTAAGGATGTTACCTACCAGAAATAGCATGTCTCGTCGGGAAGTGCCCAAACCTTGCGGCGAGAATGTGATATATGGATCCTAGGCCTAAAATATTAATTATGGGTTTATAATATATTTTAGAGAATGTTTATTGATGATTACTAATTAAACTGGGTTTGATTTGTAGTTGGCAGCAACAAACACAACGATAACCTATAACAAACTCTCGCAACGTTTCTTCCTAGGAAAGAAAGAAAAGACTGGGTCAAATTTCCTCAATTGGAAGCGTGATTTTAAGATCATGCTCAGACAAGAGAGGGAAAGGATTGACCGAGAAAGAAACGTTTTGAGAACCCCTGCCAATGATGAAGAAAATGAACCAGGACAAGCATTTTACGCTTGTAAGGCGTTCGCTTCTTGCAAAATGGCTAAGGGAGCATCATTAGGTGCACACGTCATGAGAATGAAAGTGCATGTTGATCACCTTACTAGACTTGGTCACCACATGCCATTGCAGTTCGCAATTGACATGATACTCAACTCGTTGTCTGATGACTACAAGTCTTTTGTAGCCAACTACAGCAAACGTGATATGGATAATTCCATTCCCGAGCTACAATCTATGCTCGAGGCTGTTGAGTTGAATACTGAGACCAATTCTAAAAGGGGTCGCATAACTAATGGCAGCAATGAGGATGGGCATGGTGGTAAAGGAAAGGGTAAAACCTATCCTAACCAAGGAGTGCCAAATGGTAAAGGTGTCAAACAAAAGGTCAAGAAGGTTAAGCCTAACACTGCGAGGACCGAGAACCGGTGCTTCAAGTGTGGTGAGGCTGGGCATTGGAAAAGGAATTGTTCAAAGGGTGCAAGTGGTAGTGGAGGAAACTCAAGTTCCTCGGGTAACACAACCACACTTCTTAATCACTTTTAGATACTTGTAAAGTACGTTACGAGTAATCTAACTTTTGCAATCATTTATTGCAGGAGGAGATGGAAAGTGATAGTGACCAGCATGAGATGGTGATGATCCCACGAGCACCAAGTTTTATAATTCAGTATTTTGTGGATTCATTTTAAACAATTTTACTTTATTGTTTGGATAATTTTATTTTTGTTAAAACAAGTTTTATTTTGGTTTTAATTAAATTTTGAATCCATGGTTGAATTATATTGTGTGCATGTGTGATAATTACACTAGTCAAGGTTTATGACTGGATTGTAAGTCAAGTTTTGATTTACTTATATTTCATGTTTATATATATATATATATATATATATATATATATATATATATATATATATATATATATATATATATATATATATATATATTTGTTTGATTGTTGTATGAATAATGTCTTGATAGCTCAAGGTATTTAGATATTAGTAATTAGAAAGTTTTTCTAATGAAAGTATTTAAGAGTTTTATGGAAGCATAAGGTTCAAGAGTTATTGAACTTAGTTAAAACATCTTAAGTAATAATCATTACTTATGATAGTAAGTTTTAAAGTATTAGTATTAATATAGTATGATTATATTGGATATAATCAAGATATACTTTAAAGAGTATTATTACAAGTCTTTCATACTTGTAATAAAGGACTTGATGAAGTCATAATTCCCTAATAGGAATAATTGGATATTCGTAAAATCCAAGTAAAATGACTTAGACATTAAATGAACTCTTAACAGGGACAAACTATATTAAAGTATTTAAAGAATTAAAAGGTATTATTGCAAGTCTTTTATACTTGTAATAAATACAATATTTAATCAAGTCATAATTCCCTAATAGGAATAATGGATATTTGAGAAATCCAAGAAATGACTTTGGCATTAAATAAAGTTCTTAAAGAATACTAATATGTTTAAGAATTGATAGTATCATTTCAAGTGTCTTATACTTGTTAGGTACAGTAATCAATAAAGGTCATAATTCCCTAAACAGGAATAGTGGATATTCGCAAATCCAAAGGATGGTCTTAATTATTGATAGAATTCTTAAAAGATTGAACTACAAGTTATTGACTAGGTCAAAGTAGTAGTTTAAGAGATTCTTAAGTTCCATAAAAGTAAGTGGGAGCTAAGACTAACGTAATTCATTAAAGATGTTAGTGAATTCAGTAAGTTAGTAAGACATTAACAACAAGGTTTTACCAAGTCGTTAGCCAAAGAGTTAAGAGAAATAATAAATGATCATTGATTAGATTATTGCAAACCTAATAACGTGATCACAAGTCTTGTGATTAATTATTGCATATCTAATAGGTTGTTAAACCTTCAGTGGATAACATAGTCATTTAAGGAAATTTCTTTAACTAGTAAGAATATCTACAAATCAAGTAACTAAAAGAGGCTTTAGTTACAAGGATGATTTTATGAATTCAAGAAACTAAGGAGTTAATTTCCAATCCTCCTATGTTTACCGAATTACATAAAAGGCAAGACTAGAATATGTTCTAGATTGTTGCAAGAACAATATCTAGCAAAGGCAAAAGTAATAGTATTCCTAAATACTCGTCTTATGTCTTTAGTTTAATAGAAATGATTGGTTTATTGATAAAGTTACAATTACGTTGTAAGAATCATTAAGTAATCAACACGAACAAAAGGAATAAGTAATGATCCAGTAATAATTCAGTATCTATGTCCAGTGAGGAATAATACATGAGTTAGTATCATTTTTATTCAGACTTTGTATGTTTTACAAGTTCCATGAATAAAAGTCTATTTATTCAAGAAGACACAAAATCCGTGACTACTCGTCTTGGTGGGAACCTTGATGGGACGTTAACGTCATCGCGGTATTTGGTGGTAGATTCGAAGTTCTTCGAAGATAGCTACACAAGTTTTGTGTAAACCAAATATCGGTGATATTCTGTTGGAGGCTCAACGAATATTGGATTGACCACCGTGACAATACTTCGTGGTTGAAAAGTTCAAGAGTATTGTTCACTAGGATTGTCCTTAAGCCTGATGTATTTGGTTTAGGATACAATGACTAATGTGCTTTGGTTCATTTCAGACAATTCTGAAATACGTTTGTCATACGAGGCGATATTGGGTACAAAGGAAGTTGTATTTTAAATCGAAATATAACAAGATGGTAATTGCACCTCCTCTTTACGAGAGATATTTATAGGTCCTTTGACTTGATAAGAAACTGCAAGTGCACGGCCGTGCCCAAATGAACTGATATGTTCTTTGTCGTTTATCACAGCAGTTTGAATCAAGAAGTCATAAAATGATTTCGAATACAGGAGTTGATAATTTCTACCATGCTCGTATTCGTTATCACAAAAATCGTGCTGCAAGGGATAAGCCTAACATAGTTTGCCCAAGAAGTAAAGACAGAGTGTTCTTTACTAGGAGACGCTATTAAAGAGTTTTTCATAAACTATACCTGAGTTACATAAGCTGTTTTTATGGGTTGGTTACCTACATGCCCATCTAGAAGGCCACTGTAGCTCGTATCATTAAGACAAAGGTTACATACTTGCACAAGTGGGAGTCTGAAGGAATTATGTGCACAGTCAGTCAACCTATGATGATACATCCATGCCTACGAAACACTTAAGGGTCACACCGGTGAGTACATGTAATACGAGCAAGATAAGCAATGATACTACGAAGAGGAATGATTAATAATGGTCATTATGAATCAGTTAAGTATTAAGTTAAGATTAACTTATTACTAGATTAGTTTAACTAACTAATTAATACAGGTATTTATACATTTACTAGTTGAGTAAATATACAATGTGTTAATTATGGATTATCCATGATATGATTTAAAGCTATTAAATCATATAGTAATTGGATAATATTGTTGTATAAATTATATAAAGGCTATTATATAATTAATTATTAAAAGTATAAATACAAGTATATAATTCGTGTATATGGGTACCGAATTATTAGTGTATTAATACTAGACATTTAATAGTTTAGTGCAACAATAATAAACTAGTTAAACTATAAGGGATGGAAGTGTTAAAAGGAAGTTTACTTAAAGATCTAATATTAATTAAACTTAAAGGGTTCTAAGCGTAACTTATTTGTATATAAATATGAGGCTTAGGGTAACCCTAAAACACCTTACACACACCTCACGAAAATACTTCCTCTCCTCCTCTCCTTGGCTTCGGCCGAAATACACACACAACACAAGTCTTGTGTTCTTCGTGTTCTTCAAGTATTGAAGAACAAGTTCATTGCTTAGATCAACTAGAAGATCACTCGATTTGTTCAGCATCAGTGGATCTATCTTAAGCAATCAACAAGGTATGTTTTGGGAAACCCTTTTTCTCCCTTCTCCCTCTTGGACGAATTCGACCAAAGAACCCTAGGGTTCTTTGGTTGATGGTCGAACGAACCACACAAGCAATGTGTGTGTTCGAGTTCTTCGTACAAGGTTTCTTTCTTGTTAACCTAATCTAGATTTCCAACATCCCAATCCTTTAGGGTTTAAGGATTAGGTTTAATCCCAGTTCCGCATTTAGGGATTAAATCAGCTAGTTGGTTTTAACCGGTCAAGAACAAGTTCATGTTCTTGGTCAGTCATGGTTCGAACCAAGTACACTAGGAGGTTGACCCAAGTGGTTGATCAGTCGCATGGTGCGTAGTGAAACCCTACATATCAACTTTTAATCAAGTGCCAAAAACAACTCCTAAAACATCCACGATCTTAAAAGAAAAATGGGTTCCCAAAAACTACAAAATCTCAAATAATTCCCCGAAAATTATTTGAAAGTGAAACATCGAGTTTCAGTTTTTCTTGGAATTCCATATCTTTAAATCAAATCGATACAACTTATCGATGGTTTCATTCTCATTCTAATATCATCGAACCCAAACAAAAATGGGTACCAAAATTTGTTTGATTTGTTTTTGCAGGAGTATGACTTATACACACTTCAGTGTATAACTCGAGCCACAACAGGATGACTTATGCACAATTTAGTGTATAACTCGCATTTCAACGTAGATGGCTTATGCACACATCAGTGTATAACCCGTTCCTAAGCGTTTAATGGTTTTCAAGTACATCAGCTTGAAACACGCTCATAATCAGAAAACACATAATTGTAAAAACTCTTCTCCACCCCTCTACTGCTGTTACAAGTTACATTTCTGATCTACAAAATTTTATATATCTTTATTTTGTCGAGGGGGAGAAATATTAATTCTAAGGGGAGAATTAGTATTTCAAGGGGGAGGAAATTTCTAATATCAAGACAACATACCCGGATTTAAATGTTTTATGTTAGTAACGTTGATTATAAGTCGTTGTAATATCCGTAAACGATCTCTTTACTAGATTCCTAGTAAAGATTGCATCTGTTTATTAAAAATTCTTTTAATACCCGTTACTTACTTCAAAAGACAGTATCTTCTCATGGTTTGCCAGAACCGGCCTTACCTTCCAAGGGAAATACTTTTCAGTCGATTGGTAAATGTGAGGTTATAAGTCTAGGGTATAGATTTAGGTGAGTGCAAGGTGATGTGTAAACATGATAACATTATGAAAACACACCTTTGAGTGCATCCAAACAGCCAATAAACCGGGAGACCTCACAAAAATGTGATCATTCATGTGTTGAATGATTCATTAGACTTAACTGGCCGAGTATAGCATCTGCACTCCACCACCAACCACTCAGATTCCTCTCAACAGGAATTTGTTTCAATTCATCAGGGGATGTAGCACATAATCTATCGACTACTCATTCGGAGTATGTTGGTATTGAAATCATTAACCTCCTGCCCCGGGTTACGTCTCAATTTCATGCACAGTGTGTCTAGATCTCAACGTCAAATATTTCCAATATAGGACACATACACTATTAAAATGAATCTCTGTGAATTCATTGGACCACTCATAGTGGCATCACAATCTGGTGTTTCACGAGGATTGGGTGGAAATCCTGCTAGAGCTAAAATTGCGCCAACTCTAAATGCAGGTCACACATTTGAATCAACGGTTGTGCAAACGACTGTTGAATCAAATGGTGTGTTAATGGTTACTCTATGTGAGCCTGGTATTACCTAAAGTGTTCAAGTTGATGTGCCTAAATTTTTCAATCATAAAGGCAACGACTTATGCCGGAAACACATACATTTCCGATGCAAAATCCATGAAAATCATTCCTACAACGTAACATCTTAAATACTGATCAATTGCACATGAGCGTTATAGTTCACTCTCAAATAACTCCTATGATCTGCTATAACCGGCATGATCTTCCTCAGGAGCCACCTACGATATAGGACATACTGTGAGGGTACCTAGGTCTAGGCGAGCAGAATCAAGTATAATGGGATCTTGATTGGGGTGCGCAGAGGTAAAATTTGAGTGGGGGAATGAAGTATGAGGTGCAATTCAGCTAGATACATGGTAAAATGAAACGAGGGCGAAGTTGAAAATTTAAAAAGTAAGCTTGAGTGATGAGGGTGTGACAGGGTTAAAGAAAACGAAAAACCCTTACCAAACCGATTAAAAGCCGGGTCGCCACGTCTCTATCAGATTGCATATGTTGCTCTTTGATATTGAAATATACATCATGGACCCAGTGATGCAATGCACAACCCCCCCATCCACTCAAGTATTTATTAAAAAGTACTTGTTTCATTTTCACAGAGACTAGCTCATATGCTATCGACATCTCACTTGGGGATTGTTGATATTGAACAAGAGGATAATTCTCTCCAGTCCTCGCCTTCGTTTGTCCACTAATTGAGTCTAGAACCGACATAAACACCATTAGGACACATGCAAAACACCAAGCATATCTTTGTGATATCGCCGGAACATTCATAGTGATATAAAAAATATTGGTATTCCACGATGATTAAATGAAAATCCTACCAGTGCTAACATCAAAGCCAACACTGAATGTAGGTCACACAATTTTTATAATTGTTGTGTTAACGGGCAATCTATGTGATCCTGGGTTACCCTACTAGAATATGGTGCAAAGAAGGGATGACTGCACTCCAACATCATCAACTTCGGTCAAAAGCTAAAATGATAAATGAACGCTCGAATTCTTTCATGTCATCAACAACGGTCAACAAGAATTAAACGATAAAAAATTAGACCGTATTCCAACACCATAAACAATACTAAAGACGTCAGATGTTTATCAACTACAATTTGGGTCTAACTGATAACTTGTGTTATATATTGATTCATTCAAAATATGAATATATCATTATTCAACACATGTTTATCATTGTGCTTCGAAAATTCTTCCTAATTCCACCTCTCTGGACTTCACATTTTGCATGATTATTCAGATACATCATGTTCATCATGAGGGGGAGAATATATTACAGAAGTTCCTGTTATAAATAAAAATGCTTACAATATTTAGGAGATTTTCGATATGCACCGGTTAAGGGGGAGTAAGATCTAACGGGGAGTAAACATCAATTCGTCTAATCCAACTCCCATTAAGAAATAATTGTCTGTTTGAAGGGGAGTGTAAACTCTATCAACATTTTACCCTAACAACAATTATCTAGGTTCACAAATCGACAAAGCCACAAATTCAAGAAAAGACTTCCGCTGCTAACCGCTCTATCTATGGGTCTACATTTCGTCGATTTACATTTGTGAAGAAGAAGAAATCGATACATTCATAGAAAGTTCTCTCACAAATACCCAACCATTTCAATCCGATACTTAATCGTTTAAATCGTTCAATCTTAAAACTACAAATCATTCCTTCCTTAACCAAAAAAATCTTTATCTTATCCCTATAAAACCTCCACCAATAAAATCCAAAACAAAAACCTAGCTAAACTGATACCTCAAACAAATCTTTCCCAAGTGATAGTCCATTCCCAAAAAGATCAATCTTAAACCGAACAATTTTTTTAAGTCTTCATTACACCAACCCACTCAGAGAATTATACTTTGGTATATTTTTGAACTTCAGAAAAACACTTCCATGCCAAAGGCAGAACTCTGATTTTCTTCTCAAGCCACTCAGAAAATTTCTGAGAATACGTTAACGTCAAATCATGTTCTCTTTTCCACGAAGATACGCAAATCTCTACCAACATTTGGTAAGTACAAAAATTTGAAATGAGAGCTTGAACCTACTCAGTACGTGTGAAGAGGACAGCGGGCCAACAGAAGAAATCGTAATGAAGACTGGGATGGGGTGCATTAAGCACACAAAGGGGGAGATTGTTAGGACTAGTTTTGCACTTAATAATATGTAATTAGTGTAGTCCTAGAGAGGTTTGGGCTTAATCATTGTATTAAGTATAGTTATGGGCTTAATCAATGTAATTAGAGATAATTAGCTAGATTAGTGGTGAGGGTATATAAGGATGAACTTAACCATGATGATGTAACCTTTCTCACAATTAACCTAATTACCATTTTAGAAAGTGTGTGTTTCCTCCTCCATCTCTCTAGATCTCTCTCTCTCTAAAAACCCTAACTTGAATTGATCCATCTTCAAATGTAGCCATGAATTCAATGAATTATGCATTGAATTAGTGTTCAACAGATATCTCATTCACCACAACTACATTTTGGACATACCAACCATTAGTTATATATAATTAAATATATAATTATATGTGTCCAAAATTTTCTAACAATCCCCCACATGAATAGAGATCGATCGAAAACACAACAAAATTTCGATAAATGTTCAACAGTTAAGTCTTGCAAATGATAGGTAGGTGTTAGCCTTTGAACCTTCCCTTGTGAAGCACACTTAGTCTCCTAGCAGTCAGTAGACGTGATGTCTTTGAACTGAATCCGCCTTTTGTGTAGACGACAGTATACATTCTCACAAGACTCTCCCTAACTTGTTCATATCCTCTTATCGTGTCCGTCTTGGTCATGGACACTGCCTGGTTCTGCGAGAGCTACTAAGAATTGTGCCCCAACAATTCCATTCGAAGCGACCCCACTTCTCCCTCACATAGGTGATTCTCAACAAGGAATCATTAAAAGCCATAGTGCTTATCCTCATTGTCACTGAACTAGGCATGGACTAGGAAGTGTAGGGATTTACTACGCACCATGAGACTGATCAACCACTTGGGTCGACCTCCTAGTGTACTTGGTTCGAACCTTGCTGACCAAGAACATGAACTTGTTCTTGACCGGTTAAAACCAACTAGCTGATTTAATCCCTAAATGCGAAACTGGGATTAAACCTAATCCTTAAATCCTAAAGGATTGGGATGTTGGAAAACTAGATTAGGTTAACAAGAAAGAAACCTTGTACGGAAAACTCGAGCACACACAATGAATGTGTGTTCGTCGAACACTCACCAAGAACCCTAGGGTAGGGTTCTTGATGTTCTCGTCCGTCGCACAAGAGGAGAAGGAGGAAGAGTGTTCCATGAATCATACCTTAGGTTAATGCTTAAGATAAGTCCACTGATGATGAACACGACGAACGATCCTCTAGATGATCACTTGCAACGATCTTGGATCTTCAAGACTTGAAGAACACGAAGAACGAAGAACACGAAGAACGAAGAACACCAAGTGATGGTGTCTTAGTTTCGGCCGAATAGAGTAAAGGGGGGCAAGGGTTTCGGCTTTTAGGTGTAACCTAATAAGTGATGCCTAAGCCCTCTATTTATAATAGATGGACTTTCACTTAGGGCCCTTCTAATTTAATTAAGATTAATCTCTTAATTAAACTTATCCTTTTACACTTCCATCCCTTATAGTTTAAATAGTTTATTATTGTTGAACTTAACTATTAAATATCTAGTATTAACACACTAATAATTCGGTACCCATATACATGAATTATATACACTTGTATTTATACTTTTAATAGTTAATTATATAATAACCTTTATATAATTTACACAATAATATTATCCAATTACTATATGATTTAATAGCTTTAAATCATATCATGGATAACCTTTAATTAACACATTGTATATTTACTCAACTAGTAAATGTACAACTACTTGTATTAATTAGTTAGTTAAACTAATCTAGTAATAAGTTAAACTTAACTTAATACTTAACTGATTCATAATGACTATTATGAATCATTTCTCTTCGTAGTATCGTTGCATAACTTGCTCGTATTACATGCACTCACCGGTGTGACCCTTAAGTGTTTCGTAGGCATGGATGTATCATCATAGGTTGACTAACTGTGCATATAATTCCTTCAGGAAGTAGTAAAACTTACTCCCTTAAAGAATGTTTGGAGGAATTCCGTTACCCCCACAGTGACATCCCTTCGTTTATACAATTAGGTTGTCCTATTGAACCTAGATCTTGGGATCTCCAGTCAACTAGGTCAGGTTTCCTTCGCATAAACTTTTATTCCAAGGGCTTTAGTCTCATTCCATTATAACTAACTCTCTACTTAAGCCATTTCATAAGCGGATCCGTGATGTTATTATTTAACTTTTGATAGTTAATCTTGATAACATCCATAGAGAGTAGTTATCATATCGTATTATGTCCTACTATTATACATTGTGCACTTGACTAATGTAAATGTAAGGCAACGATATATGACAATTTATACATCAATTATTTGGAATATCTTCCTTAATTGATGTAACTTTAAGAAGATGAATGAATACCTTAGCAAGGTACCCCCACATTCGTACGTATTTCTAAGACGGTGTTCTTTCAAACCAAAATTCGTACGATGTTTCATCTAACCCTCACGAGGTATCTTATATAAAAATTAAGTAGTCGACACACGACATACCTCCACATTTGTACATATTAATGTATCAATTGCTTCATTTTTACTTTTCTCTAAAGTAAAATTACACTCTTTTGTGTACATCAAGGAGTTTTGGTTATATTTTTCATCCAAATGGAAGGATGAATTTTGTCAATTTGTTACATTTGTGACTTTGCATCAATGTGGAATGTTGGTGGTATGCCATTTAATTTATTAAAACCAATTTAATTAAATTTATATGGCATAATCAACCATGTTAAAAGTTTAACGATTCAAAATAAATGAGCAACTTTAATAGCATTTTATCAAAATAGCAGTTACAAGTTGTCAGAATTTAATTTTAACATTTTTACCAACAATAATTCCACATTTTGATAACACAATTCCATTGGATTCAATCACAACCCGAATAACAAACTTAGTAAGCAATCATCCGGACACAAGATTCTTACGAATCTCCGGAACATCAAAACATTGCTTAATGTGACATCATTTCCAGAAATCATCCTTAAGATGACATTTCCTTCACCTTTGACATATGTGGTAGTCAAGTTTCCAATAAAACGTTTTGCTCATTTTCAACACCTTTGAAATGACAAACATACTTTTATCGAAACAAACGTGACGGGTTGCACCCGTATCGACATACCACCCATTTCAATCGGTTCTCACCAAATTAACTTCCGACAAATCAAAAAACATTGCTACAATATGCACATATTCATTCATGTGTATTACCATATTAGACATTGTCACAACATTTGTCATTTTATCAAATAAAAATCCAAATTTGACCAATAAGTCTCAACAATCAATAAGTTTCACAAAAGAAACACAATTTAATTAGTTATAAGATTTCTTGCAAGTATCCTTTTTTCAAGAATCAACTCAAGAAGCCAACGGCTATCTTGTATCTTACTAACTAATATCCACCAAACGTTTACCAAGTCTCACAATTTGAAAGTGAAATTCTAGATGCCAAAGCATCCATAGATATAAAATCCGAAGAATTCAACTTTTACCAAATTTTAGAAAATTCAAGTAACTAAAGTTAACTTGAAAGCTTAAAACAAAAAAAAAACTTTTTATTTCAAAAATCTTATAATTTCCAAATATCCCACATTATGATACTATATTCAAGAAACCAAAGTAATCTTGATATGTATAAAACGGAAATTAAATTTTTTTTAGAGAAAAATCTCTATAATTCAAGAGAACAACAATAATATGAAACTTCAATCCAAACATTCAATTTACAAATAGTCTCACAAATTGAAACAATATGTCAAGAAGCCAAGGCTACCTTGACATGCATAAAATGGAAATAACATGAACGAATGTACTTTTCTTAAATTCAAAAATTTGAGAATCATAAAGTAAACTCTCACAACATTGAGAATAAATTCAAGATGTCAAGGCAATCTTGATAACTAAAAGTTATAAAATTTTAAAACCAAAGATTCATGTACATTTTCTCACTATATGAGATTAAAGTCAAGAAAACCCAAGTTATCTTGATACTTGAAACAAAATAAATCAAAACATTTATATCCAAAAAACTTTTAATTTCCAAATATCTCACACAATGAGACTATATTCAAGATACCAAAGTAATCTTGACATGTATAAAATGGAAATTAAGAAAAGTTTATAAAATATTTTCTCAAACAAAAATTCTTTATAATTGAAGAATACCAACAACATTATAAAATATAAATCCAAAATATTTGATTTCCAAATAGTCTCACAAATTGAAACCATATGTCAAGAAGCCAAAGCTACCTTGAGATGAAGAAAATGGAAATCAAAATCACTTACAAACCAATGTAATTTTTGATATTTTAATAATCAACAAATTTCACAATGATATACAAATGTTTGTAAGATTTATTTCAAATATCATCTCTAATGAGAATCAACTCAAGAAGCCTATGACTATCTTGAACCTTACAAACAAATATGATTGCAAAACTTAGAATTAACAACAATAATTCTTACAGTTATAAATTTTAAATCCAAAATTATTTTAAACGATTTATCAAGTTATTTAAAATCAACCTTTAAAAACTTGATATAATAAACTTTAAATCCAAAAATTTGATTTAACAATTTAAACAAAACAAAATTGGAAATTTTCTAAAAGGTTAATTGAACCTTTTGTTCTATATAAACGTTTCAATCACCACTTTTTTTGAATCTATACTATTAACGAGCAAAATCCGATAAAAAATATGTATTTTCCAACCGGTATTAGCAAAGAGAGGAAAAATCTATTTTAAGTTTGTAGGAGCTAATACCAATTTTTATTAAATAAAATACAATACAATTGGGAAATGACTAAAATAAATACAAGATTGAAACAAGAATATATAGAAACAAAGAAGAAACAAGTTTTGGTTGGGTCTCGTGAAATTCACGATCCCCTTAAAATAGATACGTCGTCTATCTCCCAGGGTAAAACAACCGAGTAGTTTTACACTACCGAATAAAATCCAAACCAGAACACTTGTCGAAAGTTCTTGTGTTTAAGGATCACTAAAATTGGAGAGAGCAAATTGTGATGCTTGTAAGTGAGTAGGAAAGTATATGAATTTATGTGTGTTCTTCCAAATGACCAAACCCACTATTTATAGTGGAAGATGGATAGAAGAGGGTCAAGTGGATTAATGACATACATTAGTGTCATTAAGCCAATTCATTACAAAAATCAAAACAACTCATTCAAATGTATATTTTGATGACAAACATTAAAATTATAAATAATATTATCAATATTATTATTTGAATGCTTCCACTAACTCAAGTGACAAAAACCGAGTGGCAAAAATCGAACCCCCATGAAACTGGGAAACGAGTGTGGATAGATTCAAGTTTCCACTAGTTCATTTGTTTGATTTCTTTGTTCCGTACACCCCACTTTGAGAGTCGATATCTCATTCACCACAACTATATTTTGGATATACCAACCATTAATTATATATAATTAAATATATAATTATATGTGGCCAAAATTTTCCAACATATTTGATTATCAATTTTCAAAATGAATAGCTTATTTTTAATAAAAAATCTTAAACAGCCGTTAGAAAAATACGTAAATTTATTTACCAAAATTGCCAGATTTCAAAGGTTCGGTTTATACACGCCTAAAGGTCGTGAGCCACCACTTTTAACTTCTTAGCTTCACTAATTAAGAGAGAGCATCAGGTGTGTGGTTCAAACCACACCGTCATCTCAGGTTCATATTAAGTTCAACTTAACATTTAAATTTCACATTCACGTCTTATTTACTCATTCACTATAACTCAAACTAAAATACTTATTTTAAGACTCACTAAAATAATCTTACTATCAAAATACCTAAAACATCACTCTTACCTCTCTCTCTCCTTCGCCAGAAAATTTGGCGAAGCTTTTCACATACCTCACGGACGGTGTGGTAGCTTGGCCTTGGCGGTGCCAAAGAGCCCGCCACAGAAGAGCACGCGTATCTCACCGCCATGATATAGACAGACTTGACAAAACAGATTATTTAATCGGTTATTTAATTAGTTAGCACTTAGCACCTAGAAAACATGATTGGATAAGAATATCCGTTTGGATAAGACATTTGAAATAAAGATTTGGGCCTTCAGTTATGATTCCAAAATTACAAACTACTGAACCGATATAAAATTTGATTTATAATCAAAGACTTAGATTATTTGTTTTATCCGAAAAAAAACTTTCTTAGCGGATTGCGTTGAAAATAAGTTAAACTTAGAGTGTTATTTGTAATTATTGTAAAGATAATTACTTATTAAAAGTAGTTATTTGTTAGTTATATAGATGGGTTTAACTGCAGGACCGGCCCTGAGTTTGTCAGAGCCCGCCCTGAGTTCGTCAGGGCCGTAGGCGAACATTAATTTGAGGCCCCTTATCACAGGTGTAAAAATTAATATAAATGCTAATAGTATAAAAAATGTTTATTGAATAACTTACTCTTTTTTTTTCCTGCACCCGACTTGTATTTCTTTATTGAACCCATTGAATTTAATTGGTTCAGAAATCAAACTACAATTTAATTAACAAAACTCAAAACATTAATAACAAAAAGTAAAAATTTTAACCTGGAGTTGAAAGAAATGTGGTTGAATTATGTTAGAACAAAAGAGAATGAATGGAGCAAAATCTTATGTTGAGTTTATTTCTATGATACGGATTACAATCTTATGTTGACTTTGGTGATAGTGGCTATGACTTTTCACATGGGTAAAAAAGTTAAAATAATTATGGGCCCTTGTAAAAAGTTTAGGTATAGGCCTGGGCCTATCACAAATACTTTCAGGGCCGGTACTGGTTAACTGCTTCAACTGTTGACCAGTTGTACCCATACAATTTATATATGAGTAATGGTATTTACCATTTAAACCTACTCATAGGTTTACTCATTAGATGAAGACACGTGTCAAAATCAAGGGATAATATTAGGAGAAAGAATTAGTGGAATACACATGTCATCCTATCAAGTGGGTAGGCCTATGTATAGGTCTAAATGATAGGACTAAATATCATTCCTCTTTGTATATATAGGCTGGATGTAAACGTTGTAAAGTTTATGCATGTTGGTGTAAATGTAATATAAGTATGCATCTCTACCCATGCATCAATATTTACATTAAAGTGTTCTCTTTGTTTTCTGTTTTGTTCGAGTACTTCCCAGCAAACACATATTATTGTTATTTGTTTTTTGTTTATCTCCAACAGATTGAATTTATGCCTAACGGTAAAATCACAAAAATTATAGGCATTCTAGCACAAGACCAGAGTGTTCATAAGACCTCTTTCAATCATGACACATATGAACTTAAGTTTTTACCACATCAATAGACACTTATGTCAACAATATTTTTTTTTTACCTAATATTGTTGGGCCCTACACAATATGAAATATATACACACAAGATATTCATCCCTTTCTCACCCGTCGTTGACTGCTTCCCTAAACCGAACAAATGAATAGGCGAAGCTTACAGGAAGGGGGGGGGGGGGGGGGGGGGGGGGGGGGGTTAGCTTACCAAATTAACAATTGACATTGTATGTACACTATGACCGAATCCTGATTATGCTGACATGTCCCCCTAAAGATTTATTTTAGTCATCCAGCTAAGATGCTATTTAAGGACACGTAATAATATGGGCAGTGAGACTAGAAATTGGTAAAATATAAATGTAGATGGGCTCTGGGCTGTATTCATAGTGCCCCGACTTGAGTGGCTGATCTGCTCTTGAAACAGAGTATACACGGAAATCAAATTGGCACATGCATGTGTTTCACATTAAATATAAATAAACTCCTTTTCTGGAGACAGAACGAGTCGATTGCGAGCAACAAGCCAACAAACATGGTATAAAAACGTATAGATATGCTCTAAAAGTCCTACTTAATTCGTATTAAATTTGCCATGTCTGCTTAAAGAAAGCCAACCTCAGTGATTTCCGGCCCTTTGTATGCGCTTGTAAACTTAATAGATAGTAACCTTTTTGTCGTATAACAAATTCCGTTATATAATTAATATATAGTTTTTTTTTAATATGAAAATATGCTCATATGACATATGATAAACCCATTAAACTTGCAAATTAAATTATACAACCCATTTAATCAGTGTTTTAAAATTCGAGTCGACCAAGCCGGTTCAACGGGACCTGGTAAAGAGGACGTGTCAAAAGTACATGGGTTTTCATTCATTAATGACCCGTTGTAACCTGACTAGTTTTTGTGAAACCCCGCCAACCAAGAACTCTTTGTGACACGGTTTTGTAGCCCTAAATCTCTCTTTTAAACTTCAATTTCAGAAGCTGATTCGTCGAAATTAGAAACCGAATCAGGCGATTTGGAAGATGTTATAACAATTTTGAAAACCGAATCATGGGGAAATCATGCGATTTGAAAGGTGATTAAGCGATTTTGAAAACTGAATCATGGGCAATCAGACGATTTGACCAGAGTTGACCTGCCAGTTCATGCAATTGAACCGTGACCGGGCCATCTTCCGTAATTGTAATTCAATTACATTATGGAGGACGTTTGGATGAACATTTTTTTTTCGTAATTCAATTACGACGTAATTTCGAATTACGATATTCGTTGTAATTGAATTTCGTCCCAAAACCTTAAGAATTCAATTACGGTCTTTTAGTAAACTAACAAATTTGAATATTTTATATGCTTCAGATTTTAAAATCTTTTAAAAAAAATTAAGAAAAATTTAAAAAAATTTAAAAATTTAAAAAATTTAAAAAAATTTAAAAAAATTAAGAAAAATTAAAAAAATTAAGAAAATTTTAAAAATTTTAAAAAATTAAAAAAATTAAAAAATTTAAGAAATTTTAAAAAATTAAAAAAATTAAAAAATTTAAGAAATTTTAAAAAATTAAAAAAAAATTAAAAATTTTAAAAAATTAAAAATTAAAAAAAAAATTTAAAAATTAAAAGAATTTAAAAAAGTTTTAAAAAATTAAGAAAAATAAAAAAAATAATAATAATTTTTTTAAACTAAAAATATAATAAAATAAATAAATAAAATTTTAAAAAATAAATAAAATAATAATAAATAATAAAATTTAAAAAACAATTTAAAAAAGTTTTTAAAAAAATATATAAGTATTGATTTGAATTACAATTCAAAATTTTATTAACCAAACGCGTAACCGTATTCAGTTACAAACCGAATTCAATTACAACCGATTTCAATTACATTACGGAGGATTACGTCGAGCCAAACGCCCTTAATGTTCATTGTTACATTCGTAGAACCAATTATGAAATAATATATAAATTCATTGGATGAATTTCAAGAATACAAAAACTGGAAATTCCTACAATAAAAATGCATTATAAATTACGAAATGGTCCATTGGAACCGATCGATTCTTGACAGTAGACATCGATCTATATGACACATAAAAGTATTATACTTGGTAGAATTAATTGAAACAAGCTAGTAGGCCAATATGTTGTATATTACGTGACATGGAGCAAGGGGTGATAAGTTAAAACCATATTTAATACTCCCTCCGTCCCACAAAAAAGTTCTCATTTCTCCTAAAGCTTTTGTCCCACAAAAAAGTTCCCATTTCTCACATGTGGTGGGCTCCACACAATAAAATATTATTATTATTAAAAACTCCATCAATAACATCCACTAATTATCTTTCTCTCTCCAAACCAACCTTATATTTTAATCAAAATAATACCAATGACCCCACCATTAACTATCACCTAAAATCTTGTGCCAAAGGGAAATGGGAACTTTTTTGTGGGATGGAGGGAGTATTAATAAACAAAACAGAGCCATGTGAGATGAGACATAATTTCGCCCTCGTAGAAATTTTAGCGTTTTCTTGATAGAATTTCCCATTGGCATATCCACTTGCTAGTACGCACACCATAAATACAAGTTTGATGATGATAATTTCTTTCAAGCTACACTTTCCAATCCATTTTGATCTCGATCCCTTTTTAAAGCTACGTACGTGCATCACTGCATTCTCTTGAAAACAATAATTAATTTCGATCTCGATCTCTAAAAACATGCGGTTGCATTCGGTGGTTACTAAAGCGAAACAAATGATCCCAAAGGTTACTTGGCTGTGTACGTCGGAGAGGTACAAAGGAAACGTTTTGTTATTCCGTTATCTTACTTGAACCAACCATTGTTCCAAGACTTGTTGCGTAAGTCAGAGGAAGAATTCGGGTTCCACCACACAATGGGACTTACCATCCCATGCCATGAAGATGCCTTTGTCGACGTGACGACCAGATTACACACTTTTGTAGTTTTGAGGAAAATAATTATTCGTTGATTTTGTCAAAGATAATTAACATATAGTAGGAGTAGTGTTAACCTGTATATGTATGGAGGGCCCTTGGTCAATTATTGTAAATGAATCCTTCATTAATTTCATATGTGAACCTTCAACCAGCTTTGCACTAGTGAAATAACTGTGTTGCCCACACTTATATACTCCGTATATGATAGAAAATTAGAAACCACAAAAAAGAAAAAAAAAAAAAAAAAAAAAAAACACTTAAAAGGCCATGTTCAAGAAAGAAAAATTACTGCAGTTTTGGAAAACGTGTGACCAATTCAACATCTCTGACACCTTTTAGTTTCTATATTTAGGGTGCTTTTTTTTTAAGTATTTTAGGGGTTTAAATATGAATTGTGAAATTAATATTTGTCATTTAAAAAAGAAAAATGATAATGACAGCTCCAATGGCTGTCATTAAGAACCTAAAACATGAATTAAAAATTTGTACAAAACCAATAACCACCTCCTGCATTTTAAGAATCATCCCCCACTAATAAAAGTATAAACAAATTATGTATTAAACTACCCCTTAATGACAGCTTAAGAGCTATCATTAACAAAACCCTTTAAAAAATAGTTGCATCCAGACATTTTACATATACATAGGAAAGAGTAAAGGTGCGGAGCAAAACCTAAAGTAACCTTTGGCAATGTGGGAATAGGCCGGTTTGGACGTTTTCGTGCCTACAATGTTAGAATGTGCGTAAGAAAATACTTTTTAGTTTGGTGAGTGTGACTAAACATGTAGCGGATCTACCAATGAGTCATATTGTGATAATTTTTGGCATGTGTTTGTGTGTAAAAAAATATGATCACGTCGATTTATATAACTTATATGAGATGTGTTAAATGTAGTCCTAACTTTTAATTTAAGTTTAAAGTGATAAATTACAATAATTAGATCAATAATAATTAGAGATTAAGATTAATTATATGTTTTACACATAGGGGATTATTTTCTACATTCAACAATCACATAAATTTAATATAATTTTTATTATTATTATTTTTTATGTGATAATCACATGTGATTGTATATCTAATCAAATGTGATATTTTTGTATAATAACATGTACGTGATTGTGTAGTTGTCACATGTGATTTTTTTTATAATCACATATGATTGTGTATACTTCATCACATGTGATCAACTAGACAATCACATGTGATTATCACATAATTTTGTTGTTTTTTAAAATTAAATAATAAAATAATTTTGTATGAGTGTCAACTGTCAAAATATACATTCATATATATAAATATATGATTAATCTTGATTATTAATTATTAATGATCTAATGGTAATAATCTATCCTTTGAAATTTTGCTCAAAAGTTGACCACATGCATTGACAAATTCACTAGTAATTTGTGTGGCGGCCGATGAAATGATCATTAATAACTTTTTTATTGATTCATGTTTAGTGTTAAACTATTGAAAAATTTTGGCAATTTCTAGGAATGGTTTAATAATTCTATCAGCATCAATTAGGACCCAATGGCATCTGGTGAAATTATATGGAAAAAACTTTTAGAGACCACAAAACTGCAAAAGCCGTCTTAAAAGAGTACGTAGAACCAACAGATGTTGAGCTGGCTATACATTTTTTATCTTCATTCCAAGTTGGGCAGCTCACGATATTATAATTTTTTTTAAAAATAACTGTAGGTTTAAAGTCTTGCTTTATAGTCTTGATCATGACATCATAGAAACATATAGGCCATGTCCTTATATATATCGAAAGGATGGATAAGAAAATATATATTTTCTAAATCTACCCCACCGAGCAGAGCCATGTGAAGCCTCACATTAGAGCAAGGGGTGGCTTAAGTCACTTCGCCACCTCTGCGCCACCTATACGCCACATCACCATTTCACATTTCACATTCAAAACCCCCAAATACCCCCTCTACCATAACTTAAGCCATTTGGGCCCCACCACCCTTTTTTTCTTTTTTCTTTTTTTAAAAACATAATACTTCATTAAAATAAATATTACAAAATACAAAATAAAAATACCTAAAAAATAAAAAAAATTACCGAAAATAAAAAAAAATACCGAAAAAATTAAAAAAAATACCGAAAATTAGGAAAAAAATACCGAAAATTAAACAAAAAAAAAACTACTCGTCGTCCACGTCAAAGTCATCTTCGTCGACGGGGTATTTTTCGCGGATCGCCTTTTTTTCTTTGATGATTCTCGCCTTATCTTCGCGCCCCAAACCGCGGGTGTTAGTGCTTAGGAATCGCAATTCTTCCAACCGCTCGAACCGGTCATCCCGCGCCTTTGCCCTTGCGTAAGCGGATTGAGCGGCTTCACTTTTCCGCCTAAACTCGGCCATCATAGCCTCGCCAAGGTCCGGCGGTGCGGCACTTCCGGCGGTGTTAGCGCCGGATGAACTTTCCGACCTACTTTTCTTTGCCTTACGAGACTTTCCCGCCGGACGTGGTCTCGTATCTTCCCCGAAAAGTTCTTCGTTATCGGAGAGCGAAATGGGTTCGGGGGCGTCCCATTTCGGGCAATGGCGCAAAACTTCCCACGCACCTTCATTGTTAAATTGTTTTTTTGCCGCCGACTCGTCACGGTACGTTTGTCGGACACGGGCCATAAAGTCGACCTCATTTTCACCGCTTTGGCTTGTACGTTGTAGACGTTTGTAGATACCGTTGAATTTTTGACAATTACCATTTAAGGTCGACCACTTCCCCGTCAACATGTCTTTGGTACGCGGCGTACCAACATCCTTGTTGAACTCAACAAGGATTTTGTTCCAAAAACATTCTTCCGATTGGTCGGCGCCCTTTTCGCTGTCCTCGGAAACGCAAACCCAACACTCCGCCAATAAAACTTCTTCGGCGGCGTCCCAACGCATGACCTTCCGACTTAAGTTGACGGCAACTTTTTTCCCCTTTCGTCTCGCCTTTTCAACGGCGTCGGTGTCTTGAGGGGGTTGGTTTTGTTGAGATTGTTGTGGTTGAAAAGATTGTGGTTGTGACCATTGGTGTTGTGACCACATTTGAGGAGGGGGTTGAAATTGTTGTGGTTGTTGTTGAAGGTTTTGAAATTGTTGTTGAAGCATAAAGTGGTTGTATTGCTCTTGAGAAAATGTCGGCATCACGGTGTTTTGGGTGGACGATACCGATTGTTGGGACGAAGGTGTTGACGGGTTGGACGGCGATGAGCCGGAACCTCCCCATCCGAAAATACCGTTCATCCAATCGGGGTGTGGTGGTTGAGACATTTTGGAGAGGTTTTGAGAGTGAAAGGGTAAGAGATTGTAGAGAGTTAGAGAGTGAAAGTGTAAGAGATGGTGTGAAAAAATGTAAAGGTTAATGAGTTATTTATAATAGGTTTATTTAAAAAAAAAAAATTAAATTTTTCTGGAAAATAGCCGTTGCAACGGCTAGTGCCACGTGTCGATCGGTGATTGGGTCGTTGGAATCGTCGGTCGTCCGGCGCAAGGGGCCGCTCGCGTAGCGGGCGGTGTCGTGGCGGAGCCGGCGAGCCCGCGTGGCGTCCGGCGGACCCCCCCTCTCGCCACTACACCCGAAGCTCTTAGGTGGGCCCTTGTAGAAAACTATACCCTTAGCAAGATTTTTCATTCGGGTTGGACATTGGACACTATAAATATAAGCCTCATAATCCGAACCTCCATCAAAGTACACTTTTATTCCTAATTGATCAAGTCTTTGTAAAGTCTTCTACAAACTACTTGTATCACTCCATCCGGCCTCTCGAAAACATTATCTTTTGCTCCAAAAAATATGGGTGTTTTCCGGTTGCAATCATTGATTACTAACGCAAAACAACTAATGAAACTGAACAACAAGCACCAACGGGATGTTCCTAAAGGATATCTGGCTGTTTATGTTGGAGAATTTCAAAGAAAACGATTTGTGGTTCCATTATCTTTCTTGGACCAACCATTGTTTCAAGATTTGCTTCGTAGATCAGAGGAAGAATTTGGGTACAATCATCCTATGGGTGGACTTACCATTCCTTGCCATGAAGATGATTTTCTTCATCTCACTACCCAATTACACATTTCATAGTTTTTTGTCTTTAGATCGTAGTGAGTAGATTGGATGAAATTGTAAAAAGGGGCATTTCCCTCACTATAGTTGCATATATATAGACGGTGTTTTCATTTGTATATAAGTTGCAATACCCCATTTTTCTGAATGATTACAAGCAAAAGGGGCTAATTTTTCGTGGTTATGTATATATGTTGCATATCAGTGTATTAATTAGCAGATTAATTGTTTCTCCTGATGGTGAGTTTACGGGCATATTTAAAGATTTTACCCTTAATCAGTTACCTTTAAAATCTACACAACCAATGGATTAATGGATTACCACAAGCATCATATTTTAGAATGTTCTAGAAAAAAATGAGGAGGATTGGAACAAGAGGAATGCACCAAATTTTATCCGAGTAGGAGATGGAATTAGGATCTCTCAGAATGTGATAGACAAACCACTATTATCTCCTAAAAACTTGTGTAAAATAAAAATAAGAACTTTATTATAACGAGTGATGAAAATAAAATATTAATGACAAACACTTAGCTATTAATAAGGTGTTAAAATATATACTTCGTAATAACAAATAATTATTTCCTATATTTAAGAAAAAATAAATTTGTTAACAAAGTACAAGTTTAGAGTACACATATAGTAATTTTTCAAAAATATATTTAAGAGCAAAACCCATCTCTTTGATTTCCTATTGGGCCTATTATCAGAGCCCGCCTTGTTAATTAGGCCTTGTAAGCCCATAACACTTTCTCATGTTTTTCATGCTCCAATTGTTAAATAAGCTTGATAGTTAGCAAATCGATTTGCTCCACGTCACCTCCACCGCACTAACGTTCAGATCTTTAGCGGTCTCCAAAAATCAAGGATCCGTAAAGCAACCATATAATGTTGGAATAAATTCTTTCACCAACTTCATCCGATATTTATTTTTTCCTTTTTCTATTGAAAATGCTATTTTCAACATTATCGTCAGGGTTAAAGATGTGATAGCCTTGGTACTTGCATCCCAACATGTACGTAAGAGTCTAAAGAAAGCTAATAGCTTCCCATTCTTAGGTATGGGCAGTGCAGTTGACTAAATTAATCGTTCTTTATTGTATATATGAAGTGCAGTCATGTAAATACCGTCATTTCTAAAAGGATTCGAGAAGAAACAATGGGCTAAAAAATATCTATTCTCATTCCAAGTTGGGCAACTAGTAGTTCCAAAAACAAATGCAGGTTCAATGTGTTGCCCCATTCATGGGCGAACCTACTATGTAATGATGCAAATCCAAATGTACATGAACATATCTTTTTATTTCTTGAAGTTAATAATTTATAATCGCGTGAAGAAATTGTCTCACTAAGAATTAACATAACTTTTGACTCGGGTCTCCATGTTTTGATACCCAAAAATATTATCTTTGGGGAGTTATTCGCATTTTTATATTTTTATTTATTATTTTGGATTTTGTTTTAAATACAGTTTATGGCTTTTTCTATTTTGGCCCATTCAAAATATTAGGTCATATCTAAAATTTGTTTGTGTGACTAGAATAATCTGTTGAAGTTTTTATGAAATTTAATGTTTCTCTTTCAAAATTGTGTTCTTAAGTCGAACAGGTTTTGAAGACCCAAACTCACGGTATAATTTAATCAACTTGGTTTTTGGTTAAATTGTCGTGGTATTCATAGAATCAAGTAGTCCAATCCATACTATAGTTTTTAGTCTACATTAGTAACACCGGGTAGCCCTTGCAACCCCTTTAAAATTCCCCAAACGGTGTTAAAAGGTTTTATCTTTTTTTCTTTTCTTGTGTACATGATACCTAATAAAAAAAATTTGCAATTGATCAACACCTCAGGTTTTTTTGGGACCACCCCTTCTCCATAGTCATGATGGACTCCTGTGAATTACGTAGGCCAAGTTATTTATGTTGATTGGATTTATATTTTCATGTCTAGCTACTAACCTGAACAAACCCATGTGAAGCTTCGCATGAGGTAGCCCCCCTACACAAAACGATATGATTTACAGGATTTCCCATTTGTGTTGCTACTTGCAAGTATAGACACTATAAATACAAGCCTTGAACTTGAGACTTCCATCAAAGTTTACCTTCCAATTCAATACTCACTTCTGTAAACAACCTTTATTAATTACTTCCTTCACTTAATAACAGTTTTATATATTCGTTCAAAAAACATGGGCGCTTTAAGGTTGCAATCATTAGTCGCTAACGCAAAACAACTAGTCAGAATGAACAAGCATGAACGAGATGTTCCTAAAGGATATTTGGCGGTGTATGTAGGAGAAGTTCAAAGGAAACGGTTTGTGGTTCCTTTATCTTACTTGGATCAGCCATTGTTTCAAGATTCGTTACGTACATCAGAGGAAGAATTTGGGTTCAACCATCCAATGGGCGGACTTACAATTCCTTGCCAAGAAGAAACCTTTGTCAATCTCACTATGAGATTACACATTTCATAGTTTTGTACTAGTTTTTTTTTTTTCTTCAGATTGTAGAGAGTAGAATAGTTGAGATTGTAAAAATGGCCATTCCCGGCCAGTTTCTATATATAATTGCATATAAACTAGTCTTTTCATGTCTATCACGTCTTTAAACTTAATATTCGTCTCCTTTATACCCACTTAAATCACAACCTCGATCGTCCAAGTTTGGCTAATTAATTACATGTGTTATTATATAGATTTAAACAATTACCAAAAGAAAAATGATATAGAAATAAATATTTCGAGACTTGTGACCAAAATATTAGTCATCAAATTAGAACTTTAGTTTTGTTGATCGCTACTTATGTTTGCCCCTGATGGTCAGAACTTTTTCACTATTCAAAACTGATGTAGAGTAAAAGATAAACACATAAATTGGCCGTGTCATAAAAACCCTAAATAAGGCTTCGATTTTCAAACGGCCCAAAAAGATAAATGGGCCGAAAACTGGTCCTAAAACAAAATCCAAAAACTAAATAAAATCTTTAAAATACAAATAACTACTAAAATACAATTTTTTTGGCTCGAAAGTTCCATAAACCACCTACGGCGTAGTCCTAGTCACAAGCCTCGATTTGGCTGGTCGTAAGACTGAAACATAGATTCATAGCAAAAGTTATGTCGATTTAATGCAACCATTTTTCTCACACTCAATGAACAAAAAAGTCCGCTAGCTCTACCACATTTGGGCATGCATAAAAAACTAAAGGATCTAAAAAGAAACCATCAAATAAAGAAAGTACTCTCACATATGTTCTATTTTCACAGTGGTTTTCCCATTTTCTAATTTATTTCGAGGGTCGAGTTATGTACCCTAAGGACTCGCATCACACTACGGTTGAGAGATCGTATAACACTGAGATCAAGCTAATCCATTGATAATCAAGAGAGAAATTGAAGAATTTGTGAGTGTGTGTGTTTAAGGTGTAAGTGTGTGAAACGAGAGAGAACAGAAACTTTCTAAATTGTATATCTGTAAAGAGTGGGAAAGCTTACATTGTAAGTCAAAGTTACATGTATTTATACCATCTACCTCTTAACAAGGAACTTGTTAACTAACGGACTTAAAGGTCAAAACCATTACAATATTAGTCCTAATATTACATTTTTGGTCCTAACAATCTCCCCCTTTTTGATCTTTAAGACGTCATCCCAGTCTTCAAACTCCAAATTCTTCTAATAGTCTGTTTTTGGCGAGAAAATGTTTTTCTGAACTTCAAGAATAACATTTCAAAAATCTGGAAGTTTAACATACTCAAAGTTTATATGTTTTTCGCTGATACTTTTTGAGTGAAGAAATCCTATAACTGATCTACTGAAGATTTGTAAATTTTGGGAAAGTCAGATACTGGAGAGGTTGTTTTTGGAAGTTTGTGGTAGAGGATGAGGATATAATGTTTTTGAATGATTTGTCAGTTAAAGTTTTGAATTAGTGTGTTTGAGTTGGTAAGAATGATCTGAAAGTTAAAGGTTTTGAATGTGTGTGTATGTATGTTTTGTATGTATGAAAGAATGATATGTACTTTTAGGATTTGTGTGTTTGGTTGTTATGAAATTTTGAAAAGAATGATTTAAACGGTTAAGCTTTTGAATGTATGTGATCGTTACGGAATTTGAAAAGAAAAATTTAAACGCTTAAGATTCTGATGGAAATGGATGTGGATTTGTGGTTTGGATAGAAAGATTTATTCGATTAAATTTCAGTTTGAAATGGATGTTTTATGTTTTGAAATAAATGAATGGAAAACTCAAGATTTTGAGTAGGTATGAAAGTAATTCGTGGTTTGGATAGAATGATTTGTCAGTTTAAGATTTGAAATGGAAAGATTGAGAATTTGTGAGAAATATCTGAAGATAAGTCGGTTTCTTTTTCTTCACAAAATATTTCATGTAAATCGACGAAAATGTAGACCCATGGATAGATAGAGTTATTTGTAGCGGAAGTCTTTTCTCAAAGTTGTGGCTTTGTCGATTTATGATCATTGATAATTGTTGTTAGGGATAAAATGTTGATGAATTTTACGCTCCCCCTCAAACAAACAATTATTCTTTAACAAGTCTTCTTCGGTTTCTTGTTTAACTCCCCCTTAATCGGTGCATATGTCTTTTTGAAGTGGAGTAAACTGGGCTAATATATCTTCTTAAGTCTTGTAAGCATTTTTTCTTCATAAACTGAACTTCTTAGTAAATTTTCTCCCCCTCATGATGATTAAGATTTATCGGAATCATCATGAAAAATGTGAAGTTCGTCGAGATGAAATGAAGAAAATCTTCTAAGCCCATGAATACAAATATGATGAATAATGATATATTCATATTTTGAATGAATCAATATACATCATATTGTATTATCGAAAACCGAATCAAAGTTGATGATATAGATATCCGATCAAATCATTTGTCATTTAATCTCAATGATCGAACTAAGTCGGGAAAACCGGGATCACATAGATTACCCGTTGACACAACAGTTACACAAACTGTGTGACCTACATTCAGTGTTGGAATAGATGTTAGCACTGGTAGGATTTCCATTCAATCATCGTGGAATACCAAGAACGTTGGTATCACTATGAATGTTCCGGCTTTATCACAAAGATAAGCTTGGTATTATGCCTTGTGTCCTAAAAGTGTATTTCGGTTCTAGACTCAATTAGTGGACAAACGAAGGCGAGGACTGGAGAGACTTGTCCTCTGTTTCAATATCAACAATCTCCAAGTGAGATGTCGATAGCATATGAGCTAATCTCCGTGGAAAGGAAACAAGTACTTTTTAAGAAATACTTGAGTGGCTGGGGGGTTGTGCATTGCATCACTGGGTTCCATGATGTCTTTTTCAATATCAGAGAGCAACACATGCAATCTGATAGAGACGTGGCTACCCGGCTTTTTATCAGTTTGGAAAGGGTTTTTCGTTTTCTTTAACCCTGTCACACCCTCCTCACTCAAGCTTACGTATTCATTTTTCGACTACTCCCTCATTTCATTTTACCATGTATAGCTGAATTGCACCCCATACTACATTCCCCCTCTCAAATTTTATCTCAGCACACCCCAATCAAGATCCCGTGATACTTGATTCTGCTCACCTAGACCTATGTACCCTTACATATTGTCCTATATTGTAGGTGGCTCCTGGGAAAGATAATGCTGGTTATAGCAGATCATAGGAGTAATTTGAGAGTGAACTATAACGCTCATGTGCAAATATATCAGCATTTATGATATTACTTTTTAAGAATAACATGGATTTTTCATCGGAAAAGTATGTGTATCCGGCATAAGTTGTTGCCTTTATGATATAAAAGATTAGGCACAGCAACTTGAACAAATTAGGCAATTCCGGAGTCACGTAAAGTATCCGTTAACACACGGTATGAATCGATAGTCGTTTGCACAACAGTGGATTCAAATGTGTGACCTGCGTTTAGAGTTGGCGCGATTTTAGCTCTAGCAGGATTTCCACTCAATCCTCGTGAAACACCAGATTGTGATGCCACTATGAGTGTTCCGATGAATACACGGAGATTCATATTCAATAGTGTATGTGTCCTATATTGGAAAGATTTATCGGTGAGATCTAGACACATAGTGCATTCAATTGAAGACGTAACCCGGGGCAGAAGGTTAATTATTTCAATACCAACATACTCCGAATGAGCAGTCGATAGATTATGTGCTACGTCCCCTGATGAATTGAAACAAATTCCTGTTGAGAGGAATCTGAGTGGTTGGTGGTGGAGTTCAAATGCTTGACTGGGCCAGTTAAGTCTGGTGAATCATTCAACACATGAATGATCACAATTTAGTGAAGTTGCCCGGTTTATTTTCAGTTTGGAAGCACTCAAAGGTGTGTTTTCTTAAAATTATCATGTTTTCACATCACCTTTCACTCACCTAATTCTATACCCTAGACATATACCCTCACATTTACCAATTTTGGCTAAAAAAATATTTCCCTTGGAAGGTAAGGCCGGTTCTGGCAAACCATAGGAAGGTATTGTCGTTTGATAAAAAAAAATTGTTCGATTAAAAAAAAATTCAAACGGGTATAAAAGTATTGATATAAGAAAGTTTCTCCCCCTGGAAATAATAATTCTCCCCGTAGAATTAAAATTTCTCCCCCTCGACAAAATAATGAAAAATTTACAGTTTTAGAGGAGTGGGAAAGAATTTTTACAGTTATGTGAAAATCTGGTTAAGAGCGGGTTTCAAACAAATGTATTTGAAAGCCATTGCTTTGAAGTTTGAGTCATATACTGATGTGTATATAAGTCATTATTTTGAAAAGCGAGTTATACACTGAATTATGTATAAGTCATTTAATGAAGATCGAGTTATACACTGATGCGTGTATAAGTCATTTTCCTGCAAAACAAATCAAACAACTTTTGGTACCCATCTTTGTTTGGGTCCGACAATGTTAGTGTGGGAATTAAACCACCGATAAGTTGTATCGATTTGATTTAAAGATTGAGAGTTCCAAGAAAAACTGAAACTTGATGTTTCATTTTCAAATAATTTCCGGGGAATTATTTGAGAAGTTGGAGTTTTGGGAACCCATTTAGCTTTTAAGATCGAGGTTGTTTTGTAAACATAAACAGGAGATGTTTTTGGCACTTGTGTAAAAATCGTTTTAGGTGCCAAGGAAAGTAAATCTTTTCTCGAATATTTTAACGATTTAGTTGTGGAAAGGATTTTCTTTGAAGCAGTCGAATGTTTCAACACGGTTGATGATTTAGTCTTATACATTTGAGAATTCTGAAGTCTAGAAGAGGAACCTAATTTATTTGTAGTTTTAGGTGCGGAATTTCCTCTATTAGTTTGTTTGAGAGCATGCATTTTCTTATCAGAGTGTGGTGGAACCGTGGATCTCCTAGGCTTAGGTTTGGTAGAAGAACTTATTTGAGATTTCGGTTTAGGTTTTGAATTTCCTCTATTAACCTCAGTTTGCTTGATCGTATATAAATCACGATATGCCATGACAGGAGAAAACATTCTTGAGGTTTTACATTTATTCGTTGCCGTTAAAGGAGAGGCTTTTGATTTAGATTCTAAATTTTGAATTTGTATTTGCAACTTCAGTTTATCTTCACTAAAAGAATTTTGTGACTCGTCAATTTTATTTTCTAATTCAAAAATTTTGGTTTGTAAAACTGATTTGTCGTTGTCAAAGATTTTAGATTTTTCTTCTAGGTGAATCAACAAACTTTCGTTTTTATTTTGAGACAAAGAAAGATCTGTTTCAAGAGATGTAATTTTAGCCATCAATTTTGTTTTCTCAATATTAAAAATATTGATTTGTTTTTGTAAATCAGATCCAAAATTACATTCAAGTAGTTTGATTTTATCAGTCAAAATACAATTTTCAGCACAAACAGAAGAATGTTTTTCGATGTTCAAAATATTAACAGTATTTGTGTCATGAAGTTTCTTTGTTAATTCAACAATCTGAAGTTGCTTTGATTCAGAATCTTTTGTTAGATTTTCAATCTTCAAAAGTAATGCGTTATTTTCATAAACTTCTTGGTTGGCGTTGGCACTCATTTCCTCAAGATGTTTGATATGAGAGGAAAGTTGAATTTTATCATGTTGAAGTTGATGAATGACATTTTGTTTGTTATTTAATTCTCGTGATGTTTGAATGTCGTTTTCATGTAAAGTTTCAGATAATTCTTTAATTTGTGAGGTTAAGGATTTAAACTGATTTTCATTATCATCAAATTCTTTTTGTTTGCGTTCCAACCAGTTTTTAGTTATTTGATATTCATGCCATGCTTCAATGTACAATTTGTAATATTTATCATTTTCTGCATTAGATGTGGTACATTGTGTGCTTTTAAGATTGGTTATTTCAATTTCTTTTTCAGAAATAGTATGAGACAAATGTTGAATATCAGTCTCATATTTAACCTTCAATTCTGATATTTGTTTTTGTAACGTCTGATTCTTTTTCTCAAAATTTTTATTTTGTTTAATAATATGAACAAGTTGTGTATTATGATCAACAATTTGTTCATTTTCGTTTTCTAAATCAGCTAAACTTTGTTGGAGTAGAGCATTTAAATCTTTTTCATTCAAAAGGTTTTGTTTTAAAGACTCAATTTCAGAATTCTGGTTTGTTACAAAACAATTTTCAGAATCAATTGTATTTGAAGAATTAGATAAGAGAGAACTGATTACCTCTATTTCTTTGGTAGCCTCTTCATTGAAATGATCAGAGATTTCAGCATTTTCACGTGCCATGAAACATAAATTTGCTGAATGTTCTTCATTTGTAGCTAGTAACACTTTTGCAGTCTCAAGATGTTTAGTCCTCAACATCTTACGTTTATAATATGCTGAATCATGAACGATTGATTTCTTTGTAGCATCCAAAGGTGTGATAATTGACTTTTTATTTGAGATTGTAGCATTGAGATCAGGTTTAGTGTAGGATGAAGATACCAAATTTTTGTTTGTAGACTTTGAATTATATTTCTTCTTATAGTTTGAAATAAAAGTCATAGCCTTTAGCACTGCCTGAGGATCTTTATCCATATCATCATTTGTAGCTGGTGTAAGTTTTTCCATTTTTGTGATTATTAGGGTTGATAAGTAGAAGATTTCGTGAAAAAAAAAAATGTAAAAGTTTGAGCCGAGAAGTGTAAAAATTTTTCAAAACCAAAAAAAATGTAAACGTTAAAACTGTTTAAAAAGTTTTAAAAGGTTGAAAATGAAATTGTTCAAAAATTGTTTTAAAAATGAAAATTGTTTAAAAAAATGAAAATTTTCTTTGTCCTTTTATCTTCTTCTTTCTAATTCTTTTCGCATCTAAACCACAACGTAATCTCTAAATTGGATTCACCGGACAAAATTTGATGTGGGCTTAGTTAATAAAACTAAATTTGATTCACTGGACAAAAGTCGAGTACTTTATATGAATTTGGGTTGATATTGAATTTGGCTTAAATTGTATTTGGGCTTAAAGACTTTTAATAAAATATGACAAAACTTTGGGCTAGAAAATTGATTTAATTGTAAGTGGGGCTGTACGTTATTTTGGGCAATTAATATTTGCTTTGGGAAAAAGTGATGTATAATGTTTCACGTCAGATTCACCATTTGGGCCAAACAGGTCTTTGATTGAAATCAAGAGGAACGCAGGTGCGAACAGAGACGAACAAGATCGGACGCAGTTCAAGGATTCAAAAATTGAGATCGAAATTGCCGAACTCTTTTTGTTCTGCTCTGAAAGCCGAACCTTTATTGATCGAAATTAAGATTGAAACTAAGATCGAAATTAAGATCGAACTTTTATTGATAAAAGCCGAACTTTTCTGAAATTGCCAAACTCTTATATCTTTGAATTGAGATCGATTACGGAATTAAAATCAGATTATGAAATCGTGACAGATTATGAAATCGATGGAATTGATTAACAATTTTGATTGATTGTTTAATCTTGATTTTCGATTTCTTGATTTTCAATTTAGCTTGAGCCGAACTTTGTTGAGAGCCGAAGATTTATGATACTAATTGATGATAGCAGTTTACGTTTATGGATTAGATTTAGAACGAGATTGAGATTGAAGTCAGAATTGATGTATGATCGAATTGATAGAGCCGAAGTTCTTGAGTTTGAAATTGCCGAAGAATTGTTGCCGAACTTGGATGCCGAACTTGGGTTTGGGTCGAACAACTCAACTGGGCCGAACTTCTTACTTCGGGCCGAACTAGTGACAATACTCGGGCCGAACTACTATTAAAGACTTGGGCCGAACTTCTTTTTAAACTCGGGCCGAACTACTATTAAAGACTTGGGCCGAACTTCTTTTTAAACTCGGGCCGAAGACTTAGATGTTATCTAGTTCGGGCCGAACATATAAATGGGCCGAACTACTTACTTGTTTCTTCGGGCCGAACTGTTGATCGAACTAGTTCATCATCTTCAAAGCCGAACTTAAGTCGACGAACACAGACGTTTCTTCTCCACTTTTTCAATCCGATTATGCTCAAAACTTCACCGATTTCAATAATTCTTTTTGCTAAATGATCGAAATACAATTGCTAACAGTTTGATCGGATCAATTTCTTCAATCCATAACACAAAAGATCAAAATCTTCGATTTTCAGTAAGTTTTTCAACTTTTTCTTTTTTTTTTTTACCAAAATCACGAAATTGAAGGAATCTGTTAATGCAATGGATCGAAACTTGATTCTATCTTGATTAGAATCGAATGAGAAACATGATTCTTCAATAAAATCTTCAATTCCAACGAAAAATTTACAACATTAAATTTGACATGAACGAACGAACTTTTTCTTCAAACTTTCTCAGATCTTCATCAATCTAGCTCGATTTTGGATCTTCTCTAAGAGAGATTATGCTCTGATACCAATTGAGAGATCGTATAACACTGAGATCAAGCTAATCCATTGATAATCAAGAGAGAAATTGAAGAATTTGTGAGTGTGTGTGTTTAAGGTGTAAGTGTGTGAAACGAGAGAGAACAGAAACTTTCTAAATTGTATATCTGTAAAGAGTGGGAAAGCTTACATTGTAAGTCAAAGTTACATGTATTTATACCATCTACCTCTTAACAAGGAACTTGTTAACTAACGGACTTAAAGGTCAAAACCATTACAATATTAGTCCTAATATTACATTTTTGGTCCTAACAACGGTTAATGTAAAGAAGCCAAAAATAGCTATGGCCGGACGGTACGGTTATATTGAAACAATGGCCCGTAAATTAATTTGTAGTCACGTTCCAAGTTGGGCAGTTGATATCATAATTGAATTTGAAAACAGATGTAGGTCCAAAGTGTTGCTCCTTAGTCTTAATCATGACCGATTGACCTCACAAAAACAAGTAGGCCAAGTTCTAATAGATATTGATTGGAATCGGATGGATATATAAAATAAAATATACATCAAAGTCTACTAAACTGAGCAAAGCCCTATGGTATTTCACGTGATGTAGGCCCATGCTGAAACCATATGGCTTGTGAATCGAATGGTCGTCAACCTAACAAGATGCCCGAATTGGGATGATTATGATCTTGAAAGTAAAACAATCATGAGCTGTAAATTTAGTCATACATCTCAAGTTGGGTCACATCAAGCCTGATTATGACCTAATGGAAACAAGTAGGCCAAATATATGGGACTGGATGGATAACAAAATATTAATATTTTTTTGGGTCTACTAAACTGAGTGAGCAAAGCCATGTGAAGTTTCACATGACATGGGCCCTTGAAGATAGAACCATATGACTTATAGAACCCTCTTTTAGGTGGCTAGTTGTGACTCACTATATATATTACCCTAACACTTGAGACCTTCATCAAACTACACCTTCCAAACCAATTCACACTTCCACATACTCATTATCACAAATACAATCTTCTTTTCGCTCGAAAAAATATGGGTGTTTTACGGTTGCAATCATTGGTTGCTAATGCAAAACAACTGATCAAACTGAATAACAAGCACCAACGAGATGTTCCCAAAGGATATTTGGCTGTGTATGTGGGGGAAATTCAAAGGAAGCGGTTTGTAGTTCCTTTATCTTTCTTGGATCAACCATTGTTCCAAGATTTGTTGCGTAAGTCTGAGGAAGAATTCGGGTTCAATCATCCAATGGGAGGACTCACAATTCCTTGCCAAGAAGAAGATTTTGTCCAACTCGCTACCCAATTACACATTTAGTAGTTTAAGCTAGTTAGAACCGTCTAATTTTGTAGACTTTAGATCATAGAGAGTTAATAGTTAAAACATGTAAAAAGCATCTTCTATAAATGCATATAAATTGGTGCTTTCATGCATATTCTTATTCTTTTATTTCGCAACCTTTTATTCCTTTCATATTACAATCTCAATGGCTTAATTTGATGTGCTTATGATATGACCACCAAGTTTTGATCTTCCAAGTTACATATTCGTTTGAAACTGTTTGTAGTTCTATAACATCCGACCAAATTCTCTGTCACCTTCGGAATGTGAATCGGGATATTATACTTCCGACCAACTTAAATCGTCGAAATTTATAATCAATTCGCCGGAAATTCATTTGCCATCGCCGGTTGGAGAAAAACCACCCTAAAACGCAAATGGACAAAACTTTTTGGGTCTGGAAAAAGGAACAACTTTTGGGCTAATTGCTTAATTCCAATCCATACAATAATGGGCCTCTCTGGGCCAAATTTTGGGCTTCCGGTTTTTCTCCTCCAATTTCAATTAAGCCCAACAAGTCTACCGACTTCCGTTTGGTTACCAGTTGAAAAGGAGAAAACCCACACCACACATTTCTAAACGAACAGAGAAATTTCGGAAACGTATTCCTATTAAGATATAACGTTTTGTTTCTCTAAAACTAATTGATGCACTTTAATGGAATTGATATTCTTTAATGAATATTAACATAAACCGGAACGATATATACGAAAATGCAATGTAAATTAAAAAATCTTGGGTGTAACAAGTTTGTATCAGAGCTATGGTTTAAGAGATTTAGGGAATCCACTATGGTGGATTACCTAGACTTAAACCTAATTATATGAAATTAGTTTAAGGATAATGAATGTGAGATGCATCCTAATTGACAAGTTGAAAATGATAGTTGTTAAAATGAGTAGTTAATGAACGAGATATGTATCCAGTATGCTAAGTGGTAATTAAATCGTTGGTTGATGTGGATGATTAACTGAATAGACATACTAAAAAAGTCAATGTATTATGTGTACTTGATAGATGCAAAGATGTTGGGATTACATTACACAATTTAACAATACAACGAAATCACCATATAACGACTAATCTTTTTCAACTTATAGCGATTACATGTCGTCGCTATATCCTGTTCCGATGACATGATGTCGCCATAGCTAGAGTCGTCATCAAAGATTCGTCGACATAGCTTAAAATTTCCGTCGTCGTAAAGTACACATATAGCAATTGGTAATTTATTTCATTTCCTGGGTATTTTATTTTGGGACCCCGGGTAATTTGTTTTGTTTCCGGCCGACTCCATGTCGGTGCTATAGGGGTTTGAAAGAAAAATGAAACTTGGTAAACCCTGTAGCAACAATATGTCATCACCATACAGTTTCTTATAACGACACGTGTCGGCGCCATATGGTTTAGTCGCTATAAGGTCAAATTCTTGTAGTGTCACACCGAATTGTCAAAGTTATTAAATACCGTAAAGACCTAAATTTGGAAGTAGTGTATATTTCATTGCTACGTAGAAGTTGAAAGTGACAAAATTATGAATGTGAAAATGTAAATAGATATTTCTATAAGTAAGATGAATGAACTACTCCTGTTAAGTAGAAATAAAGAACCAAAGAAAGATGTTATTTTTTTTTTATAAGGAGATAAAACGTGTGAGAAAACATTGTATAGATCTAAATTTGTGCTATTTATCTGTACGACACCGGCACATGTGCTATTTTATGGTAGTTTCCCAATATTAATTATGTTGATAGGGTAAAGGATTGAATTTGTCATACCCTTTAAACTTGCATCCGGCCCAACATATATAAACATAAAACACTGTAAAGCGGGAAATTGTTCCATTTCTTGTGTATGGCAATGCAATTGGGAGAAATTTTATATAGCATTGAGTGAAGTCTTTTAAATAACATAACTTCTAGGAGGTATTGAAACTGAAAGAGTGGGCTGTAAATATGCGGCTACTTTCCAAATTGGGAGCTGAGATCATAATCCAAAAACAGATGTAGGTCCAAAGTGTTGCTCATTAGACTTGATCATGACCTAACAGAAACAAGTAGGCCAAGGTTCTTGTATATATGAATTGGATGGATAAGAAAAATAAATATTTGTGAAGTCTGAAAAACTAAACAAAGCCATGTGCCAAGTAGGCCCTTATTTAAACCATATGACTTGACTTATAGAATCCTCAAGTGGGTAGTTGCAACTACATTTAGAGACTATAAATATTAGCTTCAAACTTGAGACCTCCATCAAATTAAGTAGACCTTCCAATTAATCAATTCACACTTCTCTAGCCTACTTGTGAGTCACTTCATTCTCTCGAAAACAATCTTTAGCTCCAAAAAGATGGGCGTTTTAAGGTTGCAATCATTGGTTGCTAATGCAAAACAACTAATCAAATTGAACAACAAGCACCAGCGAGATGTTCCTAAAGGATATTTGGCTGTGTATGTAGGAGAAATTCAAAGGAAGCGGTTTGTGGTTCCTTTATCTTTCTTGGATCAACCATTGTTCCGAGATTTGTTGCGTAAGTCAGAGGAAGAATTCGGGTTCAATCATCCAATGGGAGGACTCACAATTCCTTGCCAAGAAGAAGATTTTGTCCATCTCGCAACCCAGTTACACATTTAGTAGTTTAAGCTGGTTAATTAGAACCGTCTGATTTTGTACACTTTAGATCATAGAATATAATAGTTAAAAGATGTAAAAAGGGGCATTCCACGTAAATGCATATGAATTGGTGCTTTGATGCATATTCTTGTTCTTTTAATCCGTAATTAAACATTAATTCCTTTCATATTACAATCTCAGTGGCTTAATTTGATGTACGACCACCAAGTTTTGATCTTCCAAGTTACAAATATATTGCCATATTGATTTCAAACAGTTTGTGATTATGGATCCGACCAGATTCTGTGTCTCCGTCGGACTTCCGACCAACAATGGTGGTCATCGGAAGAAAATAGTTACGAAGATGATAACTTAACTCGTCAAAATTTATAATCAATTCGCCGGAACAGGCATCGAGGGTTGGAGAAGATCGAGAGAACAAAAAATCCAATTCAAAACCTAATGGACCAAACTTTGGGCTCCCGATTATTCTCCTCCAATTTCAATTAAGCCCAATAAGTCTACTGATTTCTGTTTGGTTACCACTTACCAGTAGGTTCAAAAGGAGAAAACCCACACTGCATATTTGTAAACGAGCAGAAACTTCAATTAAAATTTGGAAACGTATTCCTATTAAAAAAACTAACTGTTAGGACTTATTTAGATTGTAAGTAATAGTGTAGGGGGCAAAATTGCCAATATTGCATAGTTACAAGATTGGTCATTAGGACTAATCAAGACAACTAGTGATTAGTATATAAACTTTGATTGTAATCATTAATAGTAACTTTTGTCATTAATCAAAGAATTATCACTTGCAAAAGCTCCTCCTTCTCTCTTGTTTCTCTCTCTAAAATCCTACCTTTCTCACCAAGTTTTCATCTAAATCCTCATTTTGGATTGAATCAATGGATTGATAGCCCGGTCATCAAAAGAAAGCACAAAGTTCAATCAATCTTCACGGCAAATACTCTCCTTCAACCCTCCGACGATGTTCAAGGTACGCCCTCAAAACTCTAGACTTTTTCATACCTTTGTTTTGTCGAGGGGGAGAAATATTAATTCTAGGGGGAGAATTATTATTTCTAGGGGGAGAAAATTCAGAAAATCAAAACAAAAATACCCAATATGAATAAAAAACGACTAATCTTTTCATAAGACAATACCTTCCCATGGTTTGCCAGATCCGAATTTACCTTCCCAGGGAAATATTTCTGCCAACTGGTAAATGTGAGGGTATACGTCTAGGGTATAGAACTAGGTGAGTGCAAGGTGATGTGAAAACATGATAAATTTAAGAAAACACACATTTGAGTGCATCCAAACCGTCAACAAAACGGACAACCATACAAATAGGTGATCATTCATACGTTGAATGTTCACTAGACTTTATTGGCCCAGTAAAGCAATTGCACGCCACCACCAACCACTCAAATTCCTCTCAACAGGAATTTGTTTTAATTCATTAGGGGACGTAGCACATAATCTACTGACTGCTCATTCGGAGTCTGTCGGTATTGAATCATAATAACCTCCTGCCCCGGGTTAAGTCTCTTTGTATACACAGTGTGTCTAGTTCTCACCCTCAAGAATCTTCCAATATATGACACTTGCACTACAAAAATGGATCTCCGTGAATCCATCGGAACACTCGTAGTGGCATCACAATCTGATGTTTCATGAGGATCGAGTGGAAATCCTGCTAGAACTAAAATCACGCCAACTCTAAACGCATGTCACACATTAGAATCAACGGTTGTGCAAACGACTACCGATTCATACCGTGTGTTAACGGATACTCTATGTGAGTCTGATGTTACCTAAAAAGAACAAGTTGCTGTGCCTTAAAATCAACAATCATTCAGGCAACAACTTATACCGGAAACACATAAAATTCCGATGAAAAATCCATGTGATCCTACTAAAATGCAACATCTTAAAAAAAAACTGATTTAAATGCACATGAGCGTAATAGACCACTCTCAAATTACTCCTATGATCTGCTATATCCAGCATGATCTTCCCCGGAGCCACCGACAATATAGGAACTAAAAAGTGAGGTTCCCTAGGTCTAGGTGAGCCGAATCAAGTATCGTGAGATCTTGATTGGGGTGCGCGGAGGTAAAAATTGAGAGGGGGTATGAAGTATGGGGTGCAAATCAGCTTATCACATGGTAAAACAAAACGAGGGTGTGGTTGACAATGAAAAAGTGAGTTGAGTGAGGAGTGTGTGTGAAAGGGTTAAAGAAAACACAAAACCCTCCATAAACCGAAAGAAAATCCGGGTAACCACATCTATATCAGACTACATAAGTTTGTAACACCACAATCTAAAGCCATTTTTTTTTAAAAATTAAGCATACGGAAGCGATTTAAGAAACTATAAATCCTAAATTATTACACAACATAAACACTTTACATATTAACCAAATATTTAAAACATTTTAAGGTGTTACTAAAACAGGCTCGACCCGGTATACAAAATCAGAGTGCGGTCAGACTTCCAAAACTCGACTCTTGTCAAGCAAAAACCACAACCTGAAAAGAGTCAACGAATGAGGGATTAGCACAAAGCTAAGTGAATAGAAATAAACGTCAATTTGCATAACCACAACAAATTAGAAAATCGAGAGAAATCAATAGGGAAACCCGTCCAAACTTCCACAAGCAATTGGACGTTAAAAGAGGATCGGCGGTCGGGCGAGGACCTTCAACTGTTGTCGGCCAACAACAGTCAACCGATGGCTTCTTTACTAGAGGCACGGTGATCCCTCCTTACATAACGAATACGAAGGAGTCCGATCGCCCCTGCCAAGAGTAACGAAGCGTAGCCGAAAACCACCATAGCTAACCTCTAAAAACATGTGCACATACTACCATTAACCACTAGACCAAGAATAAACTTGTAAAAAGAATTGCAGCCAAGAAATCTGTTCCTGACGAAGTTCGCGTCGTGAACTCAGAGTTCGCGTCGCGAACTAAGAGTTCACGAATCGGGAACTACATCACGACCAAACCCCAATTTCTCTGACCCGAGTTCGCGATCGCGACCACAAGTTCGCGACGCGAACTCCTTCAGATACCAATTTCCTGCACTTTTCTCAAAACTCCACCATTCCCTAATTTTGTACATCACACAAGAAAGAAGGTTAAGTCCACTCACCTTAGCTTCCTTATTCGTGCCGAGCTCAATGATCTTATATCACTGAGGCTCCTTCCCTTTTCCTGTACAAAATGAATACCGAATTAGTTACCCGAAATCACCAAATGTTTAATAAATAATACAAACTTAAGGTCAAATCTTGCAACAATATCTTACAACCAATTACTTGCAATTGTACATATAACCAATACTAAAGTCTAATAGTTCATCAAGTCAATTCATTATGCCAATTGGCCAAATTGCACCTTAGGCCCAAACGGGTCAAAACAAGAACCATGAGTCGGGCATTCACACAACATTATCCAATGAGTTAGACTACATGATCAACATCAAAATTACATAACCAACATACTTCTTGCATCCAATTGCAAGTGTTACCAATTTTGACTTTACTTAAGTCAACTGCACAATTAAGCAACCAAACGGGTCAAGACACGAAACCAACACACTTGAGCTTACAATTCATTCAACTAACACATTTCTAACATGAAATTGATAATTAAAGTTTACAAGCCATACAAGACTAAAAGTCAATTCCCAGGTTTGACCAAAGTCAACAATCTACAATTTAACTAGTTATGACTAAATTTCCATCTTAGCCAAACACTACCAACACCAATGCATTTTTAAAACAAGCAACTAGAAATTCTTCATAACTAACAATCATCATTTAACATACATAATTAACCTAACACAACATTAAGAACATCAAAATACACAATTCATCAATTTAGGGAAAAACACCATCTTCTTCCTAAATCCACCATTGATGGAGCTTTATGAAAGCTTCACCAAATGAGCTATAACTAACAACAATTCATACAATACTTGCAAGAACTCAAATAGACACCAAATCATGCATCAATTTCGAATTTCCATCAAGATTCAACAAGAACTTCATGAAAACCCACTAGCTCAAGAACCCTAGTTCATCCCTACATCAAGAACATGAAACCCTAGCTAAAGAAGGAAGGAAACTTACTTAATCTTGCTTCTAATCACGAAATTACAGCAGAAATCAAAGGATTTTAGCACCAATTCTTCAATTTTGCAAGAAAACTCCAAGAGTGTGTTGTGTGTGTGTGTGGTGTCGAGACAAAGAGAGAGACCAGAGAAGAGGGAAGAGTAAAATTGACATCTGCCCTTTAACTTACACGTACACCCCAACTCACCATCACAGGTATTTTCAGTTAAACACAGTACAGGATATTAGGTTCGCAGATAATTTAATTAGACCTAACTAACTCCAATTTTAACAACGAAGATATTTTTAGAACCCCGGTTCAGAAATGAACCCAAATATGTAAAAATCATTTTAACATTTAAATATCTCAGTTTTACTAATTTTTAACCCCATGGTTAAAAATACAATTAATTCAAATAAATCAAATAAAATTCTAATTTTTAACCCCATGGTTAAAAAGTACTTGTTTCATAATCACGGAGATTACCACATCTACTATCGACATCTCATTTGGAAATTGTTGATATTGAAAAAGAGGACCCACCTCTAGTCCTCGTCTTCGTTTGTCCACGTATAGAGTCTAGAACCGAATTAAATTTTTCTAGGACATAGGCATTCCACCAAGCATATCTTGGTGATATTTCCGGAACATTCATAGTGATACCAAAATTATTGGTATTCCACGATGATTGAATGGAAATCCTACCAGTGCTAACATCAAAGCCGACATTGAACGTAGGTCACACAGATTCTGTAACTGTTGTGTTAACATGCAATCTATGTGATCTTGAGTTACCCTGATACTTTCTTGTGCGAAGATCTGACGACTGTACTCCATTCTTATCAACAACAGTCACTATGTCAGATAGAGGATCTGATGAATGTACTTCACTCTTATCAGCAACAGTCAATATATCATATAAGGGATTTTATGACCGTACTCCAACATTATCAACAACGGTCAGAAAATCCAAATCAAATCAATATACTGCACTTCTACAACTTCAACAAATATCAGGAACCGAGGATCATCAACAAATCGACAAAGCCACAACTTCAAGAAAGAGACTTCTCCTGCCGACTGCTCAATTCATGGGTCTACATATTGTCGATTTACTTGAAGTCTTCCGAAATACTTTCTATTGGTCAAAAAGCCAATTAAAAGTATCATTATCACTGAATTTCAAAAGCTGGAGCTGTTTTTTCAACAAAACTGCACAACTATTTATCAATCAGTTCCAGCTTTACAAACGAAGAAGACTTCAAAGATTTGCAACCTAGACTATTGTTACAAAGGGGGAGATTGTTAGGTCTTATTTAGATTGTAAGTAATAGTCTGGGGGGCAAGATTGCCAACATTGCATAGTTACAAGATTAGTCATTAGGACTAATCAAGACAATTAGTGATTAGTATATAAACCTTGATTGTAATCATTAATAGTAACTTTTGTCATTAATCAAAGAATTATCACTTGCAAAAGCTCCTCCTTCTATCTTATTTATCTCTCTAAAACCCTACCTTTCTCACAAAGTTTTCACCCAAATCTTCATTTTGGATTGAATCAATGGATTGATTGCTTGTATTAGGATCATCATTAACGATTTGTTTCTTTATAACTAATTGATGCTCTTTAATGGAATTGATATTCTTCAATGAATATTAACATAAATTGGTACAAAAATGCAATGTAAATTAAAATATCTTGGGTGTAATAAGTTTGTTTCAGAGCTATTGTTTAAGAGATTTAGGGAATCCACTATGATGGATTATCTAGACTTAAACCTAATTATATGAAATTAGTTAAAGGATAATGAATGTGAGATGCATGCTAGCTAATTGACAGGTTGAAAATGATAGTTGTTGAAAGTAGTAAATGCATGAGATATGTATGCTAAGTTGACTGAATAGATGCTAATTGTAAAGTAACGAGTATTATGGTAATCCGCGCGTTACTACGGGTTTTAAAACATAAAATTTTAAGATTCGTGTTAATTTGTTTTTTAATTCTTTATGTTGTATGCATGAAAAAAAAAACAATGTAGATTTAAATATACCGTGGTTATAACTTATAACAACCATACTATTACAATATTGCGAATGATTTTTTTATTAAATTGATAATATGATAAAGGTGAAATTACATAGTCTATAGAAAACTTACACAAATGAAACGATAAAAATAACAATTATAATTAAACATGAAGTGATATGATTATTTGTCCTTTGTATGAATACGCAATTAGTATATAAAAATTGATAAACGAGATAAATTTGAGATTTTTGAAATTTTAAACTACTTTCGTTATTACAAAATTAATACTCCCTCCGTCCCACTTTAATTGTCCACTACAAAAAACACACAGTTTAAGAAAAGTGCATTAATTATATAATGTCACCAATCAAATTTTCTCTTTCCCACTTAAATGTTTTTTGATTGGTTGAAATTTAGGAAATGACACTCTTTGTGGGACAAACTAAAATAGTATACTGAACATTTAAAATAGGACGGAGGGAGTAAGAATTTTTTCTTTAAAAAAAGGCATAATAGCCAGCTGTAAGTAGCAACATCAAAAGAAAATATATAGGCACAGAGGCAAAATGAAAATATAAAGGCGAATAGGTTTTGGAGCAGACTCGAGCTTAAGTTGTCAAGGATAAAAGCTGGAGATCGGCCACTGGATCAATTGAACATTTGGATGTAGTTTGCTTTCCATATTATATATAATAGAGAACAATAGAAAAAAATTATTAAACACATCTAATGAACAGTATACTGTCTACGACAAATGTATATGTAAAGTAATTGAATGTTATGAAATTGAAAGTATTAGTCAAAGAAGTGAATGATTTTTATGAGATTGCCATGTGTAAGTAGAGAAATCGTAATAGAGAATGAAAGGATAACTAAAAGAGTAAAAGTTATTTGTACTTGATAGATGCAAAGATGTTGTGATTACATTATACCATTTAACTATACAACAAAATCACCCTCGACTAATCCTTTTCAACCTATAGAGACTACATGTCATCATCATGTTCCGTTGACAAGCTGTCGCCATAGATAGAGTCGTCACCATAGATTCGTCGACATATCTTAAAATTTTTGTCGCCATAGAGTGCACATATAGCAACGGGTAATTTATTTCATTTCATGGGTAATTTATTTTTTAGGAGCCCCAGAAATTTATTTCGGGAGCCTGGGTAATTTCGTTTTGTTTCTTGGCGACGTTATATCATTGCCAAAAGGGGTTTGAAAAACAATGAAACTCGATCAATCATGTAGCAATGACATGTCATCACCATATAATTTTCTATAGCGACGAGACGGTCACATGGAATTGTCAAAGTTATTAAATACCGAACAGACCTAAATTTGATTAACTTTAATGCATGTGTAGAAGTTGAAAGTGACAAAATTATGAATGTGAAAATGTAAATACATATTTCTATAAGTAATATAAATGAACTACTTTTGTTAAGTAGAAATAAAGATTGTGGAAAAAGAAAGATGTTAAATTTTTTTGTAAGACGTTGATTCTTGGATAAGCAATCAACCCATAGTTTGATCCATTAATGGAGATTTAGATGAAAACTTAAGAAGAAGATAGGGTTTTTAGAGTGAGAAAGTAGAGAGAGGGAGGAGAGAACAATTGCAAGTGGATAAGATAGATTAATGGCAAAAGTTGTCAATTAGGGATTACAATTTGGTTTATATACCATGTCCCTAATTGACTAATTAATCCTAAGACTAATCCTAAGACTAATCTAGTAACTATAAAATGTTGGCAATATTTCCCCATAGACTATGCATTACAATCTAAATATATCCTAACAATCTCCCCCTTTGTAACAATCGTCTAGGTTGCATATCTTTGTAGTCTTCTTCATTTGTAAAGCAGGAACTGAGTGATAACCGTTGTGCAGTTATGTTGAAAAATCAGCTTCAGCTTTTGATGATCGATGATAACCATACTTTTAATTGGCTTTTCAACCAATAAAAAGTATTCCAGAAGACTTCAAACAAATCGAGGAAATGTAGACCCATAGATAGAGCGGTTAGCAGCGGAAGTCCTTTCTTGAAGTTGTGGCTTTGTCGATTTGTTGCTGATCCTTGGTTTCTGATATTTGCTGATGTCGTAGACGTGCGGTATTATGATTTGTTTTGGATTTTCCGACCGTTGTTGATGATATTGGAGTACGGTCATTGAATCCCTTATCTGATCCATTGACTGTTGTTGATAAGAATGGAGTACAGTCATCAGATCTTCGCACAAGAAAGTATCAGGGTAACCCAAGATCACATAGATTGCCTGTTAGCACAACAGTTATAGAAACTGTGTGACCTACGTTCAGTGTTGGCTTTGATGTTAGCACTGGTAGGATTTCCACTCAATCATCGTGGAGTACCAAAAATTTTTGGTATCACTATGAATGTTCCGGCAATATCACTAAGATGTGCTTGGTGGAATGCCCGAGTCCTAGAGAAATTTAATTCGGTTCTAGACTCTATTTGTGGACAAACGAGGGCGAGGACTGGAGGTGGGTCCTCTTTTTCAATATCAACAATCTCCAAATGAGATGTCGATAGTGTATGTGGTAATCTCCGTGAATTGGAAACAAGTACTTTTTGTACTTGAGTGGTCAGTGGGGTTGTGCATTGCATCACTGGGTCCATGATGACTTTATCAGAAAGCAACATATGCAGTCTGATAGAGATGTGGTTACCCGGATTTTGTTCGGTTTAGGGAGGGTTTTCCATTTTCTTTAACCCTTTCACACACACTTCTCACTCAGCTCACTTTTTCATTTTCAACCACACCCTCGTTTTGTGTTACCATGTGATAAGCTGATTTGCACCCCATACTTCATACCCCCTCTCAATTTTTTACCTCAGCGCACCCCAATCAAGATCCCATGATACTTGATTCTGCTCACATAGACCTAGGGACCCTCACTTTTTAGTTCCTATATTGTCGGTAGCTCCGGGGAGGATCATGCTGGATATAGCAGATCATAGGAGTTATTTTAGAGTGGTCTATTACGCTCATGTGCAATTTAATCAACTTTTTAAGATGTTGCATTTTAAGAGGTTCACATGGATTTTTCATCGGAATTTTATGTGTTTCCGGTATAAGTTGTTGCCTGAATGGTTTTTGAAGTTAAGGCACAACAACTTGATCTTTTGGGTGACATCGGACTCACATAGAGTATCCGTTTGCACACGGTATGAATCGGTAGTCGTTTGCACAACCATTGATCCAAATATGTGATCTTCACTTAGAGTTGGCTTGATTTTAGCTATAGCAGGATTTCCACTCGATCCTCGTGAAACATCAGATTGTGATGCCACTACGAGTGTTCTGATGGATTCACGGAGATCCATTTTTGTAGTGCAAGTGTCCTATATTGGAAATTTATGAGGGTGAGTACTAGACACACTGTGCATACAAAGAGACTTAACCCGGGGCAGGAGGTTATTATATTTCAATACCGACACACTCCAAATGAGCAGTCAGTAGATTTTGTGCTACGTCCCCTGCTGAATTGAAACAAATTCCTGTTGAGAGGAATTTGAGTGGTTGGTGGTGTGCATTAGCTTTACTGGGCCAGTAAAGTCTAGTGAAACATTCAACGTATGAATGATCACCCTTTTGTATGGTTTCCCGGTTTATTTACGGTTTGGATGCACTCAAAGATGTGTTTTCTTAAGGTTATCATGTTTTCACATCACCTTGCACTCACCTAGTTCTATACCCTAGACGTATACCCTCACATTTACCAGTTGGCAGAGATATTTCCCTGGGAAGGTAAGGCCGGATCTGGCAAACCATGGGAAGGTATGTCTTTTGAAGTAGTAAGTAACGAGAATTAAAAGAATTTGTAATAAACAGATGCTATCTTTACTAGGGAACTACTTAAAGAGATCATTTACGGATATTACAAAGACTTATAATTAACGTTACAAACATAAAACTTTTTGATTTGAGTATTTTTGTTTTGTTATTATAAATTTTCTCCCCCTAGAAATACTAATTCTCCCCCTAGAATTAATATTTCTCCCGCTCGACAAAACAAAGATATGAAAGAGTTGAGAGTTTTAAGGACGTACCTTAAACATCGTCGGAGGGTTGAAGGAGAGTATTTGCGGTGATGATTGATTGAGCATTGTGCTTTCTTTTGATGATCGGGTTCTGAATCTGTTTTGATCAGAAGCTATCTTCCATTGAGAACCGGGTTTGAAGCTGATGTACTTGAAAGCCATTTCTTTGAAGCTCGGGTGATACACTGAAATGTGTAAGAGCCATTCTGTTTAGGCTCGAGTTATACACTGAAGTGTGTATAAGTCATTCTGATGAAGAAATTATATATATATATATATATATATATATATATATATATATATATATATATATATATATATATATAGAAATAGAATTTGAAAATATAAATTTATTAATAATAAAAGAAAATTTAACAAATTAAATTTATATATATATATATATATATATATATATATATATATATATATATATATATATATATATATATATATATATATATATATATATATATATATATATATATATATATATATATATATATATATAAAAAGTGAAATAAAGAATTAGAAAAAAATCCCTGATCGAGACTGGAAAATATTCCCAAATATTTATCATGAGTGTTGGATAGAAGAGCTTTGTTTCCAGTCATGTGCCTTGAGCAACCCAAGACAAGGTCACTCAGATTCTACATAAAACAATTAAAACATGTTTGGTACCCAATTATGTATGGGTCCTGAACGATTAGAGACAGATGTTTTATGTAGAATTATTTTATGATGAAATTAAAGCTTTGGAGAACTGCAAGGAGGCAGTTCAGAAGTTCTGGATTTAACGACCCATTTTAAGGATTTCTCAGAGGATTGAATAATCCAATGAGAGTTTTCATTTTTGATCCAGTTATATTTTACAAACGTTGAAGATTTGGTGGGTGTTTTGTTATCGCTGTTTGAGGAACCTGAAGACTTTGACTTAGGTGCGGAATTTCGTCGAGAAACTTTACGACGAGAAGACGAGTGGGTATCAGAGGTTGGTGGGTGTTTGAGAGATTTCTTCGTTTGTTTGGAAACCGGTGACGATGAAATCTTTTGATTAGATTTTGCTGGAATTGAGACGTTTGATTTGCATGGATGTGGTTGACAAGTTTTACATGATTCAATAATTTTACCAGATTTATGATATTTATTGACTTTTATACCACATGGAGCATCTAACCTAACGAAAAATCGATCGTCAATCTGAGTGATTTGTTTCTTTGTGATTTTATCAAATAATCTCTTTGTACCAAATTTATCAGTTTTAGTAAACACAACATCAAAATCAGGAGAATAAGGAACATGACGATAAATAGAAGCATCATAAATTGTTCTAAAATCCGTAGCAGGAGTTTTCATATGTCTGGAGCTATAACTATTATTTTTGACAGTGGAAGACGAAACTGAAAACGTAGATGGTCTAGTGTTCTTAAGCTCGTTAGGCTTCTTAAGCTCGCTAGACTTCTTAAGAATACTAGACTTCATCGAAATAGGCTTCTTAGACCGCATGGTTCTTTTGACTCCATTGGGCTTCTTGGATTTCTCACTTTGAGACTCTAATTTTCTGTTGGAAGCATTTAAGACCGGTGAATTAGGGTTTATCTTCAAGATGGTTGGAAATGGATTAACAGGTGCCGGTCCTATTAATGAAGGTTTAGAATTTTGAAAACCATTTTTATCAGTTTTAGGTTTCAATTCTAAAATCGTTTCCTCTAATTTATGTATCTTTGTTTGAAGATCTTCCTTTTCTTTATCAAATGCTTTGTGGGTTTCATCAATTTTAAATTCTAGTTGGAAAATTTTTATTTTTTTTAAATCAATGGTGGAATATAAAGTTTGGGTTCGGTGGTTTGTTTTAAAACTTCATTTTCTGGAATGGAAAATTCTGCTGGTGTGATGATTGGGAAATATTCATTGTGTTCAAATTTCGCTTTCTTCTTGTCATATGCTGAGTTTAGGGCGTCATAATTGAAGCTAATTTGAGCATATTCTTCCTTTCCTCTGTTGAACTTCTCAAATTCTGCTTCTTCATCCGGCATATGAAGGAAGTTTTGCCAGATTTCCACGTTCATGTAGTCGTAGTTGTACAATGTAGGAAGAACATCGGCAACTTTCTCCAGATAACGAGTATTTTCTGCTCCGAGACCCACTTTTGATTTGTAAGATCTGAACTCTTTTGGTTCATTAAAATTGATTGCCTGTTCTGTATGACCGGCTTTAACAATCATCTGCTCCAATTTAGTGATGTGTACTTCAGCATTTTCCTTTTTGACAGTAAGACTGTGTATTGTGGCTGATTGTTCATCGATTTCCTTTTTAAAACTGTTGGTTATATCTTTGATTTGTTCATTTAAATTTTGAATTTCGATGGCAGCCGTATTCAGTTGATCTTGGTAGTCTTTCATCTTGAATTCTACAGCCTTTACCCATCCTTGCTCTTTATGTAATTGTATAGCTAAATCATTTAGCAACTTCTTGGAGTCGTTGTTCTCAATTGACGTTGTTTTCATGTTCTTAATTAAGATTTGATATTTCAAAATTTTTCTCATTGATTATTTGCTTTAATCGATTGACCTCACTGGTGTGAGCAACATGAAAGGCCGACAACTGTTTTTGTAACTCTTGTGATTTTTGATGAGAAGGGTTACTTTGATTCACTTGAGGAACAAGTGTTTCAATTTGACGACGAAACGTCGCATTTTCTGCTTTTTAATTAATGATTTGTGCGTTTGAAATATTATTTGTGTTTACGTGTTGTTGTAGACTTTCTTTTAATTCAGATATTTCAAATTTAAATTTAGATTGTGACGTAGATAATTGACTTTGTAGTTCCTTGTTTAATTGTTCAAAATTCTGCAATTTTTATGTTTGAAGAGACAATTGACTTTGTTCTTTTAAAAATTAGGCTTTCTCATTCTCTAAGTCAATTATTTGTTTTGTAAATTGAGTTTTCTCTTCAAGTTTGAATAAAATATTTTGATTAAACGGGGAATTATTTGAAAAGTCAGTGTCTGAGTCAGATAAAGAAGAATCAAGGGAAGTAGAGTGTACCTTATTCTCATCATTTTGTGGAACAACCAGCTCATCCCCCAGTTCAGTGGGATTATCAGAATTTGATAAAAGAGAACTGATTATCTCAATTTCCTTGTTGGCTTCTCCATTGAATCTCTCAGAACCCTCTGCATTAACTCTTGCCATTTTTGCGATTTAGTAGTGTTGATTGAGTTCTTGGGTTGAAATGTAGAAGTTCTCTTGTTAATCAGGTTCTCGGGTTTGAAAGAATAAGATCTCGAAGTGTACAAAGTTTAATAGTTTTGAGTCGAGAAATGTAAAAATTCAAAGAATTTTTTTGGTTTGGGTAAAAGTTCTCGTGTTTAAAAGGGAAAATTTTCTTTTAAGATCTAAACAAAATGTAAAAAAAATAAAAGTGTTTAAACGGTTTAAACAGTTGAGAACTTATCGGGAAATTTTTTAAATTTTTTTTTGGGTTCTAGAAAAATTTCAAGTACTCGGGTTTTTGGGCTTGATGTATAATGGAATTTGGTTAAATTGAATTGGATTAAATGGGTTAACTGATTTGATTTGGGCTAAAAATTAAAAAGATGAAAGTTTGTTGATATTGGGCTGTGATTTTCAAATGTTTCAGAGCTGGGCTAAAATTGATTTCGGGCTTCAGTGTTGTCTTTGGGCTTAATGAGGCTGAGGTGCACAAGACAGGAAGCAGACGCGAGTCGACACGAGTTCCTGAAGTAGACTAGAAGAATGGAGGTTCTCGAGTCGAGCCGAGCCGGAATCAATCACAAGATCGGAAGCAGGCTGAGCGAGTCGAACTTTGGATCAATTGAAGCCGAGATCTTAGTTCTCGAGTCGGAATCTGTAGTAGCCGAGATCGAGATGAAATGAAAGCCGGAGTCGGAATCTGTAGTAGCCGGAGTCGGAATCAGTTGTAGCCAGAGTCGGGAACAATAAGTTCTCGTATCAAGAACCTTCAAATTTTGTTAAAGCCGAGATCCACCATCGAACCGAGATCTTTCTTGAACGAAGAACAGGTACGTAACTTTAGCTTCAAAAACTCAATAATTTTGATCCTAGATTCTTCAATTTTTAACCAAAATCAATGATTTAAATCCCAAAACGTTAGAAAACACTTTTCTAACAGTTTGATGCAATAATATTCCTCACAACGTTACAAATCAGACTTCAATTTCGAATATACAGTAGATTTTTTGAGTTTTTAAGTTTTTCACAGAAATCACAAAATTGAGATCAATAGTTGATGGAATCAATCAAAATTTGATTCTAAAGTGCTTAGAATCAATGGAGAAACACGAATATCCAATCAAACATCGATTTCTAACAAAAATTTTGACAATTAAATTTCACAGCTCTTTTCAAATAATTTCAAAAATCTTCAAATCTGGATCAAATTAGCACGAATTTGGATTTATTCTAAGTCGATTGTGCTCTGATACCAATTGTTGATTCTTGGATAAGCAATCAATCCATAGTTTGATCCATTAATGGAGATTTAGACAAAAACTTAAGAAGAAGATAGGGTTTTTAGAGTGAGAGAGAGGGAGGAGAGAACAATTGCAAGTGGATAAGATAGATTAATGGCAAAAGTTGTTAATTAGGGATTACAATTTGGTTTATATACCATGTCCCTAATTGACTAATTAATCCTAAGACTAATCCTAAGACTAATCTAGTAACTATACAATGTTGACAATATTACCCCCTAGACTATGCATTACAATCTAAATATGTCCTAACATAAGACAAAGGAGATAAAACGTGTGAGAAAACATTATATAGATCTAAATTTGTAAGCCCCCTTGTTATATATATGAACGACTCCTTCACATGTGCTATTTTATGGTAGCTTCCCAATATTAATTCTGTTGCTAGGGTTGAATTTGTCATATCCTTTGAACTTGCATCCCAACATATGAACATAAAACCCTCTAAAGCGGGAAATTGTCCCATTTCTTGGGTATGGCAATGCAATTGGAAGAAATTTTATATAGCATTAAGTGCAATCTTCTAGGAGATATTGAAACTGAAAGAGTGGGCTGTAAATATGCGGCCACTTTCCAAATTGGGAGCTGAGATCATAATCCAAAAACAGATGTAGGTCCAAAGTGTTGCTCATTAGGCTTGATCATGACCTAACAGAAACAAGTAGGCCAAGGTGCTTGTATATATGAATTGGATGGATAAGAAAAATAATAATATTTGTGAAGTCTGAAAAACTAAACAAAGCCATGTGAAGTTTCACATGATATAGGCCCTTATTTAAACCATATGACTTGACTTATAGAATCCCCAAGTGGGTAGCTAGCTAGTTGCAACCACATTTAGAGACTATAAATATTAGCTTCAAACTTGAGACCTCCATCAAAGTACACCTTCCAATCAATTCACAGTTTTCTAGCCTACTTGTGAGTCACTTCATTATCTAAAAAACAATCTTATTTTAGCTTAAAGATATGGGTGTTTTCCGGTTGCAATCATTGGTTGCTAATGCAAAACAACTAATTAAATTGAACAACAAGCACCAAAGAGATGTCCCTAAAGGATATATGGCTGTTTATGTAGGAGAAATTCAAAGAAAACGGTTTGTGGTTCCTATATCTTTCTTGAATCAACCATTGTTCCAAGATTTTTTACGTAAGTCAGAGGAAGAATTCGGATTCAACCATCCTATGGGAGGACTTACAATTCCATGCAACGAAGAAGTTTTTGTCCATCTCGCTACCCAATTACACATTTCGTAGTTTGAGCTAGAACAAAGAATCTTGTAATTTTGTACTGATTTTGTAGTCTTTAGATCATAGAGAGTAGTATGATAGTTAGAGTTGTAAAAATTGGCTATAATTGCATATAAATTGGAATTTTTACGTATATATGTTGCAATACACCGTTCTTACTATAGCTTTTGATTGCAATAGATCTGATCACTATTTTATTGCTAGACTCATAATTGGGATGCATATTCTCATTGTTTTAATCCTTAAGACCATAACCTTTCAATCCTTTTAAATTACAATTAATCTCAATGGCTTAAGTTGATGTGCTTATGACCACCAAGTTTTGATCTTCCAAGCTAGTATACACATTGGTTTGACACAGTTTGTGATTCTATAGGATTGATTCGAACAACCTAAATGAAACTTTGAAGCCTCTAATGGTCTATCGGGGATATATTAAATCTCAAGTTTTATATAGCATCAATCATTTATGCAGGTTGATGGCAAGTCTTGAATAGCACGAGTCAATTGTCTTTTCCTGAGTAAAAGTTAAGCATATGCTCATTTAGATCGTTTAGAATTGACTCGAAATATTGTATCACATGTTCGCAAATTGGTTTGTTACGACCTAAGAATTAATCAACTCACCACTTACATTTTTTTCCGGTCCTTTGCACTTGAAGAAAGGTTATTAAAGTTATGGAATGTTCTAGTGAGGATCTAAGTTCCTTCAAGATCGATTATTTCTTTGTCAAATTATATATTGTGAGAACTTGTATTAAAACCTACAAAATACTTGATAATGTATCAAATATGTTGACATCTTGATTACTAGGATGGAAACATGGAGTTTTAATCTAATGACTGACAAAAACCAATAAATGACGATATATGGATATAAATTTGTTATATAGTATTTAGTATTTAAGTGTCATCTTATAAATACCATAACTTCTAGGAAGTATTGAAAATGAAACTCACGTTCCAAATTTTCCAAATTGGGAGATGAGAACATAATTAAAAACACAGATGTAGGTCCAAAATGTCGCTCATTAGGTGTGATCATGACTTAACGGAAACAAGTAGGCCGAGTTCTCGTATATATATATATATGAATCGGACGGGTACAAAATAATATATTTTCTAAGTCTACTAAACTGGACAAAGCCATGTGAAGTTTCACGTGACGTTGGCCCTTAATGGAACCATATGACTTAACTTATGGAATTCTCATGTTGGTGGCTAACTAGTTGCAACTATATATTTGTAGATCAAGACTATAAATATAGGCTTCAAACAGACCTCAATCAAAGTACACCTTCCAATCTAATTCACACTTCTCAACCTACTTGTGTCACTTCATTCTCTCAAATCTAATCTTCTTTTCGCTCGAAAAAATATGGGTGTTTTTCGATTGCAAACATTGATTACTAATGCAAAACAACTAATCAAAGCGAACAACAAGAACCAACGTGATGTTCCTAAAGGATATTTGGCTGTGTACGTTGGAGAAATTCAAAGGAAACGGTTTGTGGTTCCTTTATCTTTCTTGGACCAACCGTTGTTTCAAGATTTGTTGCGTAGATCAGAGGAAGAATTTGGGTTCAACTATCCTATGGGAGGACTTACAGTTCCTTGCCAAGAAGAAGTTTTTGTCCATCTCGCTACCCAATTACACAGTTTGTAGTTTGAGCTAGGACAAAGAAGCGTATGATTTTGTAATGTTTTTGTAGTCTTTAGATCATATAGGGTATAATAGTTGAAGTTGTAAAAAGGGGCATTCCCATTTTCTATAATGGCATATAAATTGGCGTTTTCCTGTATATGTTGGATTCAACAGAAACTGACGTATAGCCTCATCGGGATGCATCATGCATGTCCTTATTCTTTTACTCCCTTCCGTCCCAATATTATTGTGTAACAGAGAAAAACACATAATTTAATAATGTACATTAATTATATTATGTCACCAATTAATTTTTCTCTTTTGCATTTAAATATTTTTTGATTGGTTGAAACTTAAGAATCAACAATTATTTTGGGACAAGTCAAAATAGAAATGTAGACTATAAAATTGGGACGGTGAGAGTAATATGTAACCTTTAATCCTTTTAAATTAAAATCTCAATGACTTAATTTAATTTTGCTTGAACGGCATGATTTGATCTTACATATTGGCTTGAAACAATTTGTGATTCTATAGGATCGATTGGTCCAACCTAAACAGTCGCTAGTGTTTATACAATCGAAGGCCTCCTCTGCCTTTAATAGCATGCACTTGAAACGAAGGTCAACAATGGTCAATGGGTGGTGGGAAGTTTTGAACGGCACTCTGTAGAACATTAAAATGAGAAATGTATTTTTAATTGATTCATAGAAGCATTGCAAGATCTCATATAAATAGCAATTGGGTTGGGCCCTCCAATATTGTCTACAGCGTACATGTATGTAATTACTAATCATATCGAATAAATATTATTGAATGCTTTCATGTTGGTAACTAATGGTCATAACATTTACCCAAGGATTGATCTCAAATGCAGCCATCTATCAAGTAACCACGTGCGCGTATATTGTGGCTTTCCAATTTTACTTCTGTTTCTAGAGTTGAATTTATGTACCATTTGGACTTGCATCCCAGCATGGACATGATATTCCCCCATTTCTTGGGTATGGCAATGCAATTGGAAGACATTTTATATATTATTAAGTGCATGGTCTTATAATACCATCACTTTTAAAAGGTATTGAGATGAAAAAGAGATCATAATTCAAAAACAGATGTAGGTCCAAAGTGTCATGACCTAACAAAACCAAGTAGGCCGAGTTCTCGTATATATGAGTTGGATGGGTACGACATAAAATATTTTCTAAAATTAAACAAAGCCATGTGAAGTTTTCATGACTTGACTTATGGAATTCTCATGTGTGTGGCAACTGGCAAGCTAGTTGCAACTATTTATAGATCAAGACTATAAATATAAGCTTCAAACTTGATCAAAGTAAACCTTCCAATCTTATTCACACTTTTCCAACCCTTCAAAAACAATTAATCCTCTATTCCCTTAAAGAAATGGGTGTTTTCCGGTTGCAGTCATTGGTTGCTAATGCAAAACAACTAATCAAACTGAACAACAAGCACCATCAAGATGTTCCTAAAGGGTATTTGGCTGTTTATGTAGGAGAATTTCAAAGAAAACGGTTTGTGGTTCCTTTATCGTTCTTGGACCAACCGTTGTTTCAAGATTTGTTATGTAGATCAGAGGAAGAATTTGGGTTCAATCATCCAATGGGCGGACTTACAATTCCATGCCAAGAAGAAATCTTTGTCAATCTCACTATGAGATTACACGCGTAACGTATAGTTTAAGGATATAGAAATAGTTAGTTTTTTTAATGTTTAGATCATAGACAATATAAACGATTGTATGATTGCATACACCATGTATGCATTTTGTATAAATTTTACATCGTTTCATGATCCATAAACGTATTCATAAACTCGAATTTAAGACATCGTAAAACAAAATGAAAAAAAAAAGGTGTAAACTTATGACTTATAACTCTCAGTTTCTTACCTGTATCACTCTGTGCAACTGCAAAACGAATATTATATGAAAATAATCAATAAAAGAATCTAGGCGACGTGATAAAAACCCGTATATCAAACATTTAATCATCTGGATCCATTTCAACATCTTCTTCCAACGAAACAGAATCATTTTTCTTATTTTCTTCTTCTTCTAAATCTGCTTTTTCTTCTTCATCCAATTCATCATCATCAGGTTGTTCTTCATTAATTTCTTGCAGTCTGGATTTAGTGAGGCTGTCTTCGATCCATTTAGGGCACGTGTTTGTGGTGGCAGTTTTGGAAATAGTACAGGAACATTCTGGAATCGGGTGTGAAAGGAATGAAACTGGTTTTGACTGAGTCAACTGTCTTTTTAATCCCTGTTCTGCCAGGCTGTCATTTAGATGTTTACGTGCTGATAAAATCCACCTTTGTTTTGGAGAATAAAGATGATCTTGAGTGCTGTTCAACAGATTCGCAAGAAATTTCCTGTTTTGTAAAAAAATAACATTTTTTTATAAGAAATTAAAAAATACAAAGAATTTGAGTAGATAAATTAGCATAAAAGCTACAATTTTTGTTCACTTTTTTCATCCATATGTTTAAAACTACAGGGGGCTATTTACTTAGAAATGGGTTGTTTTGGGTCCTATTTTATGTCAAACGGGTCAGATACTTTACAAACTTAGTTGAAATAAAACAGGTCATACGGGTCGAAAGTAACCCGAATGTATTTAAATTTTATGATAACCTCTTAAAATTGTTTTCTTCAGAAATAATAGATTAATATCTTACTGATATAGTTATTAATCATATTCAATAAATTAATTATCTGTAAAAATTCAAAAAAAGGGGGGAAAAAGGCAGTGGGACAAGCCGGCCCGTTTTGACCCGTGTTAATATTTTCATATTCTAACATGAACCCGTTTTAACCACCCATTTTCAAATTTGACTCAAAAAACATGGTCTTAACGCGTATAATCCCACAAAAAAAAAGAAAAAAAAAATATATCCACCTGTCGGGTCGATAAGTAATTGCAGAAGCCATTTCATAAAGGCGATGGCCCATAACCAAGCTTGAAAAATCGAGCAACCCGCTACCATCATTATTAAACCCAGGAAAAAAAGCATCTGCTTCAACTGAGACAACATAATCAAGTGCATCCCAAATCAATCTATGAGCTTTGTCTCTCAATTCAACTGGTAACGGGTCGGGTTCAGAATCTTTCTCAGCAACCCACCCGTACCACCCTTCTTTTTCATGTTGGTAAACGGGTCGTTCTGGTGGTGGAGGAAGAGGCCGAGGACGCGGGCCCGCTTCATCCCATTCTTTTTTCAAATCTTTCAAAGACTTTGTAGATTTGGGGTTTATTGAGTTTGAAGGAATCGGGCTTTCGGTTCCTAATACTTTGTATAGTTCGGGTTTTGTGCATAGATTTGAACGGTCCACTAAGTTTGTGTACATGGCCCGTAAAGGGATCAAGACCCGTTGACCACCAAATGTTTCAGAACCTGCTAAAAAGATTCTTGTTGTTGGTGCATAACCCATTGCTCGAAAAAGAAGTCCCACCTGCAAAATCAATAAGTAAATAATTATATATAAATTTATATAAATAAATAATTATTTATATATACCTCTTCAGGCATCAGTGGACATGATCCATTTGCTTTTCGAATATAAGAGTCAACAGTTAGTTCATCATGAATGATTTTCTGTTTAATCATTTGTGCCCGTCTGTATTTTATAAGTTCAGTATGAACATCCTACACGCAAAAAAATAAAGAAGATAAAATATATTTCCTTCATATAAAATCAATCTAGAATATTCTAGAAGCTAACCTGAAAAAGTTCTGCACAGCCCTGATGAGCCAAACTATCTCTTACTAGACCAGGATGATATGCAAGATAAGGTTGTCCTGAAGCTCGTAACCTGTATAAAATAAATGTTTAAATAATATAAAAAAATTGTAGTTATATAACTTATAACTGAATAAATTTGAAGAAGAAATAAGATGATTTATTTAACCTTGTCACCATTAAATGTGCAAGTTCTAGAATCTCGGGACGGAAATGAAGTGCATGAAATGCTACCCGACATCTGAGCCGTTGATATTCCACCAACTTAGAGGAGAGGATAGACTGATAGATTTAAAAAATTAATCAAATATAAGTGTAATTTATTAGTTGAAAAGACAAGATTAGTAATTAATTAATTAATTACCTGTAGACAGCCACCATTTGTAATCACCAATCCGATAACCTTTGCCTTCTTTAACTCTGGCAAGATTTCTTTAATGTAATAATCAGTAGAAGCCGACTTTTTGGGCTTAAAAGTAGGGAATTCTTTGCGTTTTCTGGCCTCCTTCAATTTAGGAGGCAAACTTTTCACAATGATTACATCATTTTTCAGAGAAGTTATGAATTGTTCTTCATTGTAGAGGTATGAGAAGCTTTTGAACTCAGAACTGCAGGAATTTTACAGAAATGATTAAGGCTTAGTAAATAAAATAAGAAATTAATCAATTATTGGTTGTTTTTAGTTACCTGATCCCTTTTGAACTTGTACTTTCTTGAATCTCTGGGATCACCAGAGTAGCATTTAGAAGCCTGGATATGGCAACAAGATCACAAATCTAGAAAAATGTCAAGCGCGTATAAGATTTAAAATTAAAAAAAAAACTATCAAATTACTGAAGAAAATTTAGATCCACATGAACATACCGAAGATCTGATCTTCTCAAATTCACCAAATATTTTGGCATATATGAAACCATTACTTTGTTCAACTGGAGCTGCAACATGAAAATCAAGTATGTAACCAAAAAGAAATAAATAAATTATCTAAGTTTTACAAAACACATAGCTTGTAGTTTGTGTTAATTACCAGGATATTTACTTCTAGGGTTTGCATAAGGCTGCAAAACCTCTAAAGGCTTAATCTTCTTCCACAACTTTTTAGATCTAACACTCTGCAGTAACCAAAAAGAAACAAGTTAATTAATTATCATAATTCTGGTTAATAGTATACATGAAGTATTACCTGTTTTCCTACAACATCTATATTCAAATCCTCAATAAACCGAGTCATAACACTGTATTGTACTAACTCCACGCTTGTATTTGCAAGAAACATGTGCACCAACAAAGACAAAAAAGACAGAACTAGACCTCCAAGTGCAAACCATTTGATTTTGGATCTGATCATCATAAGGATTTATTGCACACTTTATCAACGGTTAGATTGTTACTTGTTACAGTTGCACCAGCGAGTGAATCCAGTGCCACCAAATCATGACTGCAAATGCAAATTGACGAGAATTTGATTTGCAGAAACAATGTTTCTATGTTTTTAAGTACCAATATCCTGAAATTAATTTGAATATCAAACATCAAATAGGTTTATTCTACGAATGTGACTTATGTACTATTGGATCGAGATCAAAATGGAACAGATGTATCAAATTGTACGGATACCATTCATTTATCAAACTGTTTTCTAGTTACAGTTTCAACTCGAGATGCTAAAGTACAAAACAGAGTTGAGAATTCAAATGCATAACTAACTGTGAACTTTTCAAGCCCTAATACGGCATTGCCACAACAACTTCCAGTGATCACTCACTGCTAGACACTAATCGATTAGCTTAATCCAAGAAATCAGAAATAGTAAGTTCAATCGATGTAACAGCTCAGTTATATACGTTGAACATACAAACTTATCACACGAAACAAGAACTAATTCAAGGATTTCACAAAATTGATGAAATTGCTTTCAGAGTGCTAAGTAATTGATTGGTAAGCAGATCTGAAATCACAAATTCGTAAATTTATCGATGCAGCGCGTGTATGTTGAGTGCGTTTAAACCTGAAATTGGAAGAAACGGTTGTATTGGTTGTCGGAATCGATGCGTCGGTGATTGAAGGGTGGCCGGAGAGAGTGACAGACGGAGTTTTTGGGTGGTGATTTTGCTACAAAAGAAAAAAGGGAGGGAGTAAATTGATGTTGCGTGTGAAGTTGGATAGCGGGCCTCGGTTAACCCAAATCTTCAATAAATCTATTTAATTAATATTTTAAGGGATTTGCTAACCATTGCCCTTAGGGCAATTGTTAAGAATGGATAAAGTGGTTTTTGTACAATTAATGATGCATAACTAATCAAAGGTGGTTATTAAAATGCATGGGGGTGGTTTTTTATTAGTTAATGTACAATAATTTAAAGCCAATAAAAATTTCTTAAACATTGCCCTAAGGGCAATGGTTAGCATTTTCCATATTTTAATTACAAACTTTACAAAGATGTTGACTTTTCCGAAAAATAGTATTCTTTGTCTGCATAACATTATTATAGTAGTAATAAGTTCCATGAAATACTATGGTAATTAATTTGTATATTTAAATTTCATACATATCTTTTACAGAAATATCGTAAATAGCGTTATGGTTTTTTTTTTTTTTTTTTTAACGGCAAGGTTAGGGTTTAGTACTTATTCATATTTGATATATTCATTTATTAATACTAGCAGGTACACGCGCAATGCGGCGACGGGTACTTTACGACTATAATTTGCGGCGAAAATCTAAATCTTGGTTTTAAGTTGTTAGGTAATTACATTTATAATTCGTGTATTCAAATTTACATTTTGCATTGGTCAATAAACCAAAAAACATTTTGTTTTAATTGTTCAAGTAGACATCAATAAATGAAAAAAAAAACACTTTTTATTAAAGTACTCAAAACAGGCTTCGTACAACACTTCGTGCAAATGAGACCCGTATACTCAGCTTATTGTAGGTACATATAAACCGAAAAAATAAAATAAAATAACATAAAATAAAATAATCTATCACAATGAGCAAAATTTGGTAAATTACATCAAAATTTCAAACATGCCTTTTTTTGGATTGTTCTATTAGAACTATCAATGTTGGCGTCATACACAGCGTCATCTATGTGGTCGTTTGACCTGCAAAAACTATAATAGATATTTATTTAACTAACTACTTTGTTATGCTTCTATTAGAACAATCAATCTTTGAACATACAGTAGATTCACGTGGAAGTCAAACACATTTAATCTTTATAAAAAATGGGATAAATATGGCGTGCTCATGTTAGACGATACCAAACCTTCAACCAGAATCAGCCAACCCAATTAGCTAAGTCAGTGGTTTTGGGTTTAGACTTTAGATGATACCAACCCGTCAACCGAAACCAATAATGAGTGACCACCCATTTTCATATTGAGATTTGCTATTTACATAGATAGACATTAAAAACAGTTATAAAGGCCTCAGTACGACACTACCCTTAACAAATATTCATGTGCCATCAATAGGATTCAGAACCTGCAAAAGAAATTGTGAAAATATATGTTACACATTGATTGAAATAGATGTTAGCATGAGCAAATGTTCAGGTCCAAATGTTCATCCTCAATCTATAACTTTAAGTACATAATCTTGAGTGATAATTCGCCATATATAAAACAGACTCTACCAGATTATTTAACCGTAAGCAAGTTGAATCCTCTTCGGCCACTAAAAGAATTGAAGGTAATAGTTTCCCCGGTTCTGAAATCAATATGAAATAAAAAAGATACAAAGTAAATCATTGTAACCAAAATCCACATAAATGTTAATAGATTTGAATGAAGTCTTTATATGGCATAATAGTTGAAATAAGAGTCGGGACCAGACACATACCCAAGCTAACTAGAGCTTGAACTCCAAAATCCACAATTGTGACTGGCGCTTGGTCATTTTTTTCAAGAAGACATCCATCATTTGTGAACAAAGATCAGTTCACATGAACCACAAAAAAAAACACCATGATAAACAAACTTGTTAGATAATGTTTCATACATAAAGTGTGACAATAAGTCAATACTTTAAAACAACAGATAACAAGATTGAGGCATATCATACATGAGCATAACACTTTCATTCATAAGGCGTGGTGAACTAAATGTCAAGTGAAGAACTTATATCTTAAAACACATTATTCATGTATTTTACAGCAAAAATCTTTTCAATTAGAAATTGTGAAGTTGTAGATTTGACCTGTCTCCATGTAACACCTCCCATTGATTTGAAACCAAAAAAGTTGAAAAATGTAATACGATGTAACTTACTTCAATGCACAAACAGAAAGCACGCTCAACATCGGCAATTGCTCGTAGCTCAGTACTATACTTAGCATTCTGAGAAGAAGATGGAAGGCTCGATCTGCAGAATGAAAAATAAGTCAAAGTTCCATTATTTGGAACCCTAAACTTTGGGTAAAAGAAGCAACGTAGTGTTAACTACAAGAGTAATAAGAATCAAGAGGAGGATACCTCACAATAAACCATTGGTGCGACATTGACGGCGACATTGATAATCACGAGCACATGTGTAAAATCAGAAACAGACAATGAAAAATAGAAGACGAAAGATGAAAGAGGGCTATGAGCCAAACCTGGAGATGTTCTAATTCGACAATGCAGACGAATTTACTTGGTCGAGACTGAGTTATTGTGTACGAGAGAAACAAAGATGAAAGAGGGGATTGAAAGGGTTATTGCAAATCGAGGTAATTATCGTGTTCGAGGTGGGGATTGAAAGGGCGATTGCAACGTTCGAGGTGGACAGATGATCATCGAGGTTGAATTGTGTAATAGGCGGAGTGAAAGGTGGGTACTTGAAAGGTCCTACAGAATTTGTTTTGAATACACTTCAGTGTTTAATAGGAATGTGTTTTCATTTTAGATTACAAATCGTTGGTAGACCAGTTGGTAAGGTGCCTGGCAATTAAGCAAGGGGTCATGGGTTCGAGACATGATGGTTTATTTTTTTAATTGATTTTCTTAAAATCTTAAAAATAGAAAGAAATTGGCTGAATTTTCAAGAAGCTATTTAGGGAAAGGTTTAAATGCTTTATAAGTAGTAAAGATGATATTAACATACCTTTAGACTAATGGTATCTACCATATAGATAAATTATCCACCAACAACTTGGTTAATTTCACTTAAGTTGGATTTGAAGTAGAGGTGTAGAATGCTGAGTTTTTTATTCAAAAAAATATATATTGATTAAAGTTCATATCGTATACATAGTCTTTTTTGTCATAAACGTACTAAATCAACTACCATATATAGAAGTAGAGATGTGTTCAAATTCTGAAACCAGCCGAATAATCTAAAAAATATAAAACCTTAAATACGACCAAAATAATGTTTCGGTTCCTATTTGGTCCGGTTATTTTGGATTCAGAAGCGGTGAAAACCGAAAACTACAACATTAACATAAATTATATCCTGAGTTATATTCGAGATTTGTCAAAGAAGCATTACGCATACTTGTCACTGCCTCACTATGTTTTATGATTTTGGTGATACTTGTAAGCGGCTGTCATGTGGATTTTGATGGAGGTAACAATTCCTCTTTTGCAATACATCTATTTAACGTGATTGATATTTATAAAAAAAATGTGTTAAAATTAGATCATAATTACAAGTCACCAGCTATATACTTACCCCTTTTGGAACCACCTCGTGACTTTCTTACTTTTCAACTAACCCCTCCATAATCCAACAAAGAAACCATTACATGATCACTTCTTTAATCTCTAGATTCTTGATATAAACAATGCGATCCGTGTGTATATATAAACCTACTTCCATTAACTTAGCATCTCACCCTCTTAATCGATATCGATCTATTAGCCCGTTTATTTGTTTGAAAGAATGACTCGCGAAGAGATGGCAATGCAAAATGGTGTCACGAAAGCTAATATCTTGGCTCTTGGGAAAGCATTCCCACATCAACTTGTCATGCAGGATCTCCTTGTTGACGGTTACTTTCGAGATACTAATTGCGATGATCCCGAACTCAAGCGAAAACTCACTCGCCTATGTATGTATATATCTCTCTTTTCATCTTACAACTTGTTATCGGTTTTTTAAGTTCTTATACATATAATATGGTATGTTTTCTTTTAATCAGGCAAAACTACCACGGTGAGAACAAGATATGTCGTTATGTCACAAGAGATACTTACCAAGTATCCCGAGTTAGCACTTGAAGGCCTGCCAACGGTCACACAAAGACTAGACATTTGCAACAAGGCTGTCACACAAATGGCAATTGAAGCCTCACAATCTTGCATCAAGAAATGGGGCCGGCCCGCATCCGATATCACTCACTTGGTCTATGTTTCCTCTAGTGAAGCCCGTCTCCCGGGAGGTGATCTTTACTTAGCCAAAGGGCTCGGGCTAAGCCCTGACACCAACCGAGTCATGCTTTACTTTTCGGGCTGCTCGGGTGGTGTAGCCGGGCTCCGTGTGGCTAAAGATATAGCCGAAAACAATCCCGGAAGTCGAGTTTTGGTAGCAACATCCGAAACCACGATTATCGGGTACAAACCGCCGAGCGTCAACCGACCTTATGATCTAGTTGGGGTCGCGCTTTTTGGCGATGGTGCGGGTGCCATGATCATTGGGTCAAACCCAAGTGGGCCCGAAAGCCCGTTGTTTGAGTTGCATACGGCTATACAAAACTTCTTGCCCGATACTGAAAAGGTCATTGATGGGAGGTTGACGGAAGAAGGGATTAGCTTCAAATTAGACAGAGAACTTCCCGAAATCATTGAGAATAGTGTGAAGGGGTTTTGTGACAAGTTATTGGGCCATTTTGGGCCTCGTGATATGGGCTACAATGATTTGTTTTGGGCTGTGCATCCTGGTGGGCCAGCTATATTAAATAGGATAGAGAAAAAGTTTGACTTATGGCCAGAAAAATTGAGTGCAAGTAGAAGGGCGTTGGCGGATTATGGGAATGCAAGTAGTAATACAATTGTTTATGTGTTAGAGTATGTGATGGAAGAGAGTTTGAAGAGGAAGAATGAAGGGAAAGATGGTGGGCCAGGATTGGGCCTGATTTTGGCTTTTGGGCCTGGGGTTACTTTTGAAGGGATTCTTACAAGGAATTTAACTGTGTAATAACATTTAGTCATTGAGGTTTGTCTTTGTTTTTTAGTGGTCTTAAGTTCGATTTAATAACTCATAAACTAATGTTTGGAGCTTGAACAATTTTAAAACGAATTCAGAAGAAAAAGAATGATTTCTTTGATGCATATTATTTCCGAAAATAACATTAATCTTGTTACCTTAAATTTTATGACAGCGACAAAAATAAAAGAGAACCAGCTTTGTTGTTGATTTTGTTACATCAGTCATGACTCGTAAGTAGGTTTGAGATTTGTTTCACGGCTTGTTTAGGAACTTTAAGAGGCGTAACCACTAACCCGTATTTAGAAAACAAAATAAATCGACACGTAAATAACTTCCGTGCTTAATAAAAACACCTCTTAACTAAATCCTATTTTGTTTCTTTTAAGATATTAAATAGATAAATATATTTTTATTGAATAGATAAAGAGATTTTTTATTGAGACTTGAACTTGAACACACAATTTTTTGATTGATGAATCAACAAACTGCGAGGTCAAAAGTTTTTTTTTTTGGTAAAACTCATTTTGATGTATATATCCCTCTTTTATCAATCATCGTGCCCCATTGGTTAGATGGGGATCAGTGTCACCAAATATTATATTAGAAGGGTATGTCTAAATAAACCCTTTAGTAGAAACAAAATGATTACTTAGTGATTGGGTTTTGTTGATTCACTTGATTAAAGTGACTTTTAACCATTAATTTTCTTTTTAACTTTTATCTTTGTTATTTACTCACTTATTAAATTATATATACATACATAAAAATACTAAAATATTAAACACTAATTGATTAATAACACAATGAACGTCACACAATTATTTCGATATGTTTAATTGTATATATATTCTTTACTTTATATAAAAAGTAATTAAATCTTAACATAATTATAAATTAATAAAATATAATTAACATAAAAATAACATTATATAAAACAGATTCTAGATTATCATAATATTTATTAAACTCTTCCTAACGACTAGCATATGAGTTTTCTCATCCAGATGCAATATCATTTTTTACATAAAAAGTAATCAAATTTTAAGATATTCATAAATTAATATACTACAAAAGAAAAGTCACAATAATGCGCGATTTATTGCGTCTTATCGCGCTTTATTTTACGTCATGCCTTACATAACCGTCTTGGTCTATTTCGTAACGTGAGCTCCACACCTGACGCCTTGGAGATATTAAGGCGCGCCTTTTAAAACTCTGGGTAAAACGATAATATATTATTATTATTGTGTTTTGTTTACTACTAATGATATCGTTATAAGTAAAAAAAAGTTGGACGCAAGTTTGAGATTTTCAAATAATAATCAGTACAAATTTTTTTTTATAAAACAATAAATATTTAGTTAAGATTTTCATTTATTATAGTATGTACACCAGTAAACAAAAAAATTACAATATGTTATAATTTTATTATTAGTATTAGTTTTATTGTTATTGTAAAATTAAAAATATATAAATACAAATTAAAAAAAAAAATAATCATTATAAATCATTTAAGAATGTGTGATGGGATTTTTCTTTCTCTCTCCTTGAGTCTCACGCCACTGCATCTCTCTTGTCCTCCCCAACCCCAATACATTTACCAATTTATTAGAGGGGTCCTTTTAGTAGCACCCTATTAGAAAAATGAGAGAGACACTAAGAGAAGTGACCTAAGTTGTTGGAGAGGATTAGGTCACAAGTAAGGGTCACTTTAATTTTATTATTTACTATAATTTTTAATATGATGTAGAATATTGTGATTGGTTGGTTTGATTGAGTTGAGTTGTTAATGAGTGTAAAACATAAGGTTGAATTGGGTTGTGTAGGTGGAAGAGAACGATTTTATTTTTTGTTGAAAATGTTGGGTTTGGGTTGGGTTGCTAATGAGGATAGTGAAACTTTGACTAAAATTTATGTAACAGAAAAAAAAGAATTAAATACTAGGTGATATAAATGTCATCAAAATAATTTACTTTATATCTATGAGTTTGTCTAACTTTTTCTCAAAAGTATAAGATAAAACACTTTGAATAATCTTAAAATTTCTTAAAATTCTATAAATAACCATTAAGGAAGTTAATTTTTCTTCTGTTTTTAGTTATATTATATGCATTTTTAAATATATAGTAGATTTTAAGATTGGTCTTATCTAATTCCCTAAATCCATGAGATGAGACATATTTATTGTTCTTAAAATTTCATATAATTGTTTAAATAACTATCAACGAACTCTAATTTATATTAGTTTACTGGATACATTAAATACTCAAGGCTTATAATCTAGTGATAAATGTTAAAAAAATAAGGTGTTGTCCATGAGCAATATATCATAAATTCAAGTCCCGTCATAAACAATATGATGTAGATTATGTGCCGTTCAACAAAAAAATAGATACATTAGATACATGTAACTGAATGCTAGGCGATAAATGTCTATCTTATGGTTGAAACATAGGACTAAAATAATTTGTAATTACCAAAGGGCCAATGGCCTAGCCGTAAGGTGTTTGCCCTCCAACCTAGTGGTTGATGGTTCGAGTCCCATAGTGGACATAGGTGGTGTTGGATACCAACAACACAAATGTGTTGCGTTATGACAAGTAAAGACGAATAAGATAAAGAACACACAAGATTTCAATGATTAAGAGTTTATTAAAACAACTTAATGCAGTACAAAATTTGCGGAAATAGAAAGTACACACTAACTAAAACTCTATTACAGTGACACTTTTTGTTCGCTCAAACTAGAAGATAATGCAAGGAGAGTTTATATCAGCTGATACCAACAACTGATATTAAATGCCTGAGTAGTACCTACGAAGGAGTTAATATCAGACAAATAACAAACTCTCAGAGAATGTTCTTGTGCTACGAATTCTAAAAGGTGTGTGTAAATGCAAGCATTTACGTCTCTATATATAGCCCAAGATCCGTGTTCCTTTTTCCACAAGATACTCGATGTGTAAACATATCATTCGTCGATGTAGACTTGTCCACGGAAACATTAAATGCTCTTGCATAGGTTATAGTCCCAAGTGTACTTTGTGTCAACTCCTTTTGCTACCTTTTCTGACGCACAGTGAAAAGGTGTACTATTATAGTACAAAAGTAGTTGACTTTCCGTTTACATGCTTGGAGGGACAAACGATGATGTACGGACATATTATCTTCTATTCCAAAATAGAAGATCTTCATCGTTTTCTTCTTCTTTGAGCGGGAAAAGGAAATGTTCAAAGTGTCAAGAACATTTCCACTAAGTCTTTATCTGCAGCAGGTATCATCAGCTGATTCCACAATCAGCTGAATAATCTTCTTCTTGTCTTTGGCCTTTGACCATAGACTTCGAATGAACACTCTTCTATAGCTGCAGATTTGAATTGTTTTCCTAGAGCTAAGTAGGTACTCAGCTGAAGGTTTATTGCATATACTTGCTTCAGCTGAGATACATACTTCAGCTGATATTATTCTTCTTAGCTATCGATCATCAAATCTTATTTACATAGTCTAGGGACTAACAATCTCCCCCTATTTGATGCAATCGAATAGCTGTATAAGTATGAACCTGTAATGATTCAGCTGTTTGGATCAGCTGAATGTCTATGTGCTTTGACCCTTTGGGTTCTTTTGTATATGTTTATCTTTTTACAATTTTTACAAGTATATTACAAAATTTTGATTTTATATTGATATGAAGCTGATAAAATACAAGGAAAATCAAAAAAACAAAAATTATAATGTCTAGGGCATTGCTTCCCTAGTGACATTGTGATACAGTGAGCTGATGGTTGAGTCGATTAATTTCTTCATTTCTCTTCCTTCTTCAGTGGAGGAACTCAGCGTCTTGTGATAGATCAAAAGTTGATCAATGTCACATAGATATAATTCATCAGCTCGTTGGAAGCAAGGCACCTTCTTCTCCAGATAGCAAAAACCATAGATTGGCTCTTTGATGATCAACCCAGGGGCAAAGTCTACTCCCATGGGTATGGTTCTTGTGATATTGAGTCTTATTCGTTTTGCAAATATTATCGAAGACCCAGTATCAAGTGTTCTGGAGTCAGCAAAGGGCTCGGGGAAAACAGACTTACGTTTCTCCCCTCTTGCTGAGGAGCTTTCACCAGCAGGTTCTCTGACAGCAGCTTCTTGATATTCACGCAATTCAGTTGGTATGCGATTTGCCAACTCAGGAGAGTGTCTCCTGATATTGTCGCATAGAGTCTTGAATGAGAAGATTGCGACTTTTATCTCACTTTGCAGATCTGGCAGCTGCTAGCAACTCATTCCACTCAGCATAGTTGAGTTGAGTGCTGATTTTGATCAGAGGAATCCTTTCAGAGACAACAAGTCCTCCAGCTCTATATATTATTACTTCTTGTGAAGAGCTGGATGAAGACTTGGGGGCCCTTACGCCTGTGATTTTTTATTCTTGCCTACGATGGCAAAGAACCTTGTTGAACAACCTAATGTTCTCAGCTCTTTGTGCTTCAGCTTTTTGATACAACTCTTCTTGAGTTTTTCTTTGAAGGGCAATAGTTGTATCAAGATCAGCAGTGGTTCCAGCTTCCTTTAAAAGAAGAGCTTTAACTGTGGCAGAAGTGGGCTCCCCCTCAGCAGGTTGAGGATTCACCTGTATAATGGGCTGAGGGATTTGAATTTGCGGGGCTTGGACTTGTGGTCCCTCAACTGGTCCAAAGGAATCAACGATTTTAACTCCAATTGAGGGTTCTCCTGTCCTGAGGCCTTCAGTAGCGGTGAGTGTTGATTGTATGGTTGTTAATGGTGATTTTCGGTTATTACAAGTAACAAAACGCAGCGGAAAGATTTAATCACCATGAACGGATCTTGATATCAATCATACAATTAAACTATAAGAAAATCAAAGAGAATGGTATAAGAATTCATACCCTAGTTGCCTTTGATTATTGTGTATTCGGATGGAGTTGGTGATGGATTGAAACCAAGTATTCAATTAGAATACCTCTAAAAGAAAGTCCACACAACACTTCAAGAACACCAAAGGAGGATGCTAGTCCTTGATTCTTGAGAGCAAAAAAATAGGAAGAAAACAAAAACACCTTCTTGTGTGTGTTATGGTGCACATCCAAGAGAGGGGTCAAAGGGAGTGTTTATGGACTCATTCATCACACATAATTGTGCCATAAAGACCCATTAAAGATTTCCATAAACCATACTTCTATTTTCACTCTAGTCCCTTGTTATTTGTTTCTTCTAGTTTGCTCATAATAAAGTTTCAATATTAACAATTAATATTAAACTTATTATATACAAGCATGAAGCTTTTATATATTAATAATTAATGTAATTACACTAATTACACTAATTATATAATGGTGTTTAGTGTTTAAGTGTGTGACCCTTTAGGCTCACAAACAACTAGCCATATAACTATATGTTATACGCGTGAAGCATATTCCAACAGCTCCCACTTGCGCACGTGATAACATCAAGTAGTTATACAAGCAAAGGTTAGAGTCTAGCAACCCGCCAATGCCCCTAGAAGTACATGAGGAGTTTCATAAAATCTTTGTTCAAAGTTTTCGAGCAGTTATCCTTTTGTTACTGATACTATGTTGAATTTTAGACAAGGATAAATGTCAATCTAAAATTTCAACGATTCTGTTTCTCGATCTATACATTGAAGTAGATTACCAAAACCAATCAAGATTCATCTTGATTACCTTTTGGGTGTGGCCACACATACATCTATTCAAATCATCGAGGGGCCCAGTAGTATCTAATCCACATGCGTGGAGGAACAAATTCTTTGTTGACTGCACGTGTCTGTCATATGCTTAATGACAAACCCGATAATGGTTGTTATAGCAGCCTTATTCAGGTCAGTGTTTAACCATATCAAAGTTTGCCCCTATACATACACAAACCAACTTGCATCTCAAGTCAGAGGATAAGTGACAAAGCCTTTGTGAGATTCACTTGTGACATAAATCCAGGAAGTGATTTCTCATAGGTTGGGTCAGTCCAATTGTGCATCAATATGAACAACATGTGAGTTTGATTTCATCATCCTTAGTCATACTAAGATAATGTCATCAATGCCCTCAGATTTGTCTTAATAATATTCCCATATTATCAATATGACAATGGACAATTTAGAATATAAAACACAGTAAATATTCAAGGATATAAACATGCAAATATAGAACACAGTAGATATTCATATAAAAACGATCATATCAAATATATCAATTTATTCCAATATAAACTGCTCACAGTTCCATTATCCAAATACTAAAACAGATTTACATGAAACTACTAGCTTGTTGAAGTCCAATGTTCCATTCATATTCAAGATGTTTGGTACAAGACACTGAGTTCGATAAAGCGTCAGCTAGTTAGTTATCTGTTTGAACTTTAAGTGTACGAATTTCACATATCTCGATAAATCATTCGAATGTAGTGAACATTCGTAAATAGGATCTAGCGTCATCACGCCCTATTTCAAAACCAACATAAGTATAGCAAGTATACTTAGTTTCAGTTCAGTATCTCCACCATGACCAAGAAACATATCTCCAGTACTTTAAAATACTTCAATGTGTTCTTAACAGCAATCCAGTGACCTCTCATGAATTCTGTTGGTATTTTCTAGTAAGGTCCCCTAAGGACGTTACATTTGGCCTAGTGCTCCTTACAGCGTACATGATGAATGCAATAGCCGATTCATAGGGGATTACATTCATCCGCTTCACCACATCAGGTGTGGAAGGTCCTTGAGTCTCACTCAAGTTTACATTGTGTGGCATACGAGGACTTCCTCGTTTGGGAGTACCACTCTAAACCATTTAGAATTTTGTCAATGTAAGCACTTCGACTTAAACCAATTAACCGCTTTGATCTATCATTATAGATCTTTACTTCAAGTATGTATGTCGTGTCCCTACAATCCATCATGTCGAAACATTTTCCAAGCCAGGATTTTCATCTTGTAGCATGGTATATTGTTTCACATGAGTGACATGTCATCAACATGTATGACTTGAGAAACGACAACGCTCCCACTAGCTTTCATATATACACATACTCAGTTTGGGTTTTAGGTGAAACAAACGATTTGATTTCATCATCAACCAAATTTCGTAGTCATAGTACACTACTTTGGCTATAAGAATCCTAATGTCTTTAGTAACAGGCGAGAAGGTTTCATCATTGTCAATCCAGTAGGATTGAGTGTAACCTTTTGCTACTATGAGAGATTTATAGGTGTATATATTTTCATCCATGTCAACAGTCTTACTGTTTTGAGAAAGATCAACTAAGTTCAAAACTTGATTGTCTCTCATGGATTTTATTTTCGCATTCATAGCTTCAAGTCATTTTTCGAATACAAAATTCGATAATGCAACTTGATAGTTAGGGGGTTCATAATGATCCTCGAAACTTGCTCCTCAGCATCGACATAAATCTATATCGTTCAGGTGCATGAAGTGTCCTTGCGGATCTATGAATGGGAACAACATCATCCTGTGGTCCAACATCTATATGTCCAGCCTCAGAATGATATTTGCTAGTGTTACCAGAAGGTTGTGTATCTTCACTTTGAATCTTGTCAAAGTCTATAGTGCTCCCACTTGCTTTGTGAAATGAGACTGTTCTCAAGAAACTCAGCATACCGAGTAACAACCATTTGTTCTCAGTTGGGAAGTAAAATAGTAATCGAAGATATACTTGATAGATATGGGCTCAAGTTTGTTCGGCATGTCTCGTTCCACGAGATCCTCACAACCCCAGATCCTCAAGTAAGACAAATTGGGACTTTCCCACGCCATATCTCATATGGTGTCTTTTTAACCTTTTGGTCGGAACCATATCAAGTATTCGAGCAGCAGACTTCAGTGCATGCCCCTCAAAAGGATAGTGTAAGAGTAGTAGGACTCATCATAGATCGCACCATGTCATACAGGGTCCGATATCTCTTTCCAGACGCACCATTATCTTGTGGAGTGTATGAAAGAGTGAATTGTGAGACAATCTCACGATGTGAGGGATGATCCAGAAACTCTTGACTCATGTACTTTCATCCGTAATCAGGACTGAAAGCCTTTGTTGTCTTGCTAAGTTGATTTTCTACTTTTACTTTAGGAAGCTTTGAACGTTTCAAAGATTTCATGTTTATGTCTAATCAAGTAAACATAACCATAGCGACTGATATCATTAAAGCTTCCATGTTGATGTTTAATCAAGTAAACATAACCACATCGAATGATATCATCAGTGAAAGTAGGTGGCACCTTCCCTAGTCTTAGTTCTAAAAGGGCCACATACATCAGTATGTATGAGTCCAAGTAGATTTTTAGCTCTTTTGCCAACATGGGAGAAAAGTTTTCTTGTTATCTTTCCATAATATACAAGAGAGGCATTTTAAATGATTCATAATCATTTGTAAAGAAGCCCGTCGAGTTGTTTATGTGGAAAAGATGACGATGCTCTAGGTAAGTAGAATCCAAACCAATTTGGATTCTTGAGTGCTACATTTGTATATAGAACTATCGTTTGAATTAGGATCATGCATATTAATTTCAAACATACTATTATAAGGAATAGTAATAAAAAATGTTATTTTTCATAAAACAAGATATCATAATCCCTTATTCAACAAACGATAAAGCTAAACAATGCATAATTGACAATTATTCAAAACAATAATTAACGCATTAGGAAGGATAAGATCACAGCTTCCATTCATTTAGCTTTCTACTTCACATTCAATCTTGCACATTTGTGTAAATGTGAGTTCCACAACTAGTGTCATACACTCAAGATTTATCACGAAAAGTATGGAGTTCTATAATGAAGATACCTAATGTGCTAACTAGAACACATTTGTCCTTCATCAACTCTGCCACGTAGGCAGGACAATTCCTCCTTCAATGGCCAGTTTCATCGCAATGATGGCAAGAAATATCCTTTGCAGGGTGCTCCTTTTTAGCAGGTGGGGGAATCGTAGGTTTGGAAAAGTAAACTAGCTTACCCTTACCTAGACTCTTGCCTTGTGCTTGCGGTTTACCTTCCCTAATTGCAAGAAAAGTATTGGGTAACCCTTGCTCAACCAGTTTTACCATAGCATGTTCAACGATTGTCTTCCCCATGCTATGTACTTTTAAAACACTTTTCAAACTGGTCATAGTCCTTGGATAGTGAGGTAAGAATCAAGCTCATTCCAAGAACTTGTGGTAAGGGGTAACCAAGACGTTCCATTGGATCAAGATAGCATTGCATATTCAAGATGTAAGTGCTAACTGATTGGCCGTCCTCCTGATTGCAAGCATGGAATGCTTTAACTGTTTTGAACAGTTCAAGTTCTGCCTTTTGTTAAAATATTATTTTCAACTCGCTTATCATGTCATATGCTGTGAGTTCCTCGAAGTACTTTCGAATCTCGGGGTTCATGCTCACAAGCATATGAGTAGCAACTTCTTGGTGTTCGTTAAACGTTTCGGTAAAGGCTTGACGAACAGCAGCAGAATCACTGACAGGAGGTGCCTCAGGTAAGGCCTCTTATAGGTATATCAACTTTCTCATCTCTAAGGACAATCCTTAGAATTCGATATCAGAAGATAAAGTTGATATTAGTCAGTTTCAGTTTTCAAGAACTGATTTTTGAGTGGAGATACTTAGGTTTTGATGTTGTTGTTATCTGTATAACAACCAAAGTTCAAAAAATAGTATTTTCAATAATAATTTCTTTTAATCAATTAACTACCCAATTAATTTTAATTAAAAGCTAAGATCCCATTGAGCTTCTATCACCGCATCAGTTGATCTGCTAGAGGTGATAGATCCAATAGGTAGGTGACGATCAACAATTGCATTACAAGTGCAACTCTTAGAGGTATGGGACTTCATGGCACCTAGTGAACAAGCATCTAGGGTCAAGTGGCATGTTTGTCGCATCGTCGCCTCGAGTCAAGGTCTCACCGGTAACTCGATTAAGTCATCCAATGTGAAATCATGTCAAAATAGCTCTAGGTCTCACGCGTAGAGAATAATGACCTCGGATCTAGATTCAAACCACGTCTCACGTGAATTCAAAAATAGAAGCAAGTGATTTACAACCGATTGGACGGCGTGACTTAAATTTTAGGTATGTTAAATTTTAATTAATAAAATTTTATTAAGATATGAATGAATCATGTACTTCATTCATATCACTTCATAAGTCGTTTAATAAAAGGTAAAAACATTTAACGATTATTAAGGTTTAAGTTTCAAATCGTATTTAAACTTAGTTTAATCTCAAAACAATTTTAGATTAAAGGTTTAATCATCAATGATTAACTATTATTTTAAGTTTCAAATCATATTTAAACTTAGTTTAATCTCAAAACAATTTTAGATTAAAGGTTTAATCATCAATGATTAACTAGTAATTATCGATGATTAAATGTTTGGATGTTTTAATGTTTGTGTCAAAAAACCATTTTTAATTGTTTTATTTACTTGTATCTAATAGGAAAAGAAAACAACCACAAACATAAATAAAACATGCAACAAATTTTGTGCAAACCTCAACCGATGAAATCCTAGGTTCGGTCACGTGAGTCATCACGACGGACCGAAGGGTCAAACTAGGGGACGGGCCAACATGAACCCAAACGGGCCTACATAAACCCAATGGGCTCCCACTTGCTCCAAGACATTCTTGAGCAAGTAGAACCCAAAATTGTGAAAAAGTGTAATCTGCCAGAAAATTCCAGCAGACTTTGAAGCCCGAAAAGTCACTGAAGGAATCTTCGTTGGTCTTCCCGGCCTTCTGGAAAGTTGTAGCCCACGACTTTGCAAGCATTTTAGGCTTTTGAATCGCCCAAAACGGAGTCCGTATGCCTCTGGAAAACCTGTTTTCGCACAGCCCTCGCTTTTGTGACGGAAATTTGTTGTTTTCTTCATTAGTCTTCAATATTTTTTGTCAACAATTTACAATAAAAAGATAAAATAAATACAATCTATTCTATTACTTTTACATTACAAATTGCCCCAAAAATGGCACCAAAAATAAAAGAAAAATAAATGAAACAAATTACAACAATTAAGCCAAAAAAAAACAAGGCTTTTCCCAAACAACCAAACAACCAAACATCAACCACATTCATTCACAAATGGTCTAGGCTTTCATCGGTTTGCACAAACAAGCAACAATTGACAAGGCTTTGGCTTGGGATATGGCAAAAATACATGTTTTGCCATATCAACAAAATGGAATTAAAAATTAAATTCCAAGCCAAATAATCAAAAAAACAATAACAAGATTAATTTTTTGATATGCTTTTGTAACAAGTGACAATAGGATTCCAAAAATACCATATTTTAACCCATATTTTTATAAAAATCCGAAAATTAATTTAAAAAACCCGTAGGGTTTTTGTGTTTGGTCCGATCGGAATTTTAAAAAACACAAAAAAGATTGGTTTTTGCCACTTTTCACAAAATCTAGCTAATTATATGATTAATATAATGACTCGTGATACCACTAATGGTGATTTTCGGTTATTACAAGTAACAAAACGCAGCGGAAAGATTTAATCACCATGAACGGATCTTGATATCAATCATACAATTAAACTATAAGAAAATCAAAGAGAATGGTATAAGAATTCATACCCTAGTTGCCTTTGATTATTGTGTATTCGGATGGAGTTGGTGATGGATTGAAACCAAGTATTCAATTAGAATACCTCTAAAAGAAAGTCCACACAACACTTCAAGAACACCAAAGGAGGATGCTAGTCCTTGATTCTTGAGAGCAAAAAAATAGGAAGAAAACAAAAACACCTTCTTGTGTGTGTTATGGTGCACATCCAAGAGAGGGGTCAAAGGGAGTGTTTATGGACTCATTCATCACACATAATTGTGCCATAAAGACCCATTAAAGATTTCCATAAACCATACTTCTATTTTCACTCTAGTCCCTTGTTATTTGTTTCTTCTAGTTTGCTCATAATAAAGTTTCAATATTAACAATTAATATTAAACTTATTATATACAAGCATGAAGCTTTTATATATTAATAATTAATGTAATTACACTAATTACACTAATTATATAATGGTGTTTAGTGTTTAAGTGTGTGACCCTTTAGGCTCACAAACAACTAGCCATATAACTATATGTTATACGCGTGAAGCATATTCCAACAGTTGTCTCACCTGCTGAAGCAGTTACCTCAGTTGTTTCAGTAGTGACGAGTGAAGTTGGAATTTGTGTCTCGTCTACTGAAACGTCTTCTTCTTCTGGAATCCCAGCAGAGGTGGTAGGTGGAGATCTTGGGGTCTCACCTACTGGGATGTCTTCTACATTGGGTCCAACAGCAGAGGTGATTATAGATTGTGAAGCATTTTGTTCACCTTGTTGTTCACCTACTGAAGTGGCATGATTTTTCTCCCCCTCAGAGAGTGCCTGAAGAATTAAGGTACTCTCTGGTGCTGAAGCAGGATTGTTAGGTCACAACAACCCTGGTTTAATGTTAATTGATAGAATATTATACTTAGAGAAATATTAGAGTGATAACACAAGAATATAGTCAATGTATAAATCCACTAAGTGTGGCTTGTTGCGGAATAACAAGACCACTAATCAATTACAAAGATATGAAAGTGTAAAGTGAATTGGTGAGTTATCCTTTGCAAGATGATCTCTATTTATAATGATATAGAGATCTTACATAATGGGCAAAGGAGTAACCGAAGGACTAAACTAGGCAAATGACTAAGATCAAGGGAATTGATCTTAGTCCGTTACAAAATGTAACTCAGTCCTTCTACTCAGTCCTTGTACTCAGTATCACTATCTGATACTGAGTACTGACACTGAGTTCCAATACTGATCACTCAGTATCAGACCTAAACTTAGCTATATTATTCTACATATTAATCAAAGCTAGTCTAGGTTGTTTTGTTATCTTAAGATCCAAAGGGGCAAGGCTTTTTGCCTTAACAATCTCCAGAGGATCTTGAGGGCATCTCCTTTATCAGTCTAGCAGTCTTTATCCAATCTTGAAGTCCCATATTTTGGATGTCATGGAGGAAAAACTTCATTGGAGGACTGACTGGCCCAGTGCAAGTTGCAACAATTGATCTATCAACAGTTTTGACCTTTATTTTGTTGACAAATTCATTTAGCCAGAATATGTCTCTTACAGTTGGAAATGCTTTATTCCTCAGCATACCCATCCTTGTTTCCCTATATCTTGTTCTTTGTGCCACAATGTTCCAATACTGTTCAAGTAATTCATCTCCAGTTCTTTTTACAGTATGAGATCTTCTTGGAACATCTTCAGACTCAGATTCAGGTTCTTCCTTAACAGGGAAGAATTTCTGGGCCTCAATCTCATCCTCAGCATCACTCTTTTCCTCAGTAAACTGAGCAGATCTCCTAGGTCTTGAGATCAGAGGAGCTGGATCTTGTTCTTCACTAGATTCTGAGGACATAACCACATTTGTCATTCTTCTGGTTATTGGTCTTCTAGAAATTCTAGAAGGTCCTTCAGCTTGAGGTGAGATAGGTTTTCTTGTATGCTCTTCATCATCTGAGAATGATAATGAAGAGGTTTCTTTATTTGCTTCATCCAGTGCAAAGTTTAAAAAATCTTCTGATGCCACTGGATGTTCTTCATCTTCATCATCAGCAATAGGCCAGATGAAAGGCATGTAGACCACAATTTGCAATTTATTTTCTTCTTGAGCAGATGGCTCAGTATAAGCTTGCTGTGGTTGGTCAGTATGAGTCTCCCCCTGAGCAGATGGCTCAAGTGGGTCTTGAACTTGTAATGCTGACCTAGTTCTTTGTCTTCTTCTCTCATACTGAATCCGAAGTGGCTCAGTATGAGGGCTTTGCTGATGTTGTTGTTGTTGTGGAGGTTGATCTTCATTCAATCTTCTTCTTTTCTCCCCCTGAGCAGATGGCTCAGTTTGATCAACCTCAGTATCTCTTTGTCTCTTCTCCCCCTTTTTGTTATCATTTGATGAGGAGGGAAGAGGATCAGTATCACCACCCATGTCCCCTTCAGGTTGTTCAAGAGTAGGGGAGGGCATGGGCTCAGTTGCAGCATCAGTATCACCAGCACCTCCTTCTCCTTCTCCTTCTTCATTGTGGTCACCATGTGAAAATGGTGGAGTTTGTGGAGGCTGATGTGGTTGTTGAAGTAGTGAGACTGACTGTTTTATTGAGTCAATGTCACTACTCATCTTGTCCATTCTGGCCAGTATTATATTTTGAGTATGTTGGATAGCCAGAATTTGCTGCATGATTGCTTGCAGAGTCACTTGGTCTCCTGCAGCCTGTGATGCCTGAATGCCCTGCACAGATGGTGCTAAAGAAACAAAAATTTAAAACTAGTTAGAAAGAAAGGTTTATCAAATAGAATTGTGGTTTTGGTTAATTCTATAATCATATAAACAGAGTTTGTGAAGTCTGTATTTCATCTGGTTTAGGATGAAATATTGTGGACTTGTGCATATCATGTGTAAGAAGATTTTAGTAAAAGTGAGTGTGTAAATTTAAGTGGCTCAGTATAGGATAAGTCACATTTACTAAAAGGTTTGGGTTTGGGTATTCGAAGCCTGGGATGTGCTTCTTGTTATTTTCAATGTTTATCACTCGGTATTAGAGTGATAACAGAAATGTGGCTAAACCCCATGGAAAATTTTTGGATTATGTGGCTTAAGGGTTTGTGATCATTTCTTGAATCATGCTATCCAACTCAAAAATAAGTTGGACATGATTCAAGCAGCACCAGTGGGTGTCAGTGTGACATCAACCACCATTATCTCTTTAAATGTTGAGACAACTGTAGACTGACAATGAACAATTGTGTGCTCAGTATATGAATTTTGCATAGCAGCAGTGGGCTAGCTATGTTGGCCATAAAAGGATATATATTGGAAAGATCGTGTGAGACTTTGGTCAGTATTGAGTTGGTACTGGCCAATACTTAGTCTTTATTTGGGAATGAAATATATATATATAAGTTTAAGGGCTTTTTAGAAATTCATACCTGAGACTCTGTCAGATTCCCTTCTAGCATCTGCAGAGGTCGGTGCAGGATCATGTAATTGTTGATGTGCAGCACCAACATCTTCAATACGACCTCTCTTTCTTGATGAGCACCTTCCAGTGTAGTTTGGTCATATTGAATCTCCACATTAAGAGGAACATGAGGTTCCTCAATTGGTTGAGCAGTTGGAACTAATTCTGGACCTGGAAGGTCAGCGGTGGCTGCAACAAAACTTTGGGCTTGAAGAGATGCAGTTAAAGATGGAACATTTGCAGGCTGCATCTCCTCAGATGATAAGTTTCCCATAATGATAGGGGAAAGATTCCTTCTTCGTCTTTGAAGGACCAGTGGTGTGTCTTCGGAGGACTCAGTATCAAAAACTGTTTCAATATGAGGAGCATCAGGATCCTGTGCAGGTGGAGAGATATGTTGTTGAGTCGGTTCTTGAACTTGTGGAACATCCTGCATCTCAATATCTTGACCGGCCTGTGCTCCATTACCACTATTATCATCATCATCATCATCATCATCATTGCCTGACTCTGTATCAGACATGTCTTCTTCATCATTTATGTGTTCTTGAACAATGGCCCACATAGAAGGGCTCAGTAAAGGCTCTCCTTGTCTTGGCCTGTAAAAGAAGATCTTCTCACTAAGAGGAGGAAGATCAACCCTTGGACTGTGAAACTCATCATAAATATGTGTGGGCATTGAGTGTTGAAAGATGAGTGATAAAAATCTGCAGAAAGGGACATTGCATTCCCTTGTGTTAGCCCGAATCAGATCAGCTAATTCATTGAAAATGAGCCGTGCATAATCAATGTTTCTTCCATAGTACAAGGCATGTACTATTTGCATCCCAAATTCATTTATTTGGTCCAAAGCACCCGTCTTGTGGGTCATACACCGAATTATTGTTGTAATGAGAATACCCCACATAGGACCAAATTCATTTCTTTTGATTGTGCCCGTTGTCCCTCTTCGACCCAAAAATGGTAAAACTGAGCGTGCTTCTGTTCTATCAACAAATGGATCATACTGAGCTTCGGCGGGAAGTCTCAGTGCTTCACGAATGATGGCAGTAGAAACAAATGCCCTTCTTTGATCTCTAATTACCCACCCAGCAATCATATCTGGAGAATCGAGTGTAGCAGAGTACCAAAACTCGCATAGCATTTCTGGGTATATTGCTCGAGGAGACAAGGTCAGTGCACGAGCAATTGGGCAATTCTTCAGAAACGTCACAATGTTTGTGAATTCTTGGCATGCCCAGGCTTGAGGAATATTGAAGTTTGCTGTTATGTTGTTCCTTGCAAACCTGGGCAGTTCATCGTTTCGGAATTTGATTTCCGATTCAACTTCTGGAGCGACGAAAGTGTAATTTGCCATCTGTGATTTTGATTTAAGTGTTTGTGCTTGCTAAGAAAGAGTGAAATCGTTAATCGCAGAGAGAATTTTAGATGAAAGAATGAAATAACTGTTGAAAAATATTTGAAGGTAAAAAAAAACGGTTATTTATAGGAGATTTAAAGATAATTAAGGTATTGGGAAGTAAAAACGGCTGATTTGACTGCCTTATCCTCTGCCAACGGTAACTTTCCTATTAAGAAAGGTTACCGTTTGAGCAGTATGAGGATTAAGCTCGGTGCAAGAGCCGTCAGATCCCAATACTGAGTTAAAAATAAATTAATTAAATTTTTTTTAAAAAAAAATATAAAAACAATTAATTTACTCTTGAAATTAATAAAAAAAATAAAAAGTTTAAATTTTGATGATAACAGACTAATGATACTGAGTGGTCAGTATCAACAGGAGTGATACCGAGCGTTCAGTTTTTAAAGAAAAATTAAGGAAAATTAAGGATTCAACATACCTAATTGCCCTAGTAAATACATAAACCTTTCCTCAGGGAGAGGTTTAGTAAACACATCGGCCAATTGTTCATCTGTTGGTACATAATCTACCTCAACCTTACCTTTTTCCACATTATCTCGAATGAAGTGGTGTCTGATATCAATGTGCTTGGTTTTGGAGTGATAGAATGGGTTCTCTGTGATAGCAATAGCACTCTTGTTAACACAATGAATGGGAGTCTTATGAAAGTTGAACCCATAGTCTAAGAGTTGATACTGCATCCATAATAGTTGAGCACAACAACTTCCTGCAATAACATATTCTACTTCTGCTGTGGAAGTTGCTACCGAATTTTGCTTCTTGGATGACCAACCAACTAGTCTTCCACCTAGGAATTGACATCCTCCACTTGTGCTCTTTCTGTCCAATCTACAGCCTGCAAAATCTGCATCTGTGTACCCTTCAAGGTCAAAGTTTGAGTCTTTGGGATACCAAAGACCCAGGTTATGAGTACCTGTAAGATATCTAAAGATGCGCTTAACTGCTTTCATGTGTGATTCTTTAGGATCAGCCTGATACCGAGCACACAAACATGTTGCAAACATGATATCAGGCCTGCTAGCAGTTAAGTAAAGTAAGGAACCAGTCATACCTCGGTATGTGGATTGACATACTGGTTTACCAGTTTCATCCTTACTTATCTTATCCTGAGTACCCATAGGAGTGTGCATGGAAGATAAATTTTCAAATTTGTATTTCTTTAACATGTCATGCACATACTTACTTTGATTTATAAAAGTGCCATCAGGCTTTTGTTCAACTTGTAAACCAAGAAAGTAAGTAAGTTCTCCCATCATACTCATCTGATACTGAGTTGACGTTATCTTAGCAAACTAGTCACACATTGACTTGTCAGTGGAGCCAAAGATAATATCATCTACATATATCTGAATGAGTAAGATGTCAGAACCTTTCAGTTTTGAAAATAATGTTTTATCAATTTTACCTCTTGTAAATTTATTTTCAATAAGGTACTCAGACAGGGTGTCATACCAGGCTCTTGGAGCTTGTTTGAGCCCATATAGAGCTTTATCAAGCTTGAAAACATAATTAGGAAATTTAGGATCAACAAAACCTGGAGGTTGTTTAACATAAACTTCTTCTTGTAGTTTTCCATTTAGAAAAGCACTTTTGACATCCATCTGATAAACTTTGAAATTCTTAAAGGCTGCATATGCAAGATACAACCTAATAGCTTCAATTCTTGCAACTGGTGCAAAAGTTTCATCATAGTCAATGCTGTCTTCTTGCCTGTAACCTTGAGCAACTAACCTTGCTTTGTTTCTGATGACAACACCATCCTTGTCCATCTTGTTTCTGAACACCCAGTTAGTACCAATAATAGTTTTGCCAGTAGGAGGTGGTACTAAGTTCCAAACTTTGTTTCTCTCAAACTCTGTGAGCTCTTCTTGCATAGCCTCTACCCAATCTTCATCTAATAAAGCTTCATCAGCTTTCTTTGGTTCAATGGTAGATAGGAAACTTGAGAAGAAACAAAAATTTGCAGTTGCTTGGGTTGGAAATTCTAATTTTCTTCTTGTTTGGACACCTTCTTCAATAGGACCAATAATGTTTGAGTGTGGATGGTCTCTGTGTTCCCTTAAATTGTTTCCTAGAGAAGCATTTGAAATTGGATCAACAATATCTTGTTGATTTGGTGTGTCTTGTGTCTGATACTGAGTGGAATTCTGGTCAGTATTAGACAGCGCAGGTTGCTATTCTTCTTCATTTTGCAGAGTTGATGTCGATTCTTGTGAAGTGTTGGATGTTTCACCTTCTTCATAGGTAGAGTGGTTCAGATCATTAGTTGGAAACTCGGTATGGAGGTCCTCTATTATGGGAGCCTCAGTATTAGTCGCAGATGAGTGATACTGAGTTCGAACTTGATCAGTTTCATGAAACTTATTGGGAATAAAGTGTGGATGAAACTTGGGCTGTTCAGCAATGGAGTGTTCTGGATTGCATAGAATATCTATGCCACTTATGTCTTCACTTGCTGAGGTAGAATGCTCATTCTGATCTTCATCAAATGTGACATGAATGGATTCTACAATCATCTTGGTTGAGATGATATACACTCTGAAAGCTTTAGAGTGTGGAGAGTAGCCCATGAACACACCTTCATTTGCTTTGGGAGCAAATTTGTTGAGATTTTGTTTTGTACTGAGTACAAAGCATTTACTCCCAAAGATGTGGAAATATTCCACATTAGGAATCTTGCCATTGTATAACTCATATGGAGTCTTCATATGTCTTTTGACTATAGTGGCTCTATTCTGAGTGAAGTTTGCACAGTTTACAGCTTCAGCCCAGAAACTCAGTGCCAGTCCAGCATGGCATAATAAAGTTCTTGCAGCTTCAATCAGTGTTCTATTCTTTCTTTCTACAACACCATTTTGTTGTGGTGTGTAGGCTGCAGAGAATTTTTGAATGATTCCTTTTTCTTCACAGAAATCAGCTAATACTGAGTTCTTAAACTCAGTACCATGGTCACTTCTAAGTTGCTTGACCTTGTTGCCTTTTTGAAGTTCCTCTCTTTTTATAAAGGCAATGATTTCTGTTGTTGCATCTGACTTAGTCTTGAGGAAGATGACCCAAGTATATCTTGAAAATTCATCAACCAAGACTAGAGTATCAAAAAGATCCATATGTATCATAGTAAGAGGTTCATTAATGGAATGATTGACTTTGGACTTGAATGAACTCTTCTTCTGCTTGCCCATTTCACATGCTGAGCATAACTTATCTTTTGAATAAGTAATAGTGGGCAACCCTCTCACCAGTTTCTTCATACTGAGCTCGTTGATATTTCTAAAGTTGATGTGAGAGAGTTTCTTGTGCCATAGCCAATGCAATTCTGGCTTGACTTTAGAAAGCAGGCATACTCGAATAGTTGGGTCTATTTCAGATAGGTTGACCACATATATGTCTTTTTCTCTTCTAGAAATGAGTACATGCTGACCTTTATCATTGTAGATGATTCCTGCAACCTTCCTGAATCGAGCTTCATTGTCATCATCACACATCTGGCTGATACTGAGCAGATTGTGTTTTAGACCCTCTACATAGGCAACTCTTTTAAAAGTTATGTTGCCTGCCTTGATCACACCATAACCTCTTGTCTTTCCCACCGAGTCATCTCCAAATATAACAGAAGGACCCTTCTCTGGAGTATAATTGAGAAGGTATTCCATACTGCCTGTCATGTGTCTTGAGCAGCCACTATCTAAATACCATTTTCTGTCACCCTGCACAAGACACAAAATAAGAGTTAGTTCTTTTTAGGAACCCATTTTTGAATGGGACCTTTGGTGGGATAAACATATTTTGACTTGATCTCTTTATATGGAGAGGTCAGTATCACTTCGGGGGAAACTTTAGAAGTTTTCTTTGGTGATACTGACTTAGTTTCTCTCCTTTTCTTTGGTACTGAGTACCTAGGAATTGAGAGATCAGTCCAGCATTCATCTCCCTTGTGACCAGTATGATGACACCTATAACATTTTCTAGGTCTATTTCTAAACATATTTTCATAAGGTATTTTAGAAAAATGTTTCACTTTTGGTAGGTCAGTATGAACAAGTTTTGCAAATTGTTTACTTAAAGATTTGACCTGATCACCAAGTGTTTTTAAAATGTTAATTTTGTCATTTTTAATAGGTGTATTAACATTGTTTTTAACTGGTTTAGGAGATGGAGGATCTGGTTGCTTCTTTTTATTTGGCAGAGAAGTCTTTCTAATATTATTAGTGGTAGACTTCTTGTCTCTGCCAACTAAGGACCTAGTTGAAGTTGTTTTTTGTTTATCATGCTTTGAAGAAACAACTTTAACAGGTTCTTTAGATGTCTCAGTATATGATGTTTCTGTTCCTGCAACTTCTGTATTAGATGAAGCATTTGAGATAGAAGTTGTCTTATTATCATTATATAATTCAAAAGTTGTTGTATTAAATAATAATTCAAAAGGTGGAACAGCAGAAGTGTCATATTGAACTATTGGGAGCTCAGTATCAGAAATTTCTTTTATAGAAAATTCAACACTGGGTTCTTGTAGCTCAGTATAGCACTTTGAGCAGATGGAGGGACCAATAGGTTTTTCTAAAATTTCATTTTCCTCATCATCTGACTCAGTTTGACATCCAACTTCACATAAAGTTTTAGCTTTTACAAAATTAATAGGGTTTATAGTAGAAAACTCTTCAAATAAATCAGCAAAATTGTACCTATTTTTAAATTGAGGATCAACACCAAGTGCAGCCCTCACATTTTCTGGAAATTGTTGATTTAAACATTTATTTAATTTTATTGAAGCATTTCCCCAAGATTTACACTGTTTTTCAAATTTCTCTTTTTCAAGTTTGTGTAAATGAGCTTTATCAGCTAATCTTTGGTTAATGTCTTTTAAATCTGAAAAATTTAATTCTAAATCTTTATACTTTGCTAGTTTATCTAAGTTTTCATTATTTACCCTTTCAAGTTCTTGAATTGTTAATTTTAAAGCTTTTTCTTTTTGTACAGAAGTTTTAAGATCAACAATCATATACTCAAAAATCTTAGTTTTTTCATTCACTGAATAAGTTTGAAAGGAACTTACCTTGTACAACTGAGTGGAATCCCAATCAGTATGAACACTCATCCTCTCAGCCTCTTTGATATCCTTTTCAAAAGAGCTTTTCAAATCATCTTCAGTGAAAGCCATAAAGGCTTTATTCTCAATCTCTTCCTCATCATCACTTAAGTCTTCATCCATCCAGGCTTCTGAGTAAAGTGCTTGATGAGGTGCTCCATTTCCTTCTGCCCTCTTGCCCTTGCTCCAATTCTTAAGCTTGACATATTTGTCTCTATACCTCTTTGCTCGGTATGCAATCTTGTCATTTTGGTCAGTCTCAGAAGACTTGGTATGACAATTTGCAGCAATATGTCCAGGCTTTCCACACCTATAGCAAAGACCTGATCTTGGATCAGTATTAGAAGTGCTAACACCAAGCCTCTTCTTCTTCAACTGATCTAGCTTCATAGACATAAGAGCCATTTGAGTTTCAAGCTCTTCTGCCTCAGCATCAGCTAGATCAACTTCTGGTTCATCTGGCTCAGTCACAGTATAGGCCTGTTGCACAACTAGAGCCATGCCAGTGGAAGCTTTGTCAGTTTTCTTCCAGTTGATCAGTCTTGCAGCATTATTCTCCTCATGATTCAACATTAGACCATACAAAGTTTGAAGAGTGTATGACTCAATGTTGTTATTAGCATTGACAGAGTTTGTCATGTCAAGAAATTGTTGAGGAAGACTATCCAGGAACTTTTGAACAAGATCTCCTTCCTCTTTCACAATGCCTACACTGATTAAATCATGGATAACAGTATTGAACCTGTTATAGAGAGTGGTGATGTCTTCATTAGGAGTTGAGAAGAAGTTTTCATATTTCCTTCTCATGTTGCTTTTCCTTTGCAACTTCACCTTTGCTGTGCCTTCATAGGTGACTGATAGGCTATCCCACATAGCCTTTGCTGTTGGCAATTTCATAATTGCATTAAGTATCTCTTTGGTAACAGCATTACCAGTCACCCCTTTAGCTCTGGAGTCTAAAGCATACAACTGACGGTCAGTATCAGTCCAGCTGTGCTTTAGTTTAGGTACAGTTCTTATGCCCTCAGGAGCATCATCAGTAGCAACAACAGGTTCCACAGTTTGTGGAATGATGGGACCATCATATAGCACAGTGAGCATTTCATGATGAATGGATTCAAGATACCACTGAGCTTTTAGCTTCCATTGATGGAAGTCTTTTCCATCAAAGATGGGTACTCCCTTTCCAGACATAACTGGTGCAACAATGGTGGACATTTTTGATTTTGGAGTATGGGAAGGATAAGTATAGGGGATGGCTGCCAGGGTTATAGATCGACTAAATAAGAGTTTATTTAGCCTGCTCTGATACCAGTTGTTAGGTCACAACAACCCTGGTTTAATGTTAATTGATAGAATATTATACTTAGAGAAATATTAGAGTGATAACACAAGAATATAGTCAATGTATAAATCCACTAAGTGTGGCTTGTTGCGGAATAAAAAGACCACTAATCAATTACAAAGATATGAAAGTGTAAAGTGAATTGGTGAGTTCTCCTTTGCAAGATGATCTCTATTTATAATGATATAGAGATCTTACATAATGGGCAAAGGAGTAACCGAAGGACTAAACTAGGCAAATGACTAAGATTAAGGGAATTGATCTTAGTCCGTTACAAAATGTAACTCAGTCCTTCTACTCAGTCCTTGTACTCAGTATCACTATCTGATACTGAGTACTGATACTGAGTTCCAATACTGATCACTCAGTATCAGATCTAAACTTAGCTATATTATTCTACATATTAATCAAAGCTAGTCTAGGTTGTTTTGTTATCTTAAGATCCAAAGGGGCAAGGCTTTTTGCCTTAACAAGGATGGACAGCAGCGGCACCCTCATTCAACTTTTGAAGAATGAGGTGGACGGTGCCTTGGAGACCAGCGACTTGGGAAGTCAGCGAGCTGACTTCAGTCTCCAGTTTGTCCATTCTCGTGGACATAGCAGAAGCGGACTCCTCAATAGCCTTAGAGAGGTGGCTATGAGTGTTGGTCAGCAGAGACTCTTGCTTTGACTGTGCAAGAGCCAGACGATCGACAGCTGGTTGGAGAGGAGATACCTTGGAGGACAAGGTATTCAGCTGTCGTTCAACTTCTGCTTCTGTTGCCCAAGCTTCAGAGAGAAGCTTGTCTTTCTCGACTCTGTTAGATTCGCGATGGAGTTCAACTCTCGATGAATATACGTTTTGAGAGTGTTGAACTCGCTGGTGTTGAAACGTATCTGCTCAGAAAGAAGAACCAGCTGAGGAGTCTGAGTGTGAACCTCAGTGTGCCGAGAAGTTATGCTGGAAGAGAGATTCTCAACAGTTTTAGCAAACTTCTTTGGAACATCCTTGCGAAGGGTATCCATCTGCTTACTCAGCTTGGCCATCCCAGGTCGAATTTGGGATGTTACAACTCTAGAAATCAGAGCAGCAGCGGCTCTGATGGGAATGCTTCCTCCAGCTTTGCTGGATTCAGCATGGGACACTTGGACGCTTTGGGGGAAGGGGTCCGGTATGTCTCCAGCTGGAGAGGTAACCTCAGCTGTGGGAGTGGGTGTTAACGAGTTAGGAGGAATTGCTCCTATGGGATGCTCAGAAACTATGGGGGGTGAGATGGGTCCAGCTGAAACTTCAGGGTTTCTAAAAGAAGTGTCGTCATCAGCTGTCAAATCAGTTTGAAGCCAAGAATCTACTTCTTCGTCAGCGGACGAATAGTAGGGCCGAAGGGGTTCATCAGCCGAATCAAACATCACATGGAATGCTGTTTGATTATCTTGAGCTTCGGTCTCACCAGCCGGTGAAACTAGTATAGAGACTGGAGGAAGAGTTCCTCTGTGTAGTGTGTCAGCTGCCTCACAGCTCAGTTGGCGAATACGTTCGCGATCACTGGCAGCTTGGGTGGATGCCTCAGTAACAACTTGGTCTAAAGTTGTCTCTTCATTGGCGGTGGTGGTTTCCTCGACCTCCAGCTGGTGTGTGCTGGTGATGTTGTGGGAAACAGAAAGAACAGTTTCAAGATTGACTTGGCTTCCAGTCAATCTGTCATCAACTGCTGACTCAGAAAGTGATGAAGAGGTTGGTGGTGGTGTGTGTGCAGCTGACTCTCGGGTGGCTTGGGTTGAGCCAAAAACTTCACCAGCAGTCTGTTGAGAGACTGAGGTTGGTTGTGGAGTTTGTCCCCTTGTTACAACGACTGATAATGAATCAGTCGAGGAGCTACGCAGAAGGTTGGAGCCGACACTAACTCCTGAAGAACGAAATTGCCGTATTGAAGTCTGCTGACTTGTTGAGAAATCAGCAGATGGAGGTTGAAGAGCAAAAGAGAGAAAAAGAGGATCAGCCAGGAGTGTCTGACTAGAAGCTCCAATTGTTGGTGGAGTTCCTGGAAAAACACTGTAAGAGTGAAAATGAGAAGGATTATTCTCAGATGCTGGCATAGCTTCTGATCGTAATCCCTCCAATCTGGGGCTCAAGTGAGTACCCAGAGGATCCTGGCTGAATCCTGATGATGCTGCTGTCGCCAGGTCAGCATCATCAGCCACCACACCTTCTCCACGGGTAGCAGACCCTCTTACCCTCAGCTGAGGAGAAGAAGGAGCACGTGAAGTGGGAGAAGATGGTGGAGAGAATGAAGAGGAAGAAGGAGAGCGATGAGCAGGTCGCTTAACTCGCTTCTTCACCACCAGTGGAATATAATCCACATCCACATTTTCCATATCAATGGGCATGGAGATCCCAGTGGAAGTGATGGTATTTCCATCAACAGTTTGAGGGCGTCCAGTTGATGGAAAACACTTCAGATGAGGAAAGGACATACCTTTTTGTAGGGCATATTCCTCCGATGTGGTGCCCAATGATCGATTCCTTTTGGATCTAGTCCGACCATCAATGATCTTCAGCATGTACGGGGAGAGGGGAAAATCCTTACCAGCTTCCTTCTTGGTGTTGAAGATGGTGTTGGATAAGGTACGTACCTCAATCCATTCCCCTGGAAGGTCGTCATAATCAATCTTCAGCTTCTCAACCATCACATGAGCAATGCACAATGTGAAGAAGCGGAGATAGGGAATGTGATTTCCCTTTGCCTTCAGCTTGGCCTTGACCTCCTCGTACAGCAGTCTCCCGTAATCAATCCGCTGACCGGTGATTAGGGCTTCAGCAAAGACTTGGAGCTGGAGTTGCACTGGTTGTGAGACCCGGAGTTGCCGCCTATGTACTGAATGATGTGCGTGAAGAAATAGGCCCAAGGTCTCGTCAGATGAGACTTCTTGAAGATCTGCACCTTGTCGTCTTCATTTTCTAATCTATATCCGGAGATACGGATTAGACTCTCTTTGGCATCATCAGTAGACTTCGTCTCCTGATAGAGTTTGATGGGGAGCAGATAATCAAACCCGCAAGCGGTTCGGAAATCATCAACCGTGATGGTGATTTGTTGACCGTTCACCTGCGCAACGTTGTCGTCTCCAGAAATGGAGGCAGACATCCAGAAATCACGCAAAAGTTCGTAAAAATGCTTGGTGAATCGAAAGAATGCACCACTGATCGGATAATGGCGCAAGATTTTTCCTACCGGTCGATATACATCGACGACCTTTTACGGCGAAAAGGTGTTACCTACCAGATTCGAGTTCTGAGAGAACTCGATGGCAGCTCTAGAAAGAACAACTTTTGTGGATTTCTTCGACATTTTTTGGGAGAGGGAAAAAAGATAAAAGCTTGAAGAAGGGTTTTGTGAGAGGAAAATTGAGAGAGAAGTTTAGGAGTGATGAAGATGAAGTGAGGGAAAGGATGGGTATTTATAGGGAATTTTGGAACGGTTTGGGTAAACTTTTGAAAATGAACCGGACCATAAATGGATAGTTACAACCCAACTATGGAAATTTTGGTTTTCGTGCGAAAACGTTGGTTGGATGTGACATAGAGGGGGTAGTGGAGCCGTTTCTGTGTCAGAGGTGTCAATCCCTCATAAATGCCAAATATTTTCACTCGAGTGGAAATATTTGCCACAGAAAACGTGTGGATAGGGATAAAAAGATGCCTTTTCAAAGAAAACCAAACGTTTTAACATATAAAACTTGATAAGTTATCATTTTGAGATGTTTTATTCAGTTGACTGATTAAATTGAAACATTTTTAGTCAGCTGTATGTACTAAGTGACAAGGTGAATATATCAGCTGCTGATAGTACTTCAGCAATTGATTTAAGCATTTAACATACCCAGCTCGCTGATTAAAAAGTTGAAACGTTTTTCATCTAAAGGCTTAGTGAATAAATCAGCTAGCTGAAGGTCTGTTGAAATGAAATGAAGTTCAACGTCACCTTGTTCAATGCGATCTCTAATGAAATGATACCTTATATCAATATGTTTGGTTCTGGAATGAAGAACTGAGTTGTTGCTGATTGCGATAGCACTTGTGTTATCGCAGTAGATGGGAACTTTGCAAAAGTTCATATCAAAATCGACCAGCTGATTCTTCATCCAGAGGACTTGAGCACAACAGCTTCCAGCAGCAACATATTCTGCTTCAGATGTGGAGGTAGAAACATTATTTTGTTTCTTGCTTGTCCAGCTGACTAGCTTTCCACCAAGCAGCTGACAACCTCCAGTGGTGCTCTTTCTATCCATCTTGTAACCTGCAAAGTCGGAATCTGTTAAGGCAAAAAACCTTACCCCTTTGTGAATCTTAGGATAACAAAACAACCTAGACTAGCTTAGATTAAATAGTAGATTAAATTAGCTAAGTTTAGGTGTGATACTGAGTTTGGCCAGTATTGGCCACTCAGTATCAGCACTCAGTATTGGAAAACCAATACTAAGTAGAAGGACTGAGTTACAGTCAGTATTGTAACGGACTAAGATCAAATCCTTTAATCTTAGTCATTTCCTTAGTTTAGTCCTTCGGTTACTCCTTTGTCCATTATGTAAGATCTCTATACCAATATAAATAGAGATCATCTTGCAAAGGAGTACTCACCAATTTACGAACTTACATTCACATCTTTTGTAATTGATCAGTGGTCTTGTTATTCCGCAACAAGCCACACTTAGGTGCTGTTTGGTTCGCTGGAATGTAATGGAATCTGATTGTTAAGGAAAAAAGCCTTACCCCTTTGGATCTTAAGATAACAAAACAACCTAGACTAGCTTTGATTAATATGTAGAATAAAATAGCTAAGTTTAGGTCTGATACTGAGTGATCAGTATTGGAACTCAGTATCAGTACTCAGTATTGGAAATCCAATACTGAGTAGAAGGACTGAGTTACATTTTGTTATGTAACGGACTAAGATCAAATCCCTTGATCTTAGTCATTTTCCTAGTTTAGTCCTTCGGTTACTCCTTTGCCCATTATGTAAGATCTCTATATCATTATAAATAGAGATCATCTTGCAAAGGAGGACTCACCAATTCACTTTACACTTTCATATCTATTGTAATTGATCAGTGGTCTTGTTATTCCGCAACAAGCCACACTTAGTGGAATTATACATTTGACTCATATCTTGTTCTTATACAATATTTGTCTTGAGTTATAATTATCCAATCAATTAACCATCTAAACCAGGGCGTTGTGACCTAACAACTTGTATCAGAGCAGGCTAAATAAACTCTTATTTAGTCGATCTATAACCCTGGCAGCCATCCCTTATACTTATCCTTCACATACTCCAAAATCAAAAATGTCTACCATTGTTGCACCAATTATGTCTGGAAAGGGAGTACCCATCTTTGATGGTAAAGACTTCCATCAATGGAAGCTAAAAGCTCAGTGGTATCTTGAATCCATTCATCATGAAATGCTCACTGTGCTAAATGATGGTCCTATCACCCCACAAACTGTGGAACCCGTTGCTGCTACTGATAATGCTCCTGAGAGCATAAGAACTGTACCTAAACTAAGGCACAACTGGACTGATACTGACCGTCAGTTGTATGCTTTAGACTCCAGGGCTAAAGGGGTGATTGGTAATGCTGTTACCAAAGAAATTCTCAATGCAATCATGGAATTGCCAACAACAAAGGCTATGTGGGATAGCCTATCAGTCACTTATGAAGGCACACCAAAAGTGAAGTTGCAAAGAAAGAGCAACATGAGAAGAAAGTATGAAAACTTCTTCTCAAATCCAAATGAAGACATCACCTCTCTTTACAACAGGTTTAATACTATTGTTCATGGTCTGATTAGTGTTGGCATTGTAAAAGAGGAAGGGGAACTTGTTCAAAAGTTCCTGGACAGTCTTCCTCAACAATTTCTTGACATGTCAAATTCTGTCAATGCTGCTAACAACATTGAGTCATATACTCTTCAATTTTTGTATGGCCTAATGTTGAATCATGAAGAGAATACTGCTTTAAGACTGATCAACTGGAAGAAAACTGACCAATCTTCAAATGGAATGGCTCTCATTGTGCAACAAGCATATACTGTGACTGAGCCTGAAGAACCAGTAGTTGACCTTGCTGATGCTGAGGCAGAAGAGCTTGAGACTCAAATGGCTCTTATGTCTATGAAGCTGGATCAGTTGAAAAAGAAGAGGCTTGGTTGTAGCTCTTCTAATACTGACCCAAGATCAGGTCTTTACTATAGGTGTGGAAAACCTGGACATATTGCTGCAAATTGTTATACCAAGTCTTCTGAGACTGATCAGAATGACAAAATTGCATACCGAGCAAAGAGGTATAGAGACAAGTATGTCAAATTGAAGAACTGGAGCAAGGGCAATAGGGCAGAAGGGAATGGAGCACCTCATCAAGCACTGTACTCTGAAGCTTGGATGGATGAGGACATAAGTGATGATGAGGAAGAGGTTGAGAATAAAGCCTTTATGGCTTTCACTGAAGATGATTTGAAGAGCTCCTTTGAAAAGGATATCAAAGAGGCTGAGAGGATGAGTGTTCATACTGATTGGGATTCCACTCAGTTGTACAAGGTAAGTTCCTTTCAAACTTATTCAGTGAATGAAAAAACTAAGATTTTTGAGTATATGATTGTTGATCTTAAAACTTCTGTACAAAAAGAAAAAGCTTTAAAATTAAGAATTCAAGAACTTGAAAGGGTAAATAATGAAAACTTAGATAAATTAGCAAAGTATAAAGATTTAGAACTAAACTTTTCTGATTTAAAGGACATTAACCAAAGATTAGCTGATAAAGCCCATTTACACAAACTTGAAAAAGAAAAATTTGAAAAACAGTGTAAATCTTGGGGAAATGCTTCAATAAAATTAAATAAATGTTTAAATCAACAATTCCCAGAAAATGTGAGGGCTGCATTTGGTGTTGATCCTCAATTTAAAAATAGGAATAATTTTGCTGATTTATTTGAAGAGTTTTCTAATATGAACCCTATTAAATTTATAAAAGCTAAAACTTTTTGTGAAATTGGATGTCAAAACGAGTCAGATGATGAGGAAAATGAAATTTTAGAAAAACCTATTGGTCCCTCCATCTGCTCGAAGTGCTATACTGAGCTACAAGAACTCAGTATTGAATTTCCTGTAAAGGAAATTTCTGATACTGAGCTCCCAATAGTTCAGTATGACACTTCTGCTGTTCCACCTTTTGAATTATTATTTAATACAACAACTTTTGAAATATATAATGATAATAAGACTACTTCTATCTCAAATGTTTCATCTAATACAGAAGTTGCAGGAACAAGAACATCATATACTGAGACATCTAAAGAACCTGTTAAAGTTGTTTCTTTAAAACATGATAAACAAAAAACAACTTCAACTAGGTCCACAGTTGGCAGAAACAAGAAGTCTTACACTAATAATATTAGAAAGACTTCTCTGCCAAATAAAAAGAAGCAATCAGATCCACCACTCTTTAAACCAGTAAAAAACAATGTTAAAACACCTATTAAAAATGACAAAAATAACATTTTAAAAACACTTGGTGATCAGGTCAAATCGTTAAGTAAAAAATTTGCAAAACTTACTCATACTGATCTACCAAAAGTGCAACAGTTTTCTAAAATACCTTATGAAAATTGTTTAGAAATAGACCTAGAAAATGTTATAGGTGTCATCATACTGGTCATAAGGGAGATGAATGCTGGACTGATCTCTCAAATCCTAGGTACTCAGTACCAAAGAAAAGGACAAAATCTAAGTCAGTATCACCAAATAAAACCTCTAAAGTTTCCCCTGAAGTGCTACTGACCTCTCCAAATAAAGAGATCAGGACAAAAAATGTTTATTCCACCAAAGGTCCCATTCAAAAATGGGTGCCTAAAAGGAACTAACTTTTATTTTGTGTCTTGTGCAGGGTGACAGAAAATGGTATCTAGATAGTGGCTGCTCAAGACACATGACATGCAGTATGGAGTACCTTCTCAATTATACTCTAGAGAAGGGTCCTTCTGTTAAGTTTGGAGATGACTCGGTGGGAAAGACAAGAGGTTATGGTGTGATCAAGGCATGCAACATAACTTTTAAAAGAGTTGCCTATGTAGAGGGTCTTAAACACAATCTGCTCAGTATCAGCCAGATGTGTGATGATGACAATGAAGCTCGATTCAGGAAGGTTGCAGGAATCATCTACAATGATAAAGGGCAACCTGTACTCATTGCTAGAAGAGAAAAGGATGTATATGTGGTCAACCTATCTGAAATAGACCCAACTATTCGAGTATGCCTGCTTTCTAAAGTCAAGCCAGAATTGCATTGGCTATGGCACAAGAAACTCTCTCACATCAACTTTAGAAATATCAACGAGCTCAGTATGAAGAAACTGGTGAGAGGGTTGCCCACTATTACTTATTCAAAAGATAAGTTATGCTCAGCATGTGAAATGGGCAAGCAGAAGAAGAGTTCATTCAAGTCAAAGGTCAATCATTCCATTAATGAACCTCTTACTATGATACATATGGATCTTTTTGGCCGCATCAGCACACCATCTTTGGCCAAAAAGATCTATACCCTAGTCTTGGTTGATGAATTCTCAAGATATACTTGGGTCATCTTCCTCAAGACTAAGTCAGATGCAACAACAGAAATCATTGCCTTTATAAAAAGAGAGGAACTTCAAAAAGGCAACAAGGTCAAGCAACTTAGAAGTGACCATGGTACTGAGTTTAAGAACTCAGTATTAGCCGATTTCTGTGAAGAAAAAGGAATCATTCAAAACTTCTCTGCAGCTTACACACCACAACAAAATGGTGTTGTAGAAAGAAAGAATAGAACATTAATTGAGGCTGCAAGAACTTTGTTATGCCATGCTGGACTGGCACTGAGTTTCTGGGCTGAAGCTGTAAATTGTGCAAACTTCACTCAGAATAGAGCCACTATAGTCCAGAGACATCTGAAGGCTCCATATGAGTTATACAATGGCAAGATTCCTAATGTGGAGTACTTCCACATCTTTGGAAGTAAATGCTTTGTACTCAGTACAAAACAAAATCTCAACAAATTTGCTCCCAAAGCAAATGAAGGTGTGTTCATGGGCTACTCTCCACACTCTAAAGCCTTCAGAGTGTATATCATCTCACCAAGATGATTGTAGAATCCATTCATGTTATATTTGATGAAAATAAGAATGAGCATTCTACCTCAGCAAGTGAAGACATAAGTGGCATAGATATTCTATGCAATCCAGAAAACTCCATTGCTGAAGAGCCCAAGTTTCATCCACACTTTATTCCTAATAAGTTTAATGAAACTTATCAAGTTCGAACTCAGTCTCACTCAACTGCGACTAATACTGAGGCTCCCATAACAGTGAACCCTCACACTGAGTTTCCAACTAATGATCTGCACCACTCTACCTATGAAGAAGGTGAAACATCCAACACTTCACAAGAATCCACCTCAACTCTGCAAAATGAAGCTGAACAGCAACCTCCGTTGTCTAATACTGACCCGAATTCCACTCAGTATCAGACACCCAACACACCCAACCAACAAGATAGTGTTGATCCTACTTCAAATGCTCTCTTAGGAAACAATTTAAGGGAACACAGAGACCATCCACACTCAAACATTATTGGTCCTATTGAAGAAGGTGTCCAAACAAGAAGAAAATTAGAGTTTCAACCCCAAGCAACTGCAAATTTTTGTTTCTTCTCAAGCTTTCTATCTACCATTGAACCAAAGAAAGCTGATGAAGCTTTATTAGATGAAGATTGGGTAGAGGCTATGCAAGAAGAGCTCACAGAGTTTGAGAGAAACAAAGTTTGGAACTTAGTACCACCTCCTACTGGCAAAACTATTATTGGTACTAAGTGGGTATTCAGAGACAAGATGGACAAGGATGGTGTTGTCATCAGAAACAAAGCAATGTTAGTTGCTCAAGGTTACAGGCAAGAAGAAGGCATTGACTATGATGAAACTTTTGCACCAGTTGCAAGAATTGAAGCTATTAGGTTGTATCTTGCATATGCAGCTTTTAAGAACTTCAAAGTTTATCAGATGGATGTCAAGAGTGCTTTTCTAAATGGAAAACTACAAGAAGAAGTTTATGTTAAACAACCACCAGGTTTTGTTGATCCTAAATTTCCTAATTATGTTTTCAAGCTTGATAAAGCTCTATATGGGCTCAAACAAGCTCCAAGAGCCTGGTATGATACCCTGTCTGAGTACCTTATTGAAAATAAATTTACAAGAGGTAAAATTGATAAAACATTATTTTCAAGACGGAAAGGTTCTGACATCTTACTCATTCAGATATATGTAGATGATATTATCTTTGGCTCCACTGACAAGTCAATGTGTGACTGGTTTGCTAAGATAATGTCAACTCAGTATCAGATGAGTATGATGGGAGAACTTACTTATTTTCTTGGTTTACAAGTTGAACAAAGCCTGATGGCACTTTTATAAATCAAAGTAAGTATGTGCATGACATGTTAAAGAAATACAAATTTGAAAACTTATCTTCCATGCATACTCCTATGGGTACTCAGGATAAGATAAGTAAGGATGAAACTGGTAAACCAGTTTTTCAATCCACATACCGAGGTATGATTGGTTCCTTACTTTACTTAACTGCTAGCAGGCCTGATATCATGTTTGCAACATGTTTGTGTGCTCGGTATCAGGCTGATCCTAAAGAATCACACATGAAAGCAGTTATGCGCATCTTTAGATATCTTACATGTACTCCTAACCTGGGTCTTTGGTATCCCAAAGATTCAAACTTTGCCCTTGAAGGGTACACAGATGCAGATTTTGCAGGTTGTAGATTGGATAGAAGAAGCACAAGTGGAGGATGTCAATTCCTAGGTGGAAGACTAGTAGGTTGGTCATCCAAGAAGCAAAATTCGGTAGCAACTTCCACAGCAGAAGCAGAGTATGTTGCTGCAGGAAGTTGCTGTGCTCAATTATTATGGATGCAGTATCAACTATTGGACTATGGGTTCAACTTTCAAAAGACTCCAATTCATTGTGATAACAAAAGTGCTATTGCTATCACAGAGAACCCAGTCTATCACTCCAAGACTAAACACATTGATATCAGACACCACTTTATTCGAGATAATGTGGAAAAGGGTAAGGTTGAGGTAGATTATGTACCAACAGATGAACAATTGGCATATGTGTTTACTAAACCTCTCCCTGAGGAAAGGTTTATGTATTTACTAGGGTAATTAGGTATGCTGAATCCTTGATCTTTCTTAATTTCCTTTAAAACTGAGCGCTCAGTATCACTCCTGTTGATACTGACCACTCAGTATCACTAGTCTGTTATCATCAGAATTTAAAATTTTTATGTTTTTAATAATTTCAAGAGTAAATTAATTGTTTTTATATTTTTAATTTTTTTCTTAAAAAAATTAATTTTTTTTCTCTCAGTATTGGGGTATGACGGCGCTCACACCGAGCTTAATCCTTGTACTGCCCAACGGTAACCTTTCTTAATAGGAAAGTTACCGTTGGCACAGGATAAGGCAGTCAAATCAGCCAGTTTCACTTCCCAATACCTTAATTATCTTTCAATCACCTATAAATAACCATTTTTTTTCAAATATTTTTTAACAGTTATTTCATTCTTTCTCTTTAAATTATATCTGCGATTAACGATTTCACTCTCTCTTAGCAAGCAAAAACTCTTAAATCAAAATCACAGATGGCGAACTACACTTTCGTCGCTCCAGAGGTTGAATCGGAAATCAAATTCCGAAATGATGAACTGCCCAGGTTTGTGAGGAACAACATCACAGCCAATTTCACTATTCCTCAAGCCTGGGTATGCCAAGAATTCACAAACATTGTGACTTTTATGAAAAATTGCCCAAATTCTCGTGCACTGACTTTGTCTCCTCGAGCAATTTACCTAGAAATGCTATGCGAGTTTTGGTACTCTGCCACACTCGATTCTCCAGATATGATTGCTGGGTGGGTAATTAGGGATCAAAGAATGGCATTTGTTTCTACTGCCATCATTCGTGAAACGCTGAGGCTTCCTGCCCAAGCTCAGTATGACCCATTCGTTGATAGAACAGAGGCACGCTCAGTATTACCATTTTTGGGTCGAAGAGGAACAACGGGCATAATCAAAAGAAACGAATTTGGTCCTATGTGGGGTATTCTCATTACAACGATTATTCGGTGTATGACCCACAAGACGGGTGCTTTGGACCAAATAAATGAATTTGGGATGCAAATAGTACATGCTTTGTACTATGGAAGAAACATTGATTATGCACGGCTCATTTTCAATGAATTAGCTGCTTTGGTTCGGGCTAACACAAGGGAATATAATGTCCCTTTCTGCAGATTCTTATCACTCATCTTTCAACACTCAATGCCCACACATACTTATGATGAGTTTCACAGTCCAAGGGTTGATCTTCCTCCTCTTAGTGAGAAGATCTTCTTTTACAGGCCAAGACAAGGAGAGCCTCTACTGAGTCCTTATATGTGGGCCATTGTTCAAGAACACATAAATGAGGAAGCAGACATGTCTGATACTGAATCAGACAATGATGATGATGATGATAATGATGATAATAGTGGTAATGGAGGACATGCTGGTCAAGATGTTGAGATGCAGGATGTTCCACAAGTTCAAGAACCGACTCAACAACATATCTCTCATACTGAGTCGACCGAAGCCACACAGCTTGTCCTAAGAAGGAGAAGAAGAAACCTCTCACCAGTCCTTATGGGCGTGTTATTATCTAAGGAGGTGCAGCCTGCAAATGTTCCATCATTAACTGCCTCTCTTCAAGCCCAAAGCCTAGTTGCAGCCACCGCTGACCTTCAAGGTCTAGAACTAGTCCCAACTGCTCAACCAATTGAGGAACCTCATGTTCCTCTTGATGTGGAGATTCAATACGAGCAAACTACACTGGAAGGTGCTCATCAAGACCGACAGGTCGGTATTGAAGATGTTGGTGCTGCAAATCAACAATCACATGATCCTGCACCGACCTCTACTGATGCTAGAAGGGAATCTGACAGAGTCTCAGGTATGAATTTCTAAAAAGCCCTTAAACTTATATATATATATTTCATTCCCAAATAGAGACTAAGTATTGGCCAGTACCAACTCAATACTGACCAAAGTCTCACACGATCTTTCAAATATATATCCGTTTATGGCCAACATAGCTAGCCCACTGCTGCTATGCAAAAAATTCATATACTGAGCACACAATTGATCATTGTCAGTCTACAGTTGTTTCAACATTTAAAGAAACAATGGTGGTTGATGTCAAACTGACACCCACTGGTGCTTCTTGAATAATGTCCAACTTATTTTTGAGTTGGGTAGCATAATTCAAGAAATGATCACAAACCCTTAAGCCACAAAATCCAAAAACTTTCCATGGGGTTTAGCCACATTTCTGTTATCACTCTGATACCGAGTGATAAACATTGAAAATAACAAGAAGCACATCCCAGGCTTCGAATTCCCAAACCCAAACCTTTTAGTAAATGTGACTTATCCTATACTGAGCTACTTAAATTTACACACTCACTTTTACTAAAATCTTCTTACACATGCTATGCACAAGTCCACAATATTTCATCATAAACCAGATGAAATACAGACTTCACAAACTCTGTTTATATGATTATAGAGTTAAACAACACCACAATTCTATTTGATAAACCTTTCTTTTTTAACCAGTTTTATACTTTTTGTTTCTTTAGCACCATCTGTGCAGGGCATTCAGGCATCACAGGCTGCAGGAGACCAAGTGACTCTGCAAGCAATCATGCAGCATATTCTGGCCATCCAACATACTCAGACTATAATACTGGCTAGAATGGACACTATGAGTAGTGATATTGACTCAATAAAACAGACAGTCTCACTACTTCAACAACCACATCAACCTCCACCAACTCCACCATTTTCACATGGTGAACACAATGAAGAAGGAGAAGGAGATGATGGTGATACTGATGCTGCCACTGAGCCCATGCCCTCCCCTACTCTTGAAGAACCTGAAGGGGACATGGGTGGTGATACTGATCCTCTTCCCTCCCCATCCAATGATAACAATAAGGGGGAGAAGAGACAAAGAGATACTGAGGTTGATCAAACTGAGCCATATGCTCAGGGGGAGAAAAGAAGAAGATTGAATGAAGATCAACCTCCACAAAAAGAACAACAACATCAGCAAAGCCCTCATACTGAGCAACTTCGGATTCAGTATGAGAGAAGAAGACAAAGAACTATGTCAGCATTACAAGTTGAAGACCCACTTGAGTCATCTGCTCAGGGGGAGACTCATATTGACCAACCACAGCAAACTTATTCTGAGCCACCTGCTCGTGAGGAGAATGATTTGCAAATTGTGGTCTATAGGCCTTTCATCTGGCCTATTGCTGATGATGAAGATGAAGAACCAGATTTAGTGAACTATGCACTAAATCTGGTAGAACTAGAAAGTTCTTCATCATCATCCTCGGATGATTAAGAACCAGAAAATCTGGTGATTAGAAGAAGGAGTTCCTTATCAAGAAGACCCATCAATGCAGTTCTCACTTCTTCTGAATCAAGTGAGGAACCTGCTCCTTTGGTAACAAGACAAAGAAGACCTGTTCATACATTGGACAGTGATACCGAGCAGGCTCCAAGACTGACTTCTCAACAACTCTGTGCAGAACAAGAGAGATTTTTATATGAGCAAGAGTTGGGAATCAAAGCTGAACCAGAATCTGACCCAGATACTGATACTCCTGGTCCTTCACATAGAATCTCAAGAAAGGGTCCAGACCATATTCAACATTATTGGAATATGGTTGCTGCTATGACTCAGTATAAGGAGGGAAGGAAGGAGTTCTTGAAGACCAAAACATTTCCAAATGTAAGGGGGATACATTGGTTGAATCTGGATATCAATAAAGTAAAAGTGAAGCTCAAAGAAGGAAGAATAACTATCACTTGTACTGGCTTAACCAGTCCTCCCATGAAGATATTTATTCATGATATTCAAAGAATTGGTCTTCAAGACTGGGTGAAGATCACAAGACTGATCAAAGAGCTTCCAAAGAAATTAACTTATGATCAAATAGTCTTGGATGAGATCTGTGCAGTAGCTGCTGTATGCTATGAGAAGGGCTTGCTTCATGAGATAGAGTATAGAACACTCAGTGTGATGACTGAAGCTTACTCAAACAACAGACCAGAATGCCTTCATACATACAAGTATCTTAATAAGTACCCTCTTCTCCTAACCTTGTTTTTCAGGATCAAAAGAGTGTCATATATCCAACTTTTGGATATATGTATACTGACTCAGAGGATAGAGAGTGCTTCATTTCTGAAGAAGATCTACCAAGAGCTCAAATCAGTCACCTTGTTGGACTGAAATGGATGATCACCAAGAAAGAAGACTCTTGGTTCAGAAAGAAGATTGTTGCAGTTCTTAATTGTAGAAGGGATGAACTCAAGAGCAGAGAAGAGTTTGTCCACATCAAACAAGAAGTCTTCTATGAGAATGAAGCCATCAACAGCAGATGAAGAAGAAGATTTTGCTACCTATGCTGTTGCATTTTTTATTTCTTTTTATCTCTTTTTAATTGTTTTGTTATCATTAGATAGGGGGAGATTGTTAAGGCAAAAAGCCTTACCCCTTTGGATCATAAGATAACAAAACAACCTAGACTAGCTTTGATTAATATGTAGAATAAAATAGCTAAGTTTAGGTCTGATACTGAGTGATCAGTATTGGAACTCAGTATCAGTACTCAGTATTGGAAATCCAATACTGAGTAGAAGGACTGAGTTACATTTTGTTATGTAACAGACTAAGATCAAATCCCTTGATCTTAGTCATTTTCCTAGTTTAGTCCTTCGGTTACTCCTTTGCCCATTATGTAAGATCTCTATATCATTATAAATAGAGATCATCTTGCAAAGGAGAACTCACCAATTCACTTTACACTTTCATATCTATTGTAATTGATCAGTGGTCTTGTTATTCCGCAACAAGCCACACTTAGTGGAATTATACATTTGACTCATATCTTGTTCTTATACAATATTTGTCTTGAGTTATAATTATCCAATCAATTAACCATCTAAAGCAGGGCGTTGTGACCTAACACTGATGGAATTGGAATCCAATTCCATCAGATTACAGTGTTTGGTTCAAAAAAATTAATGAAATTGGATTCCTAAATGATGGAAACATTCCACCAAATGAAGGAATCTCAATTCCATCCAAATGTTGATGGAATTGAATTCCAAGGTTTGATGGAATGTTCTTTTACCATTATACTCTTTATACCCACCCCACAACCACCATCACCACCACCACCACCACCCACCGCCGCCGCCACCACCCATCGCCGCCACCACAACCCCCACCTACCGCCACCACCCACCGCCGCCACCACAACCACCACCAACCGCCACCGCCCACCGCCGCCACCACCAACGAACGCCCACCGCCGCCACCACCAACGACCGCCCACCGCCGCCACCACCAACCACCACCCACCGCCGCCACCACCACCGCCACCAACCACCACCACCACAACCGCTACCACCACCACCCACCGCCGCCTCCGCCACCGCCACCACCACCACCACCACCGCCACCACCAGCGCCACCACCACCATCACCCACCGCCGCCACCACCCACCATCACCACCAACCAACCACTACTAGTAATAAGGGTAAATTCGTCATTTTAGATAATTCCAATTCCAATTTATGTCAACCAAACAGAATATTGAATTGGAATCCAATTCCCTTCCATGCCACCAAACAGACTATGGAATTGGATTCCAATTCCTGACGGATTCCAATTCCTTCCTAGATTCCAATTCCATCAGAAACATTCTGCGAACCAAACAGCACCTTAGTGGATTTATACATTGACTATATTCTTGTGTTATCACTTTAATATTTCACTAAGTATATTAATCTATCAATTAACATTATTAACCAGGGTTGTTGTGACCTAACAACTGGTATCAGAGCAGGCTAAATTAATCCTTATTTATTCAATCTATTACCCCGGCAGCCATTCCATATACTTATCCCTCAAACACTCAAAAATCCAAAATGTTAACAATCATTGCACCTGTTATATCCGGTAAGGGAGTGCCCATCTTTGATGGAAAAGATTTTCATCAATGGAAGCTTAAAGCTCAGTGGTATCTTGAATCTATTCATCATGAGATGCTCACTGTGCTTAATGATGGCCCTATCATTCCACAAACAGTGGAACCCGTTGCTGCTACTGATGATGCTCCTGAGAGCATAAGAACAGTTCCTAAACTGAAACACACCTGGACTGATACTGACCGTCAGTTATTCAGTCTAGACTCCAGAGCAAAGGGAATGATTGGTAATGCTGTTACCAAAGAGATACTTAATGCAATTATGAAATTGCCCACAGCAAAGGCTATGTGGGATAGCCTATCAGTCACTTATGAAGGCACACCAAAGGTGAAGTTGCAGAGGAAGAGCAACATGAGAAGGAAGTACGAAAATTTATTCTCAAGTCCAAATGAAGACATCACTACTCTCTATAACAGGTTCAATACTGTTATCCATGATTTAATCAGTGTAGGCATTGTGAAGGAGGAGGGAGAGCTTGTTCAAAAGTTCTTGGATAGTCTTTCCCAACAATTTCATGACATGACAAATTCTGTCAATGCTGCTAACAACATTGAGTCATACACTCTCCAAACTTTGTATGGGTTAATGTTGAATCATGAGGAGAATAATGCTGCAAGACTGATCAACTGGAAGAAAACTGACAAGTCTTCCACTGGCATGGCTCTAGTTGTGCAACAAGCATATACTGTAACTGAGCCTGAAGAACCAGAAGTTGATCTTGCTGATGCTGAGGTAGAAAAGCTTGAAACTCAAATGGCTCTTATGTCTATGAAGTTGGATCAGTTGAAAAAGAAGAGGCTTGGTGTTAGCTCTTCCAATACTGACCTAAGATCTGGTCTTTGCTATGGGTGTGGAAAGTCTGGGCACATTGCTGCTAATTGTCATTCTAAGTCAACTGAAACTGATCAGAATGACAAGATTGCATACCGAGCTAAACGGTATAAAGACAAGTATGTCAAGCTAAAGAACTGGAGCAAGGGCAAGAATGCAACAGGAAATGGAGCACCTCTTCAAGCTCTTTACTCTGAAGCTTGGATGGATGAAGAGCTCAGTGATGATGAGGAAGAGGTTGAAAACAAAGCCTTTATGGCTTTCAATGAAGATGATTTGAAGAGTTCCTTTGAAAAGGACATCAAAGAAGCTGAGAGGATGAGTGTTCATACTGATTGGGATTCCACTCAGTTGTACAAGGGTGACAGAAAATGGTACTTAGATAGTGGCTGCTCAAGAGACATAACTGGCAGCGTGGAGTACCTTCTAAATTATACACCAGAGAAGGGTCCTTTTGTCAAGTTTGGAGATGATTCTATTGGGAAAACAAGGGGATATGGAGTAATCAAAGCAGGCAACATAACTTTTAAAAGAGTTGCCTATGTAGAGGGTCTTAAACACAATCTGCTCAGTATCAGCCAGATGTGTGATGATGATAATGAAGCTCGTTTCAGAAAGGTTGCAGGAATCATCTACAATGATAAAGGGCAACCTGCACTCATTGCTAGAAGAGAAAAAGATGTATATGTGGTCAATCTATCTGAAATAGACCCTACTATTCGAGTTTGCCTGCTATCTAAAGTCAAGCCAGAACTTCATTGGTTATGGCACAAGAAAATTTCTCACATAAACTTCAGAAACATTAATGAGCTCAGTGTGAAGAAACTGGTGAGAGGGTTGCCCAAAATTACTTAATCAAAAGATAAGTTATGCTCAACATGTGAAATGGGCAAGCAGAAGAAGAGTTCATTCAAGTCAAAGGTTAATCATTCCATTAATGAACCTCTTACAATGATACATATGGATCTTTTTGGCCCCATCAGCACACCATCATTGGCCAAAAAGATCTATACTTTAGTCTTAGTAGATGAATTCTCAAGATATACTTGGGTAATTTTTCTCAAGACTAAATCAGATGCAACAACAGAAATCATTGCCTTCATCAAAAGAGAAGAACTACAAAAAGGCAACAAGGTCAAACAACTAAGAAGTGACCATGGTACTGAGTTTAAGAACTCAGTATGAGCAGATTTCGGTGAAGAAAAAGGAATTGTGCAAAATTTCTCTGCAGCCTACACACCACAACAAAATGATGTTGTAGAAAGAAAGAACAGAACATTAATTGAAGCTGCAAGAACTTTGTTATGCCATGTTGGACTTGCACTGAGCTTCTGGGCAGAAGCTGTCAACTGTGCAAATTTTACTCAGAAACAGAGCTACAATAGTCCAGAGACATCAAAAGACTCCTTATGAGTTATACAATGGCAAGTTTCCTAATGTGGAGTTCTTCCACATCTTTGGGAGTAAATGCTTTGTACTCAGTACTAAGCAAAACCTAAACAAATTTGCTCCCAAAGCAAATGAAGGTGTGTTCATGGGCTACTCTCCACACTCTAAAGCTTTCAGAGTGTATATCATCTCAACCAAGATGATTGTAGAATCCATTCATGTCACGTTTGATGAAGATTAGAATGAGCATTCTACCTCAGTAAAGGAAGACATCAGTGGCATAGATATTCTATGCAGTCCAGAAAACTCAGTTGCTAAACAGCCCAAGTCTCACCCATACTATGTTGAACCAGGTATGAGTGATACTGATCAAGAATGAACTCAGTCTAACTCGAATGCATCAAATTCTGAGGTTCCCATCTCTGAGAACCCCAATACTGAGTTCCCAATACTTGATCTGCACAACTCCACATATGAAGAAGGTGAATCTTCCAGTACCTTTCAAGAATCCTCCTCAGATTTGCAAAATCTAGAAGAACAGTAACCTGAAATGTCTTATACTGATAAGAATTCAGCTCAGTATCAGACAGACAACACATCAGTGCAACAAGATATTGTTGACCTTGCTTCAAATGCTCCCTTAGGAAACAATCTAAGGGATCTCAGAGATCATCCTCATTCAAATATCATTGTTCCTATTGAACAAGGTGTCCAAACAAGAAGAAAACTAGATTTTGAACCTCAAGCTACTGCAAATTTCTGTTTCTTTTCAAGCTTTTTATCTACCATGGAACCCAAGAAAGCTGATGAAGCTTTATTAGATGAAGACTGGGTAGAAGCTATGCAAGAAGAACTGACAGAGTTTGAAAGGAATAAAGTCTGGAATTTAGTTCCACCCCTTCTGGCAAAACTATTATTGGTACTAAATCGGTCTTCAGAAATAAGATGGACAAAGATGGTGTTGTCATCAGAAATAAAGCAAGACTGGTTTCTCAGGGTTACAGGAAAGAAGAAGGCATTGACTATGATGAAACTTTTGCACCAGTTGCAAGAATTGAAGCTATAAGGCTGTATCTTGCATATGCAGCTTTCAAGAACTTCAAAGTGTATCAGATGGATGTCAAGAGTGTCTTCCTCAATGGAAAACTACAAGAGGAGGTTTATGTTAAACAACCACCAGGTTTTGTTGATCCTAAATTTCCTAACTATGTTTTCAAGCTTGATAAAGCTTTATATGGGCTCAAACAAGCTCCAAGAGCCTGGTATGATACCCTGTCTGAGTACTTAATTGAAAATAAATTTATAAGAGGTAAAATTGACAAAACTTAATTTTCAAAGAGGAAAGGTTCTGACATTTTACTTATTCAGATATATGTAGATGACATTATCTTTGGCTCCACTGACAAGTCAATGTGTGACTGGTTTGCTAAGATTATGTCATCTCAGTATCAGATGAGTATGATGGGTGAACTTACATACTTTCTTGGTTTACAAGTTGATCAGAAGCCTGATGGCACTTTCATAAATCAAAGTAAGTATGTGCATGACATGCTGAAGAAATACAGATTTGAAAACTTATCTTCCATGCACACTCCTATGGGTACTCAGGATAAAATAAGTAAAGATGAAACTGGTAAACCAGTATGTCAATCCACATACCGAGGTACGATTGGTTCTGTACTTTACTTAACAGCTAGCAGGCCTGATATCATGTTTGCAACTTGTTTGTGTGCTTGGTATCAGGCTGATCCTAAAGAATCACATATGAAAGCTGTTAAGCGCATTTTTAGATATCTTTCAGGTACTCCTAACATGGGTCTTTGGTATCCCATAGATTCAAACTTTGACCTTGAAGGGTATACAGATGCAGATTTTGCAGGTTGCAGGTTGGACATGAAGAGTACAAGTGGAGGATGTCAATTCCTCGGTGGCAGACTAGTTGGTTGGTCATCCAAGAAACAAAACTCAGTAGCAACTTCTACTGCAGAAGCAGAATATGTTGCTGCAGGAAGTTGCTGTGCTCAACTCTTATGGATGCAGTATCAACTAATGGACTATGGGTTCAACTTCCAGAAGACACCAATTCATTGTGATAACAAGAGTGCTATTGCTATCACTGAAAACCCAGTCCATCACTCAAGAACAAAGCACATTGATATCAGACACCACTTTATTTGAGATAATGTGGAAAAGGGTAAGGTTGAGGTAGATTTAGTTCCTACAGATGATCAATTGGCTGATGTATTCACTAAAACTCTCTCTGAGGAAAGGTTTATGTATTTACTAGGACAATTGGGTATGTTGAATCCTTAATTTTTCTTAAAAATTTCTGATACTGACCTCTCAGAATTGGTTACAATACTGACCTGCTCAGTATCACTCGTCTGATTTATCAAATATTATTAATTTTAATTTTTTATTAATTTATAGTTTGAATTAAATGTTTTAATAATTTTTAATATTTTTTTTAATTTAATTATTTTAACCCGGTATTGGAGTCCTGGAGTGATAACACTGATTTTTAATCTTCATACTCCTCAACGGTAACCTTTCTTAATAAGAAAGTTACCGTTGAAACAGGATAAGGCTGTCAAATCAGCCGGTTTACTTCCCAATACCGTAATTATCTCTAATTAAATATAAATAACAGTTTATGTCTTTTCTTTTCAACTTTCTAACAGTTATTTCGTATTTTCTCATTCAATTCTCTCTGCGATTAACGATTTCACTTTCTCCTTGCAAGCAACTTTCTAAATCACAATCGTAGATGGCGAATTACAGATTTTTCGCACCAGAGGCTGCTCCTGCAACTCAATTTCGGAATGACGAAGTGCCCAAGTTTGCGAGGAACAACATAACTGCAAATTTCAATATTCCTCAGGCTTGGGCATGCCCAGAATTCACTCACATGATCACGTATTTGAAGCATTGTCCGATCACGCAAGCATTGATTCGTTCCCCTCGAGCAATTTATCCAGAAATGCTCTGCGAATTCTGGTACTCTGCTAAGCTTGACTCTCCGGACATGATTACCGGTTGGGTTATTCGAGAACAAAGAAGGGCTTTTGTCTCCATTGCTATAATTCGGGAAACACCGAGGCTTCCCGCTCACGCTCAATATGATCCCTTTTTTGATCGAACAGAGGCTCGCTCAGTGTTACCATTTATTGGCCGCAGAGGAACCACCGGCATTATTAAACGAAATGAATTTGGTCCTATGTGGGGTCTGTTAATATCCACACTTATTCGATGTATGACCCACAAGACAGGAGCTTTGGATCAAATAAATGATTTTGGGATGCAGATTGTTCATGCCATGTATCATGGCCAGATTATGCTCGACTAATCTTCAATGAACTAGCTTCTCTAGTTCGGGCTCAAATCAGAGAACTTAATGTTCCTTTCTGCAGATTTCTTTCTCTTATTTTTCAACATGGCATGCCTGCCCATATTTATGATGAATTCAACAGTCCAAGAGTAGATCTTCCTCCTTTACATGAGAAGATTTATTTCTACAGGCCAAGGGAAGGAGAGCCTGTACTGAGTCACTCCATGTGGGCTATTGTACAGGCACACATAAATGATGAACCTCATTCTGATACTGAATCAGAAAGTGATGATGATGATGATGACAGTGAAGATGGTGGTCAAGATATTGAGATGATGGACGCTCAACCAGAACCAGAACAAGAACCACCACATATTGCTCCACCTGCACAGGATCCTGATGCTCCTCATATTGCAACAGCTTCTGATAATGAGTTATCAGAAGACACACCACTTGTTCCATTATGTAAGATCTCTATACCAATATAAATATAGATCATCTGGCAAAGGAGTACTCACCAATTTACGAACTTACATTCACATCTTTTGTAATTGATCAGTGGTCTTGTTATTCCGCAACAAGCCACATTTAGTGGATTTATACATTGACTATATTCTTGTGTTATCAATTTAATATTTCACTAAGTATATTAATCTATCAATTAACATTATAAACCAGGGTTGTTGTGACCTAACAGAATCTGAATAGCCAATTAGATCAAACCCGGAGTCTTTGGCATACCAAAGACCTAGGCTTGGAGTACCTTTAAGGTACCTCAAAATTCTCTTAGCGGATATTAAATAAGATTATCTAGGATCTGCTTGATACCTAGCACACATGCAAGTGGCAAACATAATATCTGGTCTGCTGGCGGTGAGATAGAGCAACGACCCAATGATTCCTCTGTAGAATGTGATATCAACTGATTTCCCAGTTGTATCAGCATCTAGATTATTCGGAGGAGCCATTGGAGTTTTCATGGATGATGATGAATTCATATCAAATTTCTTTAAAAGATCTTTGATATATTTTTCTTGATTTATAAAAAATTCCATTTTTAGATTGCTTAACTTGTAAGCCAAGAAAATATGTTAATTCACCCATCATACTCATCTCATACTTTGTAGACATAAGTTTTGCGAAACGTCTACAAAGCTTTTCATCAGTAGCACCAAATATTATCTCATCCACATAAATTTGAACAAGAATGATATCACCTTTGATCTTACGAATGAATAAGGTTTGATCTTACGAATGAATAAGGTTTTATCAATCTTTCCCCTGGTGAAATCATTTGCTAGAAGGAACGTGGAAAGAGTGTCATACCATGCACGAGGAGCTTGTTTTAACCCATACAACACCTTATCCAACTTATACACGTAGTTTAAGTATTTAGGATTTTCAAACCTGGGGTTGTTTCACGTAGACTTCCTCTTGAAACTTACCATTTAAGAATGCACTCTTCACGTCCATCTGAAAAACTGTGAAGTTCTTGTAAGCAGCATAGGCTAAGAATATTCTTATAGCTTCAAGCCTTGCTACTGGAGCAAATGTTTCATCGAAATCGATTCCTTCCTCTTGTCTATATCCTTGTGCAACAAGTGTAGCCTTGTTGCGAATAACCACGCCTTCTTCATCCATTTTGTTTCTAAATACCAACTTGGTACCAATTATTGTCTTACCAGCTGGTGGAGGCACCAGCTGCCATACTTTGTTGACCTCAGATTGGTTAAGTTCTTCCTGCATCGCTTGAATCCAGCTGGAGTTTTGTAAAGCAGCTTTGATATTCTTTGGTTCTTCAGCTGCTAAGAAACACGACCATAGGCAAAGATTACATGATGCCTTACTTCTTGTGACCACTCCTTGTTGTGGATCTCCAATGATTAAATCAATTGGATGCTCTGAGGTCCACTTAGATTGAGGAGCGACTGAAGAGGAAGAGGATTCAGCAGAATTTGATCCTTGATGAGCGGCTGAATGCTCACCAGGATTGACTACTTCATTTTGTATTGATCTTCTTGAAGTATGAAGAGGTGGCTTAGAAATAGCCTTAGATGATGCTCTAGCTATTGGAATCTCTTGTTGGACAGCTGCAATATCTACAAGATATGTGGGAGCATCATGGAATGTATCATCTGAATCATTTATTGGGACTTCAAAAAGATTCAAAGCATCATAGAATGCTTCAGCTGTATCATTAGAAGGTGGTACAACTGAACTCTGGAATGCGTCAGATGATTCAGCAGAGGTGGGATTTAAGGCTATAGAGTGTTCTTCAAAAGTAACATTTATAGATTCTTCTAGTGTTTGTCTTCTTTTGTTGAAAACTCTGTATGCCTTAGATACAATGGAATATCCCAAGAAAATTGCTTCATCAGCTTTAGAGTCGAACTTAGTCAGCTGATCTCGTGTGTTAACACAAAACACACACAACCAAAGACATGAAAGAAACCGATATAAGGGTTCCTCTGACGGAGAATCTCATAAGAAGTTTTCTTGTGTCTCTTCACATAGAGAGACATGTTTTGAGTAAAACAAGCTGTGTTAACAGCTTCTGCCCAGAATTGCTTTGGCATGTTTGACTCAGCAAGCATTGTTCTTGCAGCTTCTATTAGGGTTCTATTTCTTCTTTCAGCGACACCATTTTGTTGAGGTGTTCTAGCGGCTGAAAATTTTGTGAGATCCCAACTTCTGAACAGAAGTCTTCCAATGTACGATTTCTGAATTCAGTACCATTGTCTGATCTCAGCTGCTTTACTCTTCACCCATTTAGAAGTTCCATCTTCTTGATGAATTTGATGATTTCATCAGTTGCATCACTTTTGTTACGAAGAAATATAACCCAAGTGTATCGTGAGTATTCATCAACGATAACAAGTGTATATTTCTTCCTCCCTAGAGTTTCAGTGCTCATAAGACCAAAAAGATCCATGTGAAGCATGTGAAGGCAGTTGTCGATGGAAAAACATTGCTTTGATTTGATGGAGCTTTTATGTTGTTTACCTTGTTCACAAGCTGAACAAAGTTTATCTTTTTCATACTTGAACTGTGGCAAGCCATTCACTAGCTGTCCTCGGGACAGCTTGGATATGTTTTTAAAGTTCAAATGAGATAGCCTTTTATGCCACAACCAGTTTAGCTCTTCAGTGGAGTGAGAGAGTAGACAAACTTCTTGGTTTTGAAGATTCATGTCAAGTGTATATACATGGTTGTTTCTTGGTGCTATAAGCACTACTTTTCCACTTTTATTTGTCACCGTTCCTCTGTACTTATTAAAGTTCACTGAGAACTCTGCATCACATAGTTGGCTAATGCAGATTAAATTATGTTTCATCCCGTTCACATAACCAACTCGTGTGATCTTTACAGATCCATTAGAGATGGATCCGTAGCCTTCAGTTGAGCCTCTACCATTATCACCAAAAATTACTGGAGGTCCAGCACAAACTTCAAACTCTTCAAGCAGGGATTTGTATCCAGTCATATGTCTTGAGCAACCACTGTCTAAGTACCAGACATGTTTTCTTTGATCACCCTGCACATAAGTTTAAAAGAGTTAGTTCTTTTTGGGAACCCACACCTATGTGGGTCCTTGAGATTTCTTGCTGGAACTCACAGGGGTTGGGTTATTAATGGGCTCACAAGGTGAAGATGGAGAGGGACTTAAGCTTGTGTTGTCACACTCACTTGCCATATGTCCACGATTTCCACACTTATAACATTTTCTGTTCTTTTGTAGTGGAGTGGAAGGTGAGGCAGTGGGACTGGGTACTGGACCCAAAATCCCTTTCTGACTGTCTGAGAGAGTAAGAGTTTGCACGAGTTATGTCCGCTTGCTGACCTTTCCTTTCAGCCGTTTGACAGACACAGCTGAAGAAGGACTTGGAGTGTTTTTAGAAACACTCTTACCTTTGTTCTTTGCAGCTCGAGTACGAACTCCAACTGGCTCACCCTTGGAGGGTGTAAGAACAACTTTCTTCCCTGCTGTCTTGCTAGTCTTCTTCTGAGGTCTACCAGAAGCAGCAGGTGCTGAACCCAAGATAAACTTACTTGGTTCAACAATGACTACTGTATGGGTCCTAACAACTATGGCAGATGAGTTAGCTGACGACTCTTCTCCAGTAGTTTCAGAAGGTTCTTCTGTGGACATCTCAGTAGCATAGGTTTTGGTAGACTTAACAAAAGAACCAAAAACCAACTCTTCAGCTGGCACAGAAGCATCAGCTGTTGAGTAGTACGGATCATCCGTACTGCTGTCAGGTACAGCAGCTGCAGCAAGGAAATCTCCTCCTAATACAGCTTGTACTTGACTGGGAATCTGTGAGTTGACACACTCACTCACACGTTTGGATGATCGTGACCATGATTCACAAATCTTTTTAATTGCTTCCAGTTCTTTAACCTTTTCATTAAGGTCGTGTTGAAGAACTGAGTTTATAAAATTTGTTTCAGAAAGTTCTTCTTTTAAGGTTTTGTGATCAATTAATCTTTCTTTTAAAAATGCGTTTTCACGAAGAATAGCGCTGTGTTTATCCAAACATTCACCTTTCAGCTGATCAATGAAGTGCAAGTCATAGATAATGGAATCAACTATATCGTTGGCTTCAGAAGCCTCAGCAGAGGTTAGAGAAGATACCTTTTTGTGAACTATGTTGACCCAATGATATGAACCAGCATCATCAGCTGTAATACTTTCATCAGCACGAGTCATCAAACACATTGTGGCCATTGGTTCATCATTATCAAACGAGCTGTCACCAGAGTCAGCCCAGTCGTGAGTTTCAGCTACAAGACCCTGGTCAGCAATTTTGCCTTCAAGTGCCTTCTTTTCTTCTAGGATCTTTTTGGTGAAGGCTTGTAGCTTTTTGTACTTTTCTTCAATGGACTCACCACTTGAAGAGGATGAACTAGCTTTCTTTTACTTGCAGTCATTAACATAGTGTCCCTTCTTGTGGCAGTTGTAGCATGTTATCTCAGAGATATCAGGAGTATTTCTAGAGGATCTGGAAGGAACAACTGATGAGATAGGTCTACTACTTGAGCCTTTAGCTGAGGAGCCCGATTTGCCTTTAAAAAATTTTCTTTTTTTGACAAGTAGGGCAAGCTCAGTTATAAGGGCATCACTATCTTCGTCTTCATTGATCTCTTCGATGCTGTTCAGGCATGTTGAACAGATCAACAGCTGTGTTTGTGTCAGCTTCATCATCTGAGGGAGGATATTCAATTCTGCTAGGTTTGTTTAGAGAAACAAGAGCAGCTGAGGATCCCGAAGAACTCACTTTAGAGTCCTTTGGAGGTTGAAATTTGTTGAGTACAGTTCTCTCATGGCTTAGAAACATGCCATAGAGAGAGGAAATAGTATAATCTTTTAACGTGGGAGATGTACTCATGCAAGTTATAATGGTAGCCCATCTAGAGGGAAGAGATGCCATAAATTTACACATCTTGGACATATCGTCATTTTCAACCCCATGAGACTTTAGCTCGTTTAACAAAATGTTATAACGGTTGAATGTTTGAGCTATTGTCTCACTAGGTTTGGCTTTAAACAGCTCGTAGTCATGGATGCATGTTTTTGTTGTGTTCACGCACAACGGATGTGCCTTCATACACTTCAGCCAACCTTTCCCACATCTCTTTGACTGAGTCACAAAATTGTGATATAGTTCATCACCAACTGCTTGAAAAAGCATATCCCTTCCTTTGTTCTCAAGGTGAACAAGACGTTTTTTAGCGTCTGTCCATTGAGCTTCAGATTTTACCATATAGTGTTCTGGTATTTCAGGGGTACCAGGGATAAGGGTTTTGGGAATGTATTTTCCTATCGTTATATTGTCTTGAAGTTTTGGGTGATAGGTAACCATGTGGGATAACATACAAGTTTTCCACATGGGGTAGTTGGTTTGAGTGAGTTTGGGAGGTTTTCCAGATGATGGAAGATCGGATGTTGTAGGTTCAGCCATAACAGATGCTCAAAGTTGATGGAAGACAACCTTGACACTTGCTCTGATACCAGTTGTTGGATCCCAACAACACAAATGTGTTGCGTTATGACAAGTAAAGACAAATAAGATAAAGAACACACAAGATTTCAATGATTAAGAGTTTATTAAAACAACTTAATGCAATACAAAGTTTGCGGAAATAGATAGTACACACTAACTAAAACTCTATACTTGAAGTGACACTTTTTGTTCGCTCAAACTAGAAGATAATGCAAGGAGAGTTTATATCAGCTGATATTAAATGCCTGAGTAGTAACTACGAAGGAGTTAATATCAGACAAATAACAAACTCTCAGAGAATGTTCTTGTGCTATGAATTCTAAAAGGTGTGTGTAAATGCAAGCATTTACGTCTCTATATATAGCCCAAGATCCGTGTTTCTTTTTACACAAGATACTCGACGTGTAAACATATCAGTCGTCGATGTAGACTTGTCCACGGAAACATTAAATGCTCTTTCATAGGTTATAGTCCCAAGTGTACTTTGTGTCAACTCCTTTTACTACCTTTTCTGATGCACAGTGAAAATGTGTACTATTATAGTACAAAAGTAGTTGACTTTCTGTTTACATGCTTGGAGGGACAAACGATGATGTACTAACATATTATCTTCTATTCCAAGATAGAAGATCTTCATCTTTTTCTTCTTCTTTGAGCGGGAAAAGGAAATGTTCAAAGTGTCAAGAACATTTCCACTAAGTCTTTATCTGCAGCAAGTATCGTCAGCTGATTCCACAATCAGCTGAATAATCTTCTTCTTGTCTTTGTCCTTTGGCCATAGACTTCGAATGATCACTCTTATATAGCTGCTGATTTGACTTGTTTTCCTAGAGCTAAGTACGTACTCAGCTGAAGGTTTATTGCATATACTTGCTTCAGCTGAGATACATACTTCAGCTGATATTATTCTTCTTAGCTATCGATCATCAAATCTTATTTACTTAGTATAGGGATTAACAGGTGGTTATTTAGTAGTAGATTAGATTTGCCATTCAAAAATAAAAAATTAAATAAATTTGTAATTGGTTTGATTGAGGTGTTTCTCATTTTTTATTTTTGTCTTTGTAATTTGTTACCCCTCTTAGTTTCTTGCTAAGCTTGGCCTTTAATATATTTGTCGTTTCCAAAAAAAGTCAATTGTAGCTAAAATGTCAATCTTCCTTAAGCTTTTGATCTTTACTTCAGGTTAATTACCCTTCACTTATCTTTCTTATCTTTATTGAACAATAATCCGTGATTATTCAAGGATTAAGCAAAAACAACATTAAGATTTGGAAGATTGAGATAATGAAATTTAAAGAAAAAATAAGAGTATCCACATTGCTTAGAATATAAACATTACAAATTATGGCAAAGCTTAGGGTGATTAGCCTTAGACACTGGTATTTATACTATGACTAAGACTAATAACACTCTTAATATCCTAAACTATTATTACAATTATATATTCCAACAATCTTCATTCATGTGTTCTTGAGATGTTATTTATATCTTTTAATTTATTAATAATAGGTATAATGAACTTCGCGAAAATATCAGATGCCGGTTTGTGTAGGTGCCACAAGGCTTCGAAATGTGCACATATTGGTTGCCTACTTGCCCACCATATGATCCACCAGTTTGCATATGTAGTTGTTTTGCGTCCATTCTGCTGGAAAGATGATATCACCCCTTGGTTTTGATAAATCCACAAACACTGTTGGCGCCGATCTCCAAAAGATCAATCAGTAATCAAGATGTATTTGCATTTATATACATGTTAAATTAAATTCGAGTTCATGTAACAAACATTTTTTAAGTAATTTTAGTTCAAAATAGATTTTTTTAGCAAACCGACAATTGCTTTTGCTAAAAAGATATAAAGAACTTTAAATTAAAAATATAACACAAATGATAGAAAATCAACCGCAATTGAGGCGTAAATCTACAACAATTGGCTAGCAATCTTCGAAATAAAACTCTTCTACAATAACAACCTACGAGAAAAGTTAGATTTAAAATTGATGAGATTTACACATCTCAAAGGAAATTGCTCATAAAAATGCTTCCATTGTATGGTAAGCAAAACCGATGATCAAGACGAATAATTCCCACTAAAATCGCTCTGTTCCTTGAAATCGATAACGCCCATAATGGTATATACTATATACTGTGATTAACTCAATCTTATGGTTCCAATCGATTGTATTGCCAATACATGTCATTTTACTTATAGTTCTTAACTATTGCATATATAAAGTCATTAACTCAATCGCATAAAATGAGGTGTTTGAGATGTTATTTATATTTTTTAGTTTTTAATAAATACGTGTCATGGGGATATAATTTAATCATAAAAGTAAAAGCAAGAAAAGCAAGAAATGAACATCAATCTAATGGTTCCGATCGATCGTCATTAACTCAAGAAATCTTTCTTTATTGCATTATAAATGTAAACATTCCACATTATCGTAAAAGTAAAGGCAAGAATAGCGTGAAGGGATTTTTGTGACAAGTTATTGGGCCATTTTGGGCCTGGTGAATTGGTGATATGGGCTACAATGATTTGTTTTGGGCTGTGCATCCTGGTGGGCCAGCTATATTGAATAGGATAAAGAAAAAGTTTGACTTTGGCCAGAAAAAAATGAGTGCAGGCAGAAGGGCATTAGGCCCATGCCAAGGGTGCATCAACACCCCATCACAAAACTCATCAGTAAGCACCACCCCATCGGTAGCATGCGTCACTAGCAACCCGTTGTGGGGAGGACGTGTTTGAGGAACGCGTCGTTGGGCTGTGAGGGGAGGGTGGGGGGTTGGGTGAATATTTAATATATTTTTAAATGGGGATGGATTAGTGATGGGTTTAGTGATGTGTTGCTATTGACACGGCCTCGTCAGTAACCCATCGGTAGGGATGTGTTTAGTGATGTGTTTAGTGATCATCACGGTTGGGAGAGGCTTTAGAGGATTATGGGAATGCAAGCAGTAATACAACTGTTTATGTGTTGGAATATGTGATAAAAGAGAGTTTGAAGAGGAAAACTGAAGGTCAAGTTGGTGGGGTAATACTTAGGTGCTGTTTGTTTTTTTAAAGTAAAAAGATCTGCCGTCTGTGGATCACATCTGCCAACTGCTGCAGCTTTTTAGGTGGACCAAAGGTCCGCGGTCTAAAAAAAATGGTTGTTTGATTTATCGTATGCAGTGTGCAATAACCTAAAAGTTTCTACTGCTAAAACCCAAAAAGTATCCTTTCAAAAAAGTTTACAGCTAAAACTCAAAAAGTGTCCTATCAATTTTCATGTGATCGGTAATTGATAATAAATTCAGACAAAACAACATATAGCTTCATAATTTCTTCATGGCTAAGCAATGAAGTTTCATCTTCATCATCTCCCCCCTTAAAACCCCTAATTTCTTCTTCTCGTTGGAGCTTCAACTGGCCGGAGAAGATGACTGCGTTGGAGCTTCGACGGTGGTAGAATCAGACACAAGTCACACGATAACTTTGACGTAGGGCGGCGGTGGAGAAGACGGTGACTGGTGAGGGATTTGACGGCGTTAATTCGCGTCTCAACATCGCGCCGCGAATTCTTGACTTCGCGTCTACTTATTTCGCGCCCACTAAAACGCCGTGTGATTCTAGACCACGTTGGCACCGCGAATTCCCGAGTTCGCGTCACGATCTCCACTTATTGAAGAAATAACTATATGGGGGAAGCCATAACGAGTCTGTTTGTTTAGAACTAAATCGATACATCGTGACTTAACTGGAAAATCCATGAGATGATGCTTTCCCCATAAAGTCACAATTTTTTTTTCTTTTTTATATTTATGCAATTTATATTAATTACAATTTCATGTTCTTTTATAGGATTTGGTTAGAAAAATATTCAATTTCTAATTTTATTTATTAAAAATAAAAAATTTTGTTTTAAATTTCAACTTTAGTAGTTATATATCAACTTTTTTTATTATTAAAAACATCAATTTAAGATTATATCACTTAATTATATTTTTTACAATAATGAGAACTTAAAATTAAAAATATATCAAATTTTATTATTCAGATTATTCATTCCTAGTGTAAAACAAACGAGATCACTAATATATTTAGACAGACACATTAACCAGATAGAACTTAATGAGTAAAAAAAACAAACCAGCCCTTAGTGTTTAAACAAAGTTTGACCCGCGGTTGCATTTACAAAATTACGAATATAAAAATTATGGTTGTACGTTACATATAACTAGCATGGTACCCGCGCAATGCAGTAGGTGGTGGTGGTGGTCACATATAGGTGGTGGTGGTGGGTGCTAATTTCAACATTTAAAGGTTTAAGATATTAATAAACAAAATTAGGCAAATAATAATTATAGAGGAGCTAGCTGCACTCGGATTTTGTGTATGATAGGTCCCGGGTTTGAATAGTTACTACTTCAATTTATTTTGAAGTTGAAAGTTAAGATATTTCTGAAATATAAAACTAGGATTATGACCTACCATCTTTAAAAATCTCAAATGCTTTATTAATGATCCCTTTTGGCTTAGAAGGTAAACACTTATGAATGTATCTGAAAGGTCCCAGGTTCGAGTCTCGTCATAAACATTTTGTTTTGAAATTCGGATTTAAGAACTTCCAAAAGAGGAATTGGAAAATTAAGACCTACTATATAAGATAAGGTTAAACCCTAGTTTTCACATTTTTATGCAGCCCAAATAGGATTCGCGCCGCGTTCGCGCTGCAAACCTTGACCCCGCGTTAATTCACGTCTCAACATCGCGCCGCCGCGAATTCTTGACTTCACGTCTATTTAATATTTCGTGCCACTAAAATGATTCGCTGTTTGATTCTAGACCACATTCGCGTGGGATTTATAAAAAAATAATTATTTTGTTTAAAACTTTTATATTACTTTAAGACATAATTATATTAAAAGTCTTGTATGTTTAGTTATTTATGGAGCGTGAATGTGTCCCAGTTCATGTTACTAATAATTAGTCGTTGGTATGATTTATTAGAAGTTAAAAAATAAGGACTAGCAGCTATTATTAAAAGTCGTGAGTAAATGCGTGTCCGGGTTTGATTCGATTAGCTTATTTATTTTAGGATCGGGTTAGACTAACTAACTAACTAGCAATTATCTATATGCGATGAAAAATCCATCTAATCTAAACCAAAATCAGTATAAAAATGTTTGGTAGACGAACTCAAATTTTATTTAAATATTCATATAAATGCAAATACATTTTGAGCACTTATTGATATCACCACCACCTCCACAATTGGTAGAGGGTTGCACCTCTTAATGGAGCTCGGCAGCAGGTGGTGGACACCAAGTAGTGACGGGGTTACACCTCTTTTGGAGCTCGGCACCATCGGTGTTTGTGTATTTATCTCAACCAAGGGGTGATATCGTCTTTGCAGCACGAGCTTCACAAATACAATTACATTTTACGCAAATCGGTGGATGACGATATGGACAATGAAGATATGAACAATCCTCGCTAACATTGCAGCTACACGTAACGGCATCTGATGCTTGAGCCAAGTTCATTATACATGTTTTTAACAACTAAAATATACAAATAACATCTCAACAACACATAATCATGAACTTAACAAAGATTATTGAAAGGGTAACTAACCTGAAGTAAAAATCAGAAACACAAGGAAGATTGCCATTTTTGCTGCAAATGATCACTGAATGTAGATATTGCTTGCTATATCTTCTACTAATTCCTTCCTTTTATATGAAAATTCAGGTTCCAACATTTCATTCTCATTCTTCATTTATGAATTCAAGTACCAACATTTAATTCTCATTTTTAGTTGTAAATTCAAGTGTACGTAAACTGAATGTGGAGTTACTTTATTGCTTTTTATGATTTACAAAGGGTACTTTTTAGATTTTCTTTTTATAAAGGGTAGGGTTTATCTAACTCATGCCCTAAGGGCATGAGATTAGAAGTGATTAATGAACTTCAAATTCTCTTTCATGATGAATAAATGTATTTATTAGTGATTAATTAATTGTATTATTGACATGAATTAAATGTATTTTCAAATAAGATGGTACTTTTTAGTTAATTAGACATGCTAATCTCATGCCCTTATCTCATGCCCTTAGGGCATGAGTTAGCCAAACCCTTTTTAAATAGCAGAGCACATACCCTCTAAACTAGGGGTGACAATTCAAGTCGAATTCAGGTTCACGAGTCAGAAACATTCGACGTGAAACTTACATGATTATATAAACGAATCAGATATCTCAACTCTAATATGTTTACTTTCAACTCTAGCGTGACCCATATAACCCGTCTAATTAAACGGGTTAAACATGTTAGCGGTTTAAATGGGTCAAACGGGTCAAACATGTCGCATTTAAAATTTGTATACAGAACTTACAAAAGTATATCTATTATTCAAATATATCTATAAACTACTAAAGTGTAAATATATCTATTTTTAAACTTATTTTAATAATTAATCAGGTTGGTGGATCGACACATTTAAATTATCATCAACTCAAACCTAACCCATATAATAAACGGGTCAGTTGAGTTGACCCAAAACTTCTTTACCTCAACCCTAATCTATTTATTTTCATGTTGGTTTCAGTACAAATTTCGTGTCGGGTTAGAAAGTGTCACCCCTACTATAAACTAGTCATAAATCTACACTATATGCCATTTATATCATCTTGCATTTAATTCTTCCTTTTCAGTTACATATATTTAAGTATAATGATTGCAATATATATATAGAAATAAAGTAATTTTTTTACGAAAGGAAATGTGACTTCTACATCACAAAAACTATTATGTACATAACAATAATTATTTTATGATATTTGTATAGTTTTCTTTAAACATTATACATCGTGGTGCATGAAATTATGATATTTGTATAGTTTTCTTTAAATATACAACTTATGTATAACATAAAAAACATTTGATGTTAGGATGGTTCTGCGGTTCTGCACCTTTATACGGTTCTACACTAAATCGGTTCCTATATATATATAGGAACCGATTTAGTGCATAACCGTATAAAAGGTGCAGAACCGCAGAACCATCCTAACATCAAATGTTTTTTATGTTATACATAAGTTGTACATTTTCATACACACTGTAACACATTTACACATCCAATGTTCCAGTTTATTATACACATAATGTATAAATATACATTCTGTGCATTAATAGACATTCAATGTAATGCGTTCCGTGCACAATAATTTATACACGTAATGTAACGCATTCCGTGCACTATAATTGGAAACATTTGATGTGAGAATGGTTATGTGGTTCTGCACCTTTAAACGATTATGCGTCGAATCGAGTTATTTCATGCATCACGATGTATATTATTTAAAGAAAACTATACAAATATCATAAAATAATGATTGTTATGTACATAATAGTTTTTGTGATGTATAAGTCAGTCTTCCTTGTAATAAAAATTGTTAAAGTTCGTAAAAGTTACTTTATTTCTATATATATATTATATATATATATATATATATATATATATATATATATATATATATATATATATATATATATATATATATATATATATATATATATATATATTGCATCTTTTATACTTAAATACATGTAACTGAAAAAGAAGAATTAAATGCTAGATGATATAAATGGCATCCGATATAAATGGCATATTGTGTAAATTCATGAGTGGTTTATAGAAGGGATGACACTTTCTAACCTGACACGAAATTTGTACTGAAACCAACATGAAAATAAATAGATTAGGGTTGAGGTAAAGAACTTTTGGGTCAACTCAACTGACCCGTTTATTAAACGGGTTAGGTTTAAGTTGTTGATAATTTAAACGCTTCGATCCACCAACCCGATTAATTATTAAAATAAGCTTAAAAATAGATATATTTACACTTTTGTAGTTTATAGATATATTTAAATAAAAGATATAATTTAGTAAATTTTATATACAAATTTTAAAATGCACGTGTTTAACCCGTTTGACCCATTTAAACCGCTAACATGCTTAATACGTTGAATTAGACGGGTTATACGGGTCATGCTAGAGTTGAAAGAAAACATGTTCGAGTTGAGATATCTGATTCGTTTATATAATCATGTCACTTTCACGTCAAATGTTTCTGACTGGTGAACCTGAATCCAACTTGAATTGTTAACCCTAGTTTAGAGGGTATGTGCTCTGCTATTTATAAAAAGGAGTTTTCTAACTCATGCCTTAAAGACATAAGATTATAAGTAATAAATGAGCTCGAATTTTCTTTTATAATGTTGATCACACATTAATGATGTTTAATTTTTGCATGTATTAAATGTTTTTTTAAACTAAAAATAGCAACTTCAAGTGCATTTAATATTTCTAATCTCATGCCATTAGGGCATGAGTTAGACAAACCCTTTATAAAAGGGTAAAAAGTACCCTTTGTAAATCATAAAAAGTAATAGGGTTTTTCTAACATGTATCCCCTAGGCCTATGTTTAGGCTCATTAATGCACTCAAAGTTTCCTAATAAATTAATATAAAACATTAATGAAGTTTGTTTTTTAAATTTTAGAGATATATTAAATGTTTTCTTAAGTTTTAGTGGAAAGTTAATGATAATTAATAAGCTTAAACATGTGCCTAGGGGCAAATGTTAGAAAAACCATAACCTAAAGTAATAAAGTAACTTCACATTCAGTATAAGTTTTATTTTATTTTTTTATTTTTTTATTTATTTTTTTTGAAACGGAAAATCTAATCTACTCCTAATTACCACCTATGTCCATGACGGGACTCGAACTCCAGACCTCAAGGTTGAGAGTCATACACCATACCGCTAGGCCAAAGGCCCTTTGGTACACATTCAGTTTAAGTACACTTGAATTTATAACTAAAAAATGAGAATTAAATGCTGGTACTTGAATTCATAAATGAAGAATGAGAATTAAATGCTGGTACTTGAATTTTCATATAAAAGGAAGGAATGAGTAGAAGATATAGCAAACAATATCTACTTTCAGTGATCACTTGCAGCAAAAATGGCAATCTTCCTTGTGTTTCTGATTTTTACTTCAGGTTAGTTACCCTTCAATAATATTTTTTAAGTTCATGATTATGTGTTGTTGAGATGTTGTTTATATATTTTAGTTGTTAAAAACAGGTATAATGAACTTAGCTCAAGCATCAGATGCTGTTACGTGTAGCTGCAATGTTGGCGAGGATTGTTCATATCTTCGTTGCCCATATCGTCATCCACCGATTTGCGTAAAATGTAATTGTGTTTGTGAAGCTCGTGCTGCAAAGACGATATCACCCCTTGGTTTAGATAAATACACAAACACCGATGGTGCCGAGCTCCAAAAGAGGTGTAACCCCGTCACTACTTGGTGTCCACCACCTGATGCCGAGCTCCATTAAGAGGTGCAACCCTCTACCAATTGTGGAGGTGGCGGTGATATTAATCATTGCTCAAAATGTATTTGCATTTATATGAATATTTAAATAAAATTTGAGTTTATCTACCAAACATTTTTATACAGATTTTGGTTTAGATTAGATGGATTTTTCATCGCAGATAGACAATTGCTAGTTAGTTAGTTAGTCTAACCCGGCCCTAAAATAAATAAACTAATCGAATCAAACCCGAACACGCATTTACTCACGCGTTTTAATAATATCAGCTAGTCCTTATTTTTTAACGTCTAATAAATCATACCAATGACTAATTATTAGTAACGTAAACTTGGACACATTCACGCTCCATAAATAACTAAACATACTAGATGATGATAATCAAACAAGCAATCAATCCATTACTTAGGCTTAGATGATGATTTTAGTGAGAAAACTTGATGAACAAAGTTAGGGTTTTAGAGAGAGAGAGAGAGTAGAGAGAAGATGAGAGAACAATTGCAAGTTGTAAATCTGATTAATGAGAAAAAAATTAGCAATTAAGGATTACAATTTGGTTTATATACCATATCCTTAATTGCCTAATTAATCCTAAGACTAATCATCTAACTATGCAATGTTGGCAATCTTTCCCCCTAGACTATTACTTACAACATAAAATAAGTCCTAACAATCTCCCCCTTTAGTCTTGGTTGCATATCTTTGAAGTCTTCTTTGTTTGTAAAGCTTGAGCTGAGTGATTAACCATTGTGCAGTTATGTTGAAGAATCAGCTGCAGCTTTTCATGATCGGTGATAACCATACTTTTAATTGGCTTTTCAACCAACTGAAAGTATTCCAGAAGACTTCTAGCAAATCGACGAAGTGTAGACCCATAGATAGAGCGGTTAGCAGCGGAAGTCCTTTCTTGAAGTTGTGGCATTGTCGATTTGTTGCTGATCCTTGGTTCCTGATAATTGTTGATGTCGTTGACGTGCGGTATTATGATTAGTTTTGGATTTTCTGACCGTTGTTGATAACATTGGAGTACGGTCATAGAATCCCTTATCTGATATATTGACTGTTGTTGATATAAGTGAAGTGCAGTCATCAGATCCTCTATCTGACATAGTGACTGTTGTTGATAAGAATGGAGTACAGTCGTCAGATCTTCACACAAGAAAGTATCAGGGTAACCCAGTATCACATAGATTGCCTGTTTACACAACAGTTACAGAAACTGTGTGACCTACGTTCAGTGTTGGCTTTGATGTTAGCACTGGTAGGATTTCCATTCAATCATCGTGGAATACCAATAATTTTGGTATCACTATGAATGTTCCGGAAATATCACTTAGACATGCTTGGTAGAGTGCCTGTGTCCCAGAGAAATTTAATTCGGTTCTAGACTCTATACGTGGACAAACGAAGGCGTGGACTGTAGGTGGGTCCTCTTTTTCAATATCAACAATCTCCAAATGAGATGTCGATAGTAGATATGGTAATCTCCGTGATTTTGAAACAAGTACTTTTTGTACTTGAGTGGTCAGTGGGGTTGTGCATTGCATCACTGGGTCCATGATGACTTAATCAGAAAGCAACTTATGCAGTTTGATATAGATGTGGTTACCCGGATTTTTGTTCGGTTTAAGGGAGGGTTTTTTCGTTTTCTTTAACCCTTTTACAGACACTCCTCACTCAACTCACCTTTTCATTTTCAACCACACCCTCGTTTTGTGTTACCATGTGATAAGCTGATTTGCACCCCATACTTCATACCCCCTCTCAATTTTTACCTCAGCGCACCCCAATCAAGATCCCACGATACTTGATTCTGCTCACCTAGACCTAGGGACCCTCACTTGTTAGTTCCTATATTGTCGGTGGCTCCGGGGAAGATCATGCTGGATATAGCGGATCATAGGAGTAATTTAAAAGTGGTTTATTACGCTCATGTGCAATTTAATCAGCTTTTTAAATATGTAGCATTTTAAGAGGTTCACATGGATTTTTCATCGGAATTTTATGAGTTTCCGGTATAAGTTGTTGCCTGAATGATATTTGAGGTTAAGGCACAGCAACTTGATTTTTCTTTTGGGTAACACCGGACGCACATAGAGTATCCGTTAGCACACGGTATGAATCGGTAGTCGTTTGCACAACCGTTGATTCAAATGTGTGACCTGCGTTTAGAGTTGGCGTGATTTTAGCTATAGCAGGATTTCCACTCGATCCTCGTGAAACATCAGATTGTGATGCCACTACGAGTGTTCTGATGGATTCACGGAGATCCATTTTTGTAGTGCAAGTGTCCTATATTGGAAGATTCTTTAAGGTGAGAACTAGACACACTGTGCATACAAAGAGACTTAACCCGGGGCAGGAGGTTATTATGATTCAATACCGACAAACTCTGAATGAGCAGTCAGTAGATTATGTGCTACGTCCCCTATTGAATTGAAACAATTTCCTGTTGAGAGGAATTTGAGTAGTTGGTGGTGGCGTGTAATTGCTTTACTGAGCCAATAAAGTCTAGTGAAACATTCAACGTATGAATGATCACCTATTTGTATGGTTGCCCGGTTTGTTGACGGTTTGGATGCACTCAAAGGTGTGTTTTCTTAAATTTATCATGTTTTCACATCACCTTGCACTCACCTAGTTCTATACCCTAGACGTATACCCTCACATTTACCAGTTGGCAGAAATATCTCCCTGGGAAGGTAAGGCCGGATCTGGCAAACCATGGGAAGTATTGTCTTATGAAAAGATTATTCGTTTGTTTATTCATATTGGGAATTTTTGTTTTGATTTTCTGAATTTTCTCCCCCTAGAAATAATTATTCTCCCCCTAGAATTAATATTTCTCCCCCTCGACAAAACAAAGGTATTAAAAAGTTGAGAGTTTTGAGGACGTACCTTAAACATCGTCGGAGGATTGAAGGAGAGTATTTGCGTTGAATATTGATTGAGTATTGTGCTTTCTATTGATGATCGGGTTCTGAGTCTGTGTTGATCAGAATCCATTCTTCAGATTTTTCACACTTTTGCCAGGTGGAATACCTCCCAGCAATTTAAACTTGAATGCGGGACACCTCTCTTAATTTTTCCGTTTAAGAGTAACTGGTTCGTCCGACCATCGTAGCCCATGATATTGGCCAAATTTTTGCGGTGGGTTCCGAACTTCAGTTGAGTAGGTGGGCGTATTTCTTCGGTCTCGTACCCCCAGATTAACCTCAAAGTGTCTAATCACTGCGCGCCAGTCTAGTCTTTCATCAATGGCAGTGATTAGTTTGTCTATGTTGCTTCGTAAGGGGATGTGATCTGGGTTGCTGGGAAGCCTGTTCAAGTGTCTCCCCTTTTTCTCCAGCTTTTTCTTGAGGAGTTTAAGTGTACCATCACAGAACTTGGCGATCTCTGAAGCACTGAAGAATTGTGTTTCATTTAATTTGTCTTTGTAGCTCATTCTCAAGTTAGGTTCACCTAGAATAATAGTTCTCCGAGTTTGAACTTCAGAAGGAAGTGATCTGTATGGTGCGTCCAGGTGAACCTTTTCTGTGCCACTGTTAAAGGCCATTTGTACATCTTCCATTCGAGCAGCAAGAGTTTTGACAAGCATGAAACATTTCAGAGTATAGACATTCTATATCTCGAGGTTCGAGGATATAGAAGTCACCTTCAGTGATTATGTACTCTTGATCATCTTCTCTGCGAATCTTGAAGTTGGTATACCAGTAATAGCCCGAGAAGTGGTCGGTCGTTATTTCCAAGAGCTGCTTGATTGGTGACTTGTTGTATCGACTTGTTTTGCCTCGTAAATACCACATTGTGAGATAATACATTTTCTTCTAACGTGGTGTCAAGATCACCTCTTTATATAAATCATGATAGACGATAGGCAGCCAAGTTTCCTGGAAGATAGCAGTGAAGTGGTCTTCAAGATATGGCATTTTAATGTGGCAGAATAGGAACTTTTTCGAAGGTTTCAAGTGACATTTGTTTGCCCTATTCGCTGCCCTCTTTTCGCTATCTGATAAGACCGGTACATCGTGTTGAGGAGAAGCAGTTGGTGGTTCTGGTTCTTTGTTTCTTGAGGCAACCAGTGATTCATAATTGTAGAAGAATTTATGATAATTTTCTCGAGTGAATGGGACTCTTTCCTCCTCCATTCGTTCCTCCTCCATTGATGGTTCACTGTCAGAGTTTTCATCTGGAGGTGGTACGGTGAAAGCATCATTCACTTTATTGTCTTCTTCGGTATCGCTTTGTATGTTAATTACTGTATCAGCCTCCTTCCTCAGAACCTTGTGGACGTTGCGCGAGCGGTTATTCTCAACCTCAACATTTATAGACAGTAGATGACGCATAGATTGTAGTGTTTGTTCTTCTGTCATCTCTGCTGGTGGAATGCTGTTTGTCGGCAATATGTCTTCATTTTCGTCCACTCGCCACTGGTTGAGTGGTTCAACGTTCAACACCTACGAGTAATCGAAGTCAACAATGGTCCAATCATCGATATAGTCATCGTCTTGTGGGCCTCCTCCATGTCCTTGATGAGAGGAGCTAGGTTGTTGTTGAGATTGACTCCCCCTGCAGTATAGTGAGAACTGGATCCTCCTTGTTCCAGGTCTCATCCTCTTTCCTCCTCCCTGAGGATCATTTTCAGGGTCCTCCGTCCTCCAGTGAAGTGGAGTATCATGTGAGGACGACTCAAGAAATTCTCGTGTGCGAAGGGCGAGCATCTCTTTAATTTCTTCAAGGTTGAACTGACGAGATGCCGCTAGAAGCCACTCAGAGCTCCTTTTGCCGAGTGCCGGATGAGGAGGAGGGATAGATTCCAATATTCTTTCAAGGTTCGCCAGCCTTGTGTTAACGGTTTCTAGTGCTGAGGCGATATGCGGTATGAGCTGTAGATCTAGTGGAGTTGATGCAGGATTTGATATTGGGATGGTGGTGATGGTGGTAACCTCTGATATTGTAGTCTTTTCTGGGAGGGTCATTACAATGGAAGACGGTGGAGTAACTGTGACCCTCGAGGCAATATCGGTGGTGATGGAGATGGTTTGAGGAATGATGACGGTAGTGGGTGGGATGGTGGTTATGAGTGGTGGAATTATAGTGATTGTTGGTGGTCTGGTAGTTATGGATGGAGGTGTGGAAGATGTGATTGGTGCTATGGTAGTTGTGGTTGGTGGTATGGTGGTCATCGTTGGAGGTATGGTAGTTGTGGTTGGTGGTATGGTAGATGTGATTGGTGGGATGTGTAGGAAAACCTTGTAGTATTCACATGGCGGAACTTGAATACCACGTTACTGGATCTCTACTAGTCAATGAGATCACGAGAAGAAGGATATGATGAACATTACCTTTAGATTGCTAAAGAAGTGATCCACCTCTACAGCACCACCTGGACACGCTGCAAGACCGTGTTGTACCAACAAAGCAATACACGAACTCGTGTATGTGTGTGTGTTCGTAGAACTCGAACAACAAAAATCCGAAACCCCCTTGGGGTTCTTTTCGTTCGTCGGCCGAAGAGGAGTGGGAGAGGAGAGATTAGGGTTTTGAGTGTGTAAAGTGATTAACCCCTAAACCCTCACATAAGCCCTTTATTTATAAGGCTAGATGTTACGGTTTAGTCCTTGGAGTTTAATTATGATTAATCTCATAATTAAACTTCCTATTAACACTTTAAACCCTTGGACTATTACTAGTTAATTAATAGACTATTAATTAACTGTCCGTTAAATACTTAACCTAATATTTAACCGTTCTCACAAATAATAATTAACTTATTATTATTTATTCTCTTCTTTATAATTAACTTAAATAGTTAATTATTCCACACAACTTACTTTATTCGGTTGTCCATTATTGGGTGTGTAGTGGTGTGACCCTTTAGTGTCTTATAACATTGGGCACGGTGACACGTGTACTTATCTGTGCACATAAATCCTTCAGCTCCAACCTTGGAACCTTCGCCTACTCGTATTTCAACATCCCCTCGTCCCAGCCTCCTGTTCTTCTTAAATCCCTGCAAATGATTGCAAATGTGATGACCACATCTGGTATCCAATACCCATGATTCACTCGAAGTAACGAGACAATCAATCATAAAGATACCTGAATCGCTGACAAAGTCAGCGTCCAACAGCCCCACGTCAGACGTGTGCTCGCAAATATCCTTGCCGCCACAAGTTGGGCAACACAAATCAGCAAAGTCATTCAACCATTCTTGGAACTCATCCTCCTGAATCTCGGGGAGAGACTCTTCTTCTAGCCTTTAAACATCGCGTATACACAAGAGATTCTCGTGTAGACCTGCGACACTCAGATCAAAATTCCCGACTATACGTACTACCTTGTCCTGACAGTATTGAGTGAGAGATCCAAACAAGAACAAGACTTGTTCATGCTCGTTTGATGTGCCAGTAACTAGGGTGAGACAATCTAGTAACCTCCTTATGTTAATAAGATGGTCACTCAATGGTTGATCATCTTTCATTTTTTGACGAAATGATCTCTTGCAAAATGAACTGCTTGCTATCTTCAGTACTATCTTTAAACGTCTCCTCAAGATACTGTACAAACTCATAGCATGGTTTCTTACGTAGATTATCAGTAAGCTCTGATAATGAAGTAAGAATAAGAATCGACATAACTTGTGATTCATCAACCAGATACTGATAATAAGCATCAAGCTCATCATCCTGGGCATCTTTCCCTGGTTGTCCCTTGGGCACCTCGTCTATCACGTACAGTAGATTTTGTGCTTTTAGGTAACTCCTAAAGTGCACTTTCCAAACTTTGTAGTTCGGACCAGTAAGCTTCCATTTTCCAGTGATGAACTTTCACGATTCGTTTGGTGAGTAAAACGAAATTTCTGACAGTACAGACATCTATAAGAAAAACAACAAACGGTTAGTAAGATTAGATAAATAAATAACTTCTAACATTATTACCTTTTAATAATAATAGCTAGACTAGGATCTATATTTCACGCCCTTTAATGCAAGGTTTGGGCATTTCCCATTAGAGCCACGCTATTTCTGGTAGGTATAGTCATAACGATCGTCTCTAGACTAGAAACGATTCCTAGATCCTCGGGATATCAATTTGAACAACAAACTTGTACATGTTTTAATCCCTCTATTGCATTTTGGACCGGGACTCCCGATTATCACCAAAATAGATCATACCACCTAAGACAGTGCGATGCCTTGCGCCGGGACTCCCGATTATCACAAGACCCTACGCACCCTAACACTCGTAATGATTTGAATCCACATCTAAGGTTCTTTCTCCTTACAATGTGAATATCGTTGAACAAGTGAGGTGTTCCATTAAGTGGGTTGCACTCTGATCTAAGATTTTCTAAAAAGGATTTTCCTTTGTTCGAAAAATGTTAGCCAGTTTTAATTACTTTGTTTTATAAACTAACTGTATATAAATTCCACCTTTTAATTTTATCTTTGTAAAACTTGGTTTATAAACAAACCGTTTACTTTGCCATTATTAATTTAAAACTTGGTTTTCTAAACAAACTGTTTATAATCGTCATCTTATTAATTTATACCTTGGTTTTCTGAACAAACTGTTTATAGTCACCATCTTATAATTAAATCTTGGTTTGCTAAACAAACTGTTTATAATCACCATCTTATATTTCATATTTTAATAAATAAATGAAAAATAAATAATACTTGCAATTTCGAAAAATTGCCATGCCATAACCCCAAAGACTTGTTTTTGTGTTTTGTGTATTTTAAAAATAAAAACTTTATAAAGTTTCCGAAAAATAAAGAAAAATTCCGAAAAAATTAAAATAAACACAATATCACTTCTTTTGGGTTATGTCATTCTAATTAAATAAATAAACTGATAATTTAAATTACCAAACTGATAATTAAGAAATTACCTATAAACTGGTTTCTTATTTCTGTAACGCCCCGAAATTCATATTAATTGAATAATACTATTTTAATCACGTTTTATTTTATTTTCTAATTAATTTTGTATTAATTGGACGCTTTCAATTAATAGGTTAAGACGATTATTTTTAATTAGACGATTTAATAAATGTTAGACGTCTTGTAATTTAATAGACATTATTTAGGTAACTCACTTAAAAGATCATGTGATAGTTAAAATTAAGTTTTGACGTTATAGTTATTTAACGAGCGTGAAAGTCTCGGGCAAATAGTTATATTAACTGTTAAATCGGGTTTTACTCGGTCACTTAACTTATTGGGTCGGATTTAGAAGATAATTATTTCATTAAGTTGTCGGGCTCGGTCAGGTGGGCCAAGGGGCCTTAGAGCCTTTTATTGTAGTAAATAATGATAAGAGTATAACCTAAATAATTCCTCTCAATCTTTTCCTATGACTCACGGCCGCATACAATATCCTGTTACATCTCGTTTTCTTTCGATCATTGTCTGCGAAGGCTAGGTCAGTCGCCAAAATTCATTGGGTGCGTACAAGTAAAAGAAATCCTATATTGTCATGAGCAACCGTCAAAGAAGAAACCAAGCAAGCAAGCAAGCAAGCAGGAGAGTTTTAAATTCCAATGTAGCGGTGGAGGGATAACTACAAATTAGATGGTGGTGTTGTTCATCAATTTTAGGCGTGGAGCATTCTTGACCATGGAATCATCCGACAAGAAATTAAAGGAATAATATTGGTTCTTGTTTGGTGACGTGAGGAAGCAAGCAAGCAACTGAGCTCGTCAATTAATTTAAGCTAGCAGATAGGCTGCTGAATTAATTTAAGCTAGCAAGTAGGCAGGTGATTTTTATGCGTTTACTTATTTTCTTGTTAGTTTTGGATTTGGTTCCGAACCAAGAGGAACCCTTGATTAGTGATAATGGGATCTTGCGTAGGTCGTTGTCTAGTTTCTTGAACCGTTGTCATTCCGTTATTTTAGGGTTGTATTGTTTAAGTACTAAACGTTTTCAAAATTAATTGTTTTGGTGTCGGGTTTTAAATGGTCACGTATTGAGATGGTTGTTCGATTTTAGCAGCTGAAAGTTGTGATTGTTGCGTTTGGGGTTGGGTAAAACCTTTTGTTGATGACTAGACGTTTTATTAACCGAAAGACCCGAAAACGAACCTTAGGGTTCTTGGTTTCCTTAAACCGAAAAATATTTCAAGATAACGAGCTAATTTACTTTTAATACTTATTTCTGAGTTAAATTAGTTTTTGGGACTGTTGGGTATCTCGGGAATAAACGGTTGATGTCAGGAATTAAAACGGGTTTTTAACGTCATGCTGGATTTTGGGCAGAAACTGTAGTCTGGGTTTGAGTCCGTTTTTGTCACACTTAAGATACGTTTCTGGATTTTTGGCCCATGTTGGGACCTTGATTTCTGAGTTAGCTTTTCAACTCCGCAACCCTCTCGCCAATCCGAATTACGGTTTAAAAGTTATAGCCAATTTAGTAGGATGCTGTTAGGAAAATGACTTGTGCAACATGTCTGTCTTGCAACACTGTTTTGAGACACTTAGAGTCTGTTTTGGCCAGTGACCGTCTCACAGTAAATTGTTGTTCTGATTGTCTAGTTGTCGTGGTAAAAAGATGGGAAAAATCTAATAAGCCGTTTAAGAGTTATGGCAGTTCCCGTGAGACTGACGGGTGCTGCCAGTTTTCTGAAATAAGCCCTCGGGTAGGATTTTAATTCAGGGTTTCGTTTTTGGTTTTAGGACCGTCTAGGAGATAACGTGCTGTCCTTCTGATTGTCGGGAACCCTTTGGAGCTTACGTTTCTCGAGGTGAGTATTCTCACCGTGTATTCAGTTTTAACGTTATACATGCATGACTTACGTGTTACATTACTTGCACCATATTTGCTATCTGAGTTATCTGTTATCTGAGTTATCTGTGATCTAGCATCTTGTGTTCTGAGTTTCTGAGTTCCGAGTTTCTGAGTTTTGAGTTAAACATTAAACATAATATATCTGACTTGACACCGAAGAGCACTGGTGTCAGACGTTTTGACTTGGCACCGAAGAGTACTGGTGCCAGGCCTTTTGACTCAACACCGAAGAGTACAGGTGTTGAGGTGGTGTGAGGCGGGTCGAGGTTGATCTCTCGGCCCAAGTCACACTAGCGCGCTATATAAATTAAAAATCTGAGTAATAAAATCTGAGAAATAAATCTGAGTAATTAATCGAGTAGATTCTGAGTAGGAGTACACCGATGTGCCCTCATGTGTTGTATGTTATAATTGTTTACATTTTGAGACTATTCACTCAGCTTCCCAGCTGACCCAAACTTTCCCCCACATTGTTTCAGGTACTAGCAAAGGAAAGGAGGAGGTGGACGGTTGACCGCTGTATCTTTTCATTACTGATGTGGACAGCGTTTAAAATTTTAAAACACTTTATTTTATTTTAACTATTTCCGCAATAAATACGTTTTAAATGTTAAATATTAATATCTGAGATTTATTTATGAGACCTTTTGATTAAATTTTGTTTTAAAAATCTTGTAAATTTTAGGGTGTTACAAGTTGGTATCAGAGCACTGACTTGAGGGATTTGGGTTCGCAAGGGGCGAATTCAAACTCAAGTTTGAGTATCGAGTTTTTAAAACGAGAAAAGAGTCAAATATTTTTCTGAGAAAAGTTTCCACATCAAACATACAGCATGTCACGTCGACATCTCGCTTCCTACTGCCGGTAATATTTTAGAGTATTATTTATTTGAGATTTTGCTATATTCTGAGTATAGATGAGTAGCGTATTCTGAAAATTTTCAGCTTATTCCCTGAGAAAATTACCTGTGAATTGTATGGATAAACATATATGTATATAAATATACTAGCTACATAACCCGCCCGATGGGCGGGTATGCTTCAAAAATTTTTAGGTAGTAAAATCCCAACAAACCTGTGATTTTCTCTTTTCTTTGATTTCCGAGGTCCCTTAAAAAAAGCAGAGTAGTATCAATAGATTCGGGATATATTTTATATCAAAACATGTCGTATGGGTTAAAAAAAAATACATATATATATAAAAACGTAAAAAAAGAAAAGAAAATGTCAAATGGGTCAGAAGTCGCCCAAAGTGTACTCTTATAAAGTCTTAAACCATACAACCTCCTAAATCACTTGTTAAGGAAACTCAATTGGCGATTTATGAAACATCAAAATCACATGTTTTTTTTTATCTCAACCGGGATTATAAGAATGCAACTAAAGAGAAACGGGTCGTATGGGTAGAAAGTCACTTGTTATCTGAACTGTACCATGGTCCTCCATGCACTGGAATATTGTTTCCAAACAATGACGATGTTGGCCCATTAGAACTTCATTTTCTGGCATAAAAAAGAGATTTCTTAGAACATTTGATGCCGCAACTACATAGTGTTTTTCAGCCCGCACTTCATCATCCAGAATAATCAAATCATCTTCATCAAGCCACCTTTCTGAAGGTTGAATTTTTTTTGTTAATATTAAAAGGATAATCAATATTAAAATACAACTATTAAATGATAATAAATAAATAAAATGGTTTAAACGGGTCAAAAGTCACATGACGTAAGTATTTATAAGCTTACAATGTTCTAAATCGTTTTATTATCTTATTATTTTGTCCTTCTTTTTATTTGGGTAAAATACATATACTAAAAACAAATTTATCATTTAATATCTATTTTGTAACTTGGTAAATATATTTTTTGTTAAAATAAATAAATAGTTTGTTTCACCTTAAGAAAATTTGTACAAAGAGCATGAATAGCAGTAATAGACCATGATTTTGCTAATGAGTTTTTTCCAATAAATCTTGATGCTGAAATCGGTAGCAATCCCAACAATGCAACAGTAGCACTGATTAGAGTAGATGTAAACTGGGACCTGTTTTAGTAATTTGTCCCACAAATTAGGGTATAAAAATCAAAATTATTAAAGAAGAACTAAAGATAATTGTGATGGACAAGAGAGACAAACAAAATTAGTTCAAATTGAAGGACATTATGATCTCAAGAATTCAATAAAACGGATCATAGTCCGAATTGAAACGGGTCATTTGCTAGTGTTGGTCAAAACGGGCTAGTTTGACCCTCAACATTATTTTTTTATATAAATAGTCAATGCTTTAATTATGATACAAAAACAATATTGTTACAATAATAATAATAATAATAATAATAATAATAATAATAATAATAATAGAAGTAATAATAATAATAATAATATTTTTAATGCATTCACCTTTTAGCTATTTTTTTAGTTGACTCGTTTGAGATAAAACACAGCCAAATTGCCACTTATAATATTCTATATCTAAAAAGTAATTTTTTAAGAAAAATTATATGTTTTTAAGTTGCTTGCAAGATAATTATGATTAATTTAAACAGCAGAGATGGTGATTATATTTTCTTTTACCTTGAAAATTTGTTTATAATGGACTGTTGCTGTGACTTTGTATCCACTGCCAAAAATGGATACATCCCAATAAAATAAGCAACCTGTTGTATGAGTATCAGTATCAAACTAAACCCATTAGTAGGTGGAAACGGTTCAATTCAGGTTAATGGGTCAAACAGGTGAAATGTAAAAAAGTATCTAAAAGTGAAACGGGTTGAAAGTCTTTAATACTTATAACGTCCTAAACTCCTAATTCGTTTTATTTCGACCCATTACCCGACCCGCCCATTTGGAGTCATTCAATACATATCTCTCTTTCAGAAACTGTTTAGAATGTAGGAAAGGAAAAAAATTCAAAATGTGCAATTTCCTGTAATATTTCACCTTTTCAGGAATTCGTTTAATTACTTCCAAAGACATAAACGCCCCTATCGAGTGTCCCACTGTCATAATGTCCCAATTTCAGGTAACTGATGCAACAATATATCATTCTTTATAAAATTTCATATTTATTTTCTCACAATTTGTTATTTATAAAAAGGAAGAAAACACACCACTGTAAGAGGGACTTCAAGAGCTTGAAATTCCTGTTGGATTAAATTAATCTAACAAAACATATTAATCACATCAATACTCATTTGTTAATGTTTTCATAAACAAAATTCATCATCAAAGGGTAAAATAAAATTTTCCTAATCACCCTTTTTTAACCTAATTTAGATAATTTTACTACCATGTCTCTTTTTATTAATCATATGTATTTATACATTTTTTAATAAGAATTTCTCAATACTCAAACAATTGATCATCTAATTATTACAACTTAAAACACCATCACGTATGTTTAAGATTGAGAAAGCTTACCTTATGATCAATTTGTTCCTTTAGTGTGAACAACTTTTCGTGCTCCCAATCCTAACAAAAACATCACACAAACATTGCAATTTAATAATAAATTAAAAAAAAAATACACATGCCCATTTTATATACTAAGAGCCAGTGAAGCTTTATCTATACCTTTTATGAGTGTGATATATGCCCAATTCCTGACCAAAAAGGCAAAAACAACCACCCAAATTACAAAGTTGGTCTCCAAATTTTATTAAAAAGAAATGAAGTTACATGTTACAAAATACCAATTGAAATACAGGAAAATGAGCAGCTAGTTCTAACCTGTTACAGAAGCAGCCTCCCATTTGCTCATAAATTGACTCCAAAAAGTCAACATAAAATGAAATAACTCCTGTAAAAATCCCTTCATTAGTTCTATACTGGAATACAACATTGATAGGGGAATTGTATCAGATTTTACACCAGCGCTTTTCTTAGTTTTTTTTGTTGTTGGAGTAATTACAATGATTTGTATCAATATTAAAGATGAAAATTAGCCTTTTTATATATATAAAAAAATGAAAATACCTGGATTTCCAGGAATAAATAGAAGATGCAATTTGGGGTTTGTGGCATGAATCTCCACTAATTCCGTCTTCCTACTGCGCTACCCGAATAATATAATAATTAAATTATGAATCAATTATTAACCTGTGCTATATTCCTGAGGTTGCAACTGCTTTGCACAGGCCTTATCCACTAACTCTTTCCATTTTCTCGACAATGAATAAATATCAACCTTAAACAAACAATTCATGTAACTGTAAATATATATTATGATAAACACTATTAATCAAGTAAAGTAAGGCACCTTATCTGCATTCTGAAGAACATGAGTAATTAATCCGCCGTCTATTGCAACGGCAACAGCAATGTTAATATTGATGTTATATGTAAAGCTTTTTCCATCTCTACAACTTGAATTCACAACTGGGTGTTTAGCCAATGCAAGTGCTGTAGCCTTTGCTAATAACGCTGTCATTGTCACTCCCTTTAACTTAATCTTAAAATTTAAATCATTAATTAATTAAAATTGCGTCTCAATACAATTAATGGTTTTACGATTCCAATTAGGGCACAAAAGTTTTACCTTTTTGTACAGAGCATCGAGAGCATCAGTGGTAATTGTATAGCCCACTCTGAAGGTCGGAACTCCAAGGCTCTCGATCATGTTCTTACTAACAGCACCTTGCATTGTAGTAAATGGAACAACTGAATCCAATTTAAGCTCAGATGATGGCGGTTCAGCTACTGCAACTGCAACTGCAGAAGCAACGACGGCGGCTTCAACATTTTTGGCGACAATTCTACCCATGGGCCCACTACCGGCTAAAGTACTCAGATCGAAATTCAATTCTCTAGCAAGCTTCTTCGCGTACGGAGAAGCCACAATTCTCTTCCCACCATCGGAAGTCGGGTGTGTGGAAGCCACCGCCGTCACCGGAGCAGGCTTTGTTGCAGTGGCCACAAGGGCGACGGAATCAGGTATCGTCAATTCCGCCGGTGGAGGAGGCGGTGGGGAAGAAGGAGAAGATGATGATTTTTGTGTAATTAATTCTTTTTATTGTTTAGAATCTCTTGAAAAAAATAATGCTTTTGACAGGCTGCAGCTCACCAAGAGGCAAGATATACTCCCTGATTTTCATAAACCGAAATTGGTGAAGATGCGGTGAAGAAGTAGTAAATGCAGAAGGTAACAACGTTTCCATAATTTTTAGCTTAAATTTCGGTTTTTTATTGAATGACATAATGGCCGAAAATCTTAAAGGTGAGGAATGCTTGGACACGTGGACCTATCCGCGAATTACACCTGGCATTTTCAGCCAATAAGAATCGTCCGTTGTGCATAGGTGGCAAGAATTCGTCAAGTGTAGCCTCATATATAGGGTAGGATAATACAAGTTTCTATAATTATGAGTATTATTTAAAGCTTAATTTGAGCATAGTTTTGGTTTTAATTTATTAGAGTTCTATATATTTATATATACAAAAATATATACTGGAGAAATGGGAAATTATAAATTTCAATGAGAAAATAATAAAAGTTTTCAATTTAGAGAAACACCTCATAGAGTTGAAGTGAGATTTCATAAATTCTGAGACAATTTAACCAAAAGTGTAATAAATGGATAGAAACTGAGGATATGAAATCCATAAATTATTTAAATGAGAAATATGCTTGAGTAAATGAGGAAGTTATTAGTATTAAAGAGGAGTAATGAATTTTATGACAAAATATGAGAATTGATGTTATTATTTCGAGTATAATTCTGATTTAACTCTTAGTGTATTTCGCGACGAGGATCTCTTTTCTGAGTATATTTTTCGTGTGTAATTCTGAGTGCATCTGCGTTATACACGCTAAAAATTATAATTACATTATATAATCTGTGAGACTTTATAAAATTAAGAAATTTTAACCAAAAGGGGTACTAATAAGTGGATATGAAATTATGATATAAATTCCATAAATTATTTTATGAGAACATGTTATGGGTAAATAAGAAATGAAGAATAATGAATTTGTCACATCGAGAAAATATTAAAATCTTACATTTTGGGAAAGCACTTAATAAAAAGAGTTATTGAAACGAGTAAACTGTGAAACGAGTAAATAAAATATTTTCATATTATCAACTGATTTAAAGAATATTTTTATGATGGTTTATCAAGTGGAGTAAAGTGAAAATACCGAGAACATATTTTTTATAAAAAAAAAGAAAATAAATAAAAAAAAATATATAAAAAAATATAAAAAAATTGATAATTATTTAAATTATTTACATTTGAGCTAGACGGGAAATCTTAACTAGAATTGCCTTTTATTTTTATTTGTTATTTCAGAGTCGTTTTTGTTTTTTTAGTTTTAAAACTTCGGTTGAATTAAACATGTTTTTAAATGTTAAATTATCATTTGAGATTTTATTTAGTGGAATTTTTTTCAGTTATTCATCAAATCTAGAATTTGTGAAATTTTTAGAATCTCGGGTGTTATGAAATCTTTGGACAATTAAAAAAGAAAATGCTTTTATAAAGGGATGAGACACGAGTATTGAGAAAAAATTATGCTAGGAAATAATAAACTGAGTTTTATTAAATTGGGATCAAATAAGAAAACCTTTAAAGTATGTGATTTAAAAACCTGAGTATGAAAATCCTTCAATTTTTCTTTATGTGATTAATGAGTTCAATGAAGAATTATTAAATTAACGCAAAGATATTGAATAAACTATATACGTTTGTTATACTAATTCATCGAGAATTTCCGAGCTGAATTAAAGATAAATTATTCAAGTTTATCTTAAACGGTATTTATTAAAAGTGAACTAAAGGGAAACTATCATCATTAATTCGGTGGTGATCTATTTAAAATGAATTAAAAGAGCTTATGAGCTATATTATGTTCTGAGTTAAAGTGTTGAAATCATAATAAAATATTTTGGCTGAGTGCCTTTTGCTGAGTGCATTTCTGTGTAATGTTTATAAGATTTTGAGTACATACAACTGAGTGCGAATTTGTATTTATTAGGTATGGAAAATAAATTTTTCTTTTTCTGAGTGTGATTTGCTGGTGGAATTTTTGTGTGGGAAGTTGTAAACTTTGGGACTGACTCGTGACTAAACAAAAGTAGGTGTCGAAAGTAATAGAGGGCCCCTATTACCGTACGCACAGGACTTTTGGCTGGTTATGGGGAGATTTTAAGGTGAACGATGGACCAATGCTTGCGATTGTGAAATCATTTTACGCATGTTATTTGCTTGAGTGAGTGTATGTTATTTGTGTTACTTGGGTAGAGAATGCCAAGTTCCAAACTCGAGGACGAGTTTTTCTCTAAGTGGAGTTGAGTAGGGGTAAAAAGAGAAATTTCTAAAGAAAATAAAATAAATAAAATAATTATCATTATGTATTATTTATAATTATTATGAGCACGAAGCTTATACAGAGAGATTTTTCTGGATGAGGATTTTAAAAGTATGTAATATAGATACAAAATTTGATTACAAATTTATAAGAGTAACTACCGAATAGAGCAAACTGAGAATAATTATATTACTTCTATGGTGTAACTATCGAGTTTATAAAATTTAAAATCGAGATTAATGGACGAATTAATTAACTAAGATTTATTGGGTTGAGTGCAATTGTGCAAAAGAGAAATGGTAAGTACCAAACTTATATAAATAATGAGATAACGAGTTAAAATGAGCCCGTTAATTGAGTTAGTAATGAATTAATAAAGCGAGCTCAACGTAAAAATTTCGTTTGGAATGACTATTGAGTAATTTTGAGTTTAGAAGAAATTTATAGATCGAGTTAAGTGAACGAATTATTAAAATAAGTTAAAAAGAGAAAACTAGTGAATTGAGTAATATATATTATTTAGAATTAGAATTATCAAATAATAAATTTTATTATTATTAAGTTGTCGAATCAATAGTAGTTAGTGAACCAAGTAATGAGAAATCATTAAAATAAGAGTATAAAATTGAATTGAATTTATTTTTAATCAAGAGACATTTTTAAATTGTGTAAAACCAGTGAAACGGACCACTAAGAATCGTTAAACTGGAGGAATGAGAAAACATCTATTTTATCGAGAAACCACTCAATATAGTAGAATGAGAACCTATTAAAGAAAATTAAATGACAAGATTGTTAATTTGAGCTAATTAGAGGGTTATGAAAATGAGTACTATGTAACATAATAGAGTGAGGTAACGATAAATGGTTAAAGAAGAGTTATTTTGAGAACCAATAACGCGGTTGAGAAAGAAATTATCAGTCCAAGTATTATAAACTAGTAAAATTGGAACACGCGAGTAGTTATAAAAATGAGTAAAAATGTGATTTGTTTATAAAATGTTATTGCTAGTAAATACTATTACTTCATGAGTTTATTTCTGAGATAAATTTCTGGTTATGTTTCTGAGTTAGATTTCGGGTTTACTTCTGAGTAAGATTTCTAAGTTTGCTCCTGAGTTATATTTCTGTGTTTATTTCTGAGACAGATTTCCGAGTTATACTCTCGTGAAATGTTTTGAGTGCATTTCTGAGTTAGACTTCTGAGTTGTATTTCTAGATCGTATTTTCGAGTCATATACCTGAGTATATGAGAATTCTGTGTGATACGTATATTCTCAGGAATTTTTGCCTACTTCTGTGATATTTGACAGTGGGCGACCCACTCATTTGTTTCTTAGGTCTTAAGCAAACTGATGTCCTATAGAGTAGAGGACCGTGAGGCGCCATATATTGGTAGAGATTGCTCATAATAAGATTTCATTTTTTTTTAATAAAATGTAAAAGTGATAATTGTTGGAAATGTGCGGGGAAGTTCGTCCCATAAAACATGTTGTTATCGCCATGAGAGGGCCGAGTGTGATTTTGAGCACGGGTTGGACGACCGGGTACCACGCCGAGATCATCGGTCGCCACAAACCAAAACGTCACAAATCTCCAAGTGGAGTTGAATCGGAGATTCAACGCAGCATTAACCACTGGGTGCAGAAACTGTGTTCAATCACGAGAGCAAGAAGACGCCTTCAGCAGAGTATCGTGAATCATTTTGTACTTATTATCGACATCCTTTTCTTTTTGAGATAAACCGAGTTTTTTTTTTAAAAGACATTTCGATTTTTTATTCTTTTAAGCCTCATCTTTTTGTTTCATTAGAGACGGAAGATTGTATGAGCAGTTGCAAGAGCAAGAGTTGATTATGATGCAGTAGGTCACCCTAAAGAGCTCCTATTTTATTCATAACCTTATCGTTTTCCCCATTCGAGGACGTGTGTCGTTGACGAGCCTGAGTTTTGAGATGCGAGATCGCCACCCTGAACTTCTCCCGAGCGATGACTTCGGGGACGAAGTCCATTTTAAGTGGAGTTGAGTTGTAACGCCCCGAAATTCATATTAATTGAATAATACTATTTTAATCACGTTTTATTTTATTTTCTAATTAATTTTGTATTAATTGGACGCTTTCAATTAATAGGTTAAGACGATTATTTTTAATTAGACGATTTAATAAATGTTAGACGTCTTGTAATTTAATAGACATTATTTAGGTAACTCACTTAAAAGATCATGTGATAGTTAAAATTAAGTTTGGACGTTATAGTTATTTAACGAGCGTGAATGTCTCGGGCAAATAGTTATATTAACTGTTAAATCGGGTTTTACTCGGTCACTTAACTTATTGGGTCGGATTTAGAAGATAATTATTTCATTAAGTTGTCGGGCTCGGTCAGGTGGGCCAAGGGGCCTTAGAGCCTTTTATTGTAGTAAATAATGATAAGAGTATAACCTAAATAATTCCTCTCGATCTTTTCCTATGACTCACGGCCGCATACAATATCCTGTTACATCTCGTTTTCTTTCGATCATTGTCTGCGAAGGCTAGGTCAGTCGCCAAAATTCATTGGGTGCGTACAAGTAAAAGAAATCCTATATTGTCATGAGCAACCGTCAAAGAAGAAACCAAGCAAGCAAGCAGGAGAGTTTTAAATTCCAATGTAGCGGTGGAGGGATAACTACAAATTAGATGGTGGTGTTGTTCATCAATTTTAGGCGTGGAGCATTCTTGACCATGGAATCATCCGACAAGAAATTAAAGGAATAATATTGGTTCTTGTTTGGTGACGTGAGGAAGCAAGCAAGCAACTGAGCTCGTCAATTAATTTAAGCTAGCAGATAGGCTGCTGAATTAATTTAAGCTAGCAAGTAGGCAGGTGATTTTTATGCGTTTACTTATTTTCTTGTTAGTTTTGGATTTGGTTCCGAACCAAGAGGAACCCTTGATTAGTGATAATGGGATCTTGCGTAGGTCGTTGTCTAGTTTCTTGAACCGTTGTCATTCCGTTATTTTAGGGTTGTATTGTTTAAGTACTAAACGTTTCCAAAATTAATTGTTTTGGTGTCGGGTTTTAAATGGTCACGTATTGAGATGGTTGTTCGATTTAAGCAGCTGAAAGTTGTGATTGTTGCGTTTGGGGTTGGGTAAAACCTTTTGTTGATGACTAGACGTTTTATTAACCGAAAGACCCGAAAACGAACCTTAGGGTTCTTGGTTTCCTTAAACCGAAAAATATTTCAAGATAACGAGCTAATTTACTTTTAATACTTATTTCTGAGTTAAATTAGTTTTTGGGACTGTTGGGTATCTCGGGAATAAACGGTTGATGTCAGGAATTAAAACGGGTTTTTAACGTCATGCTGGATTTTGGGCAGAAACTGTAGTCTAGGTTTGAGTCCGTTTTTGTCACACTTAAGATACGTTTCTGGACTTTTGGCCCTTTTTGGGACCTTGATTTCTGAGTTAGCTTTTCAACGCCGCAACCCTCTCGCAAATCCGAATTATGGTTTAAAAGTTATAGCCAATTTAGTAGGATGCTGTTAGGAAAATGACCTGTGCAACATGTCTGTCTTGCAACACTGTCTTGAGACACTTAGTGTCTTTTTTGGCCAGTGACCGTCTCACAGTAAATTGTTTTTCTGATTGTCTAGTTGTCGTGGTTAAAAGATGGGAAAAATCTAATCAGCCGTTTAAGAGTTATGGCAGTTCCCGTGAGACTGACGGGTGCTGCCAGTTTTCTGAAATAAGCCCTCGGGTAGGATTTTAATTCAGGGTTTCGTTTTTGGTTTTAGGACCGTCTAGGAGATAACGTGCTGTCCTTCTGATTGTCGGGAACCCTTTGGAGCTTACGTTTCTCGAGGTGAGTATTCTCACCGTGTATTCAGTTTTAACGTTATACATGCATGACTTACGTGTTACATTACTTGCACCATATTTGCTATCTGAGTTATCTGTTATCTGAGTTATCTGTGATCTAGCATCTTGTGTTCTGAGTTTCTGAGTTTTGAGTTAAACATTAAACATAATATATCTGACTTGACACCGAAGAGCACTGGTGTCAGACGTTTTGACTTGGCACCGAAGAGTACTGGTGCCAGGCCTTTTGACTCAACACCGAAGAGTACAGGTGTTGAGGTGGTGTGAGGCGGGTCGAGGTTGATCTCTCGGCCCAAGTCACACTAGCGCGCTATATAAATTAAAAATCTGAGTAATAAAATCTGAGAAATAAATCTGAGTAATTAATCGAGTAGATTCTGAGTAGGAGTACACCGATGTGCCCTCATGTGTTGTATGTTATAATTGTTTACATTTTGAGACTATTCACTCAGCTTCCCAGCTGACCCAAACTTTCCCCCACATTGTTTCAGGTACTAGCAAAGGAAAGGAGGAGGTGGACGGTTGACCGCTGTATCTTTTCATTACTGATGTGGACAGCGTTTAAAATTTTAAAACACTTTATTTTATTTTAACTATTTCCGCAATAAATACGTTTTAAATGTTAAATATTAATATCTGAGATTTATTTATGGGACCTTTTGATTAAATTTTGTTTTCAAAATTTTTAAAAATCTTGTAAATTTTAGGGTGTTACAATTTCCTCCTTAATTTCATAATTATCTTGATTTTAATAACTGTTAAAATCTTTAGGTTTAATTTAAATGTTTAATACTTAATTATTATTATTTAGACGAAAAATTAAATAATCTAGTCAACTAAAATACTTATAGATTAACTTCTAAACATAAAATCTTACATAATAACTTGCAGATTTTATTCCTTGAATTAGACCATATCTTGGACTAAAATCAAAAAAGATATCTTGGTCTCCAAGAAACACCATCCAACCGAAACTCGGTGGATTCGGCTTTTGGTCGACCACTCGGTCGTCGAACCGAGTTCCAACCGAGTCTCGGTTGGTTCGGTTTTGACTACCGTTTTATATATATATATATATATATATATATATATATATATATATATATATATATATATATATATATATGTATATATATATATATATATATATATATATATATAATATTTCGTTAATAATAATAATAATAATAAACAAATAAAACGTCAAAATTTTAAAACGAAAAATTTAACATAACCTTTTCTTAATTTTGTCTTAAAACCCATGTATTCCAATTATTCAAGAACTTTGAATAATTTGCTTGGATTAAACATACTAGGTTTTATTTTACTAACCAAAAAGAAAGAAACCTAGTTCTTTTTATCTTGAACCCTAATCAATCCAATGTTCATTCAAAACTTGAAGAACACATGCTTGGTTAAAAAAAAATTCTAGGGTTCATTCTAAGATAAAAAAAACTTAATAGTGTATATATATGTATACGAAATTTCGGAAAAAAATAAGGAGAAAAAGAAACCTTATTTCTTTTTATCTAGAACCCTATTCAATCCAATGTTCATTCAAAACTTGAAGAACACATGCTTGGATTTTGAATTCTCTAGGGTTCTTTTCTAGATGAAAAGAAACTCAACCGAATCTCATTGAGATTAGTAGAAAGTTCTGATACCATTGTAGGAAAACCTTGTAGTATTCACATGACGGAACTTGAAAACCACAATACTAGATCTCTACTAGTCAATGAGATCACGAGAAGAAGGAGATGATGAACATTACCTTTAGATTGCTAAAGAAGTGATCCACCTCTACTGCACCACCTGGACACGCTGCAAGACCACGTTGTACCAACAAAGCAATACACGAACTCGTGTATGTGTGTGTGTGTTCGTCGAACTCGAACAACAAAAAGCCGAAAACCCCTTGGGGTTCTTTTCATTCGTCGGCCGAAGAGGAGAGCGAGAGGAGAGATTAGGTTTTGAGTGTGTAAAGTGATTAACCCCGTAAACCCTCACATAAGCCCTTTATTTATAAGGCTAGATGTTACGGTTTAGTCCTTGGAGTTTAATTATGATTAATCTCATAATTAAACTTCCTATTAACACTTTAAACCCTTGGACTATTACTAGTTAATTAATAGACTATTAATTAACTGTTCGTTAAATACTTAACCTAATATTTAACCGTTCTCACAAATAATAATTAACTTATTATTATTTATTCTCTTCTTTATAATTAACTTAACTAGTTAATAATTCCACACAACTTACTTTATTCGGTTGTCAATTATTAGGTGTGTAGTGGTGTGACCCTTTAGTGTCTTATAACATTGGACACGGTGACACGTGTACTTACCTGTGCACATAAATCCGTCAGGATGGAAGTTGTTGTGGGTGGGATGGAGGTTTGGGATGATCGTGTTGATATCGGGGAAGGTGATGAAATGATAGGTGAAAGAACGGTGGATGCAATAGTAGTGGAAGGTAATGAAGGTTGGGGTACTGTAGGTGATGGTGGTTGTATGTGATGTGGGGATGGTTGATCCAAGAAAAAGGGATCATGGAAAGGAATTGGGGATCCTCGGGGAGGTGGTGAAGGTGGACCTGATGGTGAAGGTGGTGATTTCGGGCGATCAGACTCTGTGGCAAAATCTGATGATAAAGAGGAGGAACGTTCAGTTGGTTGAATGGGTGGTGTGACAATGGGTCGAGTGGGTGGAGTTATCATGGGTCGAGTAGGTGGAGTTGCGAGCTGTTGAGAGGATGGAGTGGCAACCGACCGACTTCCTGAAGCACCGCTGTGTGGAAGGCGAATTCGTTTTGGACGTCTGGGAGCCGGTGGTTGTCGGGGTGCAACCCGTGCAACTGGTTGTTGTGGAGGTTGTTGTTGAACTGCTGGTTATTGAGGAGGTTGTTGTTGACCCTCTGGTTGTGCTGGTTGTTGTTCTTGTTGTGGTTGCGGATCCTCCGGTCTCCATTCAGGATAATGATCATCCCGATATTGTCTGATAACATCGAGATTGATGTCAGCAATTTTGAACAATTCGAGTGGGACTAGTGCTGCAGGAACAGTGGAACCACTATCTTTTCAAAAATACGCATCACGAGGTGGTTTAAATTGATTTGCAGTATCGCGCTTGTGAATATTTGGATATCGGTTCATGAAGTGTTCAACTAGAATAGACCAGAACCTCGGGTAGATCAGATAGTTCGGATTCTTTAATCTGGCAATTGTGAATTCTTCCCAAAGATAGGCAGCATTGTCATAGTGCCTGTTGTAGCAGAGGGCATGATATGCATGATGGACGTTTATGGAGGCCCTGTCATGACCAGTTGACTTGCCTGCCAGGCATCTGTTGAAAATGGTGAACACATATGACCAGCATTTTGACATAGCGCCCTTCTTGAGAGTTCGGAGATCGAGAGTGTTCCGAGGATGGTCAAGACCAAGTCTATGAATCTCTGTGAGCACTTCATCAAATGGGAGCTGAGGTTCATGGTGAGTGAAAGGTGGTCGACAGTCACCACGAGGAAGCCTGAAGATGTCGTATAGATAATCTTTTGTGAATTATACAGTTTGATTGTCAATTACTGCTTCAAATTGAGGTGGGTTGGTTTTTGGCACAAGGAGGAGTGTGCTGAAGAATTGTTGAATGTAGATGAGAGGAACTTGTGGCCTAGCAGTTATCATGTAGAAGATCGGGTGCCGTTGGATGACATGGGACAATACTGGATACTCTATGCTGAAGGTGACTTCTTTTACCGAATCCCAGTAGTTTTTGTTCTCCTTCAGTTGTTTTATCTGGTGAAGTGCAACCAGAGTGTTCTTGTCTATGATTTGTTCTGCTGCCATCTGAAAAATATACGATAAAAACAAGATGGCACAGAAAACAACCAAGGTAAATACACAGTGTTAGAAACATAATGCGATGATAAGATTAACTGTGTCAGATGATAGAATCCTAAGTAATTTTAAGTATAGATAAATATATATAGTAATTCATTAGAAATTTTAAATTCATTAAAAATATTAATAAAATAAAATTTATAAATTATAAATATATATAATATATGTATATATAAAAAAAACATAGAAAAAAGAAAATGTCAAAAGATCTCGGCTCGAAGGTAAGGCCGGAACAGTGACATCTCGGCTCGGACTCTTTGGAAGGTGGCGAGCTGGGAACAGAGTAGAGTTCGAACCGGGAACAGTAAAATGTTCGAGTCGGAAACTTTGGAAATTATCGAGCCGGGAACAGTAAATGTACGAGCCGTGAACCTTAGAAAGTGTCGAGCTGGGAACTAGTGATTGATTATCGAGCCGGGAATAGTAAACGATCTCAGCTCGGGATCTTTGAAAGAACTCGAGCCAAGAACCTGGACGATGTTTCAGATTTTGACAAGGTTTTTGCTCAGTTCAATACTAGGTCGATTTAAGCACTGCAAACTAGCTAAATGTTGATGGATTCACCTAGACGAGTGCCCTACGTAACTTATTAGACACTAAGGAACCTTATATCGACCCGATTCAGATCGTTGAAACCCTGGATATCGTTCGAAATGAAAACAGTGGAGATTCGTGAAATCGATAGGGAAACAGATGAAAGTGATGAAGAGGACATACCGAAATCAGTTGAGGATGATATTGCGAGAGAGTTGGAACAGATCCGAGCTGAATTGATGAAGAATCGAAGATCGGTGATGGAACTGTGTGAATCGTATGGTGTAGTGGTGTGTGTGATCGATACGGAAAGAACAGTGGTACGGAGTGAACTATTTATATGGGATAAGGTAGCCGAGCCGAGAACTTTCTAACCGACTTAAGAGCTCGAGCCGGGAACAATGAGTTTCCGGCTCGAGATGTTTTGTGCCAAAATAAATATATTTGATTTTTAAATATAAAGTAAGATAAAATAAAAAGAAATAAAAATAAAAGAAAATAAAATTTAAAATTAAAATCCAAAAATTAAAAATGCATTCTAATAGATGTCAAGGGTCGGGAATGTGGATCATTTGAAACGCGGGATCAGCTCCCCCTTGACAGATAACGACGTTTGATGATCGGGTTTCAAGACGAATTCCTTGAAAGCCATTGCGATTATACGGACAATTCAACCTCTTGACAAATTGCAAAAATGAGAAATATTTAAACAATTAATTTTTAAGATTTAGCATACCAAGCTTTGAGACCAGATAGTTAAAACGTTTTTCGTCTAAAGCCTTGGTAAATAAATCAGCTAATTGAAAGTCAGTGGATACGAAGTACAACTCAACATTGCCCAGTTCAACGTGATCTTTAATGAAATGGTATCGAAGGTCGATATGTTTTGTTTTGGAATGTTGAACTGGATTGCTAGATATTGCGATTGCACTCCGGGAATCACAATATAAAGGAATGCGGCTATATGAAAAGCAATAGTCCTTCAATTGTGATTGCATCCATATAACCTGAGAAAGACAGCTAGCGGCCGCAACATATTCTGTTAGTGATTTACGGTTTAATCAAAGTAAAACGAAGCGGAAATATAACATAAATCACTAATCAAGGATCTACATATTGACAAAGTAATTAAATATAAATATCAAAGAGTTAGGATGAAAATCATACACTTGAAGCCTTTGATTACACCAATGAATGAGGAAGAAGAACTCTAAGAATTCAATGTAGAATTCCTCTAATGGTATCCACACTACACCATATCAATAACACCAATTGGGATGCTAGTCCCTTGCTCAAGAATCAAAACGAAAAACAAAGAAATCTTGTTTCTTTCTCACGTGAAAAACAACTCAGAAAACAAATTAATTGTTTTCCTTTGTGTATGTCATATAGATTGAAAAGGAGGAAGTGCGTACACAAAGATTGAAAAGGAGGAAGTGCGTACACAAAGATTGAAAAGGAGGAAGTGTTTCATGTGCGTCTACCAACTTACACAAGTCACAACCCATGAATCAACACACGCTCCTCTCCCATTTGTTTTGTGCGGCCGTGGGGTTTAGGGATGGAAGATTAGGGTTAATCTTTTCCTGCTCCCTAATCTAAGCCTATTTCTATAATATAAGTTATGAGATATGACACTTAGCCCTTTTTCCTTTTGATTCTTTATTATTACTCATTAATACGTTTTAACTTAACAATTAATTAAAACATAACTAGTCAAGTAATTATAGTTTATATAAATAATATAATTACCCTAATTATATTATATATATTAAATGGTGTTTGGTGTATAAGTGTGTGACCCTTTAGGCTCATATACGTCTAGCCATATAACTATATGTAATGAACGTGAAGCATATTCCAACAGCTCCCACTTGCGCACGTCATAACATCAAGTAGTTATACAAGCAAAGGTTAGAGTCTAGCAACCCGCCAATGCCCCTAGAAGTATATGAGTGAGTTTCAGAAAAGTCCAGGTTCAAAGTTTTTCAATCAGTTATCCTTTTGTTACTGATACCGTGTTGAATTTTAGACAAGGATTAATGTCAATCTAAAATTTCAACGATTCTGTTTCTCGATATTTACATTGAAGTAGATTACCAAACCAATCAAGATTCATCTTGATTACCTTTGGGTACGGCCGTACAAACATCTATTCAAATCATCGAGGGGCCCAGTAGTATCTAATCCAAACATGTGGAGGAACAAATTCTTTATTGACTACACGTGTTTGATATATGCTTAATGTTAAACCTGAAGATGGTTGTCAAGGCAGCCTTATTCAGGTCAACGTTTAACCACATCAAAGTTTGACACTCCACACACACAAACCAACTTGCATCTCAAGTCAGAGAATAAGCGACAAAGCCTTTGTGAGATTCACTTGTGACATAAATCCAGGAAGTGATTTCTCATAGGTTGGGTCAGTCCAATTGTGCATCACAATGAACAACATGTGAGTCTGATTTCATCATCCTTAGTCATACTAAGATCATGTCATCAATGCCCTCAGATTTGTCTTAATAATATTCCCATATTATTAATATGACAATGGACAATTTAGAATATAAAACACAGTAAATATTCAAGGATATAAACATGCAAATATAGAACACAGTAGATATTCGTATAAAAACGATCATATCAAATATATCAATTTATTCCAATAAAAACTGCTCAACGTTCCATTATTCAAATACTAAAACAGATTTACATGAAACTACTAGCTTGTCGAAGTCCAATGTTCCATTCATATTCGAATGTTTGGTACAAGACATTGAGTTCGATAAAGTGTCAGCTAGTTAGTTATCTGTTTGAACTTTAAGAGTACGAATTTCACATCTCGATAAATCATTCGAATGTAGTGAACCTTCGTAAATAGGATCTGGCGTCATCACGACCTATTTCAAAACCAACATAAGTATAGCATGTATATTTAGTTTCAGTTTGGTATCTCCACCATAACCAAGGAACATATATTCAGCATTTCAAAAACACTTCAATGTGTTCTTAACAGTGATCCAGTGACTCTCTCGTGGATTCTGTTGTATTTTCTAGTAAGATCCCCTAGGGACATTACGTTTGGCCTAGTGCCCCTTACAGCGTACATGATGAATGAAATAGCCGATTCATAGGGGATTACATTCATTCGCTTCATCACATCAGATGTTGAAGGTCCTTGAGTCTCACTCAAGCATACATTGTGTTGCATACGAGGACTTCCTCGTTTTGGGAGCATTCATTCTAAACCGTTTTAGAATTTTGTCAATGTAAGCACTTTGACTTAAACCAATTAACCCCTTTGATCTATCCCAATAGATTCTTAACTTCAAGTATGTGTGTCGTATTTCTACAATCCTTCATGTCAAAACATTTTCCAAGCCAGGATTTTCATCTTGTAGCATTGGTATATTGTTTCACATGAGTGACATGTCATGAACATGTATGATTTGGGAAATGACAATGCTCCCACTAGCTTTCATATATACACATGCTCAGTTCGGGTTTTAGGTGAAACAAATGGTTTTATTTCATCATTAACCAAATCTCATAGTCATAGTACATTACTTTGCCTATAAGAATCCTAACGTCTTTAGTAACAGGCGAGAAGGTTTCATCATTGTCAATCACGTAGGATTGAGTGTAACCTTTTGCTACTACAAGAGCTTTATAGGTGTGTATATTTTCATCCATGTCAACAGTCTTATTGTTTTGAGAAAGACCAACTAAGTTCAAAACTTGATTGTCTCTCATGGATTTCATATTCGCATTCATATCTTCAAGTCATTTTTCGAATTCAAAATTCGATAATGCAGCTTGATAGTTAGGGGGTTCATTATGATCCTCGAAACTTTGCTCCTCAGCATCGACATAAATCTATATCGTTCAGGTGCATGAGGTGTCCTTGCGGACCTACGAATGGGAACAACATCATTCTGTGGACCAGCATCTATATGTACAACCTCAGAATGATATTTGCTAGTGTTACCAGAAGGTTGTGCATCTTCGCTTTGAATCTTGTCAAAGTCTATAATGCTCCCACTTGCTTTGTGAAATGAGACTGTTCTCAAGAAACTCAGCATACCGAGCAACAACAATTTGTTCTCAGGTGGGTAGTAAAATAGTAACGAAGATACACTTGATAGATATGGGCTCAAGTTTGTTCGGCATGTCTCGTTCCACGAGATCCTCACAACCCCAGATCTTCAAGTAAGACAAATTAGGGACTTTCCCAAGCCATATCACATATGGTGTCCTTTTAACCTCTTGGTCGGAATCATATTAAGTATTCGAGCAGCACACTTCAGTGCATGCCCCTCAAAAGGATAGAGGAAGAGTAGTAGGGCTCATCATAGATCGAACCATGTCAAGCAAGGTCCGATATCTCCTTTCAGACACACCATGATCTTGTGGAGTGTATGGAGGAGAGAATTGTGAGACAATCTCACGTTGGGTTGGATGATCCTGAAACTCTTGGCTCATGTACTTTCCTCCTCGATTAGGACGGAAATCCTTTGTTGTCTTGCCGAGTTGATTTTCTACATCACTTTAGAAAGCTTTGAACATTTCAAAGATTTTATTTTTATGTTTAACCAAGTAAACATAACCATAACTACTAAAATCATCAGTGGAAGTGATAAAGTAGGTAACATCTTCCCTAGTCTTAGTTCTAAAAGGGCCACATACATCAGTATGTATGAGTCCAAGTAGATTTTTAGCTCTTTCGCCAACATGGGAGAAAAGCTTTCTTGTTATCTTTCCATAATATACAAGAGAGGCATTTAAATGATTCATAATCATTTGTTAAGAAGCCTTCGTGTTGTAGTGTCAAAATGTGTTTCTTGTTTATGTGGAAAAGATGACAATGCTCTAGGTAAATGGAATCCAAACCGTTTTGGATTCTTGAGTGCTACATTTCTATATAGAACTATCGTTTGAATCTGGATCATGCATATCAATTTCAAGCATACTATTACAAAGAATAGTTATAAAATATGTTATTTTTCATAAAACATAATATCATAATCCATAATAGTTTGAATAAATCATTATTCAACAAACGACAAAGCTAAACAATGCATAATTTACAATTGTTCAAAACAATAATTAACGCATTAGGAAGGATTAGATCATAGCTTCCATTCTTTTAGCTTTCTACTTCACTATTAATCTTGCACATTTGTGTAAATGTGAGTTCCACAACTAGTGTCATTCACTCAAGATTTATTAGTAAAAGTATAGAGTTCTATAATGAAGATACCTAATGTGCTAGCTAGAACACATTTGTCCTTCATCAACTCTGCCAAGTAGGCAGGACAGTTCCTCCTTCAATGGCCGGTTTCATCTCAATGATGGCAAGAAATATCCTTTGTAGGGTACTCCTTTTTAGCATGTGGGGGAATCGTAGGTTTAGAAAAGTAAACTAGCTTACCCTTACCTAGACTCTTGCCTTGTGCTTACGGTTTTACCTTCCCTGATTGCTAGAAAAGAATTGGGTAACCTTTGCTCAACCAGTTTTACTATAGCATGTTATTCACTAATTGTCTTCCCCATGCTATGTACTTTAAAACTCTTTTCAAACTGGTCATAGTCCTTGGATAGTGAGGTAAGAATCAAGCTCATTCCAAGAACTTGTGGCAATGGGTAACCAAGACGTTCTATTTGATCAAGATAGCATTTCATATTCAAGATGTAAGTGCTAACTGATTGGTCGTCCTCGTGCTTGTAAGCGTGGAATGCTTTAACTGTTTCGAACAGTTAATGTTCTGCTTGTTGCGAAATATCATTTTCAACTCGCTTATCGTGTCATATGCTGTGAGTTCCTCGAAGTTCTTTCGAATCTCGGGGTTCATGCTCACAATCATAGGAGTAGCGACTTCTTGGTGTTCGTTAAACGTTTCGGTAAAGGCTTGACGAACAGCAGCAGAAGCATTCGCAGGAGGTGCCTCAGGTAAGGCCTCTTATAGGTGTATCAACTTTCTCATTTCTAAGGACAATCCTTAGAGTTCGATACCAGTCGATAAAGTTGATATTAGTCAGTTTCAGTTTTCAAGAACTGATTTTAGAGTGGAGATACTTAGGTTTTGATTTGTTGTTGTTATCTGTATAACACAAAAAGTTCAAAAAATAGTATTTTCAATAATAATTTCTTTTAATCAATTAACAACCCACTTAATTTTAATTAAAAGCTAAGATCCCATTGAGCTTCTATCACCGCATCAGTTGATCTGCTAGAGATGATAGATCCAATAGGTAGGTGACGATCAACAATTACATTACAAGTGCAACTCTTAGAGGTATGGGACTTCATGGCACCTAGTGAACAAGCATCTAGGGTCAAGTGGCATGTTTGTCGCATCTTCGCCTCGAGTCAAGGTCTCACCGTTAACTCGATTAAGTCATCCAATGTGAAATCATGTCAAAATAGATCTAGGTCTCACGCATAGAGAATAATCACCTCAGATCTAAATTCAAACCACGTCTCACGTGAATTCAAAAATAGAAGCAAGTGATTTACAACCGATTGGACGACGTGACTTAAATTTTAGGTATGTTAAATTTTAATGAATAAAATTTTATTAAGATATGAATGAATCATGTACTTCATTCATAACACTTCATAAGTCGTTTAATAAATGGTAAAAACATTTAACGATTATTAAGGGTTAAGTTTCAAATCATATTTAAACTTAGTTTAATCTCAAAACAATTTTAGATTAAAGATTAATCATGAATGATTAACAAGTAATCATCGATGATCAAAAGTTTGGATGTTTTAATGTTTGTGTCTAAAATCATATTTTAATTGTTTTATTACTTGTATCTAATAGAAAAGAAAACAACCACAAACATAAATAAAACATGCAACAAATTTTGTGCAAACCTCGACCGATGAAATCCTAGGTTCGGTCACGTGAGTCATCACGACGGACCGAAGGGTCAAACTAGGGGACGGGCCAACATGAACCCAAACGGGCCTACATAAACCCAATGGGCTCCCACTTGCCCCATGACATTCATGGGCAAGTAGAAACCAACATTTGTGAAAAAATGTAATCTGCAGAAAATTCAGTCTGACTTCAAGGCCCGAAAAGTCACTGAAGGAATCTTCGGTGGTCTTCCCCACCTTCTGTAAAGTTGTAGGTCTCTGAGTTGCGGAAATGTTGGCGGTGGTTTCAGGTCCAACGGAATAGCCAATCTCCGGGAAAGTCTGTTTTCATGCAGCTACGCAGGAGGTGCCGAAAATTGTTGTTTTGTCCTCATCTTTTCTCCAACTTTGGTCAACAAATTACAAAATAAAAAGAAACAAAATACAACTATTCTAATTACTTTTACAATTGAAATTTGCCCCAAAAAGGCACCAAAAATTAAAAGAAAAATTAAACAAATTACAACAATTAATCCATAAACACGGCTTTTCCCGAAACAACCAAACAACCAACAACAAACACATTCAATCACAAACGGTCTAGGTTTTCATCGGTTTGCACAAACAAGCAACAATTGACAAGGCTTTGGCTTGGGATATGGCAAAAATACATGTTTTGCCATATCAAAAACAAAATTAAAAAAAAATTAAATTCCAAGCCAAATAATCAAAAAATACAATAACTAGATTAATTTTTTGATGTTGTTTTTGTAACAAGTAGCAATTAGGGTTCCAAAAAATCAAATATTTAACCCAATTTTTTAAAAAAATTTGCTACTTTTTACAAAAAACTTGCTAATTAAATCATCAATATGATGACTCGTGATACCACTGTTAGTGATTTACGGTTTAATCAAAGTAAAACGCAGCGGAAATATAACATAAATCACTAATCAAGGATCTACATATTGACAAAGTAATTAAGCATAAATATCAAAGAGTTAGGATGAAAATCATACCCTTGAAACCTTTGATTACACCAATGAATGAGGAAGAAGAACTCTAAGAATTCAATGTAAAATTCCTCTAATGATATCCACACTACACCATATCAAGAACACCAATTGGGATGCTAATCTCTTGCTCAAGAATCAAAACCAAAAACAAAGAAATCTTGTTTCTTTCTCACGTGAAAAACAACTCAGAAATCAAAATAATTGTTTTCCTTTGTGTATGTCATATAGATTGAAAAGGAGGAAGTGCGTACACAAAGATTGAAAAGGACGAAGTGTTTCATGTGCGTCTACCAACTTACACAAGTCACAACCCATTAATCAACACACGCTCCTCTCCCATTTGTTTTGTGCGGCCATGGGGTTTAGGGAGAGAAGATTAGGGTTAATCTTTTCTTGCTCCCTAATCTAAGTCTATTTCCATAATACAAGTTATGAGATATGACACTTAGCCCCTTTTCCTTTTGATTCTTTATTATTACTCACTAATACGTTTTAACTTAACAATTAATTAAAACATAACTAGTCAATTAATTATAGTTCATATAAATAATATAATTACCCTAGTTATATTATATATATTAAATGGTGTTTGGTGTATAAGTGTGTCACCCTTTAGGCTCATATACGTCTAGCCATATAACTATATGTCATGAACGTGAAGCATATTCCAACATATTCTGCTTAAGCAGTTGATAGTGAGACACAATTTTGCATTCGTGATGACCAGCTGATTAGCTTATCTCCCAGAAATTGAACACCTCCAGATGTGATCTTCCTATCCAGCATACACCCGGCATGATCGACATCCGAGAAGGCAGAAAGATCAAACGAGGTCTCCTTTGGTTACCACAGACCAAGGTCTCTGGTGCCTTTGAGGTAACGAAATATTCGTTTGACTGCCAGAAAGTGAGATTATTTAGGTGCAGCTTGATATCAGGCACATATGCATGTTGAGAACCTGATATCCCGACGACTGGCAGTTAAATAAAGTAGAGACCCAATCATACCCCGATAGTTCGTGACATCTACCGGTTTACCATCGAGATCAACATGGAGTTTCGTGCCAGGGGACATTGGTGTTGCAATGGGTTGACAGTCATCCAATAGATACTTCGTCAGTAGATCAGAGGTATACTTTGATTGATTGATGAAGATGCCAGTTGAGAGTTGATGAACTTGAAGACCTAGGAAGAAGTTCATTTCCCCCATCATGCTCATTTCAAAACGTTTCATCATGAGATCAGAAAAACGTTTGCAGTATTTTGAATTGGTAGAACCAAAGATGATATCATCGACATAGATCTGAATTAATATGATATTTTTCCCTTTGACGTTCGATGAACAAAGTGGTACCGACTTTTCCCTTTGAAAAGCCGGATTCGACAAAGAACTGGGAAAGAACATCATACCATGCCCGAGGGGCCTGTTTTAAACCATATAGGGCTTTGTCGAGGACATGGACATGATTTGGAAATTTGGGATCTACAAACCCTTCTGGTTGATGGACAAACACTTCTTCTTTCATAATACCATTTAAGAATGGAGTTTTTACATCCATCTGATAGATAGTAAAATTTTTGTGAGCGGCATATGCTAGGAAAATGCGAATGGCTTCAATACGGGAAACAGGAGCAAATGTTTCTTCATAATCAATCCCTTCCTGTTGAGCGTAACCCTTAGCAACCAGCCTTGCTTTGTTACGAATGAGAATTCCATTTTCGTCTTTCTTGTTCTTGAAAATCCACTTAGTTCCAGTGACGGATGATCCTGGAGTTTTTGGAACTAAGCGCCAGAATTTTAATCTTTCAAATTGATTAATTTCTTCCTGCATTGCAATTATCCAGTCTGGATCAGAAAGAGCTTCACTGACTTTCTTAGGTTTAGTGGAACTTAAGAATGAAGCGTATTGACATTCATCCGCTGAAGCCTTACGGGTTTGGACAAATGACTCAGGATTTCTGATGATTAGATGTAAAGGATGTTCCTTGGTCCACTTAGTTGAATGTGGAAGTGGAAGTTGACCAGGGTTAAGATTGGAATTATCAGTGAAAGCAGGGTGTAGTATTATAGCAGTTTCAGGATGGGGGAGGAGGTATCTGAGGTGGTGGTTCAACACGTGGAAGATGAAATTTAGAGAAGTCAATCACCAGTGGAGCGATAACATCTGACGGAGGTGGAAGATCAACTGGTGTACATTGAGTTTCTCGTGTTGCTCCTGAAGGACTAGAATTTGTTGTGGGTATTGGTGAGGTTGGAGCAGGTGAGGTGGGTGATGGGGATTCATTTGTGGTCGGTGTGGATATTTACGGAGCGGTGATAGATTGAATATCAGCCGGGGGTGGGGGTGGGGGTGGTGGGGGTGGGGGTGGAGGTGGATGTCTGACGTTGTGATATTCATCATAGAAATGTTCAAATAAGATTTCAAGATCATTCAGAGATGTTGAATGATCAGTGGAGGTTGTGGGAAGAGGTCTTTCAATTCCACTTGTCAATGAATCAAGCGGAAAGGTTTCATCGAATGAAACATTGACACTTTCTCTGACCAATCTTGTTGATCGGTTGTAAACTCTTAATGAAGCCGATTCCTGTGAATATCCAATAAAGACTCTTCCATTAGCTTTTTCTTCAAACTTGTTCAGTTTATCTTTGTCATTTAGAATGAAGCATCGACTACCAAAGACGTGGAAAAATTTTACATGTGGTATTCGATTGTTCATGAGCTCATGTGGAGTTTTGTTGTATGTTTTGCTGATGATGGAGCGGTTTTCAGTAAAACAGGCGGTGATGATGGCTTCTGCCCATAAAGACAGTGGAGGTTTTGAAAATGAAAGCATTGTACGAGAAACTTCAACTAAAGTACGGTTTCGTCTTTCAACAACACCGTTCTGTTGGGGAGTACGTGCAGCGGAAAACTGATGAGTGATGCCAGCAGATTCAAGATAAGAGTCAAGAAATCGATTTTTAAATTCAGTACCATTGTCAGTACGAATTGTTTGAACATTTAATTCCAGGTTCACTTGAGTTTTCTTGATAAATGATATGATGATCTTTGCGGCTTCATCCTTAGAACGAAGGAAATGGACCCATATGTATCTTGAATAGTCATCAACAATAACTAGGACATATCATTTACCAGCAAGACTTTGAACGCTCATTGGACCACACAAGTCCATGTGCAGTAATTCAAGAGGTTTAGAAGTACTTGGTGCTGGTTTAGGTTTGTGAGACTTTTTAGTTATTTTTCCCATTTCACATGATGAACATTTATGATCTTTGTCAAAAGAAACATCAGGTAATCCAGATACATGACCTCCTTTTACGAGTGTGTTCACGGTTTTGAAGTTGAGATGAGACAAACGACGATGCCATAACCATGACTCATTGGAAGTAGCTTTTGATACGAGACATACTTCTTCCAGTGGAACAACATCATTAAGATTAATGTTGAATAGGTTTGTATCACGGGTTCTGGTAACAAGTTCTTCTCCATCATATGTACGAATAACACACTTTTTTGTGCGAAAGTTGACTTCCAGAGTTTTATCACAGAATTTACCGATGCTAAAGAGATAATGAGAGAGATCTTCAATAGAAGCAACATTTCTGATAATAAGATTTGGACGAATGATGTCACCGAGTCCTAAAATAGCAGCTAAATGATCATTTCCAAATTTGACCGTTCCCAAATATCTTTCACGAAAGTTGGTCAATTGATTTTTGTTTCCCGTCATGTGCCTTGAACAACCCGAGTCAAGGTACCATATATTCTACATAAAACAAATAAAACATTTTAGGTACCCAATGATGTATGGGTCCAGGACGATTAGTGACAGATGTTTTATGCAGATTTTATGTTATGAATCATTTAGAGTTTTGGAGAACTGCTAAGAAGCAGTTCAGAATTTGTGGATTTGATGACCCATTTGAAAGATTTTTTAGAGGATTGAATAATCCAATGAGATTTTTCATTTTTAATCCAGTTATATTTCACACGAGTAGACGTTTTTGTGAATGTTTTGTTGTCACATTTTGAGGAGTCTGACGATTTTGGCTTTTGTGCGGAATTTCCTCGAGAAGATGTGTGACGAGAAGACGAGTGGGTAACAGAAGTTTGTGGGTTTTTAGAAGATTTCTTCGATTGTTTGGAGTTCATCTTGTGAGATTTTGTTGGGGACTCTTAATTTGATGATTTGCTTTTAGAAATTTCCCGATACACGAAACGACGATTAGATGAAGATTTTTCAGAGGCTGGTGGGTATGAACGTGTAACGGTAGATTTTACAGGTTGAGAGTATATTGTTTGGCATGGATTTGGAAAGCAAGTTGTGCAGGACTGAATGATTTCACGAGCTTTACCTAGAACATCGTGTCGAATACAACAAGGAGCATCTATTTTAATAAAATATCGTTCACCGTACTGAGAAATTGGTTTATCCGTCTTTCTATCAAAATAAACATTTTTTCCATTTTTATCAGTTTTAATAATTAAATTTACACCATTAACAGTGTAATTAACTGGACGATAAATTGCAGAATCATAAACAATACCATAAACTTCTTTCGGAGAAATAAATTGTGAAGAATCACTACATTTATTTTTAATAGAATAAGAAGAAACTACAGACTTAATGGGACTAGACTTCTTAAGCAGGCTAGGCTTCTTAAGCATACTAGATCCAGTCTGAATAGACTTCTTGTACTGCTTGGCTCTTGTGCTTTCATCCAGCTTCTTAGACTTCTTCTTTTGGTACTCTAATTTTTGATATGCAAGATTTCAAACAGGTAGATTAGAGCTTCTCTTCAAGATGGTTGGAACTGGATTAACTGGAGCTGGTCCTAATAAAGAGGGTTTAGAATTTTGAGAAACATTTTCATTAGTTTTAGGTTTTAATTCTAAAATGGTGTCCTCTAAATTATGTATTTTGTTTTGAAGGTTTTCTTTTTGTTTATCAAAACCTTTTGGGTTTCATCAATTTTAGATTCTAGTTAGACAATTTTCTTTTCTAAAATTAATGGTGGAACATAAAGCTTTGGTTCTTTGACTTGTTTTAACACTTCATTTTCTGGAATGGAAAATTTTGCTGGTGTGATGATTGGAAACTATTCATTATGTTCAAATTTTGCTTTCTTCTTTTCATATGTTGAGTTTAAAGCATTATAGTTGAAGCTAATTTGAGCATATTCTTCATTTTCCCTCTTGAACTTTTCGATTTCTGCTTCTTCATCCGGCATATGAAGGAAGCTTTCCAGATTCCCAAGTTCATGTAGTCGTAGTTGTATAATGTAGGAAGAACATCAGCAGCTTTCTCCAAGAACCAAGTATTTTCTGTTCCGAGACCCACTTTAGACTTGTAAGATCTGAACTCTTTTGGCTCACTAAATTTGATCATCTGTTCTGTATGACCGGCTTTGACAATCGTCTGCTCCAGTTTTGAGATGTTTTTCATCGTTTTCTTTTCTGACAGTGAGACTGTGTATAGTTGCTGATTGTTCATCGATTTCCTTTTTAAAACTGTTGGTTATATTTTTGATTTGTTCAGTTAATTTTTGAATTTCGATGTCATCCGTCTCCAACTGATCTTGGTAGTCTTTCATCTTAACTTCTGCGGTCTTTATCCATGTTTGCTCTCGATGTAATTGAATCGCCAAGTCATTGAGTAGCTTCTTGGAGTCGTCGTTCTCACTTGACATCGTTTTCATGTTTTTGAGGTTTGATATTTCAAGATTTTTTTCATTGATTATTTGGTTTAATCTATTGACCTCACTAGTGTGAGCAACATGAAATGATGACAACTGATGTTGTAACTCTTGTGTTTTTTGATTTGAAGTGTTATTTAGATTGACCTGAGGAACAAGTGTTTCAAGTTGACGACGAAATGTCAAATTTTCTGCCTTTAAGTTGGTGATTTGTGCATTCGATTCATTATTTGTGTTTACTTGTTTTCGTAAACTTTCATGTAATTCAGAAATTTTGAATTGAAAAGCAGATTTTGACGTAGACAGCTGATTTTGTAATTCCTTGTTTATTTGTTCAAAAGTTTGAAATTGTGTTAATTGAAGAGAACATTGACTTAAATCGTTTAATAGTTGTGCTTTTTCAGATTCTAAAACAGTAATTTGTTTTGTCAACTGAGATTTCTCATCACACATGAAATTAGCAATTTATAATCTATCTTTTACAGGTTGAAAACGGTAAAGCACAGGCTGCTAATTTTCCATTATGTACAATTGAACCAAATGTTGGGATTGTTGCTGTTCCTGATCCACGTCTTCAAGTACTCTCAAATCTCAGCAAATCTCAACGATCCGTTCCAGCTTCCATAGAATTTGTAGAGGCCTTGTAAAAGGAGCCAGTCAAGGGGAGGTTTAAAATTCTAGATCCTTAACTGTTTATGCTAATTCCTAAATTTATTCAACATTTTAGTTAATTTATATCAATTTTCATCCCAGGGTTTGGGTAATAAGTTCTTGTCACACATACGTGAAGTGGACTGGCAGTGCATTGCTCTTCCTCTTGATCATCTGAGTCTTCCAACCACTGCATATCCTCAGCCAGTAGGACTTTGCCGTTCTCGACCTGCTTAGCCAGGAGTATCTTTCTTTTGAAGTATTCAGATTCTTTCACCTTTGGCTTCTTGCATTCTTTGGCGAAGTGCACAGTCATGCCGCATTTGTAGCACTTTTTCGGTGGCTCGGTAGAGGAAGATGAAGATTTGTTTTTTGGGTTTTTGGAAAGAGTTGTATTTGAAGTTTGATGAAGATCTGAGGTTGTTGTTCGTTGGCTTGTTGTAGTATTTGTTGTTGTAGCTTGAGATTAGGGCTATTTGTAACACCGTGTTTTTGAAACCATTTTTTATAAAGACAACCATTTAGCATTAATACTAAGTTACGGAAGCAATTAGTCTAGTTCCTAGTTATGTTAAGTTTACAAACCGTGGTCCCACAAAATATTACAGTCCAAAGTGTTAGTTAAAAGACGGTATTACAAAAACTAGGATCCTTTCACAAAATACAATTTTAAACGCATGGTCAAACGCCTCGTCCAAAGCCCGACCCGTTTCAATCCTTCCAACCTGATATGTGTCAATGAGGAGGGATTAGCACAAAAGCTAAGTGAATGAATCAACCTACAAATTATGCTAAGCACTACTAGCAAGCAAGGAAGTAACATCTCTGAAGGGGTAACCAAATATGAGAGGATCGGCAGCTCTGCCGAGCCCTAAACCATGGTTGGCCAAAACCATGGTAATCCGATGGCGCTGTACCCGATGGCCCGGTAAACCCCTTTACGTGTAACACATACAGGTAAGGTCCGAATACCGCGATCAACAATACACTATGCCCAGCCGTTATCCGTCTGACGGTGACCTCATCCCGTATGTGCACATTGAAATGTATAGTAGTCTTCTAGCAAGTAGGTATACATATCACTATCGTATAATTATCATACCACAAATAATTATGTAACACACAAAATCATGTTATAAAAGTTTGCGCCGAAACACGGTCCAGACATCCTCGCGCTTTGTGAAAATGATCACGTTCCGGTCCCAAAATAGCGGAGCAGCATTAACGGATCAATACTAACGGATTAGCACTAACGGATCAGCACTAACTGGGTCAGCACTAACTGATCAGCATTTACGGGGTCAGCACTAACTAGGTCAGCACTAACTGGTCAACACTAACTGATCAGCACTAACTGAGCAAGATTAACGGGGTCAGCACTAACTGATCAGCACTAACCGATCAGCACTAACTGATCAGCACTAACTGATCAGCATTAACGGGGTCAACACTAACGGGGTCGGCACTAACTGATCAGCACTAACTGATCAGCACTAACTTATCAGCATTAACGGGGTTAGCACTAACGGGGTCAGCACTAACTGATCAGCACTAACTGATCAGCATTAACGGGGTCAGCACGAACGGGGTCAGCACTAACTGATCAGATCAGCACTAACTGATCAGATCAGCACTAACTGATCAGCACTAACGGGGTCAGCACTAACTGATCAGCACTAACGGGGTCAGCACTAACGGGGTCAGCACTAACTGATCAGCACTAACGGGGTCAACACTAACTGATCAGCACTAACGGGGTAATACTAACTGATTGCAACCAAATACAAGTTGGAGATTAAATCCACTCACATTTACGTCCAACTGTCGAACTCAGAGGTCTAATGTTTCTGAGTCTCGATCCCAGTTCTTGTATACCAAAGAACACTGAGTTTGTAATAGGTATTATCAACAATGACTAATGTCAACAATGTTAACCACTAACTTTCCACAAAGTGTTGCTAATACCAACACTAACAATAACATGTCTAAACCACAAATACTTATACAAATTATGCTACTAAGCCATTTTACTACCAAGTGGCCCAAACGGGTCAAAATCCAAACATAGTTCTAATACTACTAAATCTTGACTTTTAACACATATAAACACCAAATTTAGCAAGTCATGACTACTACATAATTTAACCAAATCAACACCTTTCTTGACCAAGTATTTTACCCAAAATCACTAGTTTATCTTTTTGACCCAAATCATCAAAACACTAACTTGTTTATTTCACAAAACCCACCAATACTTGAAAATCAACATAAGAAATTTACTAAATATGTTATCTTAACATATTAGACAACATCTACCATCAAGTCCTTTAGAACTCCAAGGTTTGACAAAACCCATCTTCTTCAAACCTCCATTAATGGAGCTTAAAGATGAGTTTCACCAAAACCTAGTTTCTTCCCACAAATAACCACACAATACATGCATAAACTTGAATAAACATGTAATCTAAAATCTAACACAAGATTCACCTACGAAACTTCAAGAATCATAAAACCCTAGTTTAACCAACTTGCATGAAATCAATAACTAGCACATGTAGGACGAAGCTTACCTCACGGCCTACTCAAAAATGGGTTTAGAATTTAGATTGAGCAAGAAACAAATCTTAGATCTTCAAAATACACCATGAACAAGCAAGAAGATGAAGAGGGTTTTTAGAGAGAGGAGTTAGAGAGAGAGAGAGAGAACATGCAATTGCTGGTGTGTGTGTGTCAATAAGTATCAGGGAAGAAAAGGAGGTTTTGACACCTCCTTCAAAACATGGCACAAGGGGAAACAACATGTGCACCTTTCATTTAATGACAGTGTCAAAAACAACATGTGCACCGTTGTATTTGAAGTTTGATGAAGATCTGAGGTTGTTGTTCGTTGGCTTGTTGTAGTATTTGTTGTTGTAGCTTGAGATTAGGGCTATTTGTAACACCGTGTTTTTGAAACCATTTTTTATAAAGACAACCATTTAGCATTAATACTAAGTTACGGAAGCAATTAGTCTAGTTCCTAGTTATGTTAAGTTTACAAACCGTGGTCCCACAAAATATTACAGTCCAAAGTGTTAGTTAAAAGACGGTATTACAAAAACTAGGATCCTTTCACAAAATACAATTTTAAACGCATGGTCAAACGCCTCGTCCAAAGCCCGACCCGTTTCAATCCTTCCAACCTGATATGTGTCAATGAGGAGGGATTAGCACAAAAGCTAAGTGAATGAATCAACCTACAAATTATGCTAAGCACTACTAGCAAGCAAGGAAGTAACATCTCTGAAGGGGTAACCAAATATGAGAGGATCGGCAGCTCTGCCGAGCCCTAAACCATGGTTGGCCAAAACCATGGTAATCCGATGGCGCTGTACCCGATGGCCCGGTAAACCCCTTTACGTGTAACACATACAGGTAAGGTCCGAATACCGCGATCAACAATACACTATGCCCAGCCGTTATCCGTCTGACGGTGACCTCATCCCGTATGTGCACATTGAAATGTATAGTAGTCTTCTAGCAAGTAGGTATACATATCACTATCGTATAATTATCATACCACAAATAATTATGTAACACACAAAATCATGTTATAAAAGTTTGCGCCGAAACACGGTCCAGACATCCTCGCGCTTTGTGAAAATGATCACGTTCCGGTCCCAAAATAGCGGAGCAGCATTAACGGATCAATACTAACGGATTAGCACTAACGGATCAGCACTAACTGGGTCAGCACTAACTGATCAGCATTTACGGGGTCAGCACTAACTAGGTCAGCACTAACTGGTCAACACTAACTGATCAGCACTAACTGAGCAAGATTAACGGGGTCAGCACTAACTGATCAGCACTAACCGATCAGCACTAACTGATCAGCACTAACTGATCAGCATTAACGGGGTCAACACTAACGGGGTCGGCACTAACTGATCAGCACTAACTGATCAGCACTAACTTATCAGCATTAACGGGGTTAGCACTAACGGGGTCAGCACTAACTGATCAGCACTAACTGATCAGCATTAACGGGGTCAGCACGAACGGGGTCAGCACTAACTGATCAGATCAGCACTAACTGATCAGATCAGCACTAACTGATCAGCACTAACGGGGTCAGCACTAACTGATCAGCACTAACGGGGTCAGCACTAACGGGGTCAGCACTAACTGATCAGCACTAACGGGGTCAACACTAACTGATCAGCACTAACGGGGTAATACTAACTGATTGCAACCAAATACAAGTTGGAGATTAAATCCACTCACATTTACGTCCAACTGTCGAACTCAGAGGTCTAATGTTTCTGAGTCTCGATCCCAGTTCTTGTATACCAAAGAACACTGAGTTTGTAATAGGTATTATCAACAATGACTAATGTCAACAATGTTAACCACTAACTTTCCACAAAGTGTTGCTAATACCAACACTAACAATAACATGTCTAAACCACAAATACTTATACAAATTAAGCTACTAAGCCATTTTACTACCAAGTGGCCCAAACGGGTCAAAATCCAAACATAGTTCTAATACTACTAAATCTTGACTTTTAACACATATAAACACCAAATTTAGCAAGTCATGACTACTACATAATTTAACCAAATCAACACCTTTCTTGACCAAGTATTTTACCCAAAATCACTAGTTTATCTTTTTGACCCAAATCATCAAAACACTAACTTGTTTATTTCACAAAACCCACCAATACTTGAAAATCAACATAAGAAATTTACTAAATATGTTATCTTAACATATTAGACAACATCTACCATCAAGTCCTTTAGAACTCCAAGGTTTGACAAAACCCATCTTCTTCAAACCTCCATTAATGGAGCTTAAAGATGAGTTTCACCAAAACCTAGTTTCTTCCCACAAATAACCACACAATACATGCATAAACTTGAATAAACATGTAATCTAAAATCTAACACAAGATTCACCTACGAAACTTCAAGAATCATAAAACCCTAGTTTAACCAACTTGCATGAAATCAATAACTAGCACATGTAGGACGAAGCTTACCTCACGGCCTACTCAAAAATGGGTTTAGAATTTAGATTGAGCAAGAAACAAATCTTAGATCTTCAAAATACACCATGAACAAGCAAGAAGATGAAGAGGGTTTTTAGAGAGAGGAGTTAGAGAGAGAGAGAGAGAGAACATGCAATTGCTGGTGTGTGTGTGTCAATAAGTATCAGGGAAGAAAAGGAGGTTTTGACACCTCCTTCAAAACATGGCACAAGGGGAAACAACATGTGCACCTTTCATTTAATGACAGTGTCAAAAAAGTATCATGTTCGCCGTCAATTTATTTAAAACACCAAACGGACTCCATTTAAAAAAACGAATATACTTCCGGAATCGAGATTCAAAGATGCATCTAAAGATATAAAAATCATATTCTCATTTAGACGACATCAAAAGTCGGGTATTTTAACCGCTTGGTTAAAATACCGCAAAAGACAAAAGACTAATAATTATATATTGCATATAATCAGATAATCATTTAATATAATACCTTAAAGGTCAATAACTACTAGGCCGGGTTTCGGGATGTTACAACTCTCCCCCACATAGGAAGATTTCGTCCCCGGAATCTCATCTCGATCAAACAAATCATCAATACGGGGCAAAGGATAACGATTCTTTACCGTTCTCTTGTTCAATTCCCGGTAATCGATACACATCCGAAGTGAACCATCTTTCTTTTTCACAAACAATACCGGAGCTCCCCAAGGTGAGGAACTCGACCGAATAAACCCCTTATCCAATAACTCTTGGATTTGTGTCATCATTTCTCGGATTTCGGACGGTGCCAACCGATACGGTGCTCTAGCCACGGGATTGGCCCCCGGCACTAAATCGATTTTGAATTCTACCTCCCGAATGGGAGGTAACCCAGGCATATCTTCGGGAAACACCTCCGGGTATTCCGAAACCACCTGGAGATCTTCAACCGCTTTCGTTTCCTTTTTCACATCGATCACATAACCCAAAAACGATTCACAACCCTTGGTCAAGGACTTACATTATTTCAGAGAGGAAATAATGGATATGGTCGGAGTCATGCGGTCTCCCCGAGCCACTACGTGTGATCCGTCGGGTAAGGGAAAAGTAATCAATTTTTGGTGACAATTAATATTGGCCTTATTAACACATAACCAATCCATACCTAGGACCACATCAAAGCCGGATATTGGCATAACAAGCAAAAGAATCGAAAATTTCACACCATCAATATCAACACTAGCCCTGGACATGGATGTAGTGACCGGAACCATTTCACCATCGGCCACCTCTACCTCTAGAGGTGTCGCGATCAAGGAAGTAGGCAATTTCAATTTGTCACAAAAATTCTTTGAAGAAAACGAACAATTTGCACCCGAATCAAATAATACACGGGCGGGTATGGAGTTTATTAGAAACATACCCGTGATGATATCATCGGTAGTGGTAGCATCCTCCACCGTCATTTTGAAAGCTCGACCCGTAGTGCCACAACTCGATATTTCTGGTATGTAACTTCATTTCATTTCTAGAACTTTCCTTATTTAGAAAGTTTTTATTTTTAGACATTTCTATTTCTGGCATCCTAATACACAACAAACTTACATATTTTTACACCATACATTAGTGTTTGATTATTTTAGTCAACACACCATTTTTATTTACTTATGGTGACACTCTTGAGCTTAAATCATTTCTAAAACAATAAGTTTCTCGATAAAACAATAAACGTAACAAATTAAATTAAACGTGACTCGAATTGAACAAACCACCTAAACCAACATCAAGTCTAAACCGACCACCCATGTGGCCGGCCTCCCTCTCTTGGTCGTGACCTTATATAGCCGAAACACCCCCTTGGGGTGTTGCCCTTATCTTGTTGAAACCCTATCCTTCTTGAATGGTTACCTCTATCCTCATCTCATTTGAAAGAGAGTCCTAGTTAGACTCCAACTCTTTTTCTAAACCCTAACAAGCACACTATAAATAGAACCCCTATACCATCTTTCTCACTTTTGTTTCTCCCACTCGGCCGCAATACACAACCCAAATACTCCCTTCGTCCGTTCGTTCGATCAACAAGCAAACCCGAAGCCTTTTTGCTCGTGTTCTTGATCTTGTTCGTCTAGATCCCAAGGTATGATACCAAATCCTTCTTGCTTGTTTCTTCTTTGATTTTTTCGACCCATGGCTTGAACCCGAGACCATGGCCAAGGCCATTTGGTCTCGGCATAAACCCTAAACATCCTTAAAACCGTAGCAATAAGCATGTATTCGTGTATTTGTTCGTTCGTTTGATCATTGAACCCTAGATCTATGTTACATGTGACCGAATGCATTAACTAGAAACCTAGACTTGTTAAACTCTAGATCTAGTGCCTAGTTTCGAACCTATGACCAATCTTGTACCAAACCCGAACCCTAGACGTGATCTAGTTCGGATCTAGCTCAAACCCTTAGGGTTTCGGCCTTGTTTGACCGAGCCTAGTTGACCTAGATTGACGATGTTTGACCTTGGTTGACCGAATAGCATCTTGGGGTAAACCCTAGCCGAAATCTAGAGCTCCTAAGTTGACTTTTGTTGACTATTTTGACCTATGTTGATTTCTAGGATTGACCGATTTTGACCCATAAGTCAAACCGGGTCAAGACCGGATCTTGACCCAAACCGGAGGATATGAGCAGTGGGATTGTCGTGAGCCATGATTAAAACATTAAGTTTACGAACAATCATTTCATTTCAAAACAATTTCTATTTTTGGAAACTTTCTACTTTTGGAAAGTGAAAACATCCTTTATTTTTCGTTACTGCGTGGTTGTTTGTTTACTTAATTTTTGATATGTTATCATGAAAGTTACACCCTCGTTCTTCCGCAAAACATTTTAAATGAAGTAAAACTCATTTTTGGCTGGGTGTGATAGAGTGGTATCAGAGCTTAAGTTATAGTGAATTAGCAAGCCTAGTCTATAACTACAAAAGATTTTTGGGAAAAACAAAAACTTTTACAAAACAAAAATAATCATGGCATGCTCAGTCTCATATCCTGAAGTTTCATTGTTCTTAGGTTAGAACATTTGCCTTAGTTAGTTTTGCCTTAGTGTTATAATTAGCATTTGTCAGAAAGCACAAAATTTTCATTATCTAATAATTTTACGCGTCGTGATTAGTAGAATGTCGCCTGCTAGTGTCCTCGATATTTCGTCTGATTCCGATAGTGATCGTGGTGCTGCTGTCCCAGTAGTCCCAGTGCCTGTTGCTCCAGTGCCAGCAGTGGTATAACCTCATGTTGTTCCATGGCATCGTCGCCCAAGAAGACGTCATATTCCCATTATTCCTAATGGTCCTCCTACTCCAGCTCGTGGTCAGCGTCCTGTCCTTTATCGTATTCGTGAAGGAGGTATGATCTTCCTATGTTCGCCTGCGAAACCAAAGCGTGATGTTGCTCCAAGAACTCCACGACGTCGAGAACCAGAGCCAGATGTGATATCAGAATCAGAACCTGAAGAAGACTCTGAGCCAGAAGAAGAATCAGAACCAGAGGAAGAACCAGAAGAAGAGTCAGAGCCTATGGAAGAATCTGAGCCAGAGGAAGATGATTAGTCGTCTACATATCGCCTATATTTGTTTTTCTATTACTATTATTAGGTTTTATGTTTAGCCATTTTAGTATATTCTTTTATTTAGTATTGGCGTATGTGCCATACTTTTAAAACTATTATGTATTAGGAATGTGATTAATAAAAGTGATATTTTAGAAAAATTCTATTGTTTCTATAAATTGTATTTTCTATACGTCTACTACTACTATTACGTCTATTGTATATCTATTCTTCAATTTTTATAATAAGTATATATTCCTTTTATAATCCTTCTATGTTATTCTTTTCTTTATTCTTTGTTTAAATCGTATTATTTGTATCAGCAATTCATCAATGGCTCGAGGAGGAAACGCAGAGACTATTGAAAAAATGGTGGAACGCCGACTTGCTGAAGTGATGGCTCAAATGAATGAAGCAAGAGGAAATGCCGCTGGTGCATCTAACGTGGGAAACAACGGTATATCATTCGACTCCACAAAGAAGATTCATTTATTTTCATTTTATCTTAACTTAATTTTTCTTTTCTTTCTTGATTTGTTTAAACTTCAGATCCCAATGCTAATCGTCAAGGTCAGTCGTTTAAGACCTTTACGTCCTGTCATCCTCCGACATACTCTGGATCTGAAGGTGACATTGCTATCATCCACTGGATTGAGAAGGTGGAATCTATTTTCAGTATCATCCAATGTGCCCCTGAGAATATGGCGAAGTTTGCTGCTAGCACATTGTCCAAGGAAGCGTTGTCCTGGTGGAATTCTCAAGTGCAAGTCTTAGGTCGTGCAAATGCTGATGCTATGACCTGGGATACGTTCAAGAATCAGTTAACTCGGAAGTTTTGTCCAAGGAGAGAGCTACAAAAAGTTAAAGTGGAACTATGGAATCCGTCCATGGTTGGATCTGATATGGTTACCTACACGACTAAATTCCAAGAACTCGCTCGTCTCGTTCCTCATATGGTTTCCCCTGAATTTAAGCGTATTGAAAGGTATCTTCAAGGTATTCATGATCTTATTCGTACTCATGTTATTGCTTCTGAACCGGCAACATTCGAAGATGATGTGAATCGTGCAACAAGGTTGACTGATGATGCTATGAGAAGTGGATCGTTCAAAGACAAGCTAGTTGTGTCTAGCAAATCCTCTGAGAATTCGAACAATGAAAATGGGAAGCGTTCCTACGACAACAAGTGTGATTACAAAGGGAACAAATACCAAAAGACTAAGAATTATGTTGCCTCTAATCAGAATAACAACAATCAGTCTAATTCAGATTCTAAGTCTTATGCTGGAAGCAAGCCCAAGTGCAACAAGTGTAACTGGCATCATGATGGTCAGTGTGAGAAGTGCTACAAGTGTGCTGCTGGGGTCACAATTTCAGAAAGTATTCGTCCAACAATCCTCCTAAGAATCCTGTCTGCTACGAGTGTGGTGATCCTAACCACTATCGTAGTCGTTGTCCTAAGCTTCAAAACAACAACAACAACCAGAATGGCAACAACAACAACAATGGCAATCGTAACAACAACCGCAACATCAATCGCAATACCAACAACAACAATGATCGTCAGAATGGTCTTGGTCGTGCATTTGTTATGAATGCTCAGGAAGCACGCGAAAATCCTGATACCGTCACTGGTACGTTTATCGTCAACAATCATTTTGCCTCTATTTTATTTGATTCGGGAGCCGACTTGAGTTTCGTATCGACCGACTTTAAAAGTTTCTTAAATTTGAATCCTGATCGTTTGAAAGTTAATTATGAAATCGAGTTAGCGAATGGCAAAGTCATTAGGTCTAGTGAAGTTTTTAAAGGTTGTAAGCTTGACCTAGATGATCACATTTTCGATATAGACCTTGTGCCTGTACAGCTAGGTAGTTTTGATATCGTCATAGGGATGGATTGGTTGCCTAAAAAACCGTGCTGAAATAATATGTTACACAAAACAAATCCGAATTCCCTTATCCAAAACAGAAACTTTAATAATTCAAGGTGAACAAAGAAACAAAAACATAAAAATCATAAATTCTATGAAAGCTCAAAATTATCTTCGTAAAGGATGTCAAGCCTTTCTTGCTCATGTCGTTAACACAAAGTCCAAAGATCGTAAGATTGAGGACATTCCTATCGTTCGAGAATTTTCCAGGTGTATTTACTAGTGAATTGCCTGGACTGTCGCCTCAGAGACAAGTCGACTTTCGTATTGATCTGATCCCAGGAGCCGCACCTATTGCGCGTTCTCCTTATCGTCTTGCACCTTCTGAAATGCAAGAACTTTCATCGCAATTGCAAGAACTTCTTGATCTTGGTTTCATTCAACCGAGTGTCTCGCCCTGGGGAGCTCCTGTCCTCTTCGTTAAAAAGAAAGATGGTTCAATGAGAATGTGAATTGACTATCGTGAATTGAACAAAGTAACTATTAAAAATCGATATCCTCTTCCCCATATTGATGATCTATTCGATCAACTCCAAGGATCGAGTTTTTATTCCAAAATCGATCTTCGTTCAGGCTACCATCAGTTAAAAGTTCGTGATGAAGATATGCCTAAAACTGCTTTTAGAACTCGCTATGCTCATTACGAATTTTTGGTAATGCCATTTGGTTTGACCAATGCACCTGCTATGTTTATGGATCTCATGAACAGAGTGTGCAAGCAATATCTCGACAAATTCGTTATCGTCTTCATAGATGATATTCTTATCTATTCGCATTCGAGAGAAGAACATGAAGAGCACTTAAGAATCATTCTTGAGTTGTTGGAGAAAGAGAAGTTGTACGCCAAGTTGTCCAAGTGTGAATTCTGGTTGCGTGAAGTCCAATTTCTGGGTCATATTATCAACGAGGAAGGTATCCACGTTGATCCTGCGAAGATAGAAGCCATAAAGAATTGGGAAGCTCCAAAGACCCCAACTGAAGTAAGACAATTCCTTGGTCTTGCTGGTTACTATAGAAGATTCATAAAAAATTTCTCGAAGATTGCAAAGGATTTAACGGTGTTAACACATAAGGATGAGAAATTTGTCTCGGGTGAAAAGCAAGAATCAGCCTTCAATTCTCTTAAATCTAAATTATGTTCTGCTCCTATTCTATCTCTTCCTGAAGGAACCGATAGTGAACTGTGATGCTTCGCACCAAGGGCTAGGTTGTGTATTGATGCAACATGACAAAGTGATCATCTATGCCTCTCGACAACTGAAGAACCACGAGAAGAATTATACAACTCATGATCTTGAGTTGGGTGCCGTTATATTCGCGTTGAAGATTTGGAGACATTACCTCTACGGTACCAAGTGCACAATATTCACCGATCACAAGAGCTTGCAACATATCTTCAATCAGAAAGAGCTCAATATGAGACAGCGTAGATGGATAGAGTTGATGAATGACTATGAATGTGAGATTAAGTATCATCCTGGTAAAGCTAATGTGGTAGCTGATGCCTTAAGTCGGAAAGAGCAACCTAAAACTCGTCGTGTTCGACCCCTTCCAATTTCTGTTCGTTCTAATCTACGTTCCCAAGTTCATAAATTCCAAGATGAAGCCATGAAGGTAGAGAACATCGAAAGTGAAGTTTTGCGTGGTATGGAAAAGCAGTTAGAAGCAAAGGAAGATGGAACCCTTTACTTCATGGATCGTTTATGGGTTCCTAATCATGGAAATGTTCGCGGCGTTATCTAAAATGAAGCTCATCGATCCAAATATTCTATTCATCCTGGTGCTGACAAGATGTATAAAGATGTCAAAGAATTATATTGGTGGCCAAACATGAAGAAAGAGATCGCGATTTATGTCAGCAAATGTTTAACTTGTGCCAAAGTGAAAGCAGAGAATCAGAAGCCTTCCGGTCTTCTACAACAGCCAGAGATCCCTGAGTGGAAATGGGAAGAAATCTCTATGGATTTTATAACCAAGTTGCCTCGAACGTCTAGTGGTCATGACACAATTTGGGTAATTGTTGATCGATTGACCAAATAAGCTCATTTCATTCCTATTAAAGAAACCGACCAAATGAAGAAGTTAACGAGAATTTATCTGAAAGAAGTCGTATCTCGGCACGGTGTGCCAGTCGTGATCATATCTGATCGTGATAGTCGCTTCACATCTCGTTTCTGTCCATTGCAAAAATCACTCGGTACTCGCCTCGATATGAGTACTGCTTATCATCCCCAAACCGATGGTCAGACTGAAAGAACAATTCAAACTTTGGAAGACATGCTGAGAGCATGTGTTATTGACTTTGGTGGAAGTTGGGATACTCATCTCCCTTTAGCTGAGTTCTCGTATAATAATAGTTATCATACAACTATTAAGGCCGCACCGTTTGAAGCCCTCTATAGAAGAAAGTGTCGTTCGCCACTTTGTTGGATTGAAATTGGTGATCGTCAGATTACTGGTCCTGAGATTTTACAAGAAATGACTGACAAGATTTTTAAGATCAAAGATCGCATCAAGGCTGCAAGAGATCGACAAAAGAGTTATGCTAATAATCGTCGAAAGCCTCTAGAGTTCGCTGTTGGCGACCATGTATTGCTAAAAATAGCACCTTGGAAAGGTGTTGTACGTTTTGGCAAGAAAGGAAAGCCCAGTCCTCGTTATGTTAGACCATTTCAGATTCTTGAAAGAATCGGTGTTGTTGCTTATCGTCTTCGTCTTCCTAAGGAGCTCAGCAATGTTCATAACACTTTTCATGTGTCTAACTTGAAGAAGTTTATCCATGATCCTTCGCTCATCGTTCGTGCTGAGGAAATTATCATTGACGACAAACTCCATTTCACTGAGGAACCAATTGAGATATCTGACTGGAAAGAGCAATAACTACGAAGAAGCAAGATCATAATCGATAAGGTCAGATGGAACTCCAAAAGAGGTCCTGAATTCACGTGGGAACGTGAGGTCCAAATGCGAAAGAAATGTCCTCACCTATTTCTCGTTGTCTCTCCTGTTCATGCTTCGTCTTAAATTTCGGGACGAAATTTCTTCAACCAGGGGAAAATGTGACAACTCGATATTTCTGGTATGTAACTTCATTTCATTTCTAGAACTTTCCTTATTTAGAAAGTTTCTATTTTTAGACATTTCTATTTCTGGCATCCTAATACACAACAAACTTACATATTTTTACACCATACATTAGTGTTTATTTATTTTAGTCAACACAACATTTTTATTTACTTATGGTGAAATTCTTGAGCTTAAATCATTTCTAAAAGAATAAGTTTCTCGATAAAACAATAAACGTAACAAATTAAATTAAACGTGACTCGAATTGAACAAACCACCTAAACCAACACCAAGTCTAGACCGACCACCCATGTGGCCGGACTCCTTCTCTTGGTCGTGACCTTCTATGGCCGAAACGCCCCCTTGGGGTGTTGGCCTTATCTTGTTTAAAACCAATCCTTTTTGAATGGTTACCTCTACCCTCATCTCATTTGAAAGAGAGTCCTAGTTAGACTCCAACTCTTTTTCTAAACCCTAACAAGCACACTATAAATAGAACCCCTATACCCTCTTTCTCACTTTTGTTTCTCCCACTCGGCCGCAATACACAACCCAAATACTCCCTTCGTCCGTTCGTTCGATCAACAAGCAAACCCGAAGCCTTTTTGCTCGTGGTCTTGATCTTGTTCGTCTAGATCCCAAGGTATGATACCAAATCCTTCTTGCTTGTTTCTTCTTTGATTATTTCGACCCATGGCTTGAACCCGAGACCATGGCCAAGGCCATTTGGTCTCGGCATAAACCCTAAACATCCTTAAAATCGTAGCAATAAGCATGTATTCGTGTATTTGTTCGTTCGTTTGATCATTGAACCCTAGATCTATGTTAGATGTGACCGAATGCATTAAATCTAGAAACCTAGACTTGTTAAACTCTAGATCTAGTCCCTAGTTTCGAACCTATGACCAATCTAGTACCAAACCCGAACCCTAGACATGATCTAGTTCGGATCTAGCTCAAACCCTTAGGGTTTCGGCCTAGCCGGCCAACCCTAATCGAATCACCATTAAAACCGAGCCTAGTTGACCTAGATTGACCATGTTTGACCTTGGTTAACCGAATAGCATCTTGGGGTAAACCCTAGCCGAAATCTAGAGCTCCTAAGTTGACTTTTGTTGACTATTTTGACCTATGTTGATTTTTAGGATTGACCAATTTTGACCCATAACTCAAACCGGGTCAAGACCGGATGTTGACCCAAACCATGGACCCAAACCCGAATATCCAATCGGGCCAAGGCCCGTACTTGGCCCATATCGATCTATCTTAGTCCATCGGGCCCAAACTTTAGTTGGCCCATTAGTATCCAAGCCCATTTTGGACCAAAGCCCAAACCTTTGGCCCACTTATACCCAAGCCGAACCCAATTGGGCCAAGCCCAATCCATGGCCCAATCTAATTGGACCTAAGCCCAATAAGAGGCCCAAGTGGGCCAACCTAGTGGCCCATTAAGCCCATCTAGGCCCATTAAGCCAATAGGCCCAATCTAGGCCCAATAAGCCTAACCCAAGCCCATTTCATTTCATTTCATTTCGAAGCCCATTTCATTTCATTTCATTTCGGCCCATTAAGGCCCAATGATCCAAGTTCATTCGATGTCACAAAACATAAAACATAGCATTTATTGCATATCATTTAACTTATACCGTATATAGAATCGCCTGTATTAGCTTAGTCTAATTAGTAGTTATATCATTTAGGAAGCTAGGAGTCTCTGAAGGATTCCTCTGTCCTAGTACTGTGGTGCTAAGCTTTGCCAGGTGAGTCCACGGACCCCTTTTACTCTTTTACTATTTTTATAAACTTTGGGGTGGAAAACATAAACATAAATTGCTACTGTTTTACTATGACTGTACAACAACTTTACATTTTCATTATCGCGTTGGCATGACAAACAATTATTATACCAGACTAAGGTTTGCCAGCAATCATTAACTAGTGGATCTAGACCATGGATATGCAGATAGTACTATTGGCTGACACTCATCCTCCCAACATTATTTGATCACTACTTGGTATATCAAAGACATCTTTCGGGAGTGTATATCCATAAAAGAACGATAACAACTGGAGTTGAAGTGTTGATTGTGGACTTAGGGGTTAGTATATTAACTCAATAGACTAGGTACCTGTTGGGGATAACAATTCATGCGATGTCAAACATAACAATTTGTTCAACACTTTTACATAAACATTACTAGTAGTTGTAGATATTCTACAACTACACTACACATTTCATACTTACTACTCATATCATATGAGTGTTGAACTTTATACATTTTCAGGCATAAACCATTTTCTTAATAAACATTTTAGGTAGCAAAACACTTTACTTTACCTTTTACTATAACCCTGTGGATTCACTCAACATTATTGTTGACCTTTTTTTTATTATTTATGTTTTTCCAGGTAATTAGGTGCAGTGGAACTGGAGGATATGAGCAGTGGGATTGTCGTGAGCCGTGATTAAAACATTAAGTTTACGAACAATCATTTCATTTCAAAACAATTTCTATTTTTGGAAACTTTCTACTTTTGGAAAGTGAAAACATCCTTTATTTTTCGTTATTGCGTGGTTGTTTGTTTACTTAATTTTTGCTATGTTGTCATGAAAGTTACACCCTCGTTCTTCCGCAAAACATTTTAAATGAAGTAAAACTCATTTTTGGAGGGGTGTGACACGTAGGTGGTGGATGACTTTTCCTCTTATGACCTCCCGAAGAAGCCGATCCCCCGCCTGAACCCGAACTCTTCCTTGTCGGACAATTCACGGCCCTATGACCCTCTTTGTGACAGTTCCAACAAACATTTTTCTCCAACTTACACTCCGAAAACCCATGTCCATGTTGCCCACACCTAACACATCTTCGAGTTTGTGTCGTACACGGACCGGCATGAGAGGACTTACACGGTAGGCACCACGGGTTCTTTTGATTGGAACCTTGAAGTATTTGTTTTCAGCGGTCATTGCTCAACCTTTGATTTCCTTGAGATGTCTTGTGGCTGTGAGATCCCGATTGTTCATACTTCCCCTTATGGAACGGGGCCTTCTCCCAACTCATCGCCTTTTGGGCCAAGATGTCACCCTCGGCCGATTTGGCAAGATCAAAGGCTTGCAAGAGAGTTCCCGCAAGTCTAGTCACATTCCGGTATTCGGGCAACAATGCCCCGACAAAGTGCTTGATTTATGAGGGTTCATCGGGTATCCATTGAGTCACAAAGCGGAGCTTACCATTGAATTTAAGAATAAGCTCATCCACCGTCGTCCTTTCATTCATCTTTAACATCATAAATTCATTTCGGATCTTGTCCAACTCAAATGGGCTACAATACCTATCCTCCACTTGTTCCCGAAATTGTTTCCATGTGATTGCATCCAACATATCATTGCTAAAATTTATGGTCAACCCATCCCACCAATCCATGGTCGGTCCTCCCAACATCCGGGACGCATACCGGACCTTCAAATGGTCATCACAACTACATGCACTAAGGGCTCTTTCGGTTGACCTAAGCGAAGTTAAGGTTTCCGCTGGATCGGTACTCCCTCGGTACTCCGTTGGTTTACAATCGAGGAAGTTCTTGTATGAGCACACTTTCTTCTCGACCGGGAGGGGTTGTGTAACATCCCAAAACCCGGCCTAGTAGTTTATTGACCTTAAGGTATTTAATTAAATGATTATCTGATTAAATGCTTAGTTAATTTAATTAGCCTTCTGTTCTTTGCGGTATTTAAACCAAGGGGTTAAACCGACTTGTGATATATTTGATGTGATAATGTGATTTTTATATCTTTAGATTCCTTGTTGAATTTCGTCTCCGTAAATGCTTTCATTTTTAAATTGGTGTCCGTTTGCTATTTTAAATAAATTATCTACAAAAGAGACTTTTCTGACATATACTGCTAAAATGGAAAAAGCCACAATGGTGCCCCACCCCATGTGTTTGGCTGGTCAAGACGAGGAGGGAACACCATCCTTCTCTTCATTTGAAACCTTATCCTACTTCACACTGCTCCATTGCCTCTCTCTCTCTCTCTCTCTCTCTCTCTAGAAACCTCCATACTTGTTCTTGAGCTTGATCTTGTTGATTCTTGGTGCTAAGACCCGAATTTCATACTAAAGTTTGTGTAGAAGAACCCTAGAAGTAAGCTACACCCTCTCCTTTACTTGTTCTTGTTGTTCTTGAGCTTTGCTATGAACTAGGGTTTATAATTTCTAGTGTTTTGTGGTTGAATCTTGTTATGGATGTTGTAGGATGTGTTATTGTAAGCTTTTACATGAAATGTATGGTTGATTGTTGATGGAAGACAATGTTTGGTGAAAACCACCTTCAACCTCCATTAATGGTGGATGTTGAAGGTGGGTTTTGACAAACCTTGGATTTATTGATCTTTGATTGGATGGAATTTTTTATTAGGTCAAGAATGCATGTTTGTCAAGTTATGGATGTTAAAAACCTAGTATTGTTAGATTTGTAAAGTAATCTAGCTAGTGTTCGGATGTTTGGGTCAAAATGGTGAACTAGTGATTTTGGAAGTATAATACTTCGAAATTTCGGTGATAGTGAACTTGATGAATTGTTAGATGATTAGGAATTGCTAATCTATGGAATAAGTGCTAGTTGATGGAATCTTGGAAGTGTTATAGCCATATTCGGGTTTTTGGCCCGTTTAGGTCAACTAGTTATAATGAAATTGTTAGATGGTCATAAATGATCAATTGTGATGTTGGTGGAATTGTGCAAACTAGTAATACCATAAAATGTGCATTCTATGGGTCATTGTGGTTAATTGTCTAGTTTAATGATTTTGACAATTCGGTGGATCGATCACTAACTCGGTGTATGTCGTTACAGGAACCGAGAAGGAGACTCAGTGATACTAGCTAACTGAGTTCAGGAATCGAATGTTTAATGGTGAGTGGATTCAACCTACAATTCAGTTTTCGGTTTATTCCATTTCGTATTTGCATACTTGTGAAAGTGCAGGAATCGCCAGAACTGGGAAGTTCGTGACACGAACTATAGTTCGCGGTCGCGATCCATCGACAGAGATCTTGTGGTGTTTTCGCGAACTACTTCGCAGGAGGTTCCCGGACGCGAACTCGAGATCGCGACGCGAACTCTGAGTTCGCGATGGGAACTTTCATGCGACAGTTTTCGTGTTGTTTTTCGTAGCGACTCTACTTGTTATGTATGCCTAGTGTTAGAGGAATACCATACATGACTATGTGCACATTCGGGACGAGGTCAGTGTCGGATGGATAACGGCTGAGCATAGTGTATCGACTAACGGGGTACTCGAACCTTACCTGTATACGTTGCACGGTTAAGGGGGTTTACCCGGGGTGTTGGATACAGCGCTATCGGTTACCGTGGTTTTGTCCGATCACGGTTTAAGGCTCGCAAGGCCACCGATCATCTCAAATAGTGGTTACCCCAATCGGAGATGTTAATTGCTTATGTGCTTAGTGTTTAGCATAGTTAGTAGTAGTAATTCATTCACTTAGCTTTTGTGCTAATCCCTCCCTTATTGACACATTTCAAGTTGGAAGGCTTGAACGGGTCAGGCTTAGACGGGAAGTTTGACCATGCGTTAAAATGTATTTGTGAAATGAGCCGTGTTTTGTAATACCGTCTTTTAACTAACTTCATAGATTGTATTGATACGGGACCACGGTTTGTAAACTTAACGTAATGTAGGTTTTAGACTAATTACCCTCGTAACCTAATATTTACGCTAAATGGATGTCTTTAAAAAAAATGCGGTGTTACAGGTTGGTAGAAGAATTGTTGGTGTTGGGCATTAGCGATTGGTACGGTGTGGGTGGGGTTCGGTTGTGGTATGCTCGCATTTGGCGAGGATGAGTCATTTCGAGGAAAGGCGCAAATGTGGGTAGTTTGAGTGAAGTGTGGGGGTGGATTCGTTTGAGTGGTGGATTGTGGTATAGTAGACCGAGCCACGGGTCGCGGCTCAGTGGGTTGGATTTGGCGTAGAGCCCTAATAGTATCCTCAAGTTCATGTTCCGGTTTTCCAGCAAGACGATATATTCCTCATTCGGTATCTCATCACCACCCGAGCCCGCTGCCCCGTCGTTCCCAAGATTCGTGTTCAGCGGGTCATCTTCCAACAAGTTTCAATCTGTAGCCCTTCCTGCTACAAAACACAACATCTCACCAAGGCTCAGTTTAAATCATTAGTAATCACCTACTAACTGCTAAACCTCATTCACACTTGCTCTAATCCATCTTGTCTGGAGGGTTTGACCAATCTCGAGCCACGATTTGGGAATGAAACACCTAACGTGTATCCATCGCCAAGCCGAAGCTCTGATATCAAGTTGTAACACCGTGTTTTTAAAACCATTTCTTTTTTTAAAGACAACCATTTAGCATTAATACTAAGTTACGGAAGCAATTAGTCTAGTTCCTAGTAATGTTAAGTTTACAAACCATGGTCCCACAAAATATTACAGTCCAAGGTGTTAGTTAAAAGACGGTATTACAAAAATAGGCTCCTTTCACAAAATACAATTTTAAACGCATGGTCAAACTCCCCGTCCAAAGGCCGACCCGTTTCAATCCTTCCAACCTGAAATGTGTCAATGAGGAGGGATTAGCACAAAAGCTAAGTGACTGAATAAACCTACAAATTATGCTAAGCACTACTAGCAAGCAAGGAAGTAACATCTCCGAAGGGGTAACCAAATATGAGAGGATCGGTGGCTCTGCCGAGCCCTAAACCATGGTTGGCCAAAACCATGGTAATCCGATGGCGTTGTACCCGATGGCCCGGTAAACCCCCTTACGTGTAACACATACATGTAAGGTTCGAATACCGCGATCAACAATACACAATGCCCAGCCGTTATCCGTCCGACGCTGACCTCATCCCGAATGTGCACATTGTCATGTATAGTAGTCTTCTAGCAACTAGGTATACATATCACTATCATATAATTATCATACCACAAATAATTATGTAACACACAAAATCATGTTATAAAATTTTGCGCCGAAACACGGTCCAGACATCCTCGCGCTCTGCGAAAATGATCACGTTCCAGTCCCAAAATAGCGGAGCAGCATTAACGGATCAATACTAACAGATCAGCACTAACGAATCAGCACTAACGGATCAGCACTAACGGATCAGCACTAACGAATCAGCTCTAACGGATCAGCACTAACTGGGCCAGCACTAACTGGTCAGCACTAACTGATCAGCATTAACGGGGTCAGCACTAACGGGGTTAGCACTAACTGATCAGCACTAACTGATCAGCATTAACAGGGTCAGCACTAATGGGGTTAAAACTAACTGATCAGCACTAGCTGATCAGCACTAACTGATCAGCATTAACGGGGTCAGCACTAACTGATCGTCCCTAACTGATCAGCATTAACGGGGTCAGCACTAACAGGGTCAGCACTAACTGAATAGCACTAACTGATCAGCATTAACGGGGTCAGTACTAACGGGGTCAGCACTAACTGATCAGCATTAATGGGGTCAGCACTAACGGGGTCAGCACTAACTGATCAGCACTAACTGATCAGCATTAACGGGGTCAGCACTAAGGGGGTCGGCAGTAACTTATAAGCACTAACGGGGTCAGCACTAATGGGGTTAGCACTAACTGATCAGCACTAACGGGGTCAGCACTAACTGATCAGCACTAACTGACCAGCACTAACGGGGTCAGCACTAACTGGTCAGCACTAACAGGGCAATACTAACTGATTGAAACCAAACACAAGTTGGAGATTAAATCCACTCACCTTTACGTCCAACTGTCGAACTCAGATGTCTAATGTTTCTGAGTCTCCATCCCAGTTCCTGTACACCAAAGAACACTGATTTAGTAATCGGTATTATCAACAATAACTAATGTCAACAATGTTAACCACAAACTTTCCACTAAGTGTTGCTAATACCAACACTAACACAATAACATGTCTAAACCACAAATACTTATATAAATTAAGCTACTAAGCCATTTTACTACTAAGTGGCCCAAACGGGTCAAAATCCAAACATAGTTCTGATACTACTAAATCTTGAGTTTTAACCCATATAAACACCACATTTAGCAATTCATGACTTTCACATAATTTAACCAAATCAACACCTTTCTTGACCAAGTATTTTACCTAAAATCACTAGTGTATCTTTATGACCCAAATCATCCAAACACTAACTTGTTTATTTCACAAAACCCACCAATACTTGAAAATCAACATAAGACATTTACTAAGTGTGTTATCTTAACATATTAGACAACATCTACCATCAAGTCCTTAAGAACTCCAAGGTTTGACAAAACCCATCTTCTTCAAACCTCCATTAATGGAGCTTAAAGGTGAGTTTCACCAAAACCTAGTTTCTTCCCACAAATTGTTAGGTCACAACAACCCTGGTTTATTATGTTAATTAATAGATAATTATACTTAATGAAATATTAAAGTGATAACACAAGAATATAGTCAATGTATAAATCCACTAAGTGTGGCTTGTTGCGGAATAACAAGACCACTGATCAATTACAAAATATGTGAATGTAAGTTCGTGAATTGGTAAGTACTCCTTTGCAAGATGATCTCTATTTATAGTGGTATAGAGATCTTACATAATGAGCAAAGGAGTAACCAAAGGACTAAACTAAGGAAATGACTAAGATCAAGGGATTTGATCTTAGTCCGTTACAATATTGACTGTAACTCAGTCCTTCTACTCAGTATTGGATTTCCAATACTGAGTGCTGATACTGAGTGGCCAATACTGGCCAAACTCAGTATCACTCCTAAACTTAGCTAATTTATTCTACTATTTATTCTAAGCTAGTCTAGGTTGTTTTGTTATCCTAAGATTCACAAAGGGGTAAGGCTTTTTGCCTTAACAATCTCCCTCTATCTAGTGATAACAAAACAATTACAAAGAGAAATCAAAAATACATAAATACAGGCTGCAAAGTCTTCTTCTTCATCTTATGTTGATTGATTCGAACTCATAGAAGACTTCTTTCTTCACATGGATGAACTCTTCTCTTTTCTTCAGTTCATCTTGCCTGTTGTTCAGTACAGCAACTATCTTCTTTCTGAACCAAGAATCTTCTTTCTTGATTATCATCCATTTCAAGCCCACCAGATGGCTAATAGGAGCTGTTGGCAAATCTGCTTCAGTAATGAAGCACTCCGTATCATCTGAGTCAGTATACATATATCCAGATGTTGGATATATGGTACTCTTTTGATCCTAAAAAATAAGGTTAGGAGGAACAAGATATTTGGGAAAGATTCTGAAACTATTAAGGCACTCAGGTTTGTTGTTCTTGATAGCCTCAGTCAGCACACTGAGTGCCTGTAATCTGCTGCATAAAGGATGCCTTTTTCATAGCATATAGTAGATACACCCCAGATTTCATCCATCATCACGTGGGCTTCAGAATATCCTGAGGGCATCTCCTTTATCAGTCTAGCAATTTTTATCCAGTCTTGGAGTCCCATATTTTAAATGTCATGGAGAAAGATCTTCATTGGAGGACTGACTGGCCCAGTGCAGGTTGCAATAATTGATCTGTCAACAGTTTTAACTTTTATTTTGTTGACAAATTCATTTAGCCAGTATATGTCCTTTACATTCAGAAATTCTTTATTCCTCAGCATACCCATCTTGTTCTCCCTATATCTTGTTCTTTGAGCAACAATGTTCCATTATTGTTGGAGAAGGTCATATCCTTTTCTTCTGACAGTATGAGATTTCCATGGAACATCTGCCTCAGTATCAGTATCAAGATCTTCTTCTTTCACAGGGAAGAATCTTTGAGCCTCAATCTCATCCTCAGCTTCACTATTTTCCCTAGTGTACTGAACAGATCTTCTTGGTCTAGAAGTCAGTGGAGCTGGATCTGGTTCTTCACTTGATTCTGAGGACAAAACCACATGTGTCATTCTTCTGGTTATTGGTCTTCTAGGAATTCTAGAAGGTCCTTCAGCTGGAGGAGAGATTGGTCTTCTTGGGGGCTCTTCATCATCTGAGGATGATGATGAAGAGCTTTCTTTATTTGCTTCATCTAGTGCAAAATTTAGAAAATTTTGAGATGGCACTGGATCTTCATCATCAGCAATTGGCCATACAAATGGTCTGTACACAATAATCTGCAAGTTATTTTCTTCAGTGTCAACTTGCTGTGGTTGGTCTGTTTTAGTCTCCCCCTAAGCAGATGGCTCAGATGGTTCTTCTTCAAGTTGTTCCAAAACTGACCTTCCCCTTTGGCTTCTTCTCTCATACCTACACCTAAGAGGTTTAGCATGAGTAGTTTGCTGATGTTGTTGTTGATGTGGAGGTTGATCTTCAGTTAATCTTCTTCTTTTCTCCACCTGAGCAGATGGCTCAGGTTGATCAACCTCTTCTTCTCTTTGTCTCTTCTCCCCCTTATTGTTATCATTGGATGGGGAGGGAAGAGGTTCAGTATCACCACCTATGTCCCCCTGTTGATCTTAAGGAGTTGGGGAGGGCATAGGTTCAGTAGCAGCATCCTGTTCACCCTCAGTATTGGCATGGGAGGGTGATCTTCTAGGCTCAGTATCAGGGTCTTCTTCATCATTATTTCCAGCAATGGGAGACTTTGGAGGTGGTGGAGACTGTTGTTGTTGCTGAAGGAGTGCCACTGACTACTTTAATGAGTCTATCTCAGTACTCATGGCATACATCCTGGCCAGAATATTATTCTGAGTGTTCTGCATCGCCAGGATCTGATTGAGAATAGTCTGTAAAGCCCCCTGTACTTCCTGAGACTGAGTGGCTTGTGCTCTTTGGCCCTGCACAGATGGTGCTAAACAAACAAAAAGAACATAAAACTGGTTAGAAAGAAAAGTTTATCAAATAGAATTGTGGTTTTGTTAAATTCTATAATCATGTAAACAGAATTTATAAGTCTGTAATTCATCTAGTTTATGATGAAATATTGTGAACTTGTGCATAGCATGTGTAAGAAATATTTAGTAAAAGTGAATGTGAATATTTAAGTAGCTCAGTATAGGATAGGTCACATTTACTAAAAGGTTTTGGTTTGGGTAATCGAAGCCTGGGATGTGCTTCTTGTTATTTTCAATGTTTATCACTCGGTATTAGAGTGATAACAGAAATGTGGCTTAAACCCATGGATAATTTTGGCTTATGTGGCTTAAAAGGTTTGTGATCATTTCTTGAATTATGTGACCTTACTCAAAATAAGTAAGACATAATTCAAGCAGCACCAGTGAGTGTCAATATGACATCACCACCATTGTCTCTTAATGTGTTGAGACAACTGTAGACTGACAATGATCATTAAGATGGTCAGTGTATGAATTTTGCATAGCAGCAGTGGGCTAACTATGTTGGCCATAAGTGGATATATTTGAAAGTTCGATTGAGACTTTGGTCAGTATTGAGTTGGTACTAGCCAATACATAGTCTCTATTTGGGAAAGATATATATATATATTAAAGGTTGAGAGCTTTGTAGAAATTCATACCTGAGACTTTGTCGGATTCTCTTCTAGCATCGATAGAGGTCGGTGCTGGATCATCTAGATTTTGATTTGAGGCACCAGCACCTTCAAGAGCCTCTTCTCTTCGAGCATGTGCACCTTCCAGTATGTTTTGCTCAAATTGAATCTCCACATCAAGAGGAACATGAGGTTCCTCAATTGGTTGAGCAATAGGTTCTGGTTCAGGACCTGGAAGGTCAGTGGTGGCTGCAACCAGACTTTGTGCTTGAAGAGATGCAGTTAATGATGGAACATTTCCGGGTTGCATCTCTTCTGATAATAAGTTTCCCATTAGAACTGGGGATAGGTTTCTTCTTCTTCTTCGGATGGCAAGTGGTGTGTCTTCTGAGGACTCAGTATCAGAATCTGTTGCAATATGAGGAGCATCAGGATCCTGTGCAGGTGGAGGAATATGTGGTGGTTCTTGTGCCGGTTCTGGTTGAGCATCCATCATCTCAATATCTTGACCACCGTCTTCACTGCCATCCTCATTATCATCACTTTCTAATTCAATATCAGAATGAGGTTCATCATTAATGTGTGCCTGTACAGTAGCCCACATGGAGTGACTCAGTACAGGCTCTCCTTCCCTTAGCCTGTAGAAATAAATCTTCTCATGTAAAGGAGGAAGATCTGCTCTTGGACTGTTGAATTCATCATAAATATGAGCAGGCATGCCATGTTGAAAAATAAGAGAAAGAAATCTGCAGAAAGGAACATTGATTTCTTTTATTTGAGCCCGAATCAGAGAAGCTAGTTCATTAAAAATTAGTCTAGCATAATCAATATCTCGACCATGATACATGGCATGAACAATCTGCATCCCAAAATCATTTATTTGATCCAAAGCTCCTGTCTTGTGGGTCATACATCGAATAAGTGTGGATATTAACAGACCCCACATAGGACCAAATTCATTTCTTTTAATAATGCCGGTGGTTCCTCTGCGTCCAATGAACGGTAACACTGAGCGACCCTCTGTTCGATCAACAAAGGGCTCATACTGAGCGTGAGCGGGAAGCCTCAGTGTTTCCCGAATTATAGTTGTGGAAACAAAAGCCCTTCTTTGTTCTCGAATAACCCAACCGGTAATCATGTCCGGAGAGTCAAGTTTAGCAGAGTACCAGAATTCACAGAGCATTTCCGGATAAATTGCCCGAGGAGATCGAATCAATGCTTGCGTGATCGGACAATTCTTCAGATACGTAATCATGTGAGTGAATTCAGGGCACGCCCAAGCCTGAGGAATGTTGAAATTTGCAGTTATGTTGTTCCTCGCAAACTTGCGTACTTCGTCGTTTCGAAACTGAGTTGCAGAAGCAGCCTCCGATGCGAAAAATCTGTAATTTGCCATCTATGATTGTGATTTAGAAATTTGCTTGCAAGGAGAAAGTGAAATCGTTAATCGCAGAGAGAATTGAAAGAGAAAATATGAAATAACTGTTAGAAAATTTGAAAGAAAAGAAATAAACTGTTATTTATATTTAATTAGAGATAATTACGGTATTGGGAAGTAAAACCGGCTGATTTGACAGCCTTATCCTGTTTCAACGGTAACTTTCTTATTAAGAAGGGTTACCGTTGAGGAGCATGAAGATTAAAAGTCAGTTTTATCACTCCAGGACTCCAATACCGAGTTTAAAAAAAATTAAATTAAAAAAAATATTAAAAATCATAAAAACGTTTAATTTAAACTATAAATTAATAAAAAAATTAAAATATATAATATTTGATACATCAGACGAGTGATACTGAGCAGGTCAGTATTGGAACCAATACTGAGAGGTCAGTATCAAAAAATTTTAAGAAAAATTAAGGATTCAACATACCTAATTGTCCTAGTGAATACATAAACCTTTCCTCAGAGAGAGGTTTAGTGAATACATCAGCCAATTGATCATCTGTAGGAACGAAATCTACCTCAACCTTACCCTTTTCCACATTATCTCGAATAAAGTGGTGTCTGATATCAATGTGCTTTGTTCTTGAGTGATGGACTGGGTTTTCAGTGATAGCAATAGCACTCTTGTTATCACAATGAATTGGTGTCTTCTGGAAATTGAACCCATAGTCCATTAGTTGATACTGCATCCACAAGAGTTGAGCACAGCAACTTCCTGCAGCAACATATTCTGCTTCTGCAGTAGAAGTTGCTACTGAGTTTTGCTTCTTGGATGACCAACCAACTAGTCTGCCACCGAGGAATTGACATCCTCCACTTGTACTCTTCCTGTCCAACCTACAACCTGCAAAATTTGCATCTGTATACCCTTCAAGGTCAAAGTTTGAATCTTTGGGATACCAAAGACCCATGTTAGGAGTACCTGAAAGATTCTAAAAATGCGCTTAACAGCTTTCATATGTGATTCTTTAGGATCAGCCTGATACCGAGCACACAAACAAGTTGCAAACATGATATCAGGCCTGCTAGCTGTTAAGTAAAGTAAAGAACCAATCATACCCCGGTATGTGGATTGGCATACTGGTTTACCAGTTTCATCTTTACTTATTTTATCCTGAGTACCCATAGGAGTGTGCATGGAAGATAAATTTTCAAATTTGTATTTCTTTAGCATGTCATGCACATACTTACTTTGATTTATGAAAGTGCCATCAGGCTTCTGATCAACTTGTAAGCCAAGAAAGTAAGTAAGTTCACCCATCATAACCAGTCACACATTGACTTGTCAGTGGAGCCAAAGATAATGTCATCTACATATATCTGAATAAGTAAAATGTCAGAACCTTTCCTTTTTGAAAATAAAGTTTTGTCAATTTTACCTCTTATAAATTTATTTTCAATTAAGTACTCAGACAGGGTATCATACCAGGATCTTGGAGCTTGTTTGAGCCCATATAAAGCTTTATCAAGCTTGAAAACATAGTTAGGAAATTTAGGATCAACAAAACCTGGTGGTTGTTTAACATAAACTTCCTCTTGTAGTTTTTCATTGAGGAAGGCACTCTTGACATCCATCTGATACACTTTGAAGTTCTTGAAAGCTGCATATGCAAGATACAACCTTATAGCTTCAATTCTTGCAACTGGTGCAAAAGTTTCATCATAGTCAATGCCTTCTTCTTGCCTGTAACCCTGAGCAACCAGTCTTGCTTTATTTCTGATGACAACACCATCCTTGTCCATCTTATTTCTGAAGACCCACTTAGTACCAATAATAGTTTTGCCAGTAGGAGGTGGTACTAAATTCCAGACTTTATTCCTTTCAAACTCTGTCAGTTCTTCTTGCATAGCTTCTACCCAGTCTTCATCTAATAAAGCTTCATCAGCTTTCTTTGGTTCCATGGTAGATAGAAAACTTGAAAAGAAACAGAAATTTGCAGTAGCTTGGGGTTCAAAATCTAGTTTTCTTCTTGTTTGGACACCTTGTTCAATAGGACCAATGATATTTGAATGAGGATGATCTCTGAGTTCCCTTAGATTGTTCCCTAAGGGAGCATTTGAAGCAAGGTCAACAATATCTTGTTGCACTGATGTGTTGTCTGCCTGATACTGAGCTGAATTCTGGTCAGTATTAGACATTTAAGGTTACTGTTCTTCTTGATTTTGCAGATCTGAGGAGGATTCTTGAAAAGTACTGGAAGATTCACCTTCTTCATATGTGGAGTTGTTCAGATCAAGTATTGGGAACTCAGTATTGCGGTTCTCAGTGATGGGAACCTCAGAATTTGATGCATTCGAGTTATACTGAGTTCTTTCTTGATCAGTATCACCCATACCTGGATCAACATAGTATGGGTGAGACTTGGGCTGTTCAGCAACTGAGTTTTCTGGACTGCACAGAATATTTATGCCACTGATGTCTTCCTTTTCTGAGGTAGAATGCTCATTCTGATCTTCATCAAACGTGACATGAATGGATTCTACAATCATCTTGGTTGAGATGATATACACTCTGAAAGCTTTAGAGTGTGGAGAGTAGCCCATGAATACACCTTCATTTGCTTTGGGAGCAAATTTGTTTAGATTTTGCTTAGTACTGAGTACAAAACATTTACTCCCAAAGATGTGGAAGAACTCCACATTAGGAACCTTGCCATTGTATAACTCATAATGAGTCTTTTGATGTCGCTGGACTATTGTAGCTCTGTTCTGAGTAAAATTTGCACAGTTGACAGCTTCTGCCCAGAAGCTCAGTGCAAGTCCAGCATGGCATAACAAAGTTCTTGCAGCTTCAATTAATGTTCTATTCTTTCTTTCTACAACACCATTTTGTTGTGGTGTGTAGGCTGCAGAGAAATTTTGAACGATTCCTTTTTCTTCACAGAAATCTGCTAATACTGAGTTCTTAAACTCAGTACCATGGTCACTTCTTAGTTGCTTGACCTTGTTGCCTTTCTGTAATTCTTCTCTTTTGATGAAGGCAATGATTTCTGTTGTTGCATCTGATTTAGTCTTGAGAAAGATGACCCAAGTATATCTTTAGTATTCATCTACTAAGACTAAAGTATAGATCTTTTTGGCCAATGATGGTGTGCTGATGGGGCCAAAAAGATCCATATGTATCATTGTAAGAGGTTCATTAATGGAATGATTGACCTTTGACTTGAATGAACTCTTCTTCTGCTTGCCCATTTCACATGCTGAGCATAACTTATCTTTTGAATAAGTAATTATGGGCAACCCTTTCACCAGTTTCTTCATACTGAGCTCATTAATGTTTCTGAAGTTTATGTGAGAAAGTTTCTTGTGCCATAACCAGTGAAGTTCTAGCTTGACTTTAGACAGCAAGCAAACTCAAATAGTAGGGTCTATTTCAGATAGATTGACTACATAGACGTCTTGTTCTCTTCTAGCAATGAGTACAGGTTGCCCTTTATCATTGTAGATGATTCCTGCAACCTTTCTGAAATGAGCTTCATTGTCATCATCACACATCTGACTGATACTGAGCAGATTGTGTATAAGACCCTCTACATATGCAACTCTTTTAAAAGTTATGTTTCCTGCTTTGATTACTGCATACCCTCTTGTTTTTCCAATTGAATCATCTCCAAACTTGACAGAAGGACCCTTCTCTGGTGTATAATTTAGAAGGTACTCCATACTGCCAGTCATGTGTCTTGAGCAGCCACTATCTAAGTACCATTATCTGTCACCCTGCACAAGACACAAAATAAGGATTAGTTCCTTTTAGGAACCCATTTTTGAATGGGACCTTTGGTAGGAGAAACAGAGGTAGACTTGATCTCTTTTGAAGAGGTCGGTATCACTTTAGGAGAAACCTTGGAGGTTTTCTTGGGTGATACTGACTTTGTTTCTCTCCTTTTCTTTGGTACTGAGTACCTTGGATTTGAGAGATCAGTCCAGCATTCATCTCCTTTATGACCAGTGTGATGACATCTATAACATTTTCTAGGTCGGTTTCTGAACATGTTTTCATAAGGAATTTTAGAAAACTGTTTGACTTTTGGTTGATCAGTATGAGTAAGTTTTGCAAATTTTTGACTTAAGACTTTGATCTGATCACCAATAGATTTCAAAATGTTATTTTTGTCAATTTTTAATGGAGTTTTAATTTTATGTTTGACTGGTGTTGAAGGAGATGGTACTGGGGTCTTATTTTTATTTGACAAAGAAGTCTTATTAATATTCAACTTCTTAGTTTTGCCACTTGAAGATCCTGTGGAAGTTGTTTTCTTGTTATCATGTTTTAGAATAACAACTTGAACAGGTTCTTTAGATTCTTGAGTAGTTGACTTGTCTGTTCCTGCAACCTCAGTATTAGATACAAACTTTTGAGTAGAGGTGGTTTTATTTTCATTATATATCTCAAAAGTAGTTGTGTTAAATAAAAGTTCAAATGGAGGAACAGCAGAAGTGTCGTACTGTACAACTTCGAGGTCAGTATCAGAAATTTCTTTTTCAGGAAATTCAATACTAAGCTCTTGTAGTTCAGTATAGAACTTAGAACAGATAGACGGACCAATTGGTTTTTCAAAAATAATTTTATCCTCATCATCTGATTCAGTTTGACATCCAACTTCACAAAAAGTTTTTGCTTTTACAAACTGAATAGGGTTCATATCAGAAAATTCTTCAAATAAATCAGCAAAATTATTTCTATTTTTTAACTGAGGATCAACACCAAGTGCAGCCCTCACATTTTCTGTAAATTGTTGATTTAGACATTTGTTTAATTTAATAGATGCATTTCCCCAAGATTTACACTGGTTTTCAAATTTTTCTTTTTCTAATTTGTGTAAATGAGCTTTGTCAGCTAATCTTTGGTTCATGTCTTGTAAGTTTAAAAAATTTAGTTCTAAATCTTTAAATTTTGCTAATTTATCTAAATGCTCATTATTTACCCTTTCAAGTTCAAGAATTGTTGATTTTAAAGCTTTCTCTGTCTGTACTAATGTTTTAAGATCAACAATCATATACTCAAAAATCTTTTCTTTTTCATTCACTGAATAAGTTTGAAAGGAACTCACCTTGTACAACTGAGTGGAATCCCAATCAGTATGAACACTCATCCTCTCAGCTTCTTTGATGTCCTTTTCAAAGGAACTCTTCAAATCATCTTTAGTGAAAGCCATAAAGGCCTTGTTTTCAAACTCTTCCTCATCATCAATGAGCTCTTCATCCATCCAAGCTTCAGAGTAAAGAGCTTGAAGAGGTGCTCCAGTCACTGCTGCATTCTTGCCTTTGCTCCAGTTCTTTAGCTTGACATACTTGTCTCTATACCGTTTAGCTCGGTATGCAATCTTGTCATTCTGATCAGTTTCAGTTAACTTAGTATGACAATTAGCAGCAATGTGCCCAGGCTTTCCACACCTATAGCAAAGACCAGATCTTGGGTCAGTACTAGAAGAGCTAACACCAAGCCTCTTCTTTTTCAACTGATCCAGCTTCATAGACATGAGAGCCATTTGAGTTTCAAGCTCTTTTGCCTCAGCATCAGCAAGATCAACTTCTGGTTCTTCAGGCTCAGTTACAGTATATGCCTGTTGCACAACTAGAGCCATGCAAGTGGAAGACTTGTCAGTTTTCTTCCAGTTGATCAGTCTTGCAACATTATTCTCCTCATGATTCAACATTAAACCATACAAAGTTTGAAGAGTGTATGACTCAATGTTGTTAGCAGCATTGACAGAATTTGTCATGTCAAGAAATTGTTGAGGAAGACTATCCAAGAACTTTTGAACAAGCTCTCCTTCCTCCTTCACAATGCCTAAAATGATTAAATCATGGATAACAGTATTGAACATGTTATAGAGAGTAGTGATGTCTTCATTTGGATTTGAGAAGAAATTCTCATACTTCCTTCTTATGTTGCTCTTTCTCTGCAACTTCACCTTTGGTGTGCCTTCATAAGTGACTGATAGGCTATCCCACATAGCCTTTGTTGTTGGCAATTTCATAATTGCATTAAGTATTTCTTTGGTAACAGCATTACCAATCACTCCCTTTGCTCTGGAGTCTAGACTGAATAACTGACGGTCAGTATCAGTCCAGGTGTGTTTCAGTTTAGGAATTGTTCTTGTGCTCTCAGGAGCATCATCAGTAGCAGCAACGGGTTCCACTGTTTGTGGAATGATAGGGCCATCATTAAGCACAGTGAGCATCTCATGATGAATAGATTCAAGATACCACTGAGCTTTAAGCTTCCATTGATGAAAATCTTTTCCATCAAAGATGGGCACTCCCTTACCAGACATAACAGGTGCTATGATTGTAGACATTTTGGATTTTTGAGTGTTTGAGGGATATGTATATGGAATGGCTGCCAGGGTAATAGATCGACTAAATAAGATTAATTTAGCCTGCTCTGATACCAGTTGTTAGGTCACAACAACCCTGGTTTATTATGTTAATTGATAGATAATTATACTTAATGAAATATTAAAGTAATAACACAAGAATATAGTCAATGTATAAATCCACTAAGTGTGGCTTGTTGCGGAATAACAAGACCAATGATCAATTACAAAATATGTGAATGTAAGTTCGTGAATTGGTAAGTACTCCTTTGCAAGATGATCTCTATTTATATTGGTATAGAGATCTTACGTAATGAGCAAAGGAATAACCGAAGGACTAAACTAAGGAAATGACTAAGATCAAGGGATTTGATCTTAGTCCGTTACAATACTGACTGTAACTCATTCCTTCTACTCAGTATTGGATTTCCAATACTGAGTGCTGATACTGAGTGGCCAATACTGGCCAAACTCAATATCACTCCTAAACTTAGCTAATTTATTCTACTATTTATTCTAAGCTAGTCTAGGTTGTTTTGTTATCCTACGATTCACAAAGGGGTAAGGCTTTTTTCCTTAACACAAATAACCACACAATACATGCAAAAACTTGAATAAACATGTAATCTAACATCTAACACAAGATTCACCTACGAAACTTCAAGATTCATAAAACCCTAGTTTAACCAACTTGCATGAAATCAATAATGAGCACATGTAGGACGAAGCTTACCTCAAGGCCTACTCAAAAAATGAGCTTAGAATTTAGATTGAGCAAGAAACAAATCTTAGATCTTCAAAATACATCAAGAACAAGCAAGAAGATGAAGAGGGTTTTTAGAGAGAGGAGTTAGAGAGAGAGAGAGGGGGAGAACATGCAATTGTTGGTGTGTGTGTCAATAAGTATCAGGGAAGAAAAGGAGGTTTTGACACCTCCTTCAAAACGTGGCACAAGGGGAAACAACATGTGCACCTTTCATTTAATGACAGTGTCAAAAAAGTATCATGTTCGCCGTCAATTTATTTAAAACACCAAACGGACTCCATTTAAAAAAAACGAATAAACTTTCGGAATTGAGATTCAAAGATGCATCTAAAGATATAAAAATCATATTCTCATTTAGACAACATCAAAAGTCGGGTATTTTAACCCCTTGGTTAAAATACCGCAAAAGACAAAAGACTAATAATTTCATATTGCATATAATCAGATAATCATTTAATATAATACCTTAAAGGTCAATAACTACTAGGCCGGGTTTTGGGATGTTACACTATTGCCTGACGAACAGACTCAATCCCTTCATTTGTCCCCTCAGGGATAAGAGTCTCTGGTTCATCTTTAACGACCTCTTTTGATTGAGCTGCCAGTAGTGCTTCATTAACTCCTTTGTTGAGAGCTTGGTGTTGTTTGACCAACAGTGCAAGTGTGCCAGCATTGTCTTGCCTAGATTTGGCAATTCCTTTCACCATTGGTTCATTCTGATGTAGATATTCATATAGTTCATGAACATCTATTAGGCTCAAGTATTTGTGATGTATCGCACTGTTGTCAAACATTTCCCATTCAGAGAGAAGGGATTGAATGAATTTGATGTTGATTTCAAGATTCCCTTTGTTTAGGTTGTTCTTTCGGAGATCATTAAGCATGTTGCAGAATCTGTGGTAGGTTTGTTCCAATTCTTCTCCCGAGTTAGCTTTAAACTGACCGTAAGTGTTAAGGGTAGATACCATTTTGGCTTTGTTGCCTAGGTCAGTTCCTTCCATCTATTTGCGGATTTCATCCCAGAGTTCTCTACTAGTGCTGAAGATGTCAAGACTACTATATAATTTATTTGTAAGACCTTGCAACATATATGAGTGTGGATATACATCAGCCCTTGCCCTTTCCTTCTGTTCTTGAGTGTATTCCGCTGGGGGAATTTCAATTACACCACCAGTATCCGGTGATTGAGAGTTTGGGGTAGCTACCACAGCACGATAGAATTTAGCTGGTCCAATTTGAAGGGATTCAAGGATTAGTGAATGTGAAGTTTGACTAAGGATAAAATGGAGAAACCGTTTCTTCCATTGACCATATTCTCCTCGGTAGCGAACATGTGGTTTGGTATCCGATCCAATGGACAAGGCATCTTTGGAAGTCATGTTTGAGTGGTAAGGTGAAGATTACGACGGGATAAAAAATTTGAAGTGTTGGAGAAGATCTCGAGCCGAGAAGTGTATAGGATCTCGAGCCGAGATGTTGTATGATCTCGAGCCGAGATGTGTCAAAGATCTCCAACCGAGATGTTGTATGATCTCGAGCCGAGATGTTTTGTAAGACTTCGAGCCGAAATGTGGAAAGATCTCGAGCCGAGATGTTTGGGGGATTCGAGCTGATATGATGGAAAGATCTCGAGCCGAGATGATGGAAGTCCTCGAGCCGAGATGATGGAAAGATCTCGAGCCGAGATGTTTGATGTTCTTGGGCCGAGATGTTCACTGTTCTCGAGCCGAGATTGTTCTTCAGCTTCGAGCCGAGAACAGTAGCGTTTTTTAGAGCAGGAAGGTTCGAACATCCCAAAAAACACACTAAACTGATCCTAGATTGCTCGTTTCTTAACCAAAATGATTGATTCTTTTTGCAATATGATCTAAAAGCTTTTTCCTTCAATGCATTCCAATAATATTGACTAAAAACAACCTAAATCTAATCTAAAATTTGAATTTTCAAGGTATTTCAAGCTTTAATGGAGTTTTCTTAAAATCAAGATTTCATTGTCAATATGGATGGGAATTGAACGAAATTTGATTTTAAGCTTAATATTTTGAGGAAAGTAACAGATTCAAGCCATAAGATCTTAGAAAAGTACCATAAATTCGGATTTTGATTTCTTGACCCTTTTTCTTCAAAAATCTCAAAAACCCCAAATGATCTTCTGTTCTGGACTGTAAGTAACGGATTTGGATCCAATTCCTTGAAAAATTATGCTCTGATACCAATTGCTGATAATCAAACAAGCAATCAATCCATTACTTAGGCTTAGATGATGATTTTAGTGAGAAAACTTGATGAACAAGGTTAGGGTTTTAGAGAGAGAGTAGAGAGAAGATGAGAGAACTATTACAAGTTGTAAATTTGATTAATGAGCAAAAGTTAGCAATTAAGGATTACAATTTGGTTTATATACCTTGTCCTTAATTGCCTAATTAATCCTAAGACTAATCCTAAGACTAATCATCTAACTATGCAATGTTGGCAATCTTGCCCCCTAGACTATTACTTACAAGATAAAATAAGTCCTAACACTAGACTTTTAATATAATTATGTCTAAAATAATATAAAATATTTAAATAAAATAATTAAATTTTTAAAAATCTCGCGGCGCGAATGTGGTCTAGAATCAAACGTCGAGTTGTTTTAGTGGACGCGAAATATTAAGTAGACACGAAGTCAAGAATTTGCGGCGGCGCGATGTTGAGACACGAATTAACGCGGGGTCAAGGTTCGTGGCGCGAATCCTGTCTGGGCTGCATAAAAACGTGAAAACTAGGGTTTATGCTCATTTCCTTCCCCAAAACCCTAGCAACCGAATTTGAGGGAGATTGTGGTGTTCTCGGTGATTCCTAGGTCAAATCTTCACCATCTTTGGAGACTTAAACATCAGAGGTAAGGTTTCTTGATTATTGATGTTATCTAGTTAGTTTGTTAACTTTATGTGGGTAACAATGGTGGTTTGGACTTTAGACAACTTACCTTGAATATTTGGGGAAGATGATTATGGATAGTGTAAAACACTCATAGCTACTTGGGAACCTTGTGTTCTTGCTAGATTTGGGAACATTGTGATGATAGGTCAAAAAGGCCAAAGGATTGAAGGTACTCCTTTGCTCAAGTAGTAAGGATTTGTGTTTGCTAACACAATTTTGGATTTGCTTTGCTAAGGTGAGTACATGAGACTTTTCTGATTACATAGTAAAACGATTTTCATGGTTTAAATGATTAAACGAGTCTTTATTAGATAAATGTTTTAATAAAGAAAATGGTTGATTTGTTATATGTTATGCATTGAATTGTTGATTGAAATGATCTAAATACCACAAACATGATATGTTGAATGTTGTGGAGCATTAGCTCAAGATTGATGAAATGTTTTATGTGATAGATAAGTATCCGGATTAATGATAACCTAACAATTGCGGAAGTGATGTGACACCTACTGGGGGCGGTACCACCCTGCGCAAGAATAGCATGTATAGTTTATGCTAACCCAGAAACGGGGGAGTAATGATAACCCGGGAATGGGAGAGTTGATTGGGAGTTCCATGGTTGCCTTGATAGATACATATGATAACCCATATCGGAGGAGTTTGTTTCGGGGAGGCCTGTTACGTATGTGTGGGCTTATGGAAAACCCTAGTGTATGATTGACTTATGTGCAATTTGATATTTATTATATATTATTTTATTGCAAATGTTTATTATCAGGTCTAAAGCTCATGTTTCTTTCGAGACTTTTTTGTCTCACATACTACGTATTCTTTTATGGCTATGTACTCAGGTTCAGGAGATAAATGGTAGGCAGCCCATAGTTTAGCATTGGAAGTGATTAGCTCGGTTACTTTCTTAATTCCAGTAATCTATGGAACTGATACGTCTTTATAACACCGATTTTTGATAGGTTGATACACTTTCCAAATGCTTTTGTTTATTTGTATTTTCGGACTTATGGAATTTGTAATGTTTAACTTTAAATATTACATTTTTAAATTGGTTTGAAAAATTGAAGTGGTTACATTATATGGTAATGGATGCAATCACACACATTATATATGTTAGAATATAATGTAATCAATGTATTAATTGTATTAATTATATTATTATTTAGTCAATATGTAAGTATGGTAGGCTCATAATGTTAGCATGATTATAGCCTTAATAATGGCATTGTATTATGTATATATTAAGGATTAGTGTAATGAGAATGACAAGGAATTATAACCTTCTTTCAATATATACTCCATGTGTGAATCTCATACCATTCGACTTCTCTATTTCAGCGAATTTAAACAATAACTGATATTTATCTTTTTTTTTATTATTTTTGGTTTGTGCATGAATTTATTTGTAATGCTAACATTGATGTCTGTGAACACATTTTACAGGAATTTCAGGGTCCAATGGCGAGAGTGAACTACGCCTACGATAGACCACAAGGTGGTGGTGATTTCCGTGGAGGCGTGGCTATGGCGGTGGTGGTTTTGGTGGAAGCGGTGGTGAAATCTATGATCCTTTGTTGTTCTGCTATGCTTCAGAATTTTTGTGTCGGTGTTTCTCTTGATTCTATCTTCATGTTGGAGAGATTTCTCTTACATCTAATCCAATTTGATTATCCTGGAAATTAGTGGAATCCCTTTGCAATGTTAGTTTTACAGGTTAAATTGTAAGTTGCTTTTGTTGTCTTTCTATAACTTTTTAACTCACAAATTTAATTTTGTATTAAACTGAGTTACTTCATATTTGTTTGAATATGTTTTAATTAGTTGTTCAATGTTGTACACCCGGTTCAATCAACTTCTGTTTCTATTATTTTCGGTTCGGTTCTCCGTTCCCATTTTTTGCGGTTTTTGGCCTTCGGGTTTACCGCTTCAGGTTCGTTCCGATTCTAGAACCGAACACACCCCTAATAACACATGAACATTGATTAATTTTGTTTTGCTTTTTTATTTAGGCAATATGCATTCAACTGTTGTGGTAAAGCAAAGCCTATATGCTCACTTAAGGCTATATAAATTACTTAATGATGTTATCTTATGTTATGTTTCTTAATTATATGATCCATTTATTAATTGAAACTCGATTGATTAATACTTATACGTAAAAAGATCTGCTTACTAAAATGATGAAACAAGAATGCAACTAAAATGTTTGTTTTTAGGATGCTTATTCAAATGACTTTTGTATCATTCTTTTCTTGAAATTGTGACAGGCTTTTGTGATTGAGTATGTTGTGATTAAAGGTGATGCTGGTTTAGGATGTTTATTAGCATCACTTGCAGAAGTTGGATTTCTTATTGCTTAGAAAATAACATGTTCTTTAAAAAAACTAAATTGAAAATTCCACAATGAAATATTTAACTTATTTTCTTTATTACTGCATCAAGTGGTGCTCAAAATAAAAGGAGAAATTGGTTAAAATCTATTATATGAAACCAAAGTTTTATTATTATCATTTAATAATATTTATGATATAAGGAAAAGTAAGGTTAATGAGACATTAATTGTAATTAGGAACCCAGACATTATCAATATAGATTCTGATCATAAAGATCATCAAATGTGCAGCCTTTATGCGCGTGAGATATATAACGATTAAAAATAGCAGAGGTATTTCTTATTTTCCTAATATATTTCTTATTTTTTGATTTATTAGGAAATGTTTTGTTCAATCAATGCTTCTAATCTCATGCCCTTAGGGCATGAGTTAGCCAAACCCAATCATAAATAGTAATAGAATGAATGCATATTTAATATATAAGAAAATGGGGGAACTTCTTTTTTTTTTTTTTTTTTGAAAAAAAAAGATTAACTAGGGAAGAGATCCGCGGCTACGGGTGCAATTGCCATTGCTAGTTACTTATTTTTCAAGATTTGAAAATGGGGGAACTTAGTATAACATGCATTTATTGAATCAATTCCCTTTACCCTTATATTCTTTTGGTATAAGTATTGAAATGTGTTTGTTGAAAGATGTTTCTCATTAGCTTGTGATCATTGGTTCGAGTCCTATTGTGGATAATCTAAAAAATGATCTAAAAAGTCCCTTTTGTAAATCATAAATAGTAATAGATTAAATGCAAATTTAATTTAGGTACACTTGAATTCATAACTAAAAAATGAGAATTAAATGTTGGTATTAAATTTTTCATATAAAAGGAAGGAAGGAGTAGAAGCTATAGCTAACAATATCTTCATTCAGTCTGTCAATTGTAGCTAAAATGGCAATCTTCCTTATGTTTTTTATTATTACTTCAGGTTAGTTACCCTTCCTTCAATTATCTTTAGTTGTTATCTTCATACATGTGTTGTTGAGATGTTATTTATATCTTTGAGTTGTTAAAAACAGGTATAACGAACTTGGCTCAGGCTCAAGTATCAAATGGGTGTCAGTGCCATAAAGAATCGGATTGTTCAGATCTTCATTGCCCACTATTAAATCCAGCGGTTTGCATGATGTGTTCTTGTTTTTGTGCCGGAAAGACGATATCAGCCCTTGCTTTAGAGAAATACACAAACACCAATGGTGCCGAGCTCGAGAAGAGGTGCAATCCCGTAACTACTTGGTGTCCACCACCCGCTGTCGAGGAAAAGAGGTGCAACCCTGTAACTACTTGGTGTCCACCACCGGTTGCCGAGCTCCATTAAGAGGTGCAACCCTCTAACTACCAACTTTGGAGGTGGTGGTGGTGATCAAAATGTATTTGCCTTTATATGAATGTTATAATAAAATTTGAGTTCATCTACCAAACATTTTTATAGTGATTTTGGTTCAAATTAGATGGATTTTTCGTCGCAAATCGACAGTTGCTTTTGCTATGATGGTATAAAGAAGTTTTGGTTAATTCACCAAGACAATCGTTAGTTCACAACCATAGATAGAGAAGATGAGTACATTATACTCTTCATATCAATTTACAAACAATCTCACCAAATTATCATCACATTTCTAGGGGTATTTCAGTAAAAGACATGTATTTTTGTTAGTATCGAGTTCGCGTTAGCAAGTTGAGTCAACCCGAACACGCCCTGCTAGAATTTTGGGTCATAAAATTTAACTCTAACTTGGACTCATTTAAATTAAGGTAACCAAGGCCCGACTCAGCTGGCCTATATAATTTAACATGTTCGTGAGTCAAATGGGTTAGAAGGTCATGAACAAAAATGAACTAAAATAGAAGGCTAATCTTAATTCAGTTAAAAAAATTGGAAATTTCTTAGACCTCCCATATTTGCAATCATTTTTGCTATGGAAATTGGACGGAAATTAAAGAGCACGTGAGTTTTGGAATTGAAAGGTAAAAATTTAGGTGGGTTTTGTTTACAATTTTACATAATTTTGAAAAAACAAATTATAGATCTAAACTCGTTAGCAAGTTAACATATTTACATATGGGTTTTTCTAACGTATGCCCCTGGGGCATACGATAACGTGCATTTAATGAATCAATAGTTTCCTATTAAACATAAAATCGAATTTAATGCATCCTATAAAATGGTAGTTTTTAAGTGCATTAATGTTAATCGATACATATTTAGGAAACTATTGATTCATTAAATGTACATTATCGTATGCCCCAGGGGCATACGTTAGAAATACCTTTTACATATAAGCCAACCCGAATCTGAAGGCGAACTCGAACCCGGCCTGATTTATAAACGGGTTGGCATGGTGCACAACCCGAACACAATGATCCTGCCTAAACTTTATTCGGGTCATATCATGATTATACTAGCTTCATAGCCCGCCCGACTGGGCGGGCATGCTTCAAGAGATATATTATAAAACTTTTTTTTATCATTTCTGCTCGGGTTTCATTTTCTCACCAACAATTTCTGGTCGTATGGTTGAAAATAGGATGTAAGACTGGGGATTTTTTAAAAACTCGTATAAACATCTTTAGTCTTTCTTGAGTACAATCAGAAACTTGCCATCATCCATGATCTTGATCTAAAAAGGCATATGATTAAACGCGCTAACAAATCGAGTAAACATGAGTGAAATTTATCTCGTTATCATCAAATATACATTATTAATTTTGAAAATAAAGCAAACGCATAAACCATAATTGATCTGAAAATAAATGGAGATAAAGTTGGTGATGAAACTTAAACTACGAAGACAAACTGTAGATTAGTACCCTAGAGTAGTTAACTACCCTCAATTCTGTCAATTGGTTTTCTACTACCCCAAAAGTATTAAAAGTGTAAATCAGTACCCTAGAGTTGTAAATTCTGACTATTCACTACCCGGGCTCAGTTAAATCGGCCACGTTAGTTCTACCTTTAGGTTTTATTAACAGGAAAAAAAAAAGACTTTCCTAAGATAAGATCAAATGTGCAAGACCACTGAATGGTGTTGACTGATTAATTTGGTGCACAATTGAGTGCAAGCTAATTTCTAAAAGATATTACAAACAAACTGTCCCAAAACTAAAAACAAAAACTAAAAAAATACTACACAAGACAAAAAACATAATACAAATACAGAACAATATATATGGACAAACCCCACTTCAAGAACAAAAAAAGTCAATCATATGCTTTCCACTATCTTGCTCTACCAATTTAGATTGACCCATGTGAAAAAACATAAGCCGATGATTGATTCCACTACCTCTGATGCAAAAAAAATGTTGAATCAACAAAGAAATGAGATAAATTGTTGACTTAAAAATATCATACTATCCCTGATGCATTTGATGAAGCCCATTTCTGAAGTCTGCGTTGATGTGTGATTCCACTTTCTAATTCTAGTGCTTGCCACCAATTTCCTAGGAAGGCACTTTACACATGATTAGGAAGGACCATCTTTCCCGTCAATTTTCTTGAACTAAATACACAAAACAAAATCTTATTTTCATCAAAATTGGGTCGTTTTGTATCTTAAGGAATGTGATTGAATTTAAATGTGAGATTCATCAAACATGTAATTAGAAGTATCAAGATCATAGAGATTTAGGCCTAAGTTAATGTATCTTCATAATTTATAATTCATTAAACAGCTAATCAGAAGTATCATATCATTAAGATTTAGAAATAAGTTCACATTTTTAGTTGCTTGATCATAATCATAAGTGTAAATATAAAGAAAGAAAGAGATATGAACCTGAAGTTCCATGGGTTGTAGTCAACACCTTGTTTAGGAGCAGAATCACTGTAAATATTAAAGATGCTAATTGGGTTGGTTTATTGAATAGTTCAGGCAATATATCCTATGTTACTTCATCTCCGTAAGAAAAATAATGTAGCATTAGTAATAAGAGTAAATATTAAATTAAGTAAATAACACAATAGCATAGCATTTAGATGCATCAAGAAATGTTATGAAAAATTCAACAATGTGACTTGAAATAAACTAAACGAAATCAGTTTTTCGATTAATGTTAACTAAAATGACACGATCCTACGTCCTAACTCAAGGGCTTATTATTTCAAAAGTGTGTTTCAAATAAGTACCTTGTTTAGCTTTGTATAAATAGATCAATTTGCTACTATTGTAAACACATCAAAAGGCACAAACAAACCAAACTGGTTGACTTCTAATTTTGGTTTCTAATATTTTTGAGTTTCATCTCTTTTTCAATCAATTGGCATAACAAACATGATGCATAACTTCACAATATGCCCTGTAATTTTTACCTGAGATTAAAATTTTCCAGTATTAAATTGGCTCTTGATTTTTTAAGGCAATTGGCTTTGGAACCAACAGGCAGTAGGAGATTATGCGTTTAAACAAATTAACATGCTACAATTTTTAAACGAGATTAAATAACTTCATAATTAAATTTGAGTTTGAAATCAAAATCACCCCAAATCAAGCAACTCATTTGAATCAATATCACCGATTTTTATGGAACTGATTGACTTTCTTCATCATCTTCATGTTCATCAGACGCCATTCAAATGAAATTAAATGGATTTTAGACCTGTTGCTCGTAATACTCTACCATATTCAACCAAAAAAGGTATAAAAAAACCTTACTTAATTTGTTCTGAGTCCATTAAAAATGTTGAAATCAAGCACAATTAAAGTCAAAATTAAAATTAGAACCTGATTCTCAGGCAAGTCAATCAAATCCAAAAGCAGAATCGTTACATCGTTGAAAATATATTGAAATACGATGAATGAAGGAAGAAGGGATTTGAAATAAATTATGGTTGATGAAGAAGGAAAGGTTTTGAAAGGAGGGGCAAGGGCGAGGTTTGAGGGGAAAGAAAACCTAACTGGAGAGAGATAGGGATATGAAGCATTCGCCAAGAAGAAGCGGGAGTATGAAAACTTAAGAAGGTTGGGAAGCTACCATGGTAACAGTGGTGGAATGGGTGACGCAAATTTAGGTAAAGGAAGAAGTCTGAAGAAATTAGGGCTTGTGTATAGTGGGCCGGATGGATGTTGGCCAATCCTCGAATTACACATATAGGATAGCTTCAAACTATCTAGTTGGTAAAAGTAAATCAAATGTATGCTCATATATTGGAGAAGATTCTCTTTCGAGGTTGCAAATGTTGGGCCGATGTACTTCAAAAATTTTAACTCGTGGCTCATGGATCCTCATTTCAATTAAGAATGTAGTCTTCTCTTCTTGGGCTTCTAATTAGAATAGACGTCTCCTTTCTCATATGCGGGTTTTCATGTCTAAGCTTCAGGATTTAAAATCTTCAATCAAAATTTGGAAATCTGAAGTGAAGAACAAGAGATCAGATTTGTTGTCTTTCTTTTAAGAAGCTTTTGAACGACCTAGAAATTAAAGCCGAGCAATCTGCCCTGCCCTGCCCTCTCTGTGGAGGAGTGTAACTCGCGAATTGACTGTTCGGTGAAAGATAATTTACAATTACATAAATTGAATCATTAAATAACAATTAAAATGATACTCCCTCCGTCTCACAAAAAACTTCTCATTGCACCCTAAATTTTGTCCCACAAAAAACTTCTTATTTCATACATTTGATGTCTTCCACATAATAAAATACTATTATTATTAAGGACCCCACCACTTACTACCCACTTACTATCTTTTCTCTCCAGTCTCCATACCAATCTTATATTTTAATCAAAATTATTACCAATGATCTTACCACTATCACCTTAAAACTTGTGTCAAACTCAAATGTGAAGTTTTTTGTGAGACGGAGGGAGTAGTTTTTAAAATGATAGTTTACACAACTAAAAGCATTGTTCGATGCCCGTTGGATACAATTAAATAATGACACATGACATTAGGCACCGTATGAGATTCTCCGTGCATCGCGCAGAATATATTTTACTAGTTACAATTACATTAACCAAATAGTTACTGCATGCTTATATTTATTAAGTTGCTAACAGAACAAATTGATAGTTTCTTTTTCTTTTTCTTTTCTTTTTTTTGAAAACAACGATTGTTGTGCTAGAGATCAATCGAGAAACATAAAACAAGAACCAAAGAAACTGAATAGGTTACTCGGTTTTTCGATCAGGAATAAGAAAAATATCTACAAATTACAAACTTTTCTTACATATTAGATTTCTTATAACTTGGACTCATCAAGTTGTGAAGCTAAAGTTACCCAAGTCGATGGAATATTTCTTTAAAGGGAAATATATTAAAGGCATATTAATTTGATCATAGTGTCAAAAATGTGTAAGCATATATTGATATATATCGAATAACTCAATAAGTTATTAAATCACAGATCTACTCAACAATAGAAGTTACAACGGATTAACACTATGTTGATTGAATAAGAACAATGAATAATTGTAAATTATATGAAGAACAATAAGAACACAGTTTTCACAAAAAGCTTCAATGTATATTAATGATCGATCAATACACACGTACGTTCACAATTCGTAAGGAACTATATATAATAGTCCTTGAAGCCTAAACTTTTACCCTAGTTATTCTAGGACTAGATTACAATTCGAATTACATAAAGATTTAAATTCTAAACTAACTCTGCTAGAATCTCGGATACGATCTGTTCCTTTTATCGATATCAGTAGTAAACGGCATCTTCAGTAGTAACTCCTAAATCAGTAGTATTTTTGTAATTCCGCCTCATCAATACTAAGTCTTGTTAGCAGCATCAAAACATTAACAGTACTAACTGTAACATCGGTATCAACTTGTATGTAACCCAACAATACATGAGACAATCACATGAGAGTTGTACAAATTTGATATCCATTATTTTAATCTTTATTCCGTAGTCATTTTCATTTGCTTAAAAATGTCAGATTTGCTATTACCCATTAATTTATCATTACTCAATTAGTAGAAAACCTTACCGAATTAGCACCGTCACTGATTTGATTCCTCGAAGATACAGCGCTAATGTTGAGTCGTAAAATTACTATGTTGCCCATGATACATTCAGGCTGTTTGATTTCCTTCCAATTCGTCAGATTGGGTCCTAATTCGGACTCGGTCCGAAGAGTCTTGTTTGATAGATTCCTAATTGATCAGACTCGATAATGAAAACCTATGATCGGGTCCGAACTAGAAAACCACCGGACTCAATCCGATTCCGACTCAATCCGACGAAATCAAACGGGGCCTTAATCTATTAATCGTCTTATTGCAATCGTACATGTTGATACGGATCTAGAAGCTTCCGGTTCTATCCAATCATCCAACCAAGTTTTAGGATTTATCTTTTAATTTTCAAATTAGTTATTATCTTAGTTATTTGATTCCTTGTCAAACTCTAGTTCATGTTTATCCTTATGTTTAGGTTTTCTTATTTATAGGATTGTAATCATAAGGTTGGAGGTTAAGTTATTGATCGAAATAAGAAAACGTTTCTTTTGAAACAAAGAACTCTTGTTCTTGTGATTCGGTTTGCCGAACACCCCTCAAGCTAGGGTTTAGCTTCCACTAATACGAATCTGTATCACATGTGATTCTAAGAACAGACTGATTAAGGGACAATACTTTTTTTTATCTCCACGTACATCTATTGCGTTATGTTTTGTCAAACATCACCTCTTTTTGAATTCATGGTATTTAAACAAGCCTAATGCAGTGAAAGGTCATATTTGATTCATTGAATCAATCCATTAAACATTTAGCACATGGCCAATCATGAGCCATAATCATATATTCATATGGTCGTGACATTATTTGATAATCTCTGTTAATGATCTCGTTAAATAATAGCTTCTTAATGTGGTAAATTTAGAGTGTTTGATAATATTTCTTAATTAGTATTTGAATCATTCATATATATATTTGTATCATTTAGATATTAACCAAAGAACACCTAAGTAGACCAACGAATTACGATTTTTACTAGTATTAGAATCGATTTGTGGGCAATTGAACAAACCAAATAGGATGAAGGTCTGTAGTGACTTGAATTTTTCTTTTTTTCCCTTAATAAAGAAGATATTTTGTTCTTAATGAGTTGTTAAAATTACATGGGCAATCAATTTCTAACTGGACCACTATAGAAGGTGTTTTGTCGGTAACTATGGCATTATCGCCCCACAAATGATGCATTTAAAACTTTCACAAATAACCCTTTTCCTTTACTCATCTGCTAAACAGAAGCAGAAGGATTTAGAAGCAAGAAATTTTACTTTAACCCATTGAAATATTTTGCTATTTATTCATTATATACAAGTATACAATTCAAGCTATGAATATTTAAGTTACTCTCGTTTAAAACATTCATTAAAATTTCATCAGATTTATACCTAAATAAAAGATATATAACAAAAAAGACATCAAAATTTAGGTGGTGCAGAAAATAAAAATATAAACGGTTGGTTCCGAAAAGAAACAAACCCAAAACCTCGAGAACGTCCAGTTTTCTAATCCCACGTAACTCTTTCATCCCTATAACAGAGCAGAACACAAGAAAAACGAGTATACATATTTTATTCTATTAATTGTTTTTTAGAGATACTAATCATGAGCAGCTATGACAGACAGAGAAGCATGCATGTAACAATAACATAGCATCAGTAACCTCGCGGCTAAGATCACCAACAAATATATTAAAATGACCTGCAAAGTTAATATATGGCAACAACTAATGTAACAACGGATATAGTTACTATCGTTATTATCTTTATCATTAATAACTCAAAATCTGACCTTTAATTATAAATTTGTAACACAATTATGAATTTATAATTAGGACTGTCAATAAAAAAAAATATTTTGTTTTGTAGAGAAGTTTTTAGTTGAATTAGTTGAATGAGTAATTGAATAATCCTAGACAGATAGAAGAATGTTGACTAATGGAGATAAATATAGATTGATACTTGCATAAGTAATTGTTCTTTTTTATTGACAACCCCTATTACTATCATTATCAAAACCCATAATTATATATATATACGAAATTGTACAAAAGAAATAATGGTGTGTTCGGTTCCGGACCGGTAAACCCGGTTTCCCGAAAAATGAAAATTCTAAGACCAAAAACCGGACCGGTTTAACCGGTGCCGGTTCCGGTTCGGTGCCAGGTCGGGCCGGTTTTACGCGGTTCCAAATCCGGTAAACCCGGTTTATATATAACTCATTAAAAAAACTCATTATGATACAAAAAAACTCATTATGGATCAATGGATCATGATAACAAAGTTATGTTCCATTCGAGATAGTGATATATGAATCTTACTTGAGTTTCTTGTGTATTAACCCAATTATGATCCATTCTTGAGATGTTATGAGGATTTTTTTATTGAAAGACAATGAGAAACCGATGTGACGTGTCTTACGTACAAAGAGCCGAAGAAGAGAAACCGTCGGGCTCAATTGGAAACATGATACATTCAATATAGAATGTCAATTGTCTTTAAAATAGCTAGGGTGTCATTTAAAAAAAGACCTTTTAAAACACCGGTTGTAAACCGGAACCGGTAAACCCGGTTTGTTATTTTTTATCAAATCTAAGAACCAGAAACTGGACCGGTCAAGCCGGTTCCGGTTCAGTGCCGGTTAGGTTCCGGTTTTTATACACATCCCTACAAAAATGGGAACACATAATTATAAATTTATAATACATTTCATCAATATTTTTCTTCATCTTCGGCATATTCAACCATTCATATAACTAATTAATTATAAATATATTTGACATATATAACACAGTTGGAGCTGGAACATACACAAGACTTACGCTCAAACATTGGACCATAGCGAGGCGGCATGGTCAAGCCTCACGCCTTGACGAGTCATGTGAAATAATGAAATCCAATGTGAACCTTTTTAGAACCATGTTTCTAGTTTTTCACAAACTAGTATCCGTACACCTAAAACCATTTCCAGAATCACAAGCCCTCGCTTTCGTCCCAATCCTATGTCAACGGAACGATTTTCCGGCGAACTCCAGAGGCGACACCGAATGTCGGGTAGGGGGGACGGGTACGTGGGCACGCGTTTTTTGTAAAAATACGGGTGTATGAAAAATCTTTGTAGAAATAGAGGTATTAAAATGTTTGGTAGAAGTAGGGGTGTTTGTAAAATCAGATTTTTAAACAATTACACTTTAACCCCTTATGTTTCGTAAATTAAACTTGTAACTTATATCCATCTTTTATTTACAAATTTGATCTGCACATGCTTTGAATTCAATATCACCAAGAATCAGTGTTTTCGCAACCAGGTCGAATCGGAAAATCAATGTGGTGCCGACCCGATTTGCTGTTATAAACTTCTGAATAGCAGATTATATTCTCTTAAAAATACTGAACACTCTTCCATTAAATATAAGTCATAGATCAAGTAAGAAGAATCAATATTCAAGCATATCAACATCTATCATCATCAACTTTCATTTATTAAAAATATAGTCAGGTACTCTCTTTAACCTTGTTAAAAATTTTGTATCAGAGCTAGTCACACGATTCGTTTAATAAAATGACTCTACTTTTAAACGTAGAAAAAGTAAAATGTAAAAGTACATACGTGTGTGTACGTATGTACTAGTATTTTATTTTTATTATAGGTATTGAATAAACCTCCCATGACTTTAGGGTAAGTGTGTGCACTGTATGTAATGGTGGTGTGTGCACTGTATGTAATGGTGGTGTGTGTACTAGTGATATCTGTAAGTTGTGTGTAATAGTGGTGTCCAATGGTATGCAATAACAGTGTCCATTGGTGTAAAGAAGCACCACATATTATGTGATACACATTGTAATATCTTGTCTATATAAGAAGGTACTCTCCATGTAATAAAATCATCGATCTTTATTGTTGGGTCACATTTGTTGTAACCAATAGTCTAGGGACCATTGTGTAATTAGTCAAAATTAGGTCTAGGTATAAATACCTTAGTCTTTGCCAATTAACATTAACCTTTGCCTAATTGTAATTGTCTCATCCTAATGCAAAGTGTGTTCTAAGTTTTCTCTCTAATCTTCACCATCTTAATCTTCCTAATCTCAACTTGTTCTTGCTTAATCATGGTTTAATCAATGAATTCATAAACAACAATTGGTATCAGAGCTTAATTCTTAACTGGTTCGATCTAAACAATAGAGATTAAGCAAAATAATGAAGATTCAAGTGGGTTTTTGAAGGTTTTAAGTGAAAAAGTGCCTAAAAGTTTGATCAAATTCAAAGTCAAAGGTATAAATCATGTTTTTGATCATATAACATTGTTCTACTACTGATTACGAGCATATTAGTAACAAATTTCAGATCAAAATTATCAAAAACAAAGTTCAATTTGATTTTTAAAGCATAAAATGAAGAACATCACATTTTCGGACTTTTTCGGGCTAAGTTGAGAAAATCAGAGATTTTTTTTCGAAAAAGTAATCGGATAAGATTGTAGGTAATTGAAAATCGAACGTTTTGCAAACAAAATCACTGAATTTGGTTTAAAAATGAGAAAATTATGATCAAAATAGTGAAATTTTAAAAAAAATTAGGATCTGATGAACAATTTATCGTATCTTTTGAACTTTGTCGGTTCTATGCGACATCACCACTGAAAACCGATATCTTATTATGTTGTTCAAAACTGATATTTTTTTCAAAAGAACTGATATCACTTGTTATCTTCTAAATCAGATATCACTTTTAAAGAACCGATATCAGTTTGGAGAAATGATATTTAGTCCTACCATTTGGTCCTACTCATAGTCCTACTCACTTGATAAGATGACATGTGTACTCCACTAATTCTCTCTTTTAATATTATCTATTGATTTTGACACATGTCTTCATCTAAAAAGTAGGACTATGACTAGTACCAAATGACAGAACTAAATACCATTACTCTACAAGAAAACTTTTCAAAAAAGCTGTCACATAGTACATTTGGATGAGACATAAGAAGTAAAAGGCTGACTAACAGCACGACGTCATTTTAGACAATCTGACTGATACAAATCTTTTAAAGAAGATCACGTGAGGTGCACGTAATTATGCTAACCGAATTTAGTTAGTCGTTGTTTGGCATTCCTAGTATAAATTGTAAAGAGACGTGATAGGTTAGTTAGCTTTTGAATTGTGTAAACAGATTCTTTCTCGAATTCCCTTTCATCTGTAACCGTTTGTACATCTTGAACATCGGTTAATGAATTTGCATTCAGATTGCTTTCTTAATTGAGCAATCTCTGTGTTTGTTTGGATTGATTCTCGTTTCTTAGTTGAAATCTGAATTGATCGTATCATTTGGTATCAGAGCAACTCTCTTGGCCTCAGACTGAATTCGATATATGCTTAATTGGAGCTGGAATTCGAAGTTAATAATGGCGGTTACTTCTGGCACAGCAGGAGTTGATGTTGCGATGGTTGAAACAGTAACAGAGAAGAATCAGTATGTGAATCAGGAATTAGCTGCATCAATGGTGGAATTGAAAAGATCTATGGCAGAATTGAAGGTTAGTACAAAAAGGATTTGGTTCAGCTTGTGAAGATCCAATGAAAATTTAAAAATCTCAAACAGAACAATACGGTGCAACATTATGAGGATCAATTTAAGATGATTCTCAATAAAGTGGAATTTGAGTGAAGAACATGCAGTGAGCTTATTCATGGAAGGATTGAAACCAGAAAATAGTTGGACAATTCGTATGTTTAAACCTAAACTCCTAGCAGATGCGTATTGCTTGGCTAAAACTCAAGAGGCTACTAATTCAGCTGCAATAGCTAGGTACAGTTCATTACTCCATGACAATCACGTCCTTCATGTTACAGATTCTTGTCCTTCTTTATTGGTTCTTGATAGCAACAAAGAAGAAAATATTGAGAACATAGATGATGCACATAAGGTGTTTGATGAAATGCCAGTAGTCAAAAAAATTGAACTAGGTACAGTGAAAGAGTATTATGATGAATTTAATTCCTTCTTTAGTAATAAGAGTTTGGATGAATCTTGTATCATTAGTCTATTCATTTGGGGTTTGCAACCCGAAATTGAGAAAAGTGTTGCAAGGTTTGAACCTAAAAGCCTTTATGATGCTTATTGTTTGGCTATGGTGCAAGAAACTACTAATGATCTCACGAAGAGGATGAACAATCCACCATTGTTACCTACTCTTAAACTTAAAGATTCAAATGCATTGAATGACAACAACAATGATTTGGTGTTTTGTGATGAACCAATTACAGTAAAAGATCATAATATTGAATTGTCGGGTCAAAATAAGGTTTACAAAGAAGATGGTAAAGAATCAATGTCTTCCCATGGTGATCTTGAAAATGAGGGTTATATTTACATGTTTCAAGAACAAGAACAAGAATTAATGCGTATAGAAAATTATGTGCATGCTTCTGAGTGTAATGTGGAAGAATCTGATAAAGAGAACACGTATTTTGAGAGGGATGAATCTGAGATTACTAGTGGGTTGATTGTTCTTGATGAATTCTCTAATGAAGATGACATAAGTAAAGAATTGGAACCAATAGATCCTAGTGAAATGGAGCGCAACTATAAAAGGTTGGCGGTTCTTGATGAGATTGTTAAAAATGGTAGTGAAGCTACTGAAATCAAATCAGATTGTCATGATGTTTTAATGAATCTGGATGAAGAGGATCATAATGAAATCATATCACATTGCAAACAAGTGTTACGGGTTGTTGATGAATGGTGGAATAATTACTCAAGTGGTAACATTGTTGCTTATTGGAATAATAAAACTGCAAAATTAGATCAAATGTCAATACAATATGCAGATGTGTTCGTGTTCAGTTTACAACTGATAAGGATTCGAGATTATAAAATTCCATGGATGGATGGGCCTCCACCAATCAATATTCGGCCTTGTAGGCACCCACCTGACCAGAAAGATGCAATTGGCCATATGATTAATGAGTTGTTAAGAGCAATGAAAGTTACACTTAAGCATAGTCCTTATTCATCACACACTGTTAAGGTGAAGAAAAAGGATGGAACTGGGAGAATGTATATAAATTATCGACTACTAAGCAAGTATACTCTTAAAGATAAATTCCATATTTCAATGATAGAATAATTAATTGATGAATCATGTGGTACAAAAGTTTTTTCTAAATTGGTTTTAATTACAGAATATTACCAAATCTATATGAATGGAGATGATATGTACCAACAACAACAGGTGTTTGAAATTATGAGGTTACATAGCCTGTTTTCAAAATGGAGTGAGTATATTCTCATTACAAATCTGATGGGATATATAGATCATATGATTACTATAGAGGGTGTGGCAAGTGATCTTACAAAAATACAAACAATGGAAGCATTGTATGTAACCACTTCTTTAAAACAGTTGAGGAGTTTTTTAAGGTTGAAGATGTTTATAAGAAACTATGCTTTTATTAGTCAACCTCTAACCAAGTTGTTAAAAAAGAAAGTTTGCCAGTGGTCGTTAGAGGCTCATATGGAGTTACTTTCTTTAGACGCATGCATCTTCAATTCGAGTACCAAATTGAAGCTGCCATTGGCTAATGCTCGAATATTGAAGCTGCCATTGGGTACTGCAACTCAAATACTGAAGCTGCCAAATCCCAAGAAGGAATTTTTAATGAAAGTTGTTGTCTATGGTACTGTGTTGGAAACCGGATTGCAGAAAAAAGGGACATCTAATTGCTTCTTTAATCAGATGGTAGTGGAGTACAGGGAAGGCTTATGATGATCTTATACAAGGATTTCCTTCCTTTCAAAAAGATCCTTGAGGACAAGGATCATTTCAAGGGAAATGGTTTGATACAAATCTTTTAAAGAAGATCATGTGAGGTGTACGTGATTATGCTAACTGAATTTAGTTAGTCGTTGTTTGGTATTCCTAGTATAAATTGTAAAGAGACGTGATAGGTTAGTTAGCTTTTGAATTGTGTAAACAGTTTCTCTCTCGAATTCCCTTTCATCTGTAATCATTTATACATCTTGAACATCGATTAATGAATTTGCATTCAGATTGCTTTCTTAATTGAGCAATCTCTGTGTTTGTTTGAATTGATTATCGTTTCTTAGTTGAAATCTGAATTGATCGTATCACTGACACAATATACTTTTAAAATGAAAAAGTCTTACTCATTTGTCTCTATCAGTACTATTCTCTCTCTCCCCAAGAAATAATATACAAAATATTTAAATAAGGGTAATGATATTTAGGCTAACTATTTAGACCTACTCATAAGTCTACTAATTAGATGAAGACACTTGTCAAAATCAAGGGATAATATTAGGAGAGAAAATTAGTTGAATACACATGTTATCCTATCAAGTGGGTAGACCTATAAATAAGTCTAAATGGTAGTCCTAAATATCAGTTCTCTATAAATAGATCTTTACACTCCATAACCACCACCGAGCAACAATCTTCACCACCACCACTGTCCTTCCAAAGCACAAGCACCGGCAACTGTCAAACGCACCACCACCATCCTTTTGCTGTTGAATAATTTATATTCTGCAATAATATTAGTAATAATTAGATAACGAAAAATGAACATGCAAACCTGAAAATTGACGAGAATCAAACTGCACGGAAATGATTTCCTGTCCTTTAAGGTTTATACGTGCTGTATGCTGTTAGCCTCTACGTACCACCCCAGGATTTGATGCAGCAAGTCGGTAATATCTTATAGCCAAGAATTCCCGAACAACACAAATTGTTTACTCGGAAAACAGGAAGAAAACAGAGAGCACCTTTGAGAGCTATTTCGTGTTTTTGAGGTGTATTCTAACACTGCAGTGGTGTTCCTTTTATAGGCCAGTGATAAAAAAAAACGCACACCATCATTACAGTCTTCAAAGACTGATAATGGACAGTCAAAAAACGGACGAAACGGCCAAGATATTAACAGCCCGTCTTAATACTCGAACGTTACGTTTTGACTCTCAACGAACTGGCCAAAAAAGAAAGCTCATCAGCTCCCAGCGACCGATGCGTCGTGCGAAGTGCAAAGTGCGCCTAAATCACGCCATTTCGCGTCATCGGTCTCGGCTCGGCGCGCGTGTGGGTCTAGCCTTTAATCCTCCACTAAAGCCTTTGAAAGCTTAAGGAATTAAATGCCTTATAAACCCATTTAATTTTCTTCCTCCCACCAATGTGGGAACTTGCCAACTTGCAAGTTATTAATTAATATTACTATTAATTAATATTTCCAACATTTTCTTCTCCGGCGAGTTCTGTTTTCCGGCTACTGTTTTTCGGCGAGTTCCGTTCTTGTTCTCCGACAAACAACAGTCCACCGCCATCCGCCGGTAACCATCTTCTCTGGCGAATTGTTGAAGTTTTTCCGGCAACCTATCTCCTTCGACACCAGAGCCACCGACACCATCAACATAAGTCAGAGATAAATACTAAACACTCTTCCCTTAAATATAAGTCAGAGATAAAGCAAGAAGGATCAACATTCAAACATATCAACATCTATCATCATCAACTATCATTTATTAAAAATACAATCAGGTACTCTCTTTAACCTTGCCAAAATTTTGTGCCCAGAAATAAACCGGATTAGACCACCGGTTCGTTAAGCAAACCGGGTCGAACCGTATTTAAAAACCCAAAATCCGGCCGGGTTTTAACTCAACACTCAAATGAACCATTTTGTAAGGTTCCTTGAGATGCTTAAAATAGTTCCTTGCATGTGTGAAATATATAGCAATGCTAATTATTGGGTTTTCTCCTCCCACAGCAATGTGGGATGGAAAATAGATTCACACTCTTCTTGAATATGCAGATTGCAGAGCATGTCATCTACTTTGTACTTCCTCCGATTCAAAATAAGTGCTACACTTTCTATAATTTGGTGATTCAAAATAAGTGTTACACTTTGAAAAATTACCTTATTTGGCAAAAAATAGTAGGACCCACACCCACTAACTATCTACTTTAATAAAGTGAAATGACTCATTTACCCTTACTTTTTACTTTTAAACATCATTAACCCCACTTTATTCAAAAGGTGTGGGACCCATTATCCACTAACCATTCAATTAATCTAATTTAACCATCATTATTGTCACACCGCATTTTCGAAACCCCACTTTATTCAAAAGGTGTGGAGATAATGGGTATGGTCGGGGTCGCACGGTCTCCCCGGGCCACGACATGTGACCCGTCGGGTAAAAGAAAGGTAATCAACTTTTGGTGACAATTTATATTGGCCTTATTAACACTTAACCAATCCATACCTAAGACCACATCAAAGCCGGATATTGGCATAACAAGTAAAAGAATTGTAAATTTCACGCCATCAATATCAATACTAGCCCCGGACACGGATGTCGTGACCGGAACCATTTCACCATCGGCCACCTCTACCTCTAGAGGCGTCGTGATCAAAGAAGTAGGCAATTTCAGTTTGTCACAAAAACTCTTTGAAGAAAACGAACAATTTGCACCCGAATCAAATAACACACGAGCGGGAATGGAGTTTATTAGAAACATACCCGTGATGGCATCATCGGTAGTGGTAGCATCTTCCACCGTCATTTTGAATGCACGACCCGTAGGTGGCGGATGACCTTTCCTCTTTTGACCTCCCGACGACGCCGATCCCCCGCTCGAACCCGAACCTTTCCTCGTGGGACAATTCACGGCCCTATGACCTTCTTTCCGGCAAGTCCAACAAACGTTATTTTCTAACTTGCACTCCGACGACTCATGCCCGTGTTGCCCACACTTAATACACCTTCGAGTTTGTGCCGTACACGGACCGGCATGGGAGGACTTGCACGGTAGGCACCACGGGTTCTTTTGGTTGGAACCTTGAAGTATTTGTTTTCGGCGATCATTACCCGACTTATGATTTCCTTGGGACTTCTTGTGGTTGTTCGTGTAACACCTCAAATTTTAATACAAAACATTTGCCCAAAATAAATCATTTTTCATAAATAGAAGAACTATTCCAAAATATGGATTTACAAAAACCTTTGGTATGAAAATCAGAGTATAAAGTTTGGTGTTACAAAATAGATCAAAACCAAAGCTAAGCATAAATCCAATCTAAAGTTCTTCTACTCTAGGCCCCGCATCTCTATCCATGCGTACCTAAACCTTCGATCCCGAACCTGAGTACATAGCAAAACAAACAAGGAGTACGTGAGACAAAACGTCTCGTGAGCTACATGGGTTTAGACCCGATAATAAATATAATCGTATGACATATAAATAACATATAAGTAAGTCATCCATCTAACTAGTCACCCTATTGTGACTCTAACACATTGCTTTCCTAGCAATCATATCTAGTTGTCGGGACATCCCCAACCAACTAGAACCACATTAACTCATTAACCGGGGATCCCCCGCATTAACAAGCTTCAAGGTAAAGGCAAGAGGGAATCGCCCAATCTACCTATACCTGCCTTACTCGCCGGACTACTTCCAGTTAGCAAGACTACTATCATGGAATGGGCCGATGGGGATCCGCCCAAATGCTCCCCATTCCATACCTCATGACCGGGGATCCCCCGCGTCATCACATCGTCTCAACCTTACTATAACTTGGCGGTTATATCAATCAAAGCCTTTGGCTATCACATCAATCATCAACAAGTTGGTTACCTATATTCAACAATATGCAACTAACTATATTTGCTAAATTCTACACAATTATCAAATAGACTCGACATATATAATAACAAGTATTTTCATGGCTATGTACTCAATAAAGTCCACACGTACTCACCTTAGCAATCTAGTGCTCCAACCGTATTCTTTCCGCCGGTTTCCTCGTTCCAACAATTCGGTCAAACTCCAAGACTTCACCGGAAGCCTAATTCAACAATCATACAATGTTCAACATCACATACTACTAATAATGTATCCATTAATCACTAGATACCATCAACTAACACTTCCCCCAATAATGGTGATTTACCAAACCCTAGGTTTAACCAACCCTTAAGATTCTTACCAATCTTAACCATACACTTGATTCCTTTGTTAATATACCATCTATTGAGTGTATATACCATTTATTCACCATAACCCATAACCCCCAATATCTAGGGTTTCAACCCAAGCATCAAAATACATAGATCTAAAGCTACAAAGATCAAGGAGTGAAGATATACCTTTAATCTTCACTTAGGAGTGAAATCTATCAAGCTTTGATGAACAAATCGACCAAGATCAGCACTTGCACTCAAAAATCGTCAATGGAAGAAACTAGGGTTTTGAAATGCATTAAATGAGCCAAATCCCGACTTTAATGCTGCACGACCAAAGTTCACGACGCGAACTAAGTTCGCGTCGCTAACTTCCCCTTGCACGCGAACTTCGCGATCGGTAACCAGTCGTGATCTTCCAATCGCCAGATACAACAATCCCTGGAGGGAGTTCACGTTCGTGAACTATAGTTCACGCCGTGAACTTCCCTCGTACAGCAGGGCTGCACTTTTCGGTCTAGGTCTCGACCCGGTTTCGCCCATAACTTTCTCATACGGTCTCCAAACGACACGAAACCAATTCCTACGTTCTTTAAACGATTTATCCATGTGTATCATATTTTTGTACAATTTATTTATTTACAAATTTCGGGTCGTTACAGTTCGAGCTCGATTGTTCATACTTCCCTTATGAAACGGGGCCTTCTCCCGACTCGTCGCCTTTTGGGCTAAGAGGTCACTCTCAGACGATTTGTCAAGATCGAAGGCTTGCAAGAGAGTACCCGCGAGCCTCGTCACATTCCGATATTCGGGCAACAATGCCCCGACAAAATGCTTGATTTGGGTAGGTTCATCGGGTACCCATTGAGTCACAAACTGGAGCTTCCCATTAAATTGAAGGATGAGCTCATCCACCGTCATCCTATCGTTCATTTTCAACATCATAAATTCATTTCGGAATTATTCAACTCAAACGGGCTACAATACCTAGCCTCCACTTGATCCCTAAATTGTTTCCACGTGATCGCATCCATCATAATATTAGTAAAATTCGCGGTCAACCCATCCCACCAATCCATAGCCGGTCCCCCAACATTCAGGACGCATACCAGACCTTCAAATGGTCTTCACAACCACACGCAATAAGTGCCTTTTCGGTAGCCCTAAGCCATGTTAAGGTTTCCGCTGGGTTGGTACTCCTACGATACGCGGTTGGCTTACAATCGAGGAAGTTCTTGTAGGTACACGGTTTCTTTTCTACCGGGAGAGGTTGGTAGAAGAATTGTTGGTGTTGGGCATTAGCAATTGGTACGGTGTGGGTGGGGTTCGGTTGTGGTATGCTTGCATTTGGGGATGAGGAGTCATTTCGGGGAAAGACGGGAATGTAGGTAGTTTGAGTGAAGTGTGGGGGTAGGTTCATTTGAGTGGTGGATTGGGGTACGGTAGGCCGGGCCACGGGTTGCGGCTCAACGGGTCTGTTTTGGCGGAGAGCCCTAATGGTATCCTCAAGTTCCATGTTTCGGGTTTCCAACAACACGATGTATTCCTCGTTCGGTGTCTCATCACCTCCCGATGTCGCGGCTCCATCATTACCCGGATTCGTATTCGGCGGGGCTCCCTCTAGCAAGTTTCCATCTGTAGCCATTCCTGCTACAAACACAACATCTCACTAGGGCTTAGTTTAACTCGTTAGTAAACATCTACTAACTACCAAACCCAATTCACAGTTGCTCTAATCCCTCTTGTACGGAAGGTTTGACCGAACACGAGCTACGATTTGGGAATGGAACACCCACACGGTATCCATCGCCAAACCGAAGCTCTGATACCAAGTTGTAACACCGCATTTTCGAAACCTTTTTTTTAAGACAACCAGTTTAGCATTACTAATAAATTAAGGAAGTTTAAAATATATTCAAACGGAAGTTTAAAATACAAATATGTGTTCTCTTTAATATTATCCTTTGTTTAAATTTTAGAATGTAATCAAGCAAATTTAATTGTACCTGATTAATGAATGATGATATATAAAATTATTTAGTTAATTAGAGTATAATAAAGCAAACTATAGATGACACAACTATTTACTTGATTTATCGTAATAATTGTAATCCGGTTCAACCGGTTCGACCACTTTTAAAACATTGTCCGGTCTGATTCAAAATCCGGGTTTTAAAACATTGCCAAGAATACAAATTTAATTGCTTGTAAAAACAATTATTTGCAACAACATGCATTTAATATGCATTCAATTTCACAAAGCATTAATCGGTAAGTGAGTATTCAATATCACCAAGACTTAACTTGCAAAATTAATTGCCTGTAAAAGCAATTCTTTGCAATGGTATGCAATTAATATGCATTCAATTTCACCAAGTATTGTCTAATCGGCTAAGTGAGTAAATGAACGTAAATTCAAAAAAGTGAGTAAATAAATAGTCTAATCGATTCCTATTTGTATTCTAAACAAGTATTGTTATTACCGTGCGTTGCAACGGAGTTTTAGATCTAATTTTTTAACTTAAAAAGTAAATTCTTATTTCAATCAATAATATTTCTATGTTAAGATGTAGTTTATTTGTGATTCGAATCAATAATAATAAAAATAATAAAAATAATAATAATAATAATAATTATTATAATAATTATAATAATTATAATAATAATAATAATAATACTTATCATGTTAATTCTGATAACATTTCTATATATATATATATATTTAATATATATATCGTGAATCTTTTAGCAATAGCAAAAACATTTGGTAAAATAAATACACAAATCGATCATTTTTTACATTAAATGATTTTATAATATCCAAAAGATGATCTGCACACAAACCAACCAAGTCAAACTAAGCATGTGGTTCTTTTCAACTATTGTTTGCTTCCACTTACATAACGCATGTTTGCTTCCACTTACAAAACGCCGTTTCTTTTTAAAATCCTGTTTACTTGTTTTCTAATGAACAGTACTGCTGTATACGTATTGTATATATAGAGGAATTGGGTTAATAAACGTCATCTTCACTCATCTTCTTTGACTTTTGCCCAGATAAAACTATACATAGTTCCTTCGTTTCTTCAAACAAATTAATGATACATAGTACTGTAATAAAGTAAATGCAAAGGTACACTTGATTTGAAAACTAATGAATGAGAATTAAATGCTGGTATGTAAATTTTCATATAAAGGAAAGGATCGAGTAGAAGCTAAAGCACACACATATCTACATTCGATCATTCCGTTGAAGCTAATATGGCACTTTTCCTTGTGTTTCTAATTTTTACTTCAGGTTAGTTAGTTACCTTCCAATTATCTTTGGTATCTTCATTCATGTGTTGTTCAAATGTTACTTATATCTTTTAGTTGTTAAAAACAGGCATAATATTGAATTTGGCCAAAGTAGATGCGGCTACATGTAACTGCAACACCGACGCAGATTGTAAACATCTGCATTGCACCATATTTGCTCCACCGACTTGTTTTTTCTGTATTTGTGCTTGTAAAGCTCGTGCAAGAAAGACGATATCACCCCTTGGTTAAGAGGAATTGTGGCGCTGGTGGTGGTGATCAAAAGGTATTTGCATTTATATCACTACTACAATTAAGTACTTTTTGTAACGTCAAAATTCATTACATAAAGGGCAAAAATCGTTACAATAGGTCTATTGTAACGCCATTTGGACCATTACATTCGCTGCCATTACAATAGGTCTATTGTAACGCTTTTGTAACGGTTGCAGGGCTATTGTAACGCCTTTGTAACACTATTCTGCCCACCCCATGTTCCGTTACAATAAGTTTTTTAAACATTACAATATGTCTATTGTAACGGCTTTGGCGAATGTAACATAAATATACCTATTGTAACGTCATTAGCAAATGTAACATCAATCTGCCTATTGTAACGCCATTGCCAAGTGTAACACTAATATTCCTATTGTAACATCCATTGGAAAATGTAACACCAATCTACCTATTGTAACGCCATTGATAATTGTATCACCAATTTTTATAATCAACCTATTGAAACTCCTCTATTATTATATATAACATCAAATAATATAACAAAGATTTATATAAACACATTAATATCCAAATAAGATTTTTGATAATAGAATTAAATTCTTTACAATAGTATGTTCTACCATTCAAAATATTCAAAACAATCAAATAACAAATTGTTCAAAAAAATGACAGAAAGCAGTATAGGTCGGTCCACTTTCATCCTCGTCATATCTTCCATCGGTGTGGACATTACTTCCCTGTAATTGGATAAAGAAAACATTTAAAACACAACTCAAATAGAGTTAATATTTACAAGCTGCAAAAGATCAGCAATTTTACCTGACTTTGACTATAAGCACCCGTAGCTCTTCCGGGAATTTGATCAAGAATCTGTCATGCGCGCTCTATGGAATCTGCACTGTAAGAGTTTAACACCAACCGTTACTGTGAGATATGAGCTATGTATGAATTTAGGGAAAAATTATATATTTGAGACAAGTTTTAGGTTTATAATGTATTTATACCTAAACAAACATTGTGTTTCGCTTTTGTCCAATATGGTAGGATGGTCACATAATGCAAGAACCTAACATAATAATATATATGTGAATAAGCAAAAAATATAGGGAAAGAAATCGAACTCATGTAATTAGTGATGCAATATAGGCCTCTGCATGGTCCAATGACCGAACTGAGTCGGACCGAGAACAAATTTTGCATGAAAATTCAAATTGAGAACAGGACCGGTATAGCTAGTTATGCGGTTCCGGCCGGTTCTTGGTCCAATTTGCACATGCCTAATGCAGTATGGTGAATGCAAACCTCTCTGGAAAAAGGTGATCGGTTGTTGACCAAGAGATTGTACGTGGATTTCCGATATTACAGTTAAGTATCTATCAAAGTTTGAAATATGTCAGTAGTGAAACACAATTTATATATAAATAACAAAAGAAAAGGAAAGTACTGAGAAAAGGTTACCTCCTCAAAAGGATGAGAACCTGGATTTGCTTGCAAGTCTTGCTGTAATTTCTGTTGTTAATTAATAATTATTAACTTAAAAGCATTAGAAATTGATCATCTATTAATGTACCTTATGGCATCTGATAAAAAATTTCAATCTAAATGTAGTAATTTATTCTATCAATATATATATATATATATATATATATATATATATATATATATAACCTTTAATAATAAATGTCCCCAATATACATCACAAATCATTTGATTACCTGAGCCAGAGAGACTATTTCACCACGAATAGTATACTCGCATTTCAAGACCTGCATATGAGAGGAAAACATTAGTATAAAGCTCTAATCAATTCAAATCTACTATGAGTACTTATTTGTTAAGAACTAGTTATATCCTTATATGAAGTAAGAAATTCAAAGACTAATTAAGACATTAAAATAACTTATTAACAGAATAACAATATAACAAAAAACATAACTCAAGACTAAATCTAAAGTCATCAAGCTAAAATCAATAACATCAATTGATCAATAAGTTGAATACAAAAGGTGAAATGAGAACCCGAGAAATGGATAAACCCTTATTATGACTTGTGAATTGAGCAAAACTAACCAAAGGACATGATAGGACAAATGATGATATACTAAGTAATACTTGTAAAATGTAAAGGAAATTAAGAATCATATCATATTCAAAAGGCAAAATTCAATAATTAAACTGTCAAGCTAACTGATCATACACACAGATTACCATGACATAATGCTTAATAATTGAATAACACAAGGTTCCTAGATGAAATTTGCAATAATTCTATAATAATTAAGAAGGCTATTGATCGACTGTTTACAATCTTCTAATAGTTTCTATCTAAATAAGCTGAGCACAGGTTGTGAATTACCGGAAATCTTCCGAAACAATCATTTGCCAAAGTTTATAAGCTTATCAATTATAATCACATATCACGGTGTACCGAAATTAAGTTTGTAATAATTGTATGAAATTACGAAGATTAAGCAAATAACGAATAATAATAAAGCAGATGATTGTTCCGACAATACCTTGAAATAGAGCACAGGTGTGAATTGTGAACTCGAGCAGGCGACGATTGAAGCGCAACTTCCGACTTTCGATTGAAGAGCAGGGGAATAAAGCAGGTGATCGTTCGATTGAGAACAAAATATGCTCGCATCATCTTTCAATTGAGAACAAACTTAACTCGCAGCAGGTGTCGTTCCAATAATACCTTCGAAATTGATTGAACTGTGATTCTACAATCGAAGACTAGAGAATAAAGCAATAAAGCAGACGATTATGATACGATCTCGTATCAGATTAGTAGGCGATTCGATCGTTGTGTTCGATTGAAGGTGTTCGATTAGCTGGTGATTCAATTGAAGGTGTTCGATTGAAGGCGATTCTAGCGTAGCTAGGGTTAGAATAGGATACCGTCGAGGGTTTTAGATCGAAATATTGGGGGAAACGTGATAGGGTTAAAAAAGACTTGTATTATTATAATAATTATAATTATTTTTTCAATTTATACTAAATTTGTTGGGGCGTTACATTAGATAGAAATATCTATTTTAGAGAATAGCTGTTACAATATATAAAGAGGTGTTGCAATAGATAAAGAGGCGTTACAATAGAGGAGGTGTTACAATAGGGAATGATGCGTTACAATAGAGAATGAGAGTTACAATAGAGTAGGAAGCGTTACCATAGAGAATGAGACGTTACAATAGAGAAAGAGTCGTTACAATAGATAAGTAGGCGTTACAATAGAGGTGGAGGCGTTACAATAGATAAGTATGCGTTACAATTGATAAAATCTATTGTAACGCCATTTGTTCAATTGTAACACATGGTAGTACTCATTACAATTTCGTTACATTAGACCTACCTATTGCAACGAATTTAAAGACTGTTACAGTTTTAGTGTTACAAAAAGCCTTTAATTGTAGTAGTGTATAAATCTTTTAAAATAAAATTTGAGTTCATCTACCAAACATTTTTATACTGATTTTGGTTTAACTTAGACAGATTTTTCATCGCAAATCGACAATTTCTCTTGCTAAAATGGTATAAGAACTTTTGGTTCATTCACAAAGACAATCATTAGTTCACAAGCATAGATAGAAAATGTAAGAATATTATACACTTTATATCAATTTTACAAGCAATCTCACCAAATTATCATGACATTTCTAGGGGTATCTCAGTAAAAGACATGTATTTTCGTCATATATTATTTGTCTAATCCCAAGATCTATGGTGAGAGATCTAATGAGCTCGAAATCTAACTAATTCATGGTGAAATGATCAAAGTAGAAGAATCAAGTGTGTGTTCTTAGTGTGTGAGTTGAGAGAGAATGGAGATGGAGGGAAGTTGCTTTCAAAATGTTGATTCAATTATGTGAGAAAAGTATACAAAACAAGTCTAACACATATGGTATTTATACCTCCTATGCTAATTACCACTTAACTAGTTAATTTTAGTCTAAGTACATCTCTAATGCTGCTCAAAACTAGACTTAACAATCTCCCCCTTTTTGAGCTTTAGCACATCATCCCTGTCTTCCTTCTTCAATTTCATCTATTGGCTTGTTGTGATCTTCAGTAACTCTCAGATGTGCGTCAAATTAAATTTCTTTAACATTTAATTTCTTGACTTCACTTGATTTTGCAGTTCAAAGAATATTTCTGAGAATTGATTAAGATTTTGACCTTCGATATGTAAATGATTTTTGAGGTTCTTGAGAGTAACGTAGCAGAAATTTGAAGATTCAGATACTCAAATAAAATATATTTTTTTCGTTGAATCTGTTTGAGTAAGGAAGACCTAAAAACTGATATGCTAAAGATTTGAAGGTTCTAGAAATGGAATATCAGTTTAGTAAGAATTTGACTGGGATTTCAGATAATGGAGAGGTTGTTTTAGATTTTGTGATAGAGGTTTTGTAGGAGTGATGTGATGATGTTTTGGATTTTTTGAAATGAATGATATGAAAGTTAAAAGTTTTGAATGTGTGTGTGTGAATGTTTTGTATGTAGGAAAGAATGATATGTACATTATAGGATTTGATTTGATGTGGATAATTTGTATTTTGTATGTAACAAAAGATTTGAACAGTTAAGCTTTTGTATGGATATGGTTGTTATGAAATTTGGAAAGAATGATTTAAACGATTAGATTTCGAAATTTTAATGGATGTGAATTTGTGGTTTGGATAGTATGATTTGTATCGGTTTCTTTTTCTTCACAAATTACTTCATGTAAATCGACGACGATATGTAGACCCATAGATAGAGTTGTTTGTAGCGGAAGTCTTTTCTTGAAGTTATGGCTTTGTCGACTTGTGATCATTGATAATTGTTGTTAGGGTAAAATGTTGACGAAGTATACCCCCCCCCCCCCCTTAAACAAACAATTATTTCTTAACGAATCTTCGGTTTCTTGTTTACTCCCCCTTAACCGGTGCATATGTCTTTTTATTGCGGAGTAAACTGAGCTAATATATTCTATCTCCTAAACGTAAGAATTTATCTTTATAATAAGAACTTCTGTAATATTTTCTCCCCCTCATGATGAACAAGATTTATCTGAATCATCATGTAAAATTTGAAGTTCTACGAGTTGGAATTAGAAAGAATCTTCGAAGCTCAAGGAGAAAAATGTGTTGAATAATGATATATTCTTATTTTGAATGAATCAATATATAACACATTTCATCAGATAAACCCAGAACGTTGTTGATTATAAAGAAATACGATCAAATCTTTTATCGTTTAATCTCAATGACCGTTGTAGATGACATAAAAGAATAGTCTCGTGATTATCATCTGAAATCCCGACTGTTGATGATAGCGTTGGAGTACAGTCATCAGATATGTACATGGTAATAGAATAGGGAAAACCGGGATCACATAGATTGCCCGTTAAAACAACAGTTACAAAAATTGTGTGACCTACGTTCAGTGTTGGCTTGGATGTTAGCACCGGTAGGATTTCCATTCAATCATTGTGAAATATCAACATGTGAGATATCACTATGAATGTTCCGACTGAAGGAATTATGTGCACAGTTAGTCAACCTATGATGATGCATCTATGCCTACGAAACACTTAAGGGTCACACCGGTGAGTACATGTAATACAAGCAAGTTATGCAACGATACTACGAAGAGGAATGATTCATAATAGTCATTATGAATCAGTTAAGTATTAAGTTAAGTTTAACTTATTACTAGATTAGTTTAACTAACTAATTAATACAAGTAGTTGTACATTTACTAGTTGAGTAAATATACAATGTGTTAATTAAAGGTTATCCATGATATGATTTAAAGCTATTAAATCATATAGTAATTGGATAATATTATTGTGTACATTGTATAAAGGTTATTATATAATTAACTATCAAAAGTATAAATACAAGTGTGAATAATTCGTGTATATGGGTACCGAATTATTGGTGTGTTAATACTAGACATTTAATAGTTAAGTGCAACAATAATAAACTAGTTAAAACTATAAGGGATGGAAGTGTAAAATGATAAGTTTAATTAAGAGATTAAACTTAATTAAACTAGAAGGGCCCTAAGTGAAAGTCCATCTATTATAAATAGAGAGCTTAGGCATCACTTATTATGTTACACCTAAAAGCCGAAACCCTTACCCCATTTCTTCCATTCGGCCGAGATCAAGAACACCAAGCTTGGTGTTCTTCGTTCTTCGTGTTCTTCATTCGTTCTTCGTGTTCTTCAAGTCTTGAAGATCCAAGATCGTTGCAAGTGATCATCTAGAGGATCGTTCGTTGTGTTCATCATCAGTGGACTTATCTTAAGCATCAACCTAAGGTATGATTCATGGAACACCCTTCCTCCTTCTCCTCTTGTGCGACGGACGAGAACACCAAGAACCCTAGGGTTCTTGGTGAGTGTTCGACGAACACACCTTCATTGTGCGTGTTCGAGTTTTTCGTACAAGGTTTCTTTCTTGTTAACCTAATATAGTTCTCCAACTTCCTAATCCTTTAGGGTTTAAGGATTAGGTTTAATCCCAGTTCCGCATTTAGGGATTAAATTAGCTAGTTGGTTTTAACCGGTCAAGAACAAGTTCAAGTTCTTGGTCAGTATGGTCGAACCAAGCATACTAGGAGGGTGACCCAAGTGGTCGATCAGTGTTATGAAACCCTACAGTGGTATCAGAGCGTTGGTTTAGAGATCTAGACTAGATTAACAAAGATTGTTTGTTTACTTTAATTTAAGTTTTTTTTTGTTTCAAGTATTCTTTCTTCTTCTTCATAATTTTCGAAAAAGGGAAGAACCCTAGGACCAAGAATATTAAACTAGTCTAAGTTTAATTGGTCAAGAAGGTTTCTAGAAAACCCTAGCAATTTTCGAAAAACCTTAGGAAAACCCTAGGATCAAGTATGTTAAACAAGATATGTTTAATTGATCAAAAGGATTCTTTCCATAATCCCTTGAATTTTTCGTGACCAAGAAAGATCCCTAGGATCAAGTATGTTAAACAAAGATTTGTTTAATTGATCAAAAGGATCCTTTCCTAATCCCTTAGAGATTTCGAAAATCTAGAGGATACTTGGACACCAAGTTTATTAAACTAGCCTAGTTTAATTGGTGGAAACGTTTCCTAGGCTTAAGAATTTCGAAACCCTAAAGAACCCTAGAACATTAAACTAGTTTAAGTTTAATAGTTTAAAAGTATTAATTAGGATAATAATCTAAAACCTAGTTAATTAGACAAGTTTATGTCTAATAGGTTTAATTATTATTTTTGATAGATTTATTAAAGCTAGTTCTTTAAACCTAGAAATCTAGTCAAAGTTTCATTGTCTATAAGGTTTAATTTAAAAAGTTTAATTGAATTTATTAAAAGTTATAATCTATCTTAGAATTTAAACAAAGTTTATTGTTTAATAGGATTGATTAAAATTAGTCTTTTAATTAAAAATAATGTCTTTGATCAAGAAAGTCAAAACCCTAGTTTTTGATTGGTCAAATACAAGATTAGGGTTCATCTAATTAATTTAGGGAATTGATAAAGAGGATGTTAATTTTTTAAGTACTAAAATTAACAAGGTGTATTTAATTATTTATATATATGTATTAAAATTTTCGGAATATTAGGTAAAATTGAATTTTTAAAGATATAATAAGTTTATACGTATTTTAATTAGTTTAAGTTAAAATACATATGTATAAGCTAGATGTAATATTTTTATTAGAATGTTACAAGTTTATTATAAAACATACATATATACGAATACATTAAAAACAAGATAAAAATGGAACAATTAAAAGGATAATGTTATTTTGATCTTTAAAAGATAATATTATAATTAGTTATTGTATAAGTTATAATATAATTAAAACTAGAAAGTACAAAGTTATGATTTAATTATAACTAGAAATTGTACAAGTTGAAATTATATGATTAACTAGAAATATACAAAGTTATATATATTAAGATGTATAAAGTTATAAGTTATTATAACTAGATAATTATACAAGTATAATATAAGTATTTTACAAGTCATGTAATATACTAGATTAATGATCAAGTGAAAAATAACAAGAACATATATTTAACTAGTTAAAGTTAAATATAAGAAAGGTTTAAACAAACTAAGAATTATTATATATAGTTTTTATATAATAAGTTTATTAGTTCCACCAAGTATAAACCGGTGATTGTGTTAGCTTAAGTTTCATCATGGTTGTTGAAGCTAGTGGGAGCTACACAAGAAAATCACAAAGTTTATAAGTGTGTCATTAAGACATAAGTCTTAGTCGAATCTAATAAGTCAAAACAAATGTTTAATTTCATTATTAGACATATGAAAAACTAGGTGTGTTAAACTAGGTTTATGTTTCAAGTTCATGAATCATAAAAGAATTTAAAAGTTTAACATAAGTTTATAAGTTTTTCAAGTAAGATAAAACAAGTAAGTTTTATTCTAGATAAGATTTTTCACAAAATCTAGTAGAACGTTTTGTACACCTCGTTTTAGGTATACATATAAAATCGTGCAAATTCTTGAAACCATAAGTTTTAAAGAATAGTTCTTAAGTTTTAAAGAGGTGTCTTGTAGAACTCTTCAATTCACAAGTCACACATTTTAAACAAGGATTAAGATTGAAATAAAGGTTTAAGTTTAGTTTTAAGACTTAAACAAAACCCAAGAAAATCTTAGATCTAAGTACTATCCACCTAATGGAACACCTCACTTGTTAAACGATATTCATATTGTAAGGATAAAGAACCTTAGATATGGATTCAAATCATTGCGAGTGTTAGGGTGCGTAAGGTTCTGTGATAATCGGGAGTCCCGGCGCAGAACATCGCACTGTCTTAGATGGTCTGATCTACTTTGGTGATAATCGGGAGTCCCAGCCCAAAAAGTACTTGAGTGGAATAAACATACTAGACTTTATTACTAACTTAGAAATGTACAATTAGATTGTACAAGGTTGTAATAAGTTATAAGTCTAAAGATTCTACGACCCCTAGGAATCGTGTCAAGTCTTGATACGATCGGTAAGGATACCAGAAATAGCATGTCTCGTCGGGAAGTGCCCAAACCTTGTGGCGAGAATGTGATATATGGATCCTAGGCCTAAAATATTAATTATGGGTTTATAATATATTTTAGAGAATGTTTATTGATGATTACTAATTAAACTGGGTTTGATTTGTAGATGGCAGCAACAAACACAATCGCGACAACAAGTACCAACAATCTCTCACTTCGCTCAATCCTCGAAAAGGACAAGTTGACTGGGTCAAACTTTCTAAATTGGGAGCGCAATCTTCGTATTGTGCTCAGGCATGAGAGAAAGTGGTATGTCTTGGAGAGAGCAGTACCAAACACCCCTGCTGTTAATGCCAGAGCTGAAACGAGGCAAGCTTATGATAAGCATGTCAGTGATGCACTCGATGTGAGCTGTATGATGCTCGTCACTATGAGTCCTGAGTTACAAGCGGGACTTATGGATGTGCCTGCATTTGAGATGATCCAGCAACTCAGGGATTCATTTCAAGAGCAAGCTCGCACTGAGAGGTTTGACATCAATCGAGCCTTCAACTCTTGCAAGATGGTCAAAGGAACGCCGGTGAGTGCCCACGTCATGAAAATGAAAGGACACATGGATCACCTCGCTAGACTTGGTCACCCCATACCGTTGCAAATGGCAACAGATACTATACTCAACTCATTGTCTGATGACTACAAGTCTTTTGTGGTCAACTACAACATGCATAATATGGAGAAATCCATTGCTGAGCTACATTCCATGCTCAAAACAGCTGAGTTGAGTTTGGGGACCAAATCTAAGGACGTTCTCTTGATCGGTAACGGCGGTTGTGGTGGGAAGAAGAGAAAAGGGCATGGTGGTAAAGGAAAGGGTAAAACCTATCCTAACCAAGGAGTGCCAAATGGTAAAGGTGTCAAACAAAACGTCAAGAAGGTTAAGCCTAACACTGCGAGGACCGAGAACCGGTGCTTCAAGTGTGGTGAGGCTGGGCATTGGAAAAGGAATTGTCCAAAGGGTGCAAGTGGTAGTGGAGGAAACGCAAGTTCCTCAGGTAACACAACCACACTTCTTAATCACTTTAAGATACTTGTAAAGTACATTACGATAATCTAACTTTTGCAATCGTTTATTGCAGGAGGAGATGGAAAGTGATAGTGACCGGCATGAGATGGTGATGATCCCACGAGCACCAAGTTTTTATAATTCAGTATTTTGTGGATTCGTTTTATAAAATTTTACTTTATTGTTTGGATAATTTTATTTCTGTTAAAACAAGTTTTATTTTGGTTTTAATTAATCTCGAATCCATGGTTGAATTATATTGTGTGCATGTGTGATAATTACACTAGTCAAGGTTTATGACTAGATTGTAAGTCAAGTTTTGATTTACTTATATTTCATGTTTTATATATATTTGTTTGATTGTTGTATAAATAATGTCTTGATAGCTCAAGGTATTTAGATGCTAGTAATTAGAAAGTTTTTCTAATGAAAGTATTTAAGAGTTTTATGGAAGCATAAGGTTCAAGAGTTATTGAACTTAGTTAAAACATCTTAAGTAATAGTCATTACTTATGATAGAAAGTTTAAAGTATTAGTATTAATATAGTATGATTATATTGGATATAATCAAGATAGACTTTAAGAGTATTATTACAAGTCTTTTATACTTGTAGTAAAGGATTTAATGAAGTCATAATTCCCTAATAGGAATAATTGGATATTCGTATAATCCAAGTAAAATGACTTAGACATTAAATGACTCTTAAAAGGGACAAACTATATTAAAGCATTTAAGAATTAAAAGGTATTATTGCTAGTCTTTTATACTTGTAATAAATACAATATTTAATCAAGTTATAATTCCCTAATAGGAATAATGGATATTTGACAAATCCAAGTGATAACTTTGGCATTAAATAAGATTCTTAAAAGAATACTAATGTGTTTTAAGAATTGAAAGTATCGTTTCAAGTGTTTCATACTTGTCAGATATGGTAATCAATAAAGATCATAATTCCCTAAACAGGAATGTTGGATATTCGCAAATCCAAAGGATGATCTTAATTATTGATAGAATTCTTAAAAGATTAAACTACAAGTTATTGACTAGGTCAAATTAGTATTTTAAGAGATGCTTAAGTTCCATAAAAGTAAGTGGGAGCTAAGACTAACGTAATTCATTAAAGATGTTAGTGAATTCAGTAAGTTAGTAAGACATTAACAACAAGGTTTTACCAAGTCGTTAGCCAAAGAGTTAAGAGAAATAATAAATGATCGTTAATTAGATTATTGCAAACCTAATAGCGTGATCACAAGTCTTGTGATTAATTACTGCATATCTAATAGGTTGTTAACCCTTCAGTGGATAACATAGTTATTTAAGGAAATTTCTTTAACTAGTAAGAACATCTACAAATCAAGTAACTAAAAGAGGCTTTAGTTGCAAGGATAACTTTATGAATTCAAGAAACTAAGGAGTTAATTTCCAATCCTCCTATGTTTACCGAATTGCATAAAAGGCAAGACTAGAATATATTCTAGATTGTTGCAAGAACAATATCTAGCAAAGGCAAAAGTAATAGTATTCCTAAATACTCGTCTCATGTCTTTAGTTTAATAGAAATGATTGGTTTAGTGATAAAGTTACAATTAAGTTTGAAAGAATCATTAAGTAATCAACACGAACGAAAGGAATAAATAATGATCCAGTAATAATTCAGTATCTATGTCCAGTGAGGAATAGTACATGAGTTAGTATCATTTTTATTCAGACTTTGTATGTTTTACATCATCCATGAATAAAAGTCTATTTATTCAAAAAGATACAAAAATCCGTGACTACTCGTCTTGGTGGGAACCTTGATGGGACGTTAACGTCATCGCGATATTTGGTGGTAGATTTGAAGTTCTTCGAAGACAGCTACAAAAGTTTTGTGTAAACCAAATATCGGTGATATTCTGTTGGAGCTCAACGAATATTGGATTGACCACCGTGACAATACTTCGTGGTTGAAAAGTTCAAAAGTATTGTTCACTAGGATTGTCCTTAAGCCTGAGGTATTTGGTTTAGGATACAATGACTAATGTGCTTTGGTTCAACTCAGACAATTCTGAAATACGTTTGTCATACAAGGCGATACTGGGTACAAAGGAAGTTGTATTTTAAATCGAAATATAACAAGATGGTAATTGCACCTCCTCTTTAGGAGAGATATTTAAAGGTCCTTTGACTTGATAAGAAACTGGCAAGTGCACGGTCGTGCCCAAACGAACTGATCTGTTCTTTGTCGTTTATCACAGCAGTTTGAATCAAGAAGTCATAAAATGATTTCGAATACAGGAGTTGATAATTTCTACCGTGCTCGTATTCGTTATCACAAATATCGTGCTGCAAGGGATAAGCCTAACAACGTTACCCAAGAAATAAAGACAGAGTGTTCTTTACTAGGAGACGCTATTAAGAGTTTTTCATGAAACTATACCAAGGGTTACATAAGCTGTTTTTATGGGGTTGGTTACCTACATGCCCATCTAGAAAGGCCACTGTAGCTCGTGTCATTAAGACAAAGGTTACAAACTTGCACAAGTGGGAGTCTGAAGGAATTATGTGCACAGTTAGTCAACCTATGATGATGCATCCATGCCTACGAAACACTTAAGGGCCACACCGGTGAGTACATGTAATACGAGCATGTTGGGATTATCTACGCACCATGCGACTGATCAACCACTTGGGTCGACCACATAGTACACGAGTTCGAACCTTGCTGACCAAGAACATGAACTTGTTCTTGACCGGTTAAAACTAACTAGCTGATTTAATCCCTAAATGCGGAACTGGGATTAAACCTAATCCTTAAATCCTAAAGGATTGGGATGTTGGAAAACTAGATTAGGTTAACAAGAAAGAAACCTTGTATGAAGAACTCGAACACACACACATACTTGTGTGTGTTCGTCGACCATCAACAGGGTTCTTTGGCCGAAATTCGTCCAAGAGGAAGAAGGGAGTAAAGGGTTTCCCAAAACATACCTTGTTGTTTGCTTAAGATTGATCCACTGATGATGAACAAATCGAGCGATCTTCTAGTTGATCTAAGCAATGAACTTGTTCTTCAAAACTTGAAGAACACGAAGAACGAACGAAGAACACGAAGAACAAAGAACACCAAAACTTTGTGTCTAGGTTCGGCCAAAACAAGGAGGAGAAGAGGGGTGATTTTCGTGTAAGTGTTAAGGGAATGATTAGGTTTAAATGAAACCTTAAGCCTTCTATTTATAATAGAATAAGTTTCAGTTAAGTCCTCCTAGTTTAATTAAGATTAATCTCTTAATTAAACTTATCATTTTACACTTCCATCCCTCATAGTTTAACTAGTTTATTATTGTTGCACTTAACTACTAAATGTCTAGTATTAACACACTAATAATTCGGTACCCATATACACAAATTATATACTTGTATTTATACTTCTAATAGTTAATTATATAATAACCTTTATATAATTTATACAACAATATTATCCAATTACTATATGATTTAATAGCTTTAAATAATATCATGGATAATCTATAATTAACACATTGTATATTTACTCAACTAGTAAACGTACAACTACTTGTATTAATTAGTTAGTTAAACTAATCTAGTAATAAGTTAAACTTAACTTAATACTTAACTGATTCATAATGACTATTATGAATCATTCCTCTTCGTAGTATCATTGCTTATCTTGCTCGTATTATATGCACTCACCGGTGTGACCCTTAAGTGTTTCGTAGGCATGGATGTATCATCATAGGTTGACTGACTGAGCACATAATTCCTTCAGAGCAAGTTATGCAACGATACTACGAAGAGGAATGATTCATAATAGTCATTATGAATCAGTTAAGTATTAAGTTAAGCTTAACTTGTTACTAGATTAGTTTAACTAACTAATTAATACAAGTAGTTGTACATATACTAGTTGAGTAAATATACAATGTGTTAATTAAAGGTTATCCATGATATGATTTAAAGCTATTAAATCATATAGTAATTGGATAATATTCTTGTGTAAATTATATAAAAGTTATTATATAATTAACTATTAAAAGTATAAATACAAGTGTGAATAATTCGTGTATATGGGTACCGAATTATTAGTGTGTTAATACTAGACATTTAATAGTTAAGTGCAACAATAATAAACTAGTTAAAACTATAAGGGATGGAAGTGTAAAAGGATAAGTTTAATTAAGAGATTAAACTTAATTAAACTAGAAGGGCCATAAGTGAAAGTCCATCTATTATAAATAGAGGGCTTAGGCATCACTTATTAGGTTACACCTAAAAGCCGAAGCCCTTGCCCCCCTTTCTTCCATTCGGCCAAGATCAAGAACACCAAGCTTGGTGTTCTTCATTCTTCGTGTTCTTCATTCGTTCTTCGTGTTCTTCAAGTCTTGAAGATCCAAGATCGTTGCAAGTGATCATCTAGAGGATCGTTCGTTGTGTTCATCATCAATGGACTTATCTTAAGCATTAACCTAAGGTTTGATTCATGGAACACCCTTCCTCCTTCTCCTCTTGTGCGACGGACGAGAACACCAAGAACCCTAGGGTTCTTGGTGAGTGTTCGACGAACACACCTTCATTGTGTGTGTTCGAGTTTTTCGTACAAGGTTTCTTTCTTGCTAACCTAATCTAGTTCTCCAACATCCCAATCCTTTAGGGTTTAAGGATTAGGTTTAATCCCAGTTCCGCATCTAGGGATTAAATCAGCTAGTTGGTTTTAACCGGTCAATAACAAGTTCATGTTCTTGGTCAGTATGGTCGAACCAAGCATACTAGGAGGTTGACCCAAGTCGTCGATCAGTGTTATGAAACCCTACACCGGCTATATCACAAAGATAAGCTTGGTATTTTGGTTGTGTCCTAAAAGTGTTTATTTCGGTTCTAGACTCAATTAGTGGACAATAGAAGGCGAGGACCGGAGACACCTGTCCTCTTGTTCAATATCAACAATCTCCAAGTGAGATGTCGATAACATATGAGCTTGTCTCCGTGAAAATGAAACAAGTGCTTGTTAAGAAATACTTGAGTGGCTGGGGGGGTTGTGCATTGCATCACTGGGTCCATGATGTCTTTTTCAATATCAGATAGCAACACATGCAATCTGATAGAGACATGGCAACCCGGCTTTTAATCGGTTTGGTAATGGGGTTTCGTTTTCTTTAACCCTATCACACCCTCCTCACTCAAGCTTACTTTTTCAATTTTCAACTACACCCTCATTTAATTTTACCATGTTTAGCTGAATTGCACCCCATACTTCATTCCCCCTCTCAAATTTTATCTCAGCGCACCCCAATTAAGATCCCGTGATACTTGATTCTGCTCACCTATACCTATGGACCCTCACAATATATCCTATATTGTAGGTGGCTCCTGGGGAAGATCATGCCGGTTATAGCAGATCATAGGAGTAATTTGAGAGTGAACTATAACGCTCATGTGCAATTGATCAGCATATATGATGTTACGTTTTATGAATAACATGGATTTTTCATCGGAAATGGATGTGTTTCCGGCATAAGTTGTTGCCTTTAAGATAGAAAAGTTTAAGCACAACAACTTGAATAATTTAGGTAATACCGGACTCACATAGAGTATCCGTTAACACACCGTATGAATCGATAGTCGTTTTCACAACCGTTGATTCAAATGTGTGACCTGCATTTAGAGTTGGCGCAATTTTAGCTCTAGCAGGATTTCCACTCAATCCTCGTGAAGCACCAGATTGTGATGCCACTATGAGTGTTCCGATGAATTCACAGAGATTCATTTTTTTAATAGTGTATGTGTCCTAGGTTGGAAATATTTGGCGGTAAGATCTAGACACACTGTGCATTGAATAAAGACGTAACCCGGGGCAGGAGGTTAAGGATTTCAGTACCAAAATACTCCGAATGAGCAGTCGATAGATAATGTGCTACGTCCCCTGATGAATTGAAACAAATTCCTATTGAGAAGAATCTGAGTGGTTGGTGGTGGAGTGCAAATGCTTGACTGGGCCAGTTAAGTCTGATGAAACATTCAACACATGAATGAACACATTTTGAGAGGATGCCCGGTTTATTGACGGTTTGGATGCACTCAAAGGTGTTTTTTTTTATATTATCATGTTTTCACATCACCTTGCACTCACCTAAATCTATACCCTAGACGTATACCCTCACATTTACCAATTGGCTAAAAAGTATTTTCCTTGGAAGGAAAGGCCGGTTCTGGCAAACCATGGGAAGCTAATGTCTTTTGAGAAAAAAAAAATTATCGTTTAAAAACAATTCAATCGGGTATAAAAGTTTTGATATAAGAAAGTTTCTCCCCCTGGAAATACTAATTCTCCCCTAGAATTAATATTTCCCCTCTCGACAAAATAAAGATAGAGAAATATTTACAGTTTTAGAGGGGTGGGAAAGAGTTTTTACATTTATGTGATTAACAGATTATGAGCGGGTTTCAAGCTGATGTACTTGAAAGCCATTTCTTTGAAGCTCGGGTCATACACTGAAGTGTGTAAGAGCCATACTCCTGCAAAACAAATCAAACAACTTTTGATACCCATTTTTGTTTGGGTCCGACAATGTTAGTGTGGGAATTAAACCACCGATAAGTTGTATCGATTTGATTTAAAGATTGAGAATTCCAAGAAAAACTGAAACTTGATGTTTCACTTTCAAATAATTTCCGGGGAATTATTTGAGATGTTGGAGTTTTGGGAACCCATTTTGCTTTTAAGATCGAGGATGTTTTGTAAACAAAAACAGGAGATGTTTTTGGCACTTGTGTAAAAGTCGTTTTAGATGCCAAGGAAAGTAAATCTTCTCTTGGGTATCTTAAAGATTTAGTTTTGGAAAAGATATCTTTGAAGGAATAGAATGTTTCAACACGGTTGATGGTTTAGTTTTATCCATTTGAGAATGCTTAAGTCTAGAAGAGGAACCTAATTTATTTGGAGTTTTAGGTGCGGAATTTCCTCTATCAACTTATTTGAGAACATTCAATTTCTTATCAGAGTTTGGTGGAACCGTGGATCTCCTATGCTTAGGTTTAGTAGAGGAACTTACTTGTGATTGCGGTTTAGGTTTAGAATTTCACCTATTAACCTGAGATTGCTTGATTGTATATAAATCGCGATATGCCATGACAGGAGAAAACATTCTGGAGTTATTACATATTTTCTTTGCAGTTAAAGAAGAATCTAAGTTCATAGATGCACTAGGCTTCTTAAGTTTCTGAAGATAAGATGATTTAGATTCTAAATTTTGAATTTGTGCTTGCAACTTTAGTTTCTCTTTATCATAAGATTTATATATTTCATCAATTTTATTTTCCAATTCATGAATTTTTGTTTGTAAAACTGATTTTTCTTTGTCAAACGCCTTATGTGTTTCATCTATTTCACTTTCCAATTGACAAATTTTCTTTTCAAGAATTAGATTTGGTACATAAATCTTTGGTGTAACCTTTTGTTGAATAACAGCATTTCCCTTAATTTCAAATTCTTCTGGTTTTATAATAGAAAAATAATCATCATTTTCAAATTGATCCTTTTTAGTTTCATATGTTTTATTTAATTTAGTGTAATTGAAACTAATTTGAGCATTCTCCTTTTTAGCTCTGTTGAATGTCTCTATTTCTTCTTCCTCATCAGTCATCCGAATGAAGCGTTGCGAGATTCCATTGTGCATGTATCTTGAATCATATAATGTAGGAACCATTTTGCACGCGGTCTTAAGATATTCAGGATTGTCAACTCCTAGCCCTTCTCTTGAATTAAAATATTTGAAGTCTTTAGGCTTGTTAAGATGAATGGTTTGATCAGTGTGTCCTCTTTTGACAATCAATTCCTCAAGATGTTTGATATGGGAATTCAATTTGTTGGTTTCATGCTTGAATGTGTTTATGATATTTTGTTTGGTTTTCATTTCATTTAATGAAATTATTTTTTGTTCATGAATATTTTCAGTTAATTCTTTGATTTGTGAGTTTAAAGATTTAAACTGTTTTTCATTGTCTTCAAAATCTTGTTGTTTACGTGCCAACACATTTTTATTATATTGATATTCATGTCATGTTTTTGTGTATAATTTGTGATTGTGATCAAACTTAGTCTGTAATTCTGATATTTGGTTTTCTAACTCCAGATTCTCTTGTTTAAAAACTTGAGTTTGTTGAATATGATGAACAAGTTGATCACCTAGATGAGCATTTTGTTTATTTTGTTTTTCCAAAATATTTAAGCGATCTTTAAGTTGATCATTAAAATCTTTTTCTACTAAAATTTTTTGGGTTAATAATTCTATTTGAGATATCCGAGTTTGGATAAAACAAGTATCAAAATTACTGGAAGTATTTTCATTAGAGAGAAGAGAAGTATGTACCTTGCCATCCTCATCGATTTCATTAATACGATCAGCAACCTCGGCATTTTCTCTCGCCATAAAACACAAGTTGGCTGAATGTTCTTCATCTTCAGGTTCAGAATCTTCCATCCAACTAAGGTCTTCAGCTAACAACACCTTTCCAGCCTCTATTTGCTTAGCCATGAGCATCTTTCGTTTAAAGTAATCAGAATCACGGACTTTGGGTTTCTTGCAATCACGTGAGTAATGACCAACAATACCACAATTGTAACATTTTTTCGTTGGATCCAGTGGTGTAAGAGTTTGCTTATCAGTTGTGTTGTTTGTTGCTGAAGCAGATGGAGCAGATTTAAAGTTCGAGGACGATCTCAAGTTGTTGTTTGTGGGTTTTTTGTAATACTTCTTCTCATAATTGGAAATAAGTGACATAGCTTGAAGTACATCTTCGAGTTCTTTTTGCAAATCATCAGTTGTAGATGTCACAGGTGCCTCAACACTCTCTTTCATTTTAGTCGCTGATGCATACAGACGATGTTGTTTCGTGAGCAGTGCAAGAGTATCATCAGTCTCTTGTTTAGTTTTCACTATGTCCTTAACCATATGTTCATTTTGGTGCAAGTATTCATAGAGTTCATGAATATCAATCAGACTGAGATCTTTGTGTTGCATGGCTCTATTCCCAAATATTTCCCACTCTGGTAAAAGACTATGGATGAATTTGATATTGAGCTTCAAATTTTCTTTTCGCAAGTGGTTTTTGCGAAGTTCATTCATCAGTGTACAATATCTATGATATGTACTTTCCAAATCTTCTCCATTTATGGCCTTGAATGATTGATAAGAGTTTAGGGTAGTAACCATCTTTGCTTTGTTGCATAACACTGTACCCTCCATTTTCTTTCTGATCTCATCCCACAGCTCTTTACCGGTTTCAAGACTATCTAAACTGTTATAGATGTCGTTTGGTAAGCCTTGAAGCATAAATGAATATGATTGTACATCGGCTTTGGCCCTTCGTGCTTGTTGAACTGAATATTCAGCAGGAGGAACACGACGTTTACCACTAATAACTAGAGGAGTAGCATCCGGATCAGCAATAGCATCTTCATAAAATACTGCATTTCCATGCTCGAGGGATTCAATAATTTCCGCAGATAGCTCCTAATTCTTGATGAAGTGGAGAAATCGTTTCTTCCACTGAGGATATTCTCCTCGATATAATACGGGAGGTTTGAGATCAGATCCGATCGAAAGTGCATCCTTAGAAGTCATTTTAAAATGATTTTTGGATTCTAAAGTGGAATTAAAACAATTTGGGCCGAATATGGGGTTGGGCCGAACAATTAATGCTTAATAAATCGGGTATGGTGTTCGGGCCGAACGTTGAATTGGGCCGAAGTTCGGGTAGGGTGTTCGGGCCGAGGTTTGAATTAGACCGAAGTTCGGGTAGGGTGTTCGTGCCGAGGTTTGAATTAGACCGAAATTCAGGTAGGGTGTTCGGGCCGAGGGCTGTTATGGGCCGGACACTTATAACCGAACAATTGGGCCTAGAAATATGTGATGTTCGGGCCGAACAATTGGTTAGTCTTCGGGCCGAAGATTAAAAACGAACACTTGACCGAAGACTTGAGTCGAACAATAAAATCAAACACTTGACCGAAGATTATAAATGTTCGGGCCGAACAGTGATTTGGTCGATGTTCGGGCCGAACTCTGTTGGACCGAACAAGAAAAGAAGCCGAACAAGTATAGTGTTTGAACAGGTATTCTGGCCGAAGATCAATTTGGGCCGAAGATCAGATTGGGCCGAAGATCTTGGTCGGGCCGAAGATGCTTGATCGAACACCTTCTTCGTGTTCTTGAAGCCGGAGACTTCGACGGAAGAACACGTTCGTTCAAAACTTCACCATTTCGATCCGATTCTGCTTAATACTCGATCAATTTCAGTGATTCCAATCACAATATGCTCGAAATTGATTTTCTAATCTTCTGATCCGATCATATATCCCAAAATATAACACATCTGATCGAATTTTTGATTTCAGTCGAGTTTTGGAGCTTTTTTAGTTTTTCACAAAAATCACTAAATTGAAGTGATTTGTTGATGGAATTGATTGAAATATGATTCTATTCTTATTAGTATCACTGGAGATACATGAATCTTCAATCAAATCTTCAATATCTAACAAAAAAAATTGCAGATTAATTCACAGAGAACGAACGAACTATATCTTCAAAAATCTCAGGTCTGAATGAAATTACCACGAATTTGGATCTACTCTCAGAGAGTTTTTGCTCTGATACCAAATAAGAGATCTAATGAGCTCGAAATCTAACTAATTCATGGTGAAATGATCAAAGTAGAAGAATCAAGTGTGTGTTCTTAGTGTGTGAGTTGAGAGAGAATGGAGATGGAGGGAAGTTGCTTTCAAAATGTTGATTCAATTATGTGAGAAAAGCATACAAAACAAGTCAACACATATGGTATTTATACCTCCTATGCTAATTACCACTTAACTAGTTAATTTTAGTCTAAGTACATCTCTATTGCTCAAAACTAGACTTAACAATCTCTCCCTTTTTGAGCTTTAGCACCTCATCCCTGTCTTCCTTCATCAATTTCATCTATTGGCCTGTTGTGATCTTCAGTAACTCTCAGATGTGTGTCAAATTAAATTTCTTTAACATTTAATTTCTTGACTTCACTTGATTTTGCAGTTCAAAGAATATTTCTGAGAATTGATTAAGATTTTGACCTTCGATATGTAAATGATTTCTGAGGTTCTTGAGAGTAACGTAGCAGAAATTTGAAGATTCAGATACTCAAAGAAAATATATTTTTTTCGTTGAATCTGTTTGAGTAAGGAAGACCTAAAAACTGATATGCTAAAGATTTGAAGGTTCTGGAAATGGAATATCAGTTTAGTAAGAATTTGACTGGGATTTCAGATAATGGAGAGGTTGTTTTAGATTTTGTGATAGAGGTTTTGTAGGAGTGATGTGATGATGTTTTGGATTTTTTGAAATGAATGATTTGAAAGTTAAAAGTTTTGGATGTGTGTGTGTGGATGTTTTGTATGTAGGAAAGAATGATATGTACATTTTAGGATTTGATTTGATGTGGATAATTTGTATTTTGTATGTAACAAAAGATTTGAACAGTTAAGTTTTTGTATGGATATGGTTGTTATGAAATTTGGAAAAAATGATTTCAACGATTAGATTTCAAAATTTTAATGGATGTGAATTTGTGGTTTGGATAGTATGATTTGTATCGGTTTCTTTTTCTTTACAAATTACTTCATGTAAATCGACGACGATATGTAGACCCATAGATAGAGTTGTTTGTAGCGGAAGTCTTTTCTTGAAGTTGTGGCTTTATCGATTTGTGATCATTGATAATTGTTGTTAGGGTAAAATGTTGATAAAGTATACACTCCCCCTTAAACAAACAATTATTTCTTAATGAATCTTCGGTTTCTTGTTTACCCCCCCTTAACCTGTGCATATGTCTTTTTAATGCGGAGTAAACTGAGCTAATATATTACGTATACAAAACTATTTTTAAATTTTTGTAAACTAATTAGTTAAGACGGGTAAATGAATCATGATAATAGTGTCTTATTTTTTTTTATAAATATGACTTGTACATAAAAGCATTGATGATTGGATATGTTCTTAAATTTAAAAATTTAAACATTGGAAAAGTGAATTAGACATAATTAATGAGGGCTAAATTATCTAACGGGGTGTCAAAATAATATGTAAGAGTGTCAAAATAGTAGCACCAGTATGCAAGTTACTCTTGTAATAACGTGCTTCTACTTTTCACAAACGTGTATCCCGTAGACCTGAAACTAGGGGTGAGCATAAAAACCGAAAAACCGAACTGAAACCGAAAAACCCGAAAAAACCGCCCCGAAAAAACCGAACCATTTGAAAATCCGATGTCAACAGTTTTGATTATTGGAAAACCCGAATGTTTGGGGCGGTTTTCGGGGGCATATGAAAAACCCGACCGAAAATCCCGCCCCGCACCACCATTATATATCTTTCAAAAATTTTAAAAATATTCTTATATTTATAAAAGATTTGACAATTAATTATCTTTTAAATAAAGTATATGATTGAATTTCTAGGTGATTTATTCCTATATTTTCTAAGTTTCAAGTTATGTTAATTGAATTTATCATTACATTATATTAAACTTACTAATTGTTTTTTATTTATAACGAAATGTGTTAAAGTTTGATAGTTTGAATCATAATATTAATTTTTAAGGTAATAAATTCGTAAATTTAAGGAAAACAAAAAACCGAAAAAATCCCCGAAACCGAACCGAAAAACCCGAAAAACCAAAACCGAAAAAATCAAAACCGAATAGGATGTAATTTTTAAAACTTTTGAAACAGGGTTTGGTTTTAGCTAAAAACCGTCCCAAACCACCCCATCATCACCCCTACCCGAGACCATTTCCAAAATAACAAACCCTCGCTTCCGTCACTATCCTCCGTCAACCGAACGATTTACCGGCGAACTCTAGAGGCGGCACCGGAGCTGACTAAGAGATGTCGGGTATGGGTGACGGGTACGTGGGAACGGCCCAAGACGCTGTCAGGATCCGAAGACTCGAGAAACAAAGAGAAGCTGAAAGGAAAAAGATCCAAGAGCTCAAAAGCAAAAACGCAAAAGGTCAATCCGGTCTCCTCCAATTCGGATCGGGTACCTCCGAAGTAAGCGTTCTTATTCGTGTCTATACTCTATACATATATGTCTGCCTGTAATAGTCAATTGATTGTTTATCCACAACACATTTTGTGCCCTAATTTTAGGCATTACTATTGACTGTATATCCTCAAATTTTTATGCGCCCTAATTATCTATTTATGCTCCATTAATCTCAAAATTCTGTGAATTGACTCAATTGAGTTTGTTATTCTTAAATTGAATTTTAGTTTACGTTTATAACAACTGTGCACATTGTATTGCTGTTTAGTTATTTGTGAGTTCATGAAATGTTAAACTTTGAAATAAATTGTTCAGATCCTTGAGACTGCTTTCAAGAAGGAAACAGTTGGGCTGGTCACTAGGGACCAGTATGTTGAGAAGGTGAATAACTGTTTTAAATAACGTTACTGCTTAAGTATCTAAATTGTGATTTATTCTTCATTATAATTATAATTGTATAACAGAGGGTTAACATTCGGACCAAGATTGAAGAAGAAGAAAAAGAGAAACTTTAAAAGCTACAACAAGAGTGAGTAACATAACATCTGTATATTCGCATGTTTGAAGCTAAATTTACTATCTTTATGCTAATTATATATTATTATCTTTTTGTATTTTAGGGAGGAAGAGCTTCAATTACAAAAATTAAAAAAGAGGAAAATAAAGGCTAACCCTAGGCTATCTTTTTCTGAAGATGTTGAGAATGGGGAGGAAGAAGAAGAAGACGATCGGGAGGATAATGAGTATATATGTTACATTATTTTTGTCAATTTTATAATATAATATTATGTAAACATATAATGTATTTCCAGAAAATAAAGAATCAAATATGTTTGGGCAGAGAGGCTTTGGCAAAGATCCGACAGTAGAAACTAGTTTTCTGCCAGACAGGTGTGACATCTTTCTTCCCATTAAATAAATAAAAACACATTTTTTTTTAAATTTCTTTATGTTTTTTAATCTGATTAATTGTCACCAATGTGTGAAGCATATGCTTTCAGTGAGAGGGAGGCAGAGGAACAAGCTGAACGTGAAGGGTTACGAAAACAATGGTCACGTGAGCAAGAACAGATTAAAAGTAATTTACAATATAAAATCTTAAATCTTGTATAAATAAAAATGATATCTTATGATTAATATTTTGATTGCATTACAGATGAAGCTCTTGAAATTACTTACAGTTACTGGGATGGAGCAGGTCACCGGCGAGTGATGCAGGTATTTTTTTAATGTCTAAAATTCTAAATTAATAGGTTGACTTTCTGACCAATGACCAGTTTCTAAATGTTGACTTTTTAGGTTAGAAAAGGGGATACAATTAGGGAGTTTTTATGGGCTGTCCAGCAACAACTTGCACCTGAATTTCGAGAAATACGAACAACTTCAGTTGAAAACCTTTTATATGTGAAAGAAGATCTAATCATTCCACATGTAAGATATTTGTTATTTTTCTTTTAATTCTTGTGTTTGACAGTTGTTAAAATGGTAATCTGTTTTCAGCAACATAGTTTCTATGAGCTGATTGTGAACGAAGCTAGAGGAAAAAGTGGGCCTGTATGTTCAACTTTTTTTTTTTAATAATGTTTTGTTTTAGTATTAAAGTTGCATTAATTTCAATTGACTTTTCTTATATCATTTTACAGCTTTTTCACTTTGATGTTCATGAAGATGTGCGAACAATTGCTGATGCAACTATAGAGAAGGATGAGGTAATTACCTGTTAATCTGATTTTAGATATTTACTTATCTTTATATTTTATTTAACTGTTAATAGTCGCATGCTGGTAAAGTTGTTGAGAGACACTGGTACGAGAAGAACAAGCACATATTTCCTGCTTCTAGATGGGAGGTATATATATCTATATCTATCTCTCTCTCTCTCACACACACACACTCTTAAGAATTAAAATAGATGTCATCATAGTGAACCAATATGTATTGTTTTTTTTCTCTTAATAATTTGTGGTCAACAATTGCAGATATATGACCCAACAAAGAAGTGGGAGAGATATCCATGGGGACTAGTTCAGTCAAAACACATCATTTCATGTTTTTTAACGACCTAAATCCTATGTGTTCTAAGTTTTTCTCAAATGTCTGTAACCATTTATTTTTTAATTTGTACCACCTGTATCGGGAGGCAATTTGCGATATATTATTCTTGTTTTATCAGGTGAATTTATTGTACTAGTGTTATTGACCCGGGTGTAGTCCTACCATTTAGACCTACTCATATGTGTACCTACTTGATAGAATGACATGTATATTTCACTAATTCTCTTTCCTAATATTATCCCTTGATTTTGACACGTGTCTTCATCTATGAGTAGGTCTAAATGGTAGGCCTAAATACCATTACTCTATGCACAATTTCAATTAACAAGTAATCTTAAAGTTTCTAGTGCATTAGTTAGTGTTTTCTACTCAAAGTAAAACGGATTTAAATTTTTGTAGTATTCATATTCCAATGAAGGTGAAACATCCTCAAAGAAGGATAGAATGGCCCAATGTGTTATAATGAGTTTTCACAATAGAGACAACATTGACTCATATGATGATATCATTTATGTTGGCAGTTTTGATGGCAATACATGTGTGAATGAGATTCTCTAAAATGTTAATTAAATCAAAAGAGTAACAAATTAAACTCATTTTCATATCTACAAGATTAATAAAAATGTATGTACAACACAACTAAGACATGAATGAATAGAAGCAACAAATATTTACTGAAAATTATTCTAAATTATTTACCTTTAATATGGATGCACAGGATAGGATTGCATACCGTTATTGGTGATGGCAGAATATATCTTCAACTATGTTTGTTCGCTTAATAAAAGTTATGTTAGAGATGTCTATTACATTAAAATATAAACAAAATAGATTTAAATAAACTTTGAAGATAATACTTCAATTTATTTTTTAATCTATTAAACGATAACCTAGGCATTTATGTAGTAGCAACTGGACTAAAATTCGGTTTCTTGATTATTTAATATACAGGTTTAAGATGAGAAATTATTTTTATTTTTTTATAACAACTGAAAATCAATTAACTTGAAAGACACCTTATTAATATTATTTACATAACTATTTACTCATTATTTTGAATTTTTGTTTATTTGAAAAAAAAAAAGAAAAAAGAAATTCCCTTTTAGTTGTTATAAGCAAATGTTCCGTTTTACACGTTTCACACTTAGACCGGTGCCAACCCTGCGTCAGGGGGCACGTCGAGGGGCGTCGAGGGGCGTCACCGTTGGCACGCCGGCGTCGGTAGCCGGCGTCGTCAAAATCCGTCGACTGGAGGACGTGTTGCTGCTTCCGTCGTGGAGAGGGGAAGAGGGAAGGGGAAGAGAGAGAGAGGGGATAGGGGGTTTGGGACTTGTACCTTGGGCATAAACACTTGTACATATTATGTTTTTTTATTAAAAATTGTTTTTTTATCTGTTTTTTTTTTAATTTTAATTTTTTCTATATATTTGTTTTAATAATAAAAATTTATTAGTATTTTTTTTTCAAAAAAATAAGGTTTTTTTTTTCATTTTTAAATTTTAATAAATGTAATTTTTTTAAATTTAATATCATATTTTATAAATTTAAACAATGTATTTTTAAATTAATGTAATGTATTTATTTTATAATTATTTAATTTAATTAAAAATGATGATGTGGAAAGGATGAGTTTAGTGATGGGTTAGTGATGGGTAGGGTTGGCACGAACGTGTCAGTAGCGGGTCAGTAAGGATGCGATGACGTGGCGGTAGTGATGGGTTTAGTGATGGGTAAGGGTTGGGAGAGGCCTTATATAACCCATCTGCGAGCTCGATCGTATCGCTATTGAATCTCTGTCTTTCTGATTGTCAAATTCTCTATCTTTCCGATCATGGCCAAAATTAGGGTTTTTTTCATCTTCGCACTTCTTCTTCTCTCATCTTCGTTCTTCCTTCAAGGTACTTATAAAACCACATCTCATCTCAGATCTAGATTCATTTAACTTTTTTTATATGCTTCTAATGATTCCGATCAAGATCGAATTTTTATGTACTTTTTTATTCAATCCAATCGTTACCTATAGATTCCAGTACTATCGTTACTGTTTTATTAAATTATATCGTGTGGTTTTAGATCTGTTGATCTAGTTTCAGCTCATGTAATTATTCTTCAATGTGGTTGACTTTTTGCTGTGAGTTTGTGAATTGGTTAGTCGCCTTATGATATATTGTTTTTGGGGAATATCAGTTGTTTAGATTTTAGGTTATACTGTCTGTGCATGCACGCCTGATTTGAGGAATTCTGTTTGTTGATGAATTAACCACACTGAATTAATACCTTTCTGTATATGATATAAGTCTGTTAATATATGAGTGGCCTAATGATTTTGTATGTCTCTAATTAGACATTGCTTGTAATGTATATCATCCAACATTCCAAATTAAATGTTATTGTGAGATGATTTATGAGCTTTGCTCTTGATGTATATGTGAAAATTCAAGCTTCAAAGCCTTGTTCTTGATTTATTTGATTTTGGATTGCAAATGCTGTATCTTTGTCATCATATTTGCATGTTTATATTTCTTGTATCATATTAGTAATTTCTGATTCTGATTTTGTCCTATAGTTGCTAGGTCTCAGTCTGATTCAGACTCAGATGCTGATGCTGAACTTGTGGCTGAAACCATTGAGGAAGCAGCAGATGTTGGAATTGTGAGTGATGATATTCAGGATTTTGTTGGGAATTATAATCCAGCTCCTGGTGTGGAAACAGTCTGTGTTTTCCCTAAAAATCCTTCAAAACGTAAGTCTAATTTTCCTCATTTAAGCATCAATTGTTATTAGATTTACCTTCTAAAACACTTCATTTATTTATTGTTTTTGCAGTGGTAGTAGCAGGTCAAGATACCGATCTTCTGATTGGATTGAAAAACGAGGGTAACAACATTGTCATACTGTTCTTACTTCTTACCTTATATTAGTTGTAAATTTAATTTATGTTTTAATTTCTTTGTGTTGGTTGATGAACAGGTGAGCAAAATGTGAAAGTTCTTGCAGTTCGTTCTAGTGTTCATCTTCCTTATGATCATCGAATGTTGGTTCAAAATCTCTCTACAGTGGTAATACATGTTATTCGGTTATTCCAATCATAAATTTATATTTTTAAAACTTTTTATAAAATTTCTGTTTTATTTTTAATTTTTTTTATGTATGCAGACCTTCAATGATGCAAAAGTACCTGCGTCAGTTCAAGCTACTTTCCCGTACACATTTGCTGTGAGCAAATTCTTACAGGTACACACCTGTAACAGTAAATAAATTGCATATTATGATTCTGTAAAATAAAAAGTATAATATTTCTTTTTGCAGGCTGGAACATTTGATCTTGTTGGAACAATAGTGTATGAGATTGATGAACAAGCGTACCAGAATACATTTTATAATGGAACAATTGAAGTTAGTGAAGCTGGTGGTTTTGTTAGTGTTGAAACCGTGTTCTTGGTTTCTCTTGGACTTGGTCTTCTTGTGCTTGCTGGTTTGTGGATCCGTGCTCAGTTACAGTTCCTTTCAAAGGTATTTCATGAAAAACATGTTCATGAAAATTGTTTTTTTCTTCAATAAATAGATTATAATTGAGACGGTATAACTTCTATAATCATATTTAACAATAATTATTTGTTAAATGACTCAGAAAAGTAAGAAGATAACAAAGGTGGAAGTTGGAACTAAAACTGTTGATGCATCAATGGACGAGTGGCTACAGGTTTGTATTTCCTTTTACTTTTTTAATTCTGATTTAAATTACCTTTTTTTTATATTTACTTCACAACTTTAATAACATTGTCTTTTATTACAGGGAACTGCTTTTACTCAATCACAGTCAAACAAACAGAAGAAAAAGAAGTAGATGAAGTTTGCAGGAATTAATTAATTTTTGTAATCTGTTGTAGAATCAGGAAAGAGTTATGGTTTTCGTGGAGTTTTAGCGACGGATTAGACATTTGTGTTTTAATTTAATGTTTTTTTTATATAACTGCAGTTTTACGTTGGCAAAGTTTTAACACATGGTTTTAGGTTTTTTTTAAGGGTTTGAATGCTCTGGTTTATTTGTTAATGGTGATCACTGATCACATTTAATTTTTTTTGTTGATGAGTATTTACATGTTTGGCGATTAATCATTTGGTTTAAATGGGCAAAATACACTATTCCAACAACTATTTTTGTTTTGGTTCTGTGTTTTAAGCGCATTAAGGCATGTTTGGTAAAGATTATTAACGGGGCTTATGAACTTATTAACTTATTAAGCTCAAATAAGCTTGTTTATTTGAGCTTAATAAGCTAATAAGCTGCGTTAATAAGCTTTTCCAAACATACCCTAATATGCCATAATTTCCTTTCTATAAAATTCACGTTCACATCATAGAAAAATGGCAAAATTGGTAAAAGAATCTTTATAAGTGAAGTTAACTAAAAATCAGGTGAATGTGGGTAATTTTATTTTAGTACTTGGGTCAGTTTTGGGCTAACGAAATAAGAAAGACCCACCCACATTTATTCTTAAATGTACAAGTAATATAACGAAAAGAAAAAAATATTTTGTTCTAACATGCATAAAATGATTGTATATTTATTGATATAGTATTATTTTTAAAATTAATGAGGCGGTTTTTATATTAATTTTGTCTCGTTATTGACAGTCATAATCATTTTCATAGAAAAAATTTAACATATATACATTAGCCATTCTAAATTTACTGTTCACAAAAATTTTTAATAATTTTTTCAATACTTGCCTTATATGTAAATTTGTGGTATGCATTTAAGAAGAAAAAAAAATACTCTCCAAATGGTAGGATTAAAAGTTTATATGCGTGTAAGGTCAGGTGCTCGATAGTCAATACCCTCAATTACCATATTTTTGCATAACCTTTTTTATGTCCTATACATTGGATAAATTCATGTTTTCTAAGATACTTTAATTTTCATATCAAACATTGGATAAATGCATGTTTTCTAAGATATTTTAACAAAATTAAATTTATAAGATCATTATTCGTCTTTCATATCTGGCCCGCAGCAACGCGCAGTAACTTTTTACTCGTTGGGAAAACATTTGTGGGAAAAAGTAGTGGTCAACCGTTAACCAGCCTGTCTGCTAAGTGACCCATTCTAATTAATTCAAGAACCTGACCCGTTATCCAATCCGACCCAACCAACCCATTTCCCTGGTAATAGTTTTCCACCGTTCCTTTTTGTTCTCAAATTTTCTTATCGACAATTTAGGCTCATAGTTTCCAACAATTAACTATGGGCAACCTAACTTTTGGCATTTCAGTCTTATCTCCCACTAGGTCCACCGTTTCCCACTATTCCCTCGATAATTACTAAATTTGCCAGCATCACTAATGAGGTCCATCATTTCCCGATAAAGGGATCTTTTTATAAATATAAAATTTTAAATTAATTAATAAATTATCAATGTTAATCATTTTATAAAAAAATATATAATAGGAAGATTTAGTATGAAACAATATAATTTTTCTTAATCTAAAATGCGTACGTCAAGTAAACATTACTCATAGATATTACATGAATACTTTCCATGGGGAGGATTTTAAAAGAGCTTTCACAACTCACAAGGCTCCACGATTTTCAAAAATTATGTAAATGTATCAAGTTATGTTACAGAAACAATAGACATATCATAGTACATTATAAAGTCAGAAGCATATTTAAACTTTATTAGGTGGAACCGTGTAATGCAAATTTAGGTGTTAATACTAAATGTATTCGATAAAATACAGTATAAGAACATAAATTGCAATTATAAATGTAAAAGAAAAAAAACAATAGAAAAAACAATATGAAAACTGAAAGGATTAAAAACAATATATGTGTGAAACAATTTCCTTAAAATAGAATTGTCGTCTGTTTTCCAAGGTACAATGGCTTTTGGAGCATGTACAAACGCTCTGAAGGATATTACGAGAAATGAGTGTTTTTTTATTTAAATATGAAAATATGGGTATTAAGCTTTTTATTAAGAAAAATGTATAACCAAAAAGGTAAGTCCAATGTTGGGTATTATTTGTTCTTTTTCTTGTTCTTTCTTTTTTCTTTGTTTTTTGTTTTTTTTTTTTATATTCAAAATGTAACAACCACTATGGTTGCTCATTCATTATGCCAAAATATCATATTATATTATTCTTATTTCTCCATGGACGATATATATGGATCGTACAATTAACGAATACACTAAATGAAACCGGCCAAAATATTACTATTAATCTACCTATATGTAAGTTATCTATTAACTAAGAGTTTCTGAATTCAGTTTTCCAAATTATGTTCGAATCTCCACTTAGATAGAAAAAAAGGAAATTGCTGTCAAAATTTAGATAACACGGTCATTACAAAATTTACAAACTTGTTCCTTTTCTTGAAATTGCTAATTATTATTTACTTAAAAGTACATTATACAACAACATAATGGATGAGACCATTTGCAATGGCTAACTGAAACCGACTGATTAGTTATTGTTAATTCAGTGTCACATTTTTAAATATTAAAACTAATTGAATTGCCAACAACGATCGGTCAACTTTACTGTCTACTTATTAATAGTAATATACAAGCTCTATATGGTATTAATCAAATATTAGAAACCTCTATGGTATAATTAATCCATAAGTTTTTGTTAACGCAAATATTAATCTTGTACTTGTAACTTATTCATGTATTACGAGAGAACTTTTTTGGAACCGGCAAATATATTAGAAAGGAACTCTAGCAAGGAACTAGAGAGCAAGGGAACAAGAACAACAAGCAAAACAAACAAACTAAGTACATAAGAGGAGTGTAAACACCAATTCACCCAACTAAAATTAAGACCATGACCCCTGAATTTTCGCCAATTAAACACCAAGGCCTTAATCCAATCCACAATATTTTCTCCAATTACGAGAGAACTTAATTATACAATGTGGTTGGCAGAAGAGTGAGTTTTTTATGGACAATTTTTTTTTTTTTTTTTAACGGCAAGTTAGTAAGTTAGTGGTTCGAGTATGGACAGTGACATCCACAAGGGGCAGTATGCCTTCCCTCAAATCTTCCACCTATGGGGAATAAATCTCATCACCAAAATCCACAACGGGACTTGAACCCATGACTTAAAGTTATGTGCTAGCTCTAACTTAAATGTTAATCCACGTGGTAGAAGTTAAGTTAGAGGACAATTTTTAATTTTTTTTAACGGTGAATCCTAATTTACTCTTAATTACCACATATGTTGATGACGGAACCTGAACTCCCGATTTCAAGGATGGGGGTAAACATCACACCGCTAAACTAAATACCTTTTAGTTAATTGCCAATTGCAGGAGTTATTTTAGTAGTTAAATAGATTACTTTAATGAGTACTAGAAGAACCCACATATTTATACTTGTATAAATTTAATTCTTTATGAAACTAATTCATTTTTTTAATATTGTTTGTATATATAAAAAAAGATATTCCATAATTATTTGAAGGACTATTTATTAGGTGGTCGGTGGCAATGGAGTGGATGTGGATCGGGTGGCAATGGAGTGGATGTGGATCGGGTGATGCGGTGTCCACATCCATATCCATTTATATTTACCTCGTCCATATCCACATTCATATCCATTTAAAATTATTTCATCCATCCATATCCATATCCATCGGATTATAGCGGGTAAATGGGCATCCGTTGGATATCGAAAAAAATTTGTTTTCTAAAGAAAGTATGATAATTTCATAGATAAATTTGCAATTTTTGTTGAATATGTATATAGTTTCTTTCAAAAGAATATACAAACGAAAACATAATTATGAACCTACATTCGACGCATCGAGGCATAGAACATTGTTTGTAACTAATACCCAATTATTGATAGATACAAACGAAAACATAACTTAATATATATAGAAGCCTAGAGTACGGTTTGTAATGTTTACAAATTTAGTTATATCCAATGTTATGTTATGTATAAATTTGATTGAATAAAAAATATGTAGACATATATTAGTAATCATGTAAAATTGTAATATAAAAAAGATTAATTTCGGGTTAAATGAATTCATCCATGGATTGAAAATCATCATCCGTATCCTCCCCAATAAACATCCATATCCGCTCCACATCTGATATTCACCCATTTAACTTCATCCATATCCACAACCGGTGGAGCGGATCGGATGGATGATCATTGGGGCGGATGAGAGTTGCCATCCCTAGTGGTCATTGGTAATAAAGAAAACAATGGCCTACTAAATTCAATGCCTATTTACAAGCTTTTGCATAATTATCTCGCTATTTTTATGAGTTAAACTAAATATATACAGATATTTTTAATATTGATCAAAAGAAATGATCAAACATTGCGTTATCATAAATAAACACGGGCTTCAATTCGGGAAGAATAAACTAATTGTTGCAAAACCTAGGCTCGAAATGAACACACCTAATACTTAATTAAGAATATATAGATTCTAAAATTAGTTTTGAATTTCGATATTCAAAATTTAATATGCATTTTGATACTTGATTGAACATCGGAATGCATCGAGTACTGGAATGTGAGATATATACCTCAAATAAATAGCACTATAAGTGTGTATGATAGAATCATAAACTCAAAAACAAGTAAATTCCTCTTGAGTATATGGCTGTAACAGAGGCACTTACCGTGTGCTCTCTGGTGCAAAGTACGTACTTCAAATTAAGGGTCAATTATGTGTCAAAGTCAAGTACATAGTCTTTATTAACTTGGAAAAGTTATGTTTCTTTATGGTTCTAGCTAGTCTAGACCCGGGCTTAGTGGGTATACCATATATTTACACTTAATTAGCTCTAGCAAATCTTGATATTTTTGGGGCATATTTGGTATTTTGGATTGAACGCGACGTGGCAACTTGTAACCGCATCCGCGTTGACCCCAGCCAATGGTATGCGTCGGTTGCCGTCGGTAAACCGACGCCATTGGACATGAGTGTTAGTTCATAGCTTCGATTTGAAGACGGGTAGAAGGACGAGTTGTATAGGGTATTTGAATAAAACTGCGTATTTTGTGTATATATGTTTCATAATGTATGTGACTAAAATATAAAGTGAATGTCAACAGTTGGTATAAGTGTGTACATGAAAGTATTAGCCGATTTGTCTCTTAGATAAAAATTGAAATGTTAGTAATGATAATGATTAAGAATAATCTTATAATATGATAAACTCACCAATCACCTCATTAGGAATTTGTTATAAAAGTATCCCTTCAAAACACTATCGATGTGTTCGATCTCCAGAGTTATAGGAAGAAAGCTTAAGAAATTATTGGAAAATTCAAGATATTTTGAACCCAAAATCTTCCTCCCAGTTTTGGGGGAAAGATTGGATAAGGAAACTCATCCCATCCTAAAATAATTAAATATTTCCTTCGTTCCACAAAAAACTTTCCATTTGACTTGAGTACATGTTTTTAGAAGATAGTTGGTTGTGGGGTATTTGGTAATAAATTTGATTAAAATATAAGATTAATTTAAAGATTGACATAAAGTTAATGAGAGAAACTTTAAAAAAATGACAAAAAATGACTAATGAAATAATATTAATCTATTCAGTGGGTCCCTCCAATTCTCAAATGAGAAGTTTTTTGTAAGACAAAATTTTTGAATAAAATGAGAAGTTTTTTGTGGGACGGAGAAAATAATATTCTTTAAAATTAACCTTACATACATTTGCCATCTCTAATCCTTCAACCGCATTTTCATTTTTAGATTTTCAATCATTTCTCGATCCAGAAAATTATTAATATTTTTCTACTTTTTCCAGCTGGTCAAAATGATTGGGCGTTGTAACTTTTTAGCTCATTTCATGTTCTTTTAATTAATCTCTTTCCTAGTTCCTACCCAAAAAAAAAGTGGTGTCTAGTCGTGGGCTACGTATAGAAAAATTATCGACCTATCATATCTCTTAAATGCATCACTTCAAATTGAGAATTGATATTCATACCACAAATATTACTTCTCATACCACACTGTACAAATTATAAAGCAGACTGTACAACTATGCTAAAGCATAATTGTGGTATAGAAGTTAATTTGTGTGGTGTCAATATCACCACCTCTTCAAATTAGACCTGCGCCAACCATAGCATTGGTTTATCGTCGGTTTGGAGAAGACGATACATGCGGTCATGATCTGTTCTTTGCCATCGGCTAAGGAGTCGGTAAAGCGAAGGAGAAAGTGACGAAGAGATGGGGACTCTTTAAATAAAATTTATTGATTATTTTATGTGAGTATTAATATATTATACTACGTGTATTTTAAAACGTGCAAGGCCTAAAAATACTAATTGCATGTGTATTGTTGGCAGATATGTGTCATTTTAAATTTCAGTTGGAGTCGTCAAAAACTGAAGCCCTCAAGTTTTATCAAAGCTAACTAGTTGAGAGTAGCCACATCGTCCCCTAATTACTTTTTGAGAATTTCTACTTCTGATGGTTGCTAAAATATTCATGAAACCGCATCGATCAGTATTATGGAGTATTATATACGGAAGCATGCATGGTCACTAGGGGTGGCAATTTCTGACCAGACACGAAACCCGGTCTGAAATCGACATGAAAATAAACAGGTTTGGGTTGGGGTACTATATAATTGGGTCAGTCTCGGGTTGAGTCAGCTGACCCGTTTATTAAACACGTTAGGTTCGAGTCATTGATAATTTAAATGGGTCGACCTGACAAACCGTTTAATTATTAAAATATATTTTAAAATATATATATTTATACTTAATTTATAGTTTACTAGTTAAAATGTAACTAATAGTTAGATAAAAATTAAAAATGTTACTTAGTAATTTGGTGTTTAGTATTTTGTTATGAATTTTGGTAATAATAACAGCATTTTGACATGTTTGACCGTTTAACTTGTTTGACCTGATAGTATGTTTTATTAAATGAGTTATATGGGTTAGATTTGGGTTGAAGTTAAATAGGTTAGGGTTGTAATATCTGACCTGTTTATATAAACAGGTCGGTTTTGGTTGAACATTTCTGACCCGCCAATCCGTGAACCCGAACCCGACCTGAATTGTCACCCCTAATGGTCACCCCTTAGGATTTAAATAATATTAAATTATACGTATTAGATATCGATCAGATCGTGACACCTAAATTATCGGAATCAATGATATCCATACTTAATATTAAAAATTTAGCTATTGAATGAATTCATTATGTTGTGGCTGCCAACTGTTGAATATAGCTTTTATTATTTAATAGCTTAAAGAAGTTACGAAATTGTTGTTGTTAAATTGTAAACATGGTTATTGAATATGATCCGCAAAGCTATCACGAGATTAAAAATATATATATGAAAATTATGCATCGATAATCATTTATAACTCGTTATATCCCAATATGATAACTTTATGTCTGAAGTCATGCATGCATGGCAGAGTTTCCAATTTTTTTTAACAGCTCCCAAATCTAGTTTAAATTTGTCGGTATAGCGGGACTTAACTAATTATGACAACATCCATTTATGTGTATAATTTACAAATAGTTATATAGAGAGTATTTGTTAAAGTTGTTGAATTTACATCAACCTGCAATCATCTCGATCCATGCATGATATGATCTTGATCAGTAAGAAACAAGAAATTGAAGGCCGTATATGGTATTAATGAGAAGCTTAAAGTCAGTAGGTGTAGATGTCACATTTATTCATTTACATGTTAGCTAGCTCCAATCTAAGTATATAATGCAGTTGAGACCTCAATCAATGAATATTAAATAAACCACCTTTTTTTTATAAAAACATTTCTAGCTAGCTAGTTCTCATTCATATAATGGGTCCCCTAGTCTCATGTGATCTTGTTCACAGCTACGTCGGCGAGCATAGCAAATTGTCACGAGTTCTCATTATATATACATCATACTTCTAATTGATTCAAGTACCAACAATAAAAATGAGCCCTTTTTAGAAACTTGCATTCAAAGCGCTAATAAATTTGTACCGATCATTTGCGATTCTCGATGCAAGGTTATTCAGTGTGTCGGCATGAAACCCTTACGGGTTTCTTGCTTATTTTGTTATTATCCGGTAGTTTTTGTTATGGTGATGAAAAAGTTGTGGAGGTAATTGGGATTGGAGAATGTGGTGATTGTAATGAGAGTAATATAAAGAGCAGCCATGCTTTATCAGGTAATATTTTACAGTAACTTTTTGCATTTTATACAATGTCGACCTTCGGAATTACAGTACATGTATTTATTATATAATATATACCATTTATTCATGAAACAAGAATGTTTGGTAAAAAGTATATTAACTTGAACATACACTAGATTTGTTTATTTTAGGTTATTCATTTGTGACATATTTGGTGTACGCATTTTGGTTTGTTTAGGGCTTAAAGTAACGGTTGACTGCAAGCTTGAAAATGGGGAGTTCAAAACAAGAGGAGTTGGGGAGCTCGATGAAGAAGGGAACTTTAAGATATCGATTCCTCAACAAATCTTGAAAAATGGGGAGTTGACCGAAGAATGTTACGCACAACTTCACAATGCACAAAATGCACCTTGTGCGGTTCATGACGGCCTAGATGCCACAAAGATTAGCTTCTTGTCAAAATCAGATAAAAAGCACACCTTTGGACCCACCGGAAAACTTAAGTTCTCATCTGCCGTTTGCACATCGGCATTCTTGTGGCCGTATTTTAAGTATCCTCCCTTGCCAAAACTGCCACATTTTCCTAAAACACACCCATTTTTTGACCATCATTTCCATCTACCTCCACTTCCACCAAAGGTTTTCCCTTCGTTTCCTTTTCCACCACCCGTTTATAATCCACCCGTTGTTGAATCTCCTCCGGTTCCTGTATACGAGCCGCCACCAAAAGCCCCCGTTGTTGAGCCTACTCCGACTCCAACTCCAACTCCGGTCTACAAGCCAAAACCGAAGCCACCCGCCGTAAAGCCACAACCAAAGCCGCCAGTTTACAAGCCTGCTCCTGTTCCAATATACAAACCAACGCCAAAGCCGTCAGTTTACAAGCCGTCACCTGTTCCAATGTACAAACCAAAGCCAAAACCGCCAATTTACAAACCTGCACCTATTCCACCAAAGCCAAAACCGCCAGTTTACAAGCCTGCACCTGTTCCAGTGTACAAACCAAAGCCAAAACCGCCAGTGTACAAACCAAAGCCAAAGCTGCCAGTTTACAAACCAAAACCAAAACCGCCAGTTTACAAACCAAAGCCAAAGCCGCCAATTTACAAGCCAGCTCCAATTCCAGCATACAAACCGAAGCCAAAACCGCCGGTTTACAAGCCAGCACCCATTCCATTATACAAACCAAAGCCAAAGCCACCAGTTTACAAGCCCGCTCCCGTTCCAGTATATAAACCAAAGCCAAAGCCGCCAATTTACAAGCCATCACCTGTTCCAGTATACAAACCAAAGCCAAAGCCACCGGTTTACAAGCCAGCACCCGTTCCAGTATACAAACCAAAGCCAACGCCACCAGTTTCCATGCCTCCTCCGGTACCAATTTACAAACCGACACCCAAGCCGCCATTGCCACCAGTATATCAACCATCTCCAGATATCTCGCCACCACCTATTCCCATTTACAAACCTATTCCGCCATTCTATAAGAAACCGTGCCCACCCTTTGCTCTCCCTCCAAAAGACTTCCACCATCTCCCTCCGTTTCCCACCATTCCTCCTAAACACTTCCATCATCATCACATTATAAAGGATTTACCTCCTAAGTTCTCTCATCCATAAGTATCTGCATGCTATAAAAAAAAACAAAACAAATAAAGACTTTATATATGAGAGCACATGACGCGTTGACATGGCAAAGATTATTGAATGAATTAGGGTTTCTTTGATGTACGTGCATGATAAACATGCATCATGTGAAGACGTTGAATGGAGTTTGTAAGGTTTCAAGTTTAATTTCTAATATTTATATTGTATTGATTTGAATAAATTATCGTGCCTTAGGTTGAAGCGTGTGATTTACAAGTGTACTTGAGATAACTAGGTAAAGTTGCATTTTGTTTGAGATAAAACAAAATTTGTAATGATCCTTTGTAGTAACTTTTAATCTAAAACTATATGTTTTTGTCTATGATTAATATAAAGCATAACTTTAAATGCAAACCGGTCTACAACTTCATGGAATGTGCAGTGGCCACAGGTGAAGGTAAAATCAACTGTGTTTGTCCTCCCCTGAATTTATTAGAATTAAGGGTAATGGTTAGCATTTTCATATGAAGAATTTTGTAAATCATGTAGTCTTTAGGGCAATGGTTAATGACTTAATGGTTAGTTAATTTGATAATGCACAAGCGATGAAGCATAATTAACCACTCTTGATTTAATAGAGTATTTGATATTTTCCGTGTGTGTATATATATTTTATAATGACGATGTCTAAATATTAAAGAGAAGAGATATTGATGATATGAGTATGTCAGTTGAATAACTGATTTAATAACGTTGATTTAATAAAAACTGTAGTTGCATAACTGTTTGAATCAGTCTAATAACCATAATTTTCTTTTGTAGTTTAAACCATAAGGTAAGGGACCCACCACAAGTGTGAAGTAGCGTTTACCACGTGTTAAAAACACTTACATTCTTTACTTTTATGGTCAAAAGATCATATGTGGAAAGTTGTCAAGTTGACTAATTTTTCTGTGGTCTGCTGCATTTTCAATTCAAATTCCTTTACGCTTTTAAATATCACGTGTTAAATCCTTTTAAATAGCATCGTCATACGCCATTGAACCACTCTACAAAAGATGATAAAGCCGATCATTCTCATAATTTTCCTTTTGCAGAGCATCATGAACATTCAAAGCTCTAATTTTACCATAAAAGAAGCCACTATCGATCAAATTCAAACAGCTTTTAAGCAGAACAAACTTACATCCAAGGAATTAGTCCAATTTTACATCGATCAAATACGAAAACTCAATCCCATCTACAAAGCAGTCATCGAAGTGAATCCAGATGCAATTAATCAAGCTGTGAAAGCTGATCAAGAACGAAAAACAAATTCCACCAATTCGCTATCTAAGTTGCATGGTATCCCTGTTTTGGTCAAAGATAACATTGCAACCAAAGATAAACTAAACACAACTGCAGGATCTTACGCACTTCTTAACTCAGTGGTACTTCGTGATGCTGGTGTGGTTGAAAAATTGAGGAAATCAGGTGCGATTGTTCTCGGGAAATCAAGTTTAAGTGAATGGGCTCATTTCAGAAGCTCATTAGCACCTAATGGCTGGAATGCTAGATCTAAACAAGCAGTTGTAAGTTCCCAATTATTTCCAAAACTAATGTACACCAGGTGTTCGTTTAAATGCCTCAGTGAACATAGCATAAGATGCAGTTAATTTTTGGTAGGTTTTGTTAGTTCCTAATCTGAAATTGAGATGCTTCTGTGTAGAACCCGTATGTAGCAACGGTTGACCCATGTGGGTCAAGTACCGGGTCAGCTATATCAGTTGCAACCAATATGGTTACTGTATCACTTGGTACAGAAACAGATGGATCAATTTTGTGTCCTTCAAATGCAAATTCAGTTGTTGGGATTAAACCCACATTAGGGCTCACAAGTAGAGCAGGAGTTGTTCCTATTTCCCCTAGGCAAGACACTGTTGGGTAAGTCTAAATTCTTAATTATCCATTTAATTAACTTTAATCTCCATTTAATCATTGTTTCCACATAGACCAATGTGTAGGACTGTAACAGATGCTGTCTATGTTCTTGATGCAATTGTGGGCTTTGATAAAAACGATGCAAAAGCAACCGAAAAAGCTTCTAAGTATATTCCCCATGGTGGTTATTTGAAACACCTTAAATTAAATGGACTCAAAGGAAAAAGATTAGGGATAATGAGGACTTATCCTTACTTCGGATTTTCTAACGACACTGAAATCCTAAATAAGTTTAAAAAACATTTTGAAATATTAAGGTAACATCTTTGAGCTTTCCCTCTTTGGTTTTTCTTTAAGCTATTAAATCTATATATAATGTTCTTACGGTTTTATTTTTAAATGTAACTAGCCAAAATGGTGCTATTTTGGTAGAGAATCTTGAAATCAGCAACTTTGAAAATATTATTTCAATGTTCAATGGTGAAACAGTAGCATTCTTAGCAGAATTCAAGATAGCCATTAACGAGTATTTAAAGATGCTAGTGGCTTCACCCGTGAGATCTTTAGCAGATGTGATTGCCTTCAACAATAAATTTGCAAACTTGGTAAGTAAAGATAACATTTTTAAGTATATTTAATAGTAGTATTTATATTCCCTTTTAAATAGAATATTGCAGGAAAAAATTAAAGAGTACCCGCAAGACTTGTTTTTGGCGGCTGAGAAAACAAAGGGTATAGGCGAGTTAGAGAAAGAAGCGTTGATGAATTTGAAAAATGCATCAAAAAATGGGTTTGAGAAATTGATGAAAGAAAACAAATTGGATGCATTGGTGACACCGTATTCAGATGGTTCAGGGGTTCTTGCGATTGGGGGATATCCGGGAATCAGTGTTCCCGGTGGGTATGATAGTAGTGGTGCTCCGTTTGGTATTTGTTTTGGTGGTTTAAAGGGTTCGGAACCAACATTGATAGAGATTGCTTTTGGGTTTGAACAAGCTACTAAGTTTAGAAAGCCTCCACCAATCAAGGATCAATCGTAATTAATATGTTTATGTTTATATACAATAGATATTAAATCTGAAACCGACATATTAACGTAAACGGATTAGATATTTCAAACGTACAACAAGTGTTTGTTTAAATGACTCGGTGAACATAACGTACTATATTATAATTATGTTATGGTAAGTTTTATAGTATATAATTACAGAATTGTTGAAATTGTGTAGAACCCATATGTAGCAATGATTGACCCGTGGGTCAAGTACCCGGTCAGCCATATCAGTTGCAAAAAACATGGTTACTGTATCACTGGGTAGAGAACCCGATGGATCGATTTTGTGTCCTTAATATGTGAATTCGGTGTTCCTCTTTGCTCTAGGCAAGACATTGTTGGATAAGTCTTTATTGTCCAATTAACTAATTTTAATCTTCATTTATCTTTGCTAAGCCACTTGCTTGATTTAATTGCTAATATATAGTCCCTTTGATTGCCCAATAAAGCTAGTGTTGTATGTATAATGTATTGGGGCTTAGGAAGAATCTGCTTTCGCCATGCAAATACGGTTATAGAATCAGAATATCCAATATTTGATGAGACTCGATTATCATCCATACACCGAATGACATTATTCCAAATTCAGGTAACTTGCGTCAACTCCCTAATGAGACACTTGAACCTCATATAAGTAAAACAGTAACGCTAAATATTAATGATACAAAATAAAAGACTTTTTACAATCTAAAAGAAAAATTACGAACCAAAATGGCCGGGTTTAAATAAAAGACGCATAAAAGAACCAAAATGACGTCTAGCCCAGCTGGATTGATGCATAAGTTTTACTCCAATATGAGGCGTGAGGTCGGGAGTTCGATTTCTGTAAACACCTCTTGTGGTGCCAAGTATGTGGGATTTTTCCCTAGAAAACCCTATGGGGGCTGGGTTTGCCCTGTAAAGGAGCTCGAACCTGGGGGTGCTCGTTGAAATATTACGAGTAGGCTTCTGTTGATATTATTTGTCGTTTCCAAAAAAAAATTTAAACTAACACACAAATTGCCGAAATAAAACCCCAAAATTAAATAAAAAACGTGAAAAGAATTAATCATGTTAAAATGGACCCAGCTAGAAAGAAAAAAAAAAAGTAATTAAAAGGAGATAATACATACCTACAAAATTGAGTCATGGATGCAGTAGAACTGTAGAAGAATACTGATTGTGAGGGGATGATTTGTCCGTTATAATTTTTATTTTATATCTTTGTAGTCTGAGAAATTTATTTGAAATATGGGTCATTTGTCCAGATTCCGATTAGGAAAAACAACCGGTTTGATTTATATATGCCGAATTATAAAGGGTTTGATTAACTTATGTCTAAGGGCATGAAATAAGAAGTGTTAATTGGACTCAAAATTTTTCTTTATTTCATATTAGTCAATTCTATTTTTTACATGTAATAAATGTATTTGTAAATAAGAATGGTAAAATTAGTTCAATTAATACTTCTTATCTCATGCCCTTAGGGCATGAGTTAGAAAAACCCAATTATAAATACTCCACTAGAATTCTCGATCAATTAATTCTCTATATATACAATAGGTATTAAAAGTTACTGCTCATTAACTTTCTAAAAACTCTGTTTTGAAAATGCCGTTCCGTTTTGTGAACTTTCTTCGTCTTTTTATACTGACATTTAAAAGAGAGATTGAAGTTGGAAAGTATAATGAGGAAAAAACCAGGATTGGTGTTTGGTGGGAAATGGCAAGTAAAAGAATGCATGTAATATTTTCAATTTAAGTATTTATAATTAATACACCCGAATGCGTAAGTAATAATTTATGTATGTAGTTTATTTGTATAAACAATTTATAAATGTTAAAATGCGTAAGTAATCATAAGTCGGTATTTTGATGACAAAATGCGTAAGTAATGATGTTTATTTTATCTTATTAATCTTTTTATATGCATCAATGAGTGGTTTGGTTTCAAGTGGTTCAGTCTAAAATCGAAAAATAATTTAAAAAGTCAAATAAACTTTCTCGATTTTTAGTTCGGTTCGGTTCCGCTCAATTGTCAATCTAATTCGATTCATTCTAAGGTCAACCGAAAACATTTAGTTTTTTTGGCTTTTTATTTTGTCGATGTATTACTATCACTTCATATCACTACGTTTTCAATTCGGATATTATGAGTCAACGTACAAGAAGAGTAATTTATTGTGGTACATCATTAAAACATGTGGTGGCAAAAATTATTACCTCTAAAAATAGGGTTATTTTTATAAATAATTTTAAAATTTTAGTTTTCAACCCTCAAATTATATATTAATGACAAAAAATATATAACTAATTTCATAAGATATTTAGTCATCAAAATTTAATCACGATTCCATTTTAATCGTTTAACCTCTTTTTACAATATTTTTTTGTTAGCTTTAGTTTATCTTTTAAAATACTCAGCATTATTAGTTATCTTTTAATTATAGTTATTATTATTAATATTATTATTAATATTATTATTATTATAAAGTTAATTTAAGAATAATGACTTTTGACCAACACAAATAAAAAAGTTATATATGATATAAACCAACTTTTTATTTTTCTTAAGAAAATAAATGATTTAAAATCCCGTAACAACACACGGATGAATATTGCTCGTTAGTATCATTATAGAAAGAAAATAGTTGTGTTGGTACAGCCGGATCAAAGCCTTAATGGTACGTAGTTTATTTAATGATATATTATCTCAAGTGGGTTAAGGGACGGACCATAGTCACATGGAATGCGGAAGTTCCGGTACGGGTACGTGGAACGGGTATGCAGTTCATCAGTTTAGGTGTATCCGGTACGAAAGGGTAGGTTCATTTCGGATACGCGTCTGGTACTGCATACCTTATCTTTTGGAACGATATATCCTTAAAATTAAGTATCTTTTGCATATATATAATTATATAATTATATTTAAAAGTTCAAAGTTCAAATACCAAAAACATAGCATAAAATCCATAAAATTTCAAAGACATTAACGAAAATACATAAGCATATATCAAAAATTTAAAACAAATAAAGCCAACAAAAACACTTGTCTAATATATTGATAAAAAATACAGAGATAATGATATTTTCCTAAACTATACGGGTGATTTAATTTTGAATCATTCCTATAATATAGAGATATACAAAATCGATATTGAAATTTAAAAATTATGCCAATACGTTCCTAAATTCGTGGGAAGCGCGTTCCATATTAATCGCGTACGACGTTCCCACCTAATGGGAACGCGAACTACGACGTACCAATTCGTTTACCTTCTTTTATCGGGAACTCCAAATTGACGTACCGAAGAGCGATCCCGGTAGCGTTCGGTACACCAACGTATCGCGTTTCGGTACGCGGCGTCCCGTACGCGGTACACACCCTAACCAGCGTATCATGTGACTATGGGACGGACCAAGGTTCTAAAAGGCGCGCCATGGCGGCGCCAAGGCGTGAGGCGCGGCGTCGACGTCACGAAACAGACCATGGCGGCTAGGCTAGGCGTGGCGTGAGATAAAGCGTGATAAGGCGCGCCTTATGACGAGTTTTCTTGAAGGCGGCTGTGAAAAATGATTTTTTTATAAAAAAAATGATAAAATATATAATTATAAATTTAGATGTAATATTTTTTAATGAGCTTAGTTATATAAATCAATAGATCTATATAATTTTTTTATTTAATATACGTATATATATATAAATTATATAAAAAATTTGCCGCCTTAAATCACGCCTTAAAAAACGCCATGACCTGGCTCGCCTTGGCTGAGGCTTGATGGTGCAGCCACGCCACGCCTTACGCTTTCTAGAACCTTGGGACGGACATTAGCTGAGTTTTTTTTTTTTTTTTTTTTTTTTTTTTTTTTTTAACAGGAGCTTGAGTTACAACTTACGTGTCAGGATCGATTAACCCAGACAGATTAATTAATCTAAGATCTACTAACAATAAGAAGTTGCAGCGGATCAACACTTATGTTAATTGATTAAGAACAATGAATACTGTTAATGAATACGAATAAGAATAAGAACACAGTAATCACAAAAAGGTTCAATGTATATTAATTTGATCGATCAATACACACGTACGTTTACAATTCGTAAGGAACTATATATAATAGTCCTTGAAGCCTAAATTATTAACCTAGTTATTCTAGGATTCGATTACAATCAATATACATCAAGATATACATTCTATAACAAACTAAGCTAGAATCTCAGACTCGATCAGTACCATAAATAGAATCAGTAGTAATTGTTGATCGTCAGTAGTAAGTATCATCAGTAGTAACTTCCAAGATCAGCATCAGTAGTATATTGCTTTTCTGCCCCATCAGTACTAACTTCAATATGCCTTGATCAGTACCAACTGCAGCATCAGTAATAGAATGTGTATATCAGTTTTATATCCCAACAATCTCCCCCTAAACTTATTAACTCACTTTGAATTAATCAAGTTTCTTCTGTTCTTCATTCTTCTCATTTTGTTCTTCTAACAATTTAGCTCTTCTTTGTCTCCCTTCAATTGTTCTCTGATTTTGCAGTTTTCTTTGAGCTATAATATATTTGCTGTTTCTTTTTACAAAGTAGTTAAACTTTTCTTGAAACATCACAGCATCATACGGTTTCATTAATGTGTTTGTGAATATCTGATACAAAGTTTCTTCTGGATGTGGATATTCTTTTTCATATAAGTACAATTCACAGTTTCTACTGGCTCTTTCAAAGAAATACATGTTTACTGTGGGGAGCACATTCCAAGCATAAACATTTTCTTTATTTGTGAATATTTCAGGATATTTGTCTGGATAAAATGCAGCATCAATCATCTTGGTTAAGTATCCAGCTCCTGAATTCTTCCATGATTTCTTTGTCATTCTTGGCTTTCCAATGATCAAAACTTTAATAATATCACTTCTGCTACATGACATGATCATTGGTTTCCGTCCAGTGAATCTCTGGGTTGATTTATCTTCTCTTATGATTTCAATGGCATTATCAACAACCCTCCAATTTATAATTGGATTATCTTCAATAGGAGCAACAGGACAATCAAGTACTTGTATTTCTTGCTTTCTTGCTTTCTTGTCTTCCTTGATTCTGTTTCAGGCTCACTTTCTTTTCTCTTTTTAGTTGTTGAAGATTCACCAGATGTTGGTGTTCTGGAGAGAATTATTGTGGAATCTATTTCAATCAAAACCTTTTCTTTTTCTGCTTCTACTTCCATTTCTGCCAGTTCTCTCTTTTTTGGCAGTACAATATTTGTCTACTAAAGTTATCATTTTCATTCTGCCAAATGACTTAGCATTGTGCCCTTTTGACTTTAAGAAGTCAATCATTTTCTTCTTTTGTTCAAAAAATTCATCTGGTAGATCAGCCTTTTCCCTTTTGCATTCTGCTACAAGATCTTTAAGGCAATTAAAATGTTCTTCTTCTATTTTTCTTTGTCTTTCAAATTTTGCCTTTTGATCATCTACCAGGACTCCTGGAATTGTTACTTCAGCTGCTTGAATTTCTGGATTTTTTTAATCTTTCTTCTTCAGCCTTTTTCTTGTCTTCAAGAGCTTGAGTCTTAGCAACTTTTCTTAAGTACCTTATCCTGTTTACCTTCCATTTGTCTTGTTTAGCAGGTCTGACATGGTTCATTTTGTTTACCATGTAGTGACCTAGAGCTCTGTTTGGATAATCATCATCAAACTTTTCTTTTCCTTTTCCAATACAGGCTGAAAGTGGAGGTGGAGTGTACTTCATATCAGGAACATGAGTGAATATAATTGATGGAGAGAATAGATGAATTTTATTCTCTGGAAGTATTTTGGGGTGTGGAGGTAGTTCACACTCATCAACTTCATACCAATTAACATTGTCATCAATGTCAGGTATGAAAATTTATTGTCCTGGTGTTGGAGGTTTAGTTACAATTATAACCTGTTCTCGTTCAAGAATTTTGGTATTTCCTCATCTTCATCTTCAGTAGTAACCAAGGTGGTTGCTACTGGTATAATTTCTGGTTCAAATACCACAATCTGTTGATTTTCATTTACTACTGGTGAGGCTGCTGTTGGAGTTACTACTGTTAGGGCATCAGTAGTATCCATGATTTCTTCTTCTGGAGCATTTACTACTGGTGTATCTACTTCTTCAACATGACCAGTAGTAACAACCTCTTGATACTTTGCCTCAGTAATATCCATAGGATCAGTAGTCTCTATGACCTCGGTAGTAACCGGAGAGTTTATTTGTTCTGCTGTTTGAGATTGATTTGCAGACACAAATATATACTCATCCATACTTTTCATTTCTTTGTTCAGGTCTTCATTAAAACTTTGACCTGTTTCACCATGGACCTCTTTCAGATTTAGGAGAGCTGCTGCTGCTATGGATTGATCAATCATCCCTTGAATTTGATCTTTCTCCCCCTTAGTGATCTCAACCTGTTGAGCCTCACTATCTGCAATCTTCCTTTGTAATTTTCTGATCAAATTGGATTGCTTTTGAAGCCTATACTCGAACATCTTCTGTCTTCTGTTCAGAGTATTGATGTAGTTCTTTATGTAGGTCATGGTTTTCCCTTGGTTGTTCAGTATATTCAGACAATTTTGTACAGTGGTTCTAAGGTTTTCCTTCCTATCCGTCAATTTAGTTTGTTTAATACTGCCCTCAGCCCATTTGGGTGGATAATTGGGCTCATTTGGTACATTGGTTTGAAGGTTTTCCATCCTATCCGTCAATTCAGGTTGTTTCTTTCTACCCTTATCACTTCTTGGTGATAAATTGGGTTGTTTGGACACACTCTTCTTCCTAGAAGAAGAAGTAGTGCCCCCCTTGTGGTTTCTTGGCACCGGGGTCCTCTTAGTGCTGCCTCAAAAGATGAGTCATCACTTAGAGTTGCCGAGGTCTGGGTCCTAATGATGTTCTCACTAGCCTGTGCATCCACCTTTGGGCATCAGTAGTGAGAGCCCTTTCCTCATGTCCTCTCTCCTCATTGGAGGACAACTCTTGGAGTCTGGGGTTTGACTCAATTGGTCCCCTGGTGTCCTTTAAGAAAGTTTTCTTCCTTTTGTAAGTTTTAGAAATTTGTTTGGCTATGGTCTGGTCTTCCTTAGAGTGAAGAGTAGCACTCTGTGGATTAATATCATGTACCTGGGACACATTCAGGACATCTGTGGGTTCATGTATTTGAGTGGACTGAATGGGTTGTGTTTGGGCTGTATTTAGTGATCGAGTTGGTTGGGGTTCAATTGGTTGACTTGAACCTTCTCCTGTTTGGGGTTGATCATAGATCATATTTTGGAACAGAGGAGTAACCTTTCCAGAAAATTTAAACTGTTTTCTCATATTTGAATACACCTTTTTGTTTAATTCTGGTGTAACAAAAATGTTTTTAGGTGTTGACAGATTTTGAAGTTCACAATTAAAGATATGAGTTAGGAATATTGGATACATTAGAAATTTACAAGATGATAGATTTCCAAGCATTCCCTCAAAGATCATGTTTGAAAAATTGAATACTTGTCCTATGCTCAAACAAACAACATCAGAAGCTATTGACTTGTTGAACTCATTCCAAGTACTCCTTTTAGGAGAGATACAATGTTGAACAGTATGTACTAAAAATTTCCATTGAGGTGAAAGAAGACCTTTTTGAAAAGTAACTATGTCTAGTCTTCCTTCATACCCCATTTTTTGTAAGTATCAACAAGATCTTCCTTAGGTAAAGAGAACATACCTGACTCATCATTGAGTTGAAGATGATGTCTGATTGATTGTTCAGTGATGATGATAGACTTTCCATCTACAACAGATTTGATCTTGGACATATTGGAATCTTCAATTCGTTCAACATTTGTCCAGAAGTCAATAAGATGTTGTTCATATGCCCTGGGATTGATTGTTAAAGCAAACTTGATAGGAGAGTTCTTCAGGAACATAACTATAGGACGAAAGTCTTTTGTGCCATCAGGATTTCTTAAGAAGGCACACATGTTGTGGAATTCAGAATATTTGAGATTGGTTTTGACTGTAAGAGATTTTAGGGTTGCCATTTGAGTGATTTTGATCTTTGGGGATGAAAATTTCACAGAAAGTTCAGTCGTTGTTGCAAGAATTTCGGATTTGTGGAAGGAATTTAGTTGATACTGATGCAGGGTTTTGATCGGAATTTGCAGAGATTAGGGTTTAGTGTAGGGTTTATCGAATCGAGGAGAAGATAATGCTAAACTAATCACAATCTGCTATTTATATTTTTTGATTTTACCTGCAAAATGACCGAAATGTCCTTCGAATAATAACCCAACGGCTATTTTCATGAGGGTCAGTATTGTAATTTATGTATTTTCCAGATAACGGTCGATCAGTAGTAACTAAGTGTCAGTAGTAGAAGCATCAGTAGTAACCATTGTTTCTATACTTAACCTAATTCTACTGAAAAACCCTATCAATACTAAATTGTAGTAGTAACACATGATCAGTAGGAATAAATAACCAGTAGTATAACATACTTATAATTATAAAAATTTTTACAAAACTTTACATTTGATTTTCTTTTGAGAATTAATTTATTAAAATCATTCCAATACTGCTAACCAAGAAGCTGAATCTTCCTACATTAAATGCTTTTGTAAAAAGATCTGCTAATTGATTATCAGTATGAATTTTCTCTACCTTGATTAATTTCTTTTCATTACAATCTCTTATAAAGTGGAATCTTATTTCGATGTATTTTGTTTTTGAGTGTTTTCTTGGATTATTCACAATACTGATAGCACTTTGATTATCAATAAAAATAGGAGTTTTAATAATAGATATACCAAAGTCTAGGAGTTGATTTTGAATCCACAGAACTTCAGCACAGCAAGCAGATGTAGCTACATACTCTGCTTCAGCAGTTGATGTTGAAACATTGGTTTGTTTCTTGCATTGCCATGACACCAATCTTGATCCAAAGAATTGACATCCACCAGTAGTAGATTTCCTATCTTGACATTCACCACCATAGTCACTATCTGTGTAGGCTATGAGTTCAAATGGTGATGCATGTGGATACCAAAGACCAAGAGAAGGTTTTCCCTTCAAGTATCTAAAGATTCTTTTGACAGCTTGCAAGTGTAGTTCCTTAGGTTTTGCTTGATACCTGGCACATACACAAACACTATACATAATGTCAGGTCTTGATGCAGTTAGATACATTAAAGAACCTATCATAGATATGTAAAGATGTTCATCTACATCCACCCCCTCAACATCAGGATGTAGGTGTTTGTGAGTTTCCATTGGTGTGCTTGCACTTTTGCTGTCTTTCATTACAAATTTCTCTAAAATGTCTCTGACATACTTTGATTGATTGATCAAAATACCATCTGATCTTTAATTGATTTGGAGTCCAAGAAAGAAATTCATTGGACCCATTGAGCTCATCTTGAACTTGATCTGCATCAATTCTTCAAATTCTTTGCACAGTTGATCATTTTTTGATCCAAAGATGATATCATCTACATATATTTGGACCAGTAGTATATCATCTTTGACCTTTCTTGTGAACAATGTTTTGTCAATGGCACCTCTCTTGAAATTGTTCTTTAGTAAGTATGAAGATAATGTGTCATACCAAGCTCTTGGTGCCTGATGAAGACCATATAGAGCTTTGTCTAGCTTGTACACATAGTCATCATGTTCTGGATCTTCAAATCCTGGAGGTTGACATACATACACTTCTTCTTCAATTTTCCCAAAAAGGAAGGCACTTTTCACATCCATTTGGTAGACTTTGAATTTCTTATATGAAGCATATGCCAGGAATATTCTTATTGCTTCAATTCTGGCAACAGGTGCATATACTTCTTCATAATCAATGCCTTCTTCTTGTGTGTATCCTTGGACTACAAGTATTGCTTTGTTTTTATTACTATACCCCTTTCATCCTTTTTGTTTCTAAAAATCCAACTTGTTCCAATGGGCCTTTTTCCTTTTGGTAGAGGTACAAGAGTCCATACAGCTTGTAGTTTGAATTGAAGAAGTTCTTCTTGCATTGCTATGATCCAGTTTGAGTCTTTCATAGTTTGTTCAATCTTCTTAGGTTCCTCATGTGACAGAAAATATTCATACATGCATTCATTAGAGATTAGACTTATGTTACAAACATTTGAATTAAATGAAGAATTAAATTTGCTTCTTGTCCGAATGTTTGAATTGACATCACTTAGGACTAAGTCCAAATGATGATTCTTTTCAGTTCTGGTTCCTGGAACTTTGTCAAAAAAAATTTGAGTATCTAGATTTGACTCATTGGATTCGGGAATTTGTGCATCTGTCCATGTTTCTTCTTGATTGTTTGTATTTTGTGGAGATTCTTCATTGTTAATGGTGTCAGTAGTAACAATTTCTTCATTGACCTCAGGTGGGTCATTGTTGTTACTGACATCATTGTTGTGTAGATCATCATCAAAACTCTGAGGTTCAGAGTTACTACTGGGATCAGTAGTATCTTCAGAGTTGGTGTTGTTACTGGTGTCAATGAAACTAGGGTTATCAGAGTTACTACTGTCCTCAGTATCAACTGTGGGATCAGTATTAACTAAGATATATTTCATTATTTCTTGCCTGCCACCTGATGATGGTCCTCCTTGTTGGCTTTGATTGTTTGAATCTCCTGTATTATACACATAATTAACATCAAAAGATTTGGTTAGATTATCAATGTTAAACAACCAATCTGGACCATTTCCATGTTCATTCATCAGATATTCATTAAAGGATACATTTACACTCTCTTCAATGATCCTTAGCCTTTTGTTGAATACTCTGTAAGATTTGCTTTGAGTTGAGTATCCTACAAATATTCCATCATCTGCTTTGCAGTCAAACTTACCAATTTGTTCTCTTGTAATTAAAATAGTACAAGGACAACCAAATGATTTTAAGAAACTTATTGATGGTTTTCTTTTATTGAAAAGTTCATAAGGTGTTTTAAAGCGAGGCTTAACTATTAATACTCTGTTCTGAACATAACAAGCAGTATTAACAGCTTCAGCCCAAAAAGTTATTGGTAATTTTGAATCTGCAAGCATAGATCTGGCTGCTTCAATGATGGTTCTATTTCTTCTTTCAGCTACACCATTTTGTTGTGGAGTTCTTGGTGAACTGTACTGCCTGTCAATACCCTTAAGATCACAAAAGTCAATTAGATCAGTATTTTTAAATTTTGTGCCATTATCACATATGATTGCTTTCACTTTGAGATCTCTTGTATTTTCCAGCTTTACAATCAGATTCTTTATGATCTCACTTGTTTCATCTTTGGTCCTAAGAAAGAAGACCCAAGTGTATCTGGAAAAATCATCAGTAATAATAAGACAGCATTGTTTCTTTCCAATACTCATTACATTTGTAGGTCCAAAAAGGTCCATATGTAAGAGCTGCAAAGGATTAGAAATAGAATTGATTGCCTTGATCTTATGAGAATTCTTGTGTTGTTTACCTTTTAAGCAGGCAACACAATGATGATCACACATAAATTCTTTTTGTGGTAGACCAACTACCAAATTCTTTTTGACTAAATTGTTCATATTTTTAAAATTTGTGTGACACATCCTTCTATGCCAGAGTTCTGATTCATTTGTGTTTGCCTTAGATATAAAACAGTTGATCTCATTTGAAGAAATGAGTTCTCCCCCTATATCTAGGCAATACACGTTGTTTCTCCTTGGTGTTCTTAAAACAACAAATTTTTCATCTAAAATAAAATCAGGAGAAAGACTGATGCACTCTACATCTGTAAAAAGAATTTTGTTCTTCTTATCACAGACTTGTGAGACACTAACCAGATTATATTTAAGCTCAGCAACATAAAATACATCATCAAAAGTGATCTTACCATTTGATACTATACCTTTACCTGTAATCTTACCACCTCTTGGATTTTCTCCAAAAGCAACATATCCTCCTTCAAAAGACTTGAAATCTCTAAGAATTTGAAGATTTCCAGTCATGTGTCTAGAGCATCCACTATCAATATGCCATGTTCTACCTTCTTCAGGGATCTGAATGCTCTGCACATAAAATAGAAGGATTAGTTAATTTTGGGAACCCAAGCTTGTTTTGTCTTGGGTTCATCCTTTGAAGAGTAAGTTTTTCTAACTGAATGAGCTTTGTATTCAGTTTTGTTCTTAGGTTGTTGGTTAGTACTGGTGTTCTTGTTTGCTACTGATCTAGGTTTATACCCGTAGTGTTTAGTTTTTGAAAATTTTACTACTGATGGATCAGTAGTGTTTGGGTAATAAGAGTTTTGAGCATAGTCAGTAGTGTTTTTGTAATTATACCAGACAGCATTGTAATTAGGGATTTTACCAGTAGTAAACCTGGAATAATTCCTACCGGTGTTTGAGAACTTTGAATATTGAGGAAATTGATTTTGTTTTCCATTGTTTTTGAAATAATTGCTTCTTTTTGGACTTTTATACCTGATATTTTGCACAAATCGTTGTGCAGTTCTTCCAAATTTGGGAGTTTCAACTTGTGATCTTTTAAGTTCTTTTGCTTTTGTTTCTTCAATTTGTTTTAATTTTAAAGCTTTCTCCTTTTCTTTGTTAACTTTAAATTCTTTGAATTTTTGACTGTTTATATGATTGAAGTGACAATTTTTAGCTATGTGGTTAACCTTGTTGCAAATTAAACATGTTAATTTTGTTGATTTAGAACTTTCAGGTTTTCTTTGTTCCTTTAGCTGGTTCAAGTTTCTTTGATTTCCCCTTCTTAAAATTCTAGGTATATTTTCTGAGTTGTATTTTGGGGATTCAGTTTGACTTTGTGTTGTGTGAAAACTTGTATCAGTTGACTCAGTTGTTTGATCATCATCAGAAGACTCATTTGATTCATTTGTTTCATTACTGGTTTCAGTTTCAGTTTGACTTTCTATTTTTAAATTATTTTAAAGTTCTTTTTGTGCTTGATTTAAGAGAAGGGATAAAATTAGTTGGAGGTGGAACTGCATGATATCCCACTCCATGCACAACTTTTTCAGTGGTTTGATTACTTGTTAATTCATTAACAATTTTAGAACTTCTTTCAAATTTTTTTAATAGTTAATTTATTCTGTCCTAATTCCATTTGACATTCTTCTAATTTGATCAAAGTTTCTTTTAATTTTAATTCAACATGTTCTTTTTCATAAGTGGTTTGTAGCAATTCATCTTTTATCTTTTGATCAGTTATTTTATAGATTTTAATTTGATTTTCTAAATCAGCTATACAACCAATTATATTCAATTCTTCTATTTCTGTTTAGAATCATCTCTTCAAGTGTTTCTTTATTAAGTTTTTCTAATTCTTTATATGCCTTAATGCATTCAGGAGTGCAAGATTTAGAATGTACCTCAGTAGTAGAATCAGTAGTGAAGGCCATGAGAGCTTGGTTCTGTGCATGTTCTTCTACTTGAAAGCTCCAGTCATATCCTTGTCCTTCTTGAGATACTAATGCAGTTGAATTGGAAGTGCTATTTTTGTTGTAGCTTGATCTTTGGTCTTTGTTTGGACATTCTCTTGCAAAGTGACCCAAATTGCTACAGTTGTAGCATTTGACTTTGGTCTTGTCAAATCCAGCATGATCACCTTTGTTGTAAGACAGATTTTGCCTTCCAGTTCGTTTAAGAAACCTTTTTGTTCTTAAGCTCGGCATTGCCATCTGCCACTTGATCTCCATCTCTTCAAGATCATCAGGATTGAGTTGTTCTAAATCCTCACTAATCAATGCAGTATGCACATGACTAGTAAAGAAGGATTCTCTTGCTACATCTTCAATGCCTGCATTCTTTAGAGCCTCCTGACCTGTTCATGTACTAGACACAAAAGCAGCATTGTTTGAAGGTAAATTTGGAGTTTTAATACTTACCTCAGATTCAAACACTCTCAGCTCATTGTACAACTCATCCAGCTCTTTTTCTTCCAAAGCATCACCTTGTCTATATATCACTGTATACATAGACCATTCCTCACCAAGAGATCTGAGAAACTTTCTGTTTACATCATCATTGTCTGGTTTGTAACCAACTTGATTCAGTTCACCAATAAGTTTGTTGAACCTATCAAAGACTTGTGATAATGATTCATTCTTTTGGCCTTTGAAGTTTTCAAAGTCCTGTTTCTGTACAGACTTCATGTTTCTTTTGGTGCTTTTGGTGCCAACAAATCTCTTCTCCAGTGCCTGCCATAGCTTCTTTGCATCATCATATTCAACAAAGAGATGTTGATAATCATTGGGGATAGCAAGCAAAAGAGTGCTTAAGGCTTTGAGTTCAATGCCTCTGTCTTTCTTCTCTTTTTCACACTTGAGTTTGTCGACTTCAGTTGAGGAGCTTGCTACTTGAGTCTGGATGGTTTTGTTGCCTTCAACAACAACTTCCCACATGGAGTAATCAGTAATAAGCATATATTACTTAATTCTGTTCTTCCACATCCCAAAGTTGTTGGGAGTAAGAATGGGAATTTTGTTAGCTTGAGTGCTTTCATTGTTATCAGACATGATTAACAATTTTGAGTTCGAAAGTATGAAACTTTTTGCTGTTCTTAATTCGTAGATTTAGAACCGTAATGCTCTGATACCACTTGTCGGGATCGATTAACCCAGACAGATTAATTAATCTAAGATCTACTAACAATAAGAAGTTGCAGCGGATCAACACTTATGTTAATTGATTAAGAACAATGAATACTGTTAATGAATACGAATAAGAATAAGAACACATTAATCACAAAAAGCTTCAATGTATATTAATTTGATCGATCAATACACACGTACGTTTACAATTCGTAAGGAACTATATATAATAGTCCTTGAAGCCTAAATTATTAACCTAGTTATTCTAGGATTCGATTACAATCAATATACATCAAGATATACATTCTATAACAAACTAAGCTAGAATCTCGGACTCGATCAGTACCATAAATAGAATCAGTAGTAATTGTTGATCGTCAGTAGTAAGTATCATCAGTAGTAACTTCCAAGATTAGCATCAGTAGTATATTTTTTTTCTGCCCCATCAGTACTAACTTCAATATGCCTTGATCAGTATCAACTGCACCATCAGTAATAGAATTTGTATATCAGTTTTATATCCCAACATTACGAATATTTACTATATTATGATGAGTTACGCTAGCTTCTGGCATCTAGTCGGGATTTGCATTATCATATTCTAATATCTGAATAAATTTTATCATGTGTTTATCATGAAAATTTTAAAATTAAAGTCATGTTAATTTTATAATTTATAACTCGTAGAGACTTTGATCAACATGTCATCTTGCTGTCGGTCGGTGGAGGCTTCCTAAACTTGATTCATAGCTTGCTCAAAATCATAAGTGATTTCTAGTAGCATTGGTTTAGAGCTTAGAACCCTTTAAACCTCTCAAACTAATACCATAAGAGCACACCGTGCAATTGTGTTAAGACCACGCCAAATATCCCCATCACCAAATGGATAATGTTGCGGTTAAAAACATTAGTATTATGAACAAATCCTTTAAAAACTCTTTAAACCGGCCTCTCTAATTAACAAATACCAATTAATTAGTACCATCACAAAAAGATAATATAATGTTGTACAGCCGGATCAAAGCCTTATTGCTATTTTCTATTTATTTAATAACTATCAATATTTCAACTGTCTATCCCACTAGATATATTGAAGACTCTTGAAAGTTGACATTGGGATAGATTCATATAAACGAGTGTACGTGTATTATATTTCGGTAATATTTTGCAAGTAGTTATGATCAATGATTTACTAAATTACTAATTAATTTCCTGTATCATATAATTTACAGCAATCTTTATATACCCATGATGTAGAAGAAAACATTATACTATCTGTAGATCACGTGAATTCTAAACGATCATACATTTGATAACCAGTTGACTTTTTCTTAGCAGATACCAGTAGACTTTAGATATTGGAAGTTGAAGTGTCAAATCACCTCTATCGACATACATACCTACGTATATATACGTGTGCACATGTTAGTACTGTATATACATATATGTTAGTTACATACCAATATATTGTCAAAGATGGATACATTAATGGTTATCTTCGCATGGTTGGTTGTGCTCTTTGCCGCCGCGTCACCGGCAGTGAACGGAAAATACTACTCCAAAAGCCAGACAGTTGACGCTCCGACCACCATCAAGAAAACCCATCTCCATTTCTTCATGCACGACACCATTTCCGGCAACCACCCTTCGGCGGTTCTTGTTGCAAAACCAAACAGAACGGTGGTCCGAGAAGGTAACCCAGCCCCGTTTGGGGCAGTTTACGTGTTTGATGACCCGCTCACTGTGGGGCCCGACCCGAAGTCAGAGGTTATCGGTAATGGACGTGGGATTTATGCTTCAATTAGCCGTGGGTCGGACTTCACGTTGATGCTTAATGCTGATTTAGAGTTCACGAGTGGTGGGTTTAACGGGAGTTCAATAAGTGTGTTTTCGAGGGATCCTTTGGTGTTGGTGAAGGAACTTGCGGTGGTCGGTGGCCGAGGGAAGTTTAGGATGGCAAAAGGGTTCATTATCAATAATGCCATTTTCTTTAATGTTACTAGTGGTGATGCTATTCTTGAATTTCATGTTACCGTTTTTCATTAACTAAATGAACAAATAGGGATGTCAAGAACCCTATTATTTATGTTATCAATAATTATACTACTATGTATGTTGTTTGTGAAGTATTATTGGGAATAATTCGCTTGCTTTTATTTTATCACTGAATGAAATATTTGGATTTGTTACCAATCTTTGAATTTCTTTTTATTAAGTTTCCTTATGAATCATGTTAATCTCGTTATATAAAAAGAGTGTTTTTCATTTTTCACATTCTTTTGAATACAGTTTATGTGATGTTGGTAAAAGAGTACTTGAGAAACCATCTAAATCATATCTGATATACATCCACCTACCGTCGTTCATGTCGATCAATAGTTCCTTTTAAATTGTATGTCTGTTATAACATGCTCTTAGAAAATGACCGAGCTTTGCTCGTCATGTATATATGCAACATAACTGTTGACATGCCTGTTTTTTCGAACCTTCTTCTGACCATCTATTTAAATTTACCTAAATAAATCAAATCCACAATCTTAAGAAATCATTTCGAGCCCTTCCCAATTGGATGTTACCATGCCTACTCTTGAAAGGCCAAACCAAATTAAATAATTGAGTGAATTTAGCATTCTGTTTCTTCAAATAAGGTTAGGCTTGGGCCATTTATAATATTTGGGCTTTTAGCTAACTTTCATTATATTTGGGCTGCAGCTAACCCACTTTAAAATAGATTTAACATTTTTTTAGACTTAATTCACTAAATATCATCCAAAAATAAGAGTCAATACATTACACCAATCAACAATCGATTGAGCAACCCAACTTGAATTTTCAAAAAGTTTCAAACGAATATGACAAAAATTAAATACGAAAGATCGAAAGAAAAAGATGGAGACACATGTGAAATCCTCCTAACATATATGAGTATAAATGTAACCATATAGCATCATTCCTTCTCATAAATAAAAGATGGAGTTAATATTAATTGATCTCATGAATTTTTGTTCTACCAATTACGTTTATGTTTTACCGATCCTCATTGAAATAATGTGAGTAGAGTTCCGTAGTTTCATTTGCCGTTTCCAAAAAAAAGTATAACATAACTATGTATTATAAGAGACCATAGTTGTCACTGTCACTCGACCCATGACTCGAAAACATAAAATATAACCCGTGATTGGCTCGTCACTCAATTTGTAAATACTACATATGTAATGCCCGTAAAATAAATTCGGGATATCCGGATTTCCATATTCGGATTCGAATAATAGTTTTCAATTCAAATAATCAAATGTCCAAAATAAATATGAGTTTAATATTATTATTTTTTAATTGCATACCAAATCAAAAACAAGTAAACCGTCAAAGTTGGGGATCTATATATATATACATAAAAATTGAGTTCCAATTTGAAGTTGAATTTAATAGTCTTGCATTTATGTTTGATTTAATTACATGGAATTTAAATAAGTTTAGAACGACTATTCAAGAGCAGTTTCAAGAAGTTCAAGAACATTTTCAAGAAGCTCGATAATTGATATTTCATTTATGTTGCTTTTAAACGGATATTGGATTGATGTTGCACTACAAACAGTTTCAAGAAGTTAAAAAAGAACATTTCTTCTAAAACGTTTTCACTACATAGTCTAAATGTTTGATCTAAAACGTTTTGTATTAACTTCAATTTAAACTAATATCCAAAACTCCGTAAACGTTTTGTATTACCTAGCATTACACTTCGATTTACCCACCATTAACACCCAGCATTCAATTGCATTTCCCTAGCATTAGATGTACATTTAACCCAAAAAACGTTTATATATACAACCATTTAATATAAACAAACTTTTATTCAATTGGCCCTTAATTATATGCCTTTCACTTCCAAAAAAACGTTTCAAACACAATTTAATGTACACCATATCGACCAGCAAAGACAATCTAACCCCCTTATAAAAACGAGAAAAGTTGGCGTAATCTGTTATGTCGTGCATCTCCTTCGTGGATTTACACTTTGAATCTGATGTGTCGTAAATCTCCTTAGTACAAATTGGTGGTATCATATTAAATCAGTTGTGATATAATAACTACATTTGCCTTATATATTTATGTTATCATATCATAAATCAGTTCTAAAGTGTTTGTTTATTTGATATATTTATGGTCACAGGCGTTGAATCTTGCTGGTGATAAAGTTAGGAACAAGGGTACTGAAGCTGTTGTTATATAAAATGGCCAGAAAGCATAGAACGGATCAAATCGTAAAATTAGATTTGTTAATTATGGAATTTTGTATTTCTCATTGATAAGATGACACATGAGCTTTAGCATATTCAAAATTTGTATCACCATGACTTTGGAAATTAGTTTAATACTTCTTGATTTGTGACAGAAAGCTTTTTATATTGAATCTGTATTTAAAAACTGAACTTGGATTCTTTTCTTATTGAATGGCTTAACCAGATTAGTTCAATGCCTCCAACTAGATTTCCAAAAGCCCGAAATAATAGAATTTTTTTTTTTAGTTTATACAGAGACTTTAAATGCTAACTTTGGTTATATTTTTATTGAACATTTGATATTAATATTAATGTTTTATGGGTTAGTTTGAAATATTTGGATCGTATTTCTGTTATATGTATGTATTGTGAATTTTTAAATAAAGATGTTTCTTACATAATTAAATAGGTTTCGTTTCATTGCAGATGTTAGAATTGATTATCACAATAACATATTATATAAAAAAGTTAAAATTATCCATTTGACCCGTTTTAATTATAAAAACTAATATACCCTCAACCAATCACAATTTACAAAATCTAAAAAGAAAAAAGATGCACGGGGAGAAATGTCATATGCGAAACAGACGGGGTGGCAAAATGCACTTTGGCGGCGTCTAAGGGGGTTTGACCGCAAGCACACCGCTTTTATCATGAACAAAGTCTGTGCATCGCACGGGCCATGTTGTCTCGTAACCATAAATAATCGACTTAAGGGACTAGAAACACCATTTATGTAAGTTATTTTATTATTAAGGAAAGTGATAATGGCCGCCTTAAGGGTGTCGATAAGATGTCAAGACACGTATCAAAAATTTGTATAATAATCAATAACCGTCATTTCTTTTTGAGAATCAACCACCGTTAATAAATGTACAAATATTTCACGCATACAACTAAATTTTAATTAACAAAACCCTAATATTAACTCTTATGTTGTTGGAAATAGTTGAAGGAGATTGCATTATAAATTAAGTTCCTCTCACTCTTTTGTCATTCTCTTTCATCTTTCCCACCAAATCAAATCTTCAAACAATGGCCAAACTTTTCCTCTGCGTCCTTCTCCCACTCCTTCTCACCTTCACACGAAATTTTCCGGCCACCGGAGCAAATCCGGCCTTTTTGAAATCCGTTAAACGGAACCCGATGAAGTTTCAAACCGAAAAACTAAGCCACTTCCGGTTTTATTGGCACGATACTATTAGCGGTCCAAACCCAACATCTGTCGCCATCGTGAAGCCGCCAGCCAACAACAAAACCGCATCCACACTCTTCGGGAAAATTAACATGATCGATAATCCATTGACTGAAAAAGTCAACGCAGGGTCAAAGTTATTAGGAAGAGCACAAGGGTTTTACGGGTCTGCATCGCAGGAGGAAGTCGGGCTATTGATGGTGATGAATTTTGCGTTTTCGACCGGCAGATATAATGGGAGTTCGATTACGATATTGGGCCGGAATCCGGTGTTTGACAAGGTGAGGGAGATGCCGGTGATCGGAGGAAGTGGGCTTTTCCGGTTTGCTAGAGGTTATGCTACGGCGAGAACACGTGTATTTAATCAAAAAACAATGGATGCGGTTATTGAGTATAATGTGTATGTCATGCATTATTGATCTTCTTGTTTCTGCTTTATTGACAACAAGTTACTTAATCACTTCATTTTTCACTTTTTTTTTTGTTTTATTTTGGAGTCGATGAGTGATATTTTTACTATAATTATGGTGTCCATGAGAAGACTATTGAGGTATTTACTTGGTACCACTTATGTGTATGCAAATTGTTTTTTCTTTAATTAGGAAAAGGGGCTTGTATTTCTCAGTTTTAACATTTCATCGTCTTAATTGTTTGGTGTAAGTTGTAAATTGAGTGATTTGGCAAATAACAATAATTTGATTAGGTTGTTATTAGAATTTCTTTCTTCAATTCATGATTCTAAAAATCGAAATCGGGCTGTTTGGTTCAGTCAATGGTGTTAAATGATGGAAACAATGTACCTTACAATGCATTTTTTAACAAAGGACACTAGACTTAATAAACTGTTATTATTTTTTTAACGGTTTGAAATATATGAGTTTCTTCCTAAAAGCCTAAAAGGGTATCGAACTCCGAATCAAGATATATTTTTGAGCGATTTCTAAAAACAAATTATTTTTTGAACGGTTTTCGAATCTAGAAAAATAACATCTGATATTTTGGAACGCCGAGTTTAGGAACGATCCCAAAACCGCTAAAAGTCCTTTAGAACCTAATTTGTGTAGTAGTGATCCAAAAAGTGGTCATATTGTAAATTGAACCAAACTGTGTATCTTAGTCTGCCCGGAATGGGCCAACGCCCCAAACGGCGTGGGGCTATGAGTCAGTAGTCACGGCGTGGCTAGTTCGAGGAACACCGCCCCCCACAACGGCGTGGGGGGTCGGCGTGGGTGGAGGAGGGTGATGGCCGAGGTTTGGCAACGGGCGTGGGATTGCTTTTTTGGTCGAAAACTAGCCGTTTGACAACGGCTATATAGCCGTTGTAATTAAAAAAAAAAGTTTTTTTTTATTAAATTATTTACCTATATATATTACACACTTTCACTCATTTTATACACACAACTCTACCAAAACACTACCAAAACACACCACAACTCTACCAAAATACCCCAACTCACAAATAATGGATTATCTTGGTTCATCATCTGACGACGATGACTTGTTTATGCTAACAATATACTCAGAACTCCTCGATGATATATCCTCCGATGAAAATGAAGAAGTGTTTGACACTAGAACCGCGAAGCTAAATAGAAATCGAGAAGCTGGACACGACATGCTATACCGAGATTATTTTGCGGATGATCCTGTTTATGACGACAACAATTTCCAACGAAGGTTTCGTCTGTCCAGACATTTATTTATGCGCATATGTACCGCATTAGAAAACAGGTATCCTTTTTTTCAATTGAGATACGATGCTAGAGGTAGGCGGGGATTCACTGCTTTGCAAAAATGTACTGCAGCAATTCGATCTATGGCTTACGGGTCATCCCCTGATTCTCTTGACGAGTACCTACGCATGTCTGAAAGAACTGCTAGGGAAAGTATGTATAGATTTTCACAAGGGGTTTTGGAAATATTCGGACCTATTTATTTGCGAAAACCAACAGTGACCGATGTGCAAAAATTATATGAGGCACACGAAGAGAGACATGGTTTTCCTGGAATGCTTGGTAGCATTGATTGTATGCACTGGGATTGGAGGAACTGTCCACAATCGTGGAGAGGTGAGTACACCGGTGGACATCATGGAGTACCGTCGTTGATATTAGAAGATGTTGCTTCCCAAGATTTATGGATTTGGCATGCTTACTTTGGGGTTGCGGGTTCTAATAATGATATTAACGTGCTTGATCAGTCACCAATATTCAACGACTTGTTATCAGGAAAGGCACCCGATGCGCCTTTCACGGTGAATGGCAATCCATATAGATTCGGTTACTACCTTACCGATGGTATATATCCTCGTCATGCGACGTTTGTCAAAGCCTACCGACATCCAGTTGATCCAAAAGAGGTCTTGTTTACAAAAAAACAAGAATCCGCACGTAAGGATGTGGAACGGGCTTTTGGAGTTTTAAAGGCGAAGTGGCACATTGTCAAAAACGCGGCCCGTTCATATGACCTTGAAAGATTAAGATATATTTTGTATGCATAATATGGTTGTCGAAGATACTGGTCGGATGATTTCTCCATATGTGCCGGACGGTCCCCGACATGCTTTGTATGTACCGGGAAGTGCAGAATATTTGCACAGGGTTGTCGACATTCGAGACGGAACAACACACGAACGACTTCGACAGGACTTGGCGGACCATCTCTACAACAACGCACATGCCGACGATGAAGATGCCGACGATGAAGACGTCGACGATGAAGACGATGAAGAGTAATAATTTATTTTAATTATTGTAATTTTTTATTTCTAGTATTTTAATGTTTAATTTCTAGTATTTTCATTTTAATTTAAAGTATTGTCATTTTAATTTTATTTAATGTAATGTAATTTTAAATTATATAAAATATTATTTGTGTGAAAAATAAATGGAAAAGAAATGATGAGATGGAAAATAAAATGGTGTGGTGTGGTGTGGTGGGTATTTCCACCCAATGATGTGGTGTGGTGGTGGTGTGGGGGTGTGAGGTGACGATGATGTGGCGGAAAAGGACACCACCACATGTGGTGCCCATACCCACTAGCCTTAATACTGCAAAATATGCTATGATGTATCCAGTTATATGGCGTATTTTTCATTTCAATATTCTATCTAGATCTCGATGCTTCTGACTTAGGTTCAATAGATGTAGATCGAGAGTTATACTTAACTCAAACATTGCCACTTATTTAAGTAAACACATTTTAGTAAATGTTTGTAATCTTACGTCTTTTCCTTTTTAGTAGCTGAAATCTAGTCAGATTTTTTGATAAAGTAGAAACACGATGCGATAATTAAGTAAATTCCGACACTGACTACCTACCAATCTACCTTGCTAATTATCGACATCCTAAGCTAACAAATATTTCTTATTTGAGTTTTTCTAACGTATGCCCATGGGACATATGATAATATGCATTTAATGAGCCAATAGTTTCCATTTAAACATAAAATCGAATTTTATCCATCTTCTAAAATGGTAGTTTTTAAGTGCATTAATGTTAATCAATACATATTTAGGAAATTAATGGCTCATTAAATGCATATTATCGTATGCCCCAGGGGCATACGTTAGAAAAACCCTTCTTATTTATCATATTATATTTATCCATAAAATCATCATCCACCATTACTACTCACTACTACCGTCCACCATACAAAAGACAGCACCTTCTGAATTCATTATAAAAAATGAAAAATTGGCTATGAATCACCCATCAACCACCACCACAACCATAATTACTAGCGCCGATAACCACTATCGCTACGCACCAATGGCACCATCACATACCACCCACTATCACTATCATCATCGCAAAATATAGTGATTATATTAATGTTTAAAAGTAAAAATATTTTTAAAATTTACTAAACTAAAGAATTAAAGAAGATAGTTAATATGTGTGAGCCTTATTATCTTTCACAAAATAAGGTAAATTATCAAAGCTGCAAAAAATGAATAGGATATCACTTATTTTGAGACGAATGAAGTATATAAAACAAGAAACAGCCAATAGCCCCAAACTACAAATAAGAGGTCCTGTCTACTTGAGCCAATTAAGATCTTCATGAGTCACATCACATACTCTCATTATACGTATGATACAATATAACTAATTAAACTTGATCCCAATTCTAACCAGAAGAACAATATCTCTATATCAAAAACAACAAATCAAAGACAGAAAGAAAAAAAGAAACAAGCATCATGGTGAAATCTAGCTCTAAAGCTAACAGTCTTTGTGCATTTACCTAATCTTCCCACAATCGCAAAACATTTCCGACCCAATTATTATTATTTCATATATCAGCCCACAATCTGCAACAATACAAAACAAGATGCTTAATATTCTTAAAAAAAATAGGTTTCATATGAAAGCATTCACACTTACGTGTTTTAATATGCGGAATCCCGATCCTGATAATACCCAAATGCCTTACTCAAAAGCGGGATTAAAGCAACCAATGCAATTTGCAGCTGTTCTGAGCTATTCAAACGAACACTAACTTGACCCGCACCTTTATTATTCAAATTAAACCGACCAATCAAATTACTAAACCGACCAATAGGGATCTGAGACTGTGCATTCCACCCAATTGCAAGATCACCATGCCAATCCATAACTGACAATCCAACGATTGATAAAAACCGACCCAAAGGATGATCTTTATCTCGTAAAGTAGCTTCCAAACTACCCCCATACGCCACGTCACCACGCCCAATAACCGCCGCACCCGCCATAACTAACTGCCCTCGTTTATTCACCATCAATTTATCTTCAAATTTAAAACCACCCGTTAATGCGTCGCCAAAATAAGTAGCTGAAAACCCAGCTGATGCTTTGTTTCTTCTGTGATTAACAAACCGGGTTTCGCTGCGTAACGTGTACGACATTTCTTTCCCGACAGTTTGCATATCGAACGCGACAGTTGTCGATTTCGATTTCGTTTTCCCGTGTTTAACCGCACTCGATACTTCCATTTGCAGATTAGCGTCTTTTTTATCTTTTGTAATTTGACCGGAAAACGAAACGGGTATCTTTTCTTGTAGTGCAAGTAAGTGTTCAACGTTGATTCCTTCATAACCGACATCGTGGTCCCACCCGTGCGGGTCGAGTACGGGTCGAATTAGCCACTGGTTAGCTGAATCAAGAGCCCGGTATCGATGGGTCGGGTTATCTGCATCAAATGAAGCGGGTAAATTCATATCTTGAACCGCAACGGGAACCGTTGCAGACCCGTTACTATCTTCTTCCACATTATTGTCGGTTAATTCGGTTGGAAAATTCTTAGCTTCTTCCGCCATTTTCTTCATCATTTTTCTTCGTTTCTTTTCTTCTTTCAACTGTTTCTTCATAAACAGTTTTTCGCGATACTCTAACTCATCGTGATACGCTTTCCTCTGTGCTTTACTAAGCTTGGACAATTGGGAATTGGTCAACCGTTTAAACGGCGGTAATTCATCGTATTCTGACGATTCATCGTCAGACAAATCATCATCATCATCACCATCAAAATCATCACCAAACTGTTCTTGAGGCAATTCCAATTGCGGTCTCGATTGCAACAAATTCGAGAGAATAAACGGTAACGGTGGGGCCCGCGTTCGGGGTGCAGACGTTTTGCCAGGTGGCGAATCTTGCAACTTCAAGAGCATATTAGCTTCAACCAGAATCTTAGAAGCAAACGATAACAACAACAAATGAGGCTTCCACACTTGACCATTTGGTAAGACCCGTTGACCAGCCCGATTCGTCCTACAAGCCGAATGGTTCTCAACTAACGAAACCGGGTTCATTAACCGCATATCACCAGCAGCTTGTCTAATAGCCTGTTGGACCACATGGGACCGTTGGGTCACAAACATGTCATAACTGGTTGCAACACCATTCGGGCCTTCGGGCGGTGCAGATGCAGCATGGGTCAGAACCACAATTGCATTAAACCAAATAGACTGCCCGAATATATCGGTTATAGTCCTCAAAAGTGGCATATCACCAAAATCCCTACTTTGCATATCTAATCGATCAAGATATAAAACAATATCGGGTGGTGATTTTTGGATAAATCGTTTGACCGAATGAAGAATTTTTTCGTTTTTTCTTTGGTCAGCTGATGAAGGTAACAAACCCGGTGTGTCGATGACCCGTACTTTAATCCCCTGTACGGTTCCAACAACATCTTGAACCTTTTTTGTTCCAACTTGAAACGCATTCGTTCCAAATTTAATTTCATCGAAAATAGAATTAATCGTCGCGCTTTTCCCGACGCCCGTTTTCCCGAGGACCATAATAGTGCATGAAAACTCAAGTGGTTCTTGGCCCGTTGCTTCCAGCTGTTCGGCCATGTCACTGGCCCGTTCAAAGCTGAAAGCTCCAACCCGACCGCCATTTCTACCTCTTAACTGTTCAGCTAACCCTAATCGGTACAAAACCTGGGCCACAACAACGTTGTGAGTAGTTTGACCGAGCCTACGGGCCAGACGAAGAAACTTGACCCGTATCATTTGGAGCTTTTCACGGGTTTCGTCATTTTCTTCGGGTTCGCCGTTTGCTGCTTCATCGGTTACTTGGTTTTGTGGAGGTGAAGTGGTCCCGTTTGGTTGAGATGGAACCACACGGTGAGCCGGTTCGAGTACCGGTAGACCAGCGGGTCGAGCCGGTGCAGCTGGAGTGGGTGCAGTGGCGGGTTTGGAGTTAGGAATGGGAGATTGATTAGGTTTGGAATCAGGTTTGGGATAAGCAACGGGAATTTGAGTTGTAGCAGGTTTTTGTGTAGGTAAAGATACACCTATAATCGGCTTTAATTCTGGTTCTTTTTTCACTGGTGCATCTTGTAGCGTCTCAATATCTTTTGTTTGACTTTGGTCAACCACAGACGTACTTCCTTTTTCCAGATTCTTATCATCTTTTAGCTCGTTTTGCACATTAATCAAATCATCTTTACTTTCAGTACCTAACAAATCTTTATCATTCACTATGACACCTATTTCACCATCTACCTGTTCTTCATGATTAACAGAATTTCCATTTACAAGATCCACTTTTTCATCCAAATCAACATTTTCTGGGACTCCAATTTCAGAAATTTCTAAAACATCTTCCAATAACACCGGTTGACCATCATTATCTTCATTCAACATCTTTCCTGCATCATTTACCATATTTTCTATAACCTCGTTATTTTCCAACACATTTGGCTCATTTGTGTTTTGTTCATTTGTCACACCCACAATTTCCAGCTCACTAGCTTGATTAGTTGCAGCAATATCTGAACTACTTTCTGCATCTATCACTTGGACCAAATTAACCACTTTTTCCTCACCATTATCATCGTTCACAGTCTCATTAACTTCCAAACCACTCAGTTGATCACTGGAAGTATTTTCAGACTCACTCTCTGCCAGATTAAGCACCTTTTCCTTGTGTTCATCAGAATCCACAACAGATTGATAACTGGTTGTATTACCATATGTACTTTCTGCATCAATCACCTGCATACATACCAAAGAATCAAATATATTATACATACTTAATATTTTCTCGAAACAAAAATACAAGTAATTAAAATAAGGTTACCTTCGTAGATATAACCTCCTCAACAGGATCTGTATGAGACTTAACTGAATCTTCCAATTTCTCTACATCCAAATTGCCACCATTTTCATCACTTATATCCTTTCTATCATCAACAGTTTCTTCAACCTCAACTGTCTTCAAGACACTCTCATCACCACCATTCGTATCCTGAAAAGCATCATCTGCTCCATTACCATTACCATTCACCACATCTCCCAAAACCTCTGTATCAAATTCACCTACTTTTAACTTTACTTCCTCAACCTTACTCGCACCATTTTCCATCACAAACTCTCAAAAATCTATCTTCAAAACCTGGATCCTTAAGAACTCGTAAACGAAAAACCCTAAATTAGCGAAACGCACACAAGTTTTCAATTAAACAGCAATACTAATACAATCAAACAAACCGAACAAAAGTTCATCAACAACATCAAAGAGATCTATATTCAACAAACGCACATCCAGTTTAAAAAAAGTTGAACAAGAATTCGAGATTAAAACTAGGGTTTTACGAAAGAAACAGATGAAAATTAACGATAACAGAATGATAAAAGGCAGTACCTGAACGGATGGATTGACGTTGTGGGTAAGAAAAGGTGAAGAATTGGGGGTTGTTCGAGGAGAAAAGGGGAAAGAGCAAAATCGGAGAATTCTATCACACTCCTGTTTCGAGCTATAATCTATATCTACGCACACACACCTAACCAGTTTTGTTTCGAAAGGGGTTTATGATCCGACGGTGGAGAATTGTTGATCAGAATAAATCGTTGGTGAAGGGCGACTCATGGTGACGCCATATATCATAGACAACGTCTTATCTAACCTATTGTTAAATTACTAGAATTTAGCAAGGCTTTATGGGATCTTATATTTATAAGATTTTTTAATATTAAAATATGAGCAATTTTTATCTATGTATAGTAATTAATGATATCCTTAGTGGAAATGGTGAAATGTAAATGTGATAAAAGATAAAGAATAACATGATTGTCATCCAGGATAAAATTGCTCTGTGCAGATAAAAACTGCTTCTTAAAAATTAGCTCACATAATAATTGTCAGTAAGAATAGATAAGACCGTGCGTAACGGTGACCGATTTTTCGGTCGTGACCGGCCACATAAGCGTCCCCGACGCGTTCCCCTCCGTTACGGCCAACATGCCCGACGCGTCGACCAAGCCCCAACGGTCGACTAGTCGACCGTTCGAATCCGAACGTTGCAAGCCTCCAACGGCTACTTTTTACCCCAAATAAATTTAATTTTTACCCATTTTTTTACCTTATAAATACCCAATTCTTTTACCAAATAATTCACAACTTTCATTTCTCTCTAAAACTCAAACACACGCTCATTTCTCTCAATCACCATCTCCAAAAATGTCTTCTTCCAAGAACAAAGGCAAGGCTCCAAAATCTCGACGCCAAGCAAACACTCCCACACCCTCAAAGTCACCCTCGATCAACTTTCAACCACCAACTTTTTTACACCAAACAAATCAACCAATCCCACAAGGTTATCAAAATAATCTATTTGCTCCCCCTACTACTCACAACCATACCGACCATACCCTCCACAACAACAACAACAACAACAACAACCACAATATCAACAAGGTTATCAAAATTATTTTGGTGGGGAGCAATACGACCACCAAAGTTTTGATCCTTTCGTCGGGCTCGACCAATACGACTACCAACCACGAACACAAAGTGGTTCCCCCGCCGCGCCCCTCGACGCCGAGTCTTCCGAGTCGTCCGACGAGCCCGAGCCCGTTGTAGCGCCAACAAAAAAGAAGGTAGCAAAAAGGCGTTAACCACCGACAAAGGGGGTGACCAGCGGAAGCGCGACATGGACGAAGCTTGAAGAGATAGGCTTATGCAAGGCTTGGATCGACACTTCCGAAAATGTCATCAAGTCGAACTCCAGGGCTAAATGTGGATTTTGGCAGGATGTGTTAGTTCGCTTTGCGAGCGAAATGGGTGGGACGACCCGAACATATGACTCACTAAACTGCAAGTGGAAGAATAGGCTTCGTCCTAAAATTGCAAACTTTTGTTATACTTATGACAACCTCGCACGAAGAAACCCAAGTGGGGCGAACGACCAAATTTTGTACGAGCGAGCTTGTGGTGAATTTAGTGCTCAACATGCAGGGGAGTTCACAGAGGTGGAGTGCAGGAGAATTTTGAAGGACCATCCAAAGTGGAAGGAGGTTGAATACCCAGCACAGTTGGCGATGTTCGCGAAGGCTAGTGGGAAAAAATCAAGGACTTCGTCATCATCAGCTGCTCAAGGTTCAGGGGTTAGTCCAGAAGAAGAGGATCAATATGATGAAGAAGTGGAGGTTGCACCCCCTCGACCAATGGGGCGGGACAAGACGAAGAAGAAAGCAGCGGCATCGTCATCAGCTGCTCAAAGTTCAGAATACGGTGCCCCCCAGCCATCATCGGCTCAGGAATTAGTCGGGCATTGGAAAGACGCCACGGACGAATTTTTGACTTCCGCAAAGCAAACATATCTGATTTCATGGAGATCCAAAAAGATAACCAAGAGCTCAAGCACATGAAATTCTACAATTCGTCGCATGACCACCTCACCGGCAAAAATCTTGAGTGGGTATTGGCAAGGAAGGCGAAAATCAGGGCCAAATATAATTTGGACTGATAGTTTATTTTTTTTTTAGTATTAATGTAATGTTTTTTTTATTTATGTCTTTTTTTCAATTATTAATGTAATGTTTTTTTTTATTATTAATGTATTTGTTTTTAATTTAAATTTAAAAAAAAAAATTCCGAACGGTCACCCATTACGGGCATTTGGTCGCTGTCTGGTCATGTGTTTGATCAGGAGAGAGAAAACTGATGTGGCGCAGAGGTGGCAGGGGTGACCAAACTGGGTTTGGTCACCCATTACACACAATCTAATAGGTTTAAAGAAATAATAATTAGTTGGATTATATACTACTAACCCACTTTTAAGTGAGTTTAACTCCATAAGCTAAATTCCTTTCTTTCTTTACAACAACATTCAAATACTTCACTCAATCAAAATCAAATATGTTCATTCTTATCTATTGTTATTGAAAGCCCTTAGGGCAGGAGTATCTTTGAAAAGGTGCAGCCACACAGGGCCCATATTTTTTAGGGGCCCAATTTATATATATATATATATATATATATATATATATATATATATATATATATATATATATATATATCCTTAAAATTTTAAGCCAATTTTATAATTTAATAGAAAAAAAAATTAGAATGTCCAACTTTTTATATAAATCTTGTATTTAGGGAGCCTATATTTGTCTATTCACACATGGCACCCAAATTCTCGGAGACGCCCCTGCCTTAGGGTGACATTGTCAAAACCTTAATTAAAATATTAAGACATGTATAATAAACATGTACTTTAATATATAACTAACACTTGAAGTTTTAAAATTATTCCCTCATTAATTAATAGGGTTTTATTAATGACATTCATAAGTACTGTTTTTTATGAAAAATAAATTTTTATATTCGAGGGAGTTAGTTATATTAATATAATTTTTAGAGAATGTTTTAGTCTCTTATTGACAACCCTTAAAGCTATAATTATCTTGTTCTTAATTAATATATAACTTTTTATGTTTAAAGACACAATAAGCTTTTAAATTTACATTTAATAAACTTTTCTTTTCCTCTTTTTGTGAAACAACACCTAACATTTATTATAAATTGATTAAGGAGTATATAAAAGGATTTTTCTAATGTATTTTAGTGCATTTAATAAATATAAAAATTTATTTAAATATAATATAATACTTCCTCCGATTCAAAATAAGTGATACACTTTCCTTTTTGAGGTGATTCAAAATAAGTGATACACTTTGAAAAGTTTCCTTATTTGGCAAATAAAATGGGACCCACACCCACTAACTATCTACTTTAACAAAGTGAAATGACCCATTTACCCTTACTTTTTACTTTTAAACATCTTTAACCTTACTTTATTCAAAATGTGTGGGACCCATTCCCCACTAACCATCCAATTAATCTAATTTAACCATCATTATAATATTTTGCCTCAAAAACCGTGAAACACCAAGTGTATCACTTATTTTGAATCGGAGGAAGTATTTTATATTTTTATTTTGAACGGCAAATATAATATTATATTTAATGTATCTTCTGAAATAATATAAATTTTTTATAATCAATGTTATTCAATATATATTTAGAAAATTTATTTAGAAAATTTTATGTTCATTAAATGTAGTTTAGTATATCTACATAGGGCATACGAAAAAAGCATATATAAAATCAAGCTGGATTTTTCTTTAATAAAACCAAATACATAAGATTTTTCATGCTCAAATACTCGAAAAAACTATGACACCCCTGTCTATTACAAGTGTGAAAGCTTACTATTGCATTAGGGACTTGGTTGCAACTTTTTCTAAATATAGAGAGGGCAGATTCGTAAACCATCATCACGTGATTAACGTTGGGCCGTTGATTGTACGGGGCAAGTTGAGGGTTTAATGGACCCAATTGCCAACTCTCCAACAATATTTTAAAACATGAATTTTAGATCAGTTAGTAATTTATAATATCACAATATAATATATCAACCAAAGTAAAATATATATAATAACTAAGGCAGCATTAACTTTTCTCCCTTTGTTGAGGTGGCTAAATATGTGAGTTGAGTAACAAATTAACAATCAAAATATGGGCTTTTGAATAGGGGTGAAATGGATCGGATTAGGTTGAGCAGAAACATCTTTTTTGTCCATCATTAGTTCTTTATAAGTGCAGTTGTGCCATGTAAAAGCATAAGTACATTCAAGATTTATGATTTCTACATACACATATTATACTAATAAATTCAAAACATATTTTCCAGCAAAAGTAATGCAATATTAATCCAACTTGTTCATATTTTTACCTGTTTTATGGATCAACCACAGAAATCTAAAAATTAGATTAATTGGGTTGATTGGCTAAAAAACTCGTTGTATTGATTATTTAGCGATTTGCTAAATTTTAGTTTATAAATTGATGTAAAAAAAAAAAGTTCTTACATGTTTTAGAATCGCGTAGTGTTAAAAAAAACAAATATTTCAGCCTAACCCAGTTTTATAGGCCCGGTTAAAAAGTCAGTGGTTCAATCCGGCCCACTTCTTACTTTTAAGGTCCCGTTTGTTTTGACGTAATCCTCCGTAATCTTCCGTAATCTTCCGTAATTGTAATTCAATTACATTACGGAGGACGTTTGGATGAACCTTTTTTATTCGTAATTCAATTATGACGTAATTTCGAATTACGCTATTCGTTATAATTGAAATCCGTCCCAACACCCCATGAATTCAATTATGGTTCTTTAGTAAACTAACAAATTTGAATATTTTATATGCTTCAGATTTTAAAATCGTTTAAAAAAATTATAAAAGAACTATAAAAATTATAAAAAATTATAAAAATTAAAAAAATTAAAAAATTTCAAAAAATTTCAAAAAATTTTAAAAAATTTTAAAAATTTAAAATTTTTAAAAAAATTAAAAATATTTAAAATATTTAAAATATTTAAAAAAATTAAAAAAAATTAAAAAATTAAAAATTAAAAAATAAAAACAAGTTAATTTTTTTTAAGTAAACAAATAATAAAAAAATTTTAAAAATAAAAATAATAAAATATTAAAAAAGTTTTAAAAAAATTCATAAGTATTGATTTGAATTACAACTCAAAATTTTGATAACCAAACGCGTAAGCGTATTCAATTACAATCGAATTTAATTACAACCGAATTTAATTACAACCGATTTAAATTACATTACGAAGGATTATGTTGAGCCAAACGCCATCTAAAAGTTTTTTTTTTTTTATTAAAGGCATTTATTTTAAGGATTATATTACCTGAAAACAAACTTATTACACATAAAACTGCACTAAGTATTATAAATGGTAGAGTTCGTAATTAGCGCAAGTTTTCTTCTATGACCGATCAATAGACAGTAGCAATGGGTATCAATTGTAGATATTAGAAAAATATATCATCTTGTTCAAATGTAACAGTTCAATAATATAAAGTATAAATCATGATGTTGAAACATGCGTCGGAAACTTCGGCAACTTTTGAACTAATGTAATTATATGTATAATTATTATATATAATTAACGGTTTTGTCGTTTTACATTCTCATTGATAAAAGCTCGCAACGAGCTAAAGTATATTTAAAATAGAGTTGGTGGTGAATTGAGACATACTCTTAAATGTGTATGTTTGAAATAAGAAATAAAAATAAAGTTATGGCGAATGTATAAATTTGGGTGTTTCTATTTCTTTTCAAGAGTAAATTGACTCTTCATAAATAAGGTGAACCAATAGTTGTGTAACAAGTACAATAAACCCGCGCTTCGCTGCGGTTTTAATTTACAATTTTTTCAATTCGATGAATTATAATAGTAACAATATTTCTAGAAAATAAATTTATTTGCTTATTACATAATTACTACAGTTTTATAACGTTTTAATTTATGTTTATTATAAAAAATTATGAATTTGATTTTTCGAGTTTGCCTTGCACATGCTTTGGTTTCTGTTGCTATAGTTTTTTTTATCTCAATATTTATATACAGTGTTTTATAAAAAAAAGTTGTTAAATAACTCTAAATTACTAAAATTAATATAAATATTATTATATTATAATATTAAATGAAAAGGGGTTGGAGCTCCAAGTAAAGTTACCATGCACCATCCAACACCTAATTACATAATAATATTAAGTGATGAGGTAGTCACATGTGGCTTGCTTGCACTTTGCTAGCTTGCCATCTACATATTCCTTTTTCTACAATTTAAACGGGATGATGACTTTAAACGGAACGGAATTTTACATTTCTAATGAATAGTACTATGTGAATGGAGATTGTATATATAACGTTATACCGTGTCTCAAATTGACTCAGACTTGATATAATTGTTTAGATGGTTTGGTTTGGTTTCGTTTGTTGATAGCTCCTGTTTGTTTATGCTTGGATGGTTTTGTATCTCGCTATATACTTGTTTCTTTTAGTTGCAATATATTTGATTCATCATATGTGGCCAAAATGGGAATTAAAACATCAAACTTTATTCAATACCTTTTTAAAAAATTGTAGATATTTCCTTTCGCTCGTTTCTTTTTCATTAATACTGTATTTACAAGATTATTTTGATAGATAAAAATAAGACTATATTACAGAAACAATCCATGTAGTTTTCCCCATTTTTTATTCTTTAACTTTTTTCTATGGATTTTTGTCTCTGTATTTTCCAATTTTACTTACTTATGTCATTCTATCCAATTCCATCAATTGGTCCCTTAAAACAACTCATATGCGAAACACATAAGAGTTTTCTTTTTCTTTTTTTAGGTAATTTTACTTGGAATTCAAAATATATCCAATTGGGTACAAAAAATCATTCAGCCTCACATGGTGGGTTGAGAGGGTACCGCCAAGTTTGCTCCCTAAATGGCTAACAGCCTAACACCATGTCCATACTAGTATAAAATAAATTTTAACTGTATTATACTATCGTGTTATTGGCTAGATATGATATGAAATAATAATTCATCAACTTAAATTAATTATTAATAAGTATCATTGCTAAAAAGTATGAAATGTTTAAAGGTATAATGGAATATAGTTCAAACTCATAACCATTGTTATCAATAACATCCATGTTTAATTGAATTCTTGATAGTATTTGCGTATGATTATGATAAGTTAAGGATGAAGGAGGGAAAACGTTACAATGCTATAAATTTCTCTAGAATATCATGCAATGGTCCATATCCACAATTTACCATTTTTCCTAATTCTTATATAGAAAAATACATACACAATAATTACCGCCACTCTCGTGATGGCAACCACGATCCTCCCCTCCACTGACCACGCGCCACCACAAGGTGGCGGTGTGGCAACCACGTGACCACGAGCTCATGGTGTCCGTGACCGGGTGCCCAAACCCCTTGCTCTTTTACTATTTTCATCAAAAAAAAAATTGAAGTTTGAGTTAGATGCGATATTTAATAGTGTTTTTAACATGTGCCCTGGAGACACATTTAATGCACCTAAACATGTCTAGGAGGCATATGTTAGAAAAATCTTATTTAATAATATTGTTTTGGCTGATGACCGTAACATGATTTACATCAAGAAAAAAATACTTCTTAAAAGAATCAACGATCTTAGATTTCACAAGGAAGCCCGTTTTATTATCAAGATAAACATAATACAAAATAAAAATACCTAAAAAAGAAAAAAATTACCGAAAAAATAAAAAAAATACCGAAAATTAGGAAAAAAATACCGAAAATTAAACAAAAAAAAAACTACTCGTCGTCATCGTCCACGTCAAGTTCACTTGCGTCGACGGGGTATTTTTCGCGGATAGCCTTTTTTTCTTTAACGATTCTCGCCTTATCTTGGCGCCCCAAACCTTGGGTGTTAGTGCTTAGGAATCGCATTTCCTCCAAACGCACGAAAACGTCATCCCGCGCCTTTGACCTTTCGTAAGCCGATTGAGCGGCTTCACTTTTCCGCCTAAACTCGGCCATCATAGCCTCGCCAAGGTCCGACGGTGTGGCACTTCCGGCGGTGTTAGTGCCGGATGAACTTTCCGACCTACTTTTTTTTGCCTTACGAGACTTTCCCGCCGGACGTGGTCTCGTATCTTCCCCGAAAAGTTCTTCGTTATCAGAGAGCGAAATGGGTGCGGGGGCGTCCCATTTCGGGCAATGTCGCAAAACTTCCCACGCACCTTCGTTGTTAAATTATTTTTTTGACGACTCATCACGGTACGCTTGTCGGACACGGGCCATAAAGTCGCCCTCATTTTCACCGCTTCGGCTTGTACGTTGTAGACGTTTGTAAATACCGTTGAATTTTTGACAATTACCGTTTAAAGTCGTCCACTTCCCCGTCAACATGTCTTTGGTACGCCGCGTACCAACATCCTTGTTGAACTCAACAAGGATTTTGTTCCAAAAACATTCATCGGATTGGTCGGCGCCCTTTTCGCGGTCCTCGGAAACGCTAACCCAACACTCGGCCAATAAAGCTTCTTCGGCGGCGTCCCACCGCATGACCTTCCGACTTAAGTTGATGGCAACTTTTTTCCCCTTTCTTCTCGCCTTTTCAACGGCGTCGGTGTCTTGAGGGGGTTGGTGTTGTTGAAATTGTTGTGGTTGTGAAGATTGTGGTTGTGACCATTGGTGTTGTGACCACATTTGAGGAGGGGGTTGGTGTTGTTGAAGGTTTTGAAATTGTTGTTGAAGGATATAGTGGTTGTATTGGTCTTGGGAAAATGTCGGCATCACGGTGTTTTGGGTGGACGATACCGATTGTTGGGACGAAGGTGTTGACGGATTGGACGCCGGTGAGCCGGAACCTCCCCATCCGAGAATACCGTTCATCCAATCGGGCTGTGGTGGTTGAGACATTTTCGAGAGTTTTTGAGAGTGAAAGGGTAAGAAATTGTAGATAGTTTTTGAGAGTGAAAGTGTAAGAAATGGTGTGAAAGAATGTTATGGTTAAATGGGTTATTTATAATAGGTTTTATTTATAAAAAAATTAATTTTTTTGGAAAACTAGCCGTTGCCAACGGCTAGTCCACGTGGCGCAATCTCATTCGTCCGCTGCATCCGTCGAAGCTCCCACGAACACCACCGCTCACGTAACGAGCGGTATGGTGGCGCGCCCGGCGAGCCGACGTGGCGTCCGGCCCCACCACCCTTCGCCACCATACCGGACGCTCTAACTCTGTTACGCGTGAAACCAGGTACGAACCATTTTTATGGTCGAAGATAGCTGATGTTGTTATTAAAAAGCGGTTACCCGAGCGTTACGACTAGCTATTAACTTATAAAGTGTTTTTTATAAATTGTATAATTTCAAATCATATCCTTTACTATATAATTACATTTGATATTTTCCCAAATTAGCAACCTAATTCTCAACCAACACTTATTTCATAAGAAACTCGAGTTTTTAAAAAATATGTATCATACAAGACTTGAACATGTGACCTCTATTTTAATAGTACAATGTACTAACCAACTGAGCTAACTGACTATACATTCAATTGTTCATTACATAATTATAATAATCATTATTAATCTCTTAAAACTTTAAAAAGTTGAAATTGCAACCACTACATACCTCCACCCATCACTTACCACGATCACCACCCAGCCACCACACGTCCACCACTAATGCCACCACTACCACTTCCACTACCGGCACCACCATCCACCACCACCCATCATCACTATTGCCACTACTATCCATCACCGATAACGGTCTACTACCCCCACTATCTAACAATTAATCGTTGTAAAATATAGTTAAAAATTACCATTCGCCGCATTACGTGGTGCCCTTATAGATTCTTATAAAGCATATGAATGTAATTACACAAAAATATAATATACAAAAAAAACAAACAGAATCAAATCTTCTCCGGTAAATAACTAAGGTGTTGTTTGTTTTTTTGGCAAAGGATCTGCGCGAGGTCTTTTGTCTGCGCCACGCAGACCACGGCCAGAAAAGCTATCTTGAAAATGTTTGTTTTTTGGAAGCTCAAAGACAAAAATATGTCTACCCAATGTCTGTACCAGGCAGACATGGGATATTGCTTTTTGTGTCTGCCAAGTTAAAAACAAAAAAAAAAACAAGAAAGAAGACGCAGACTCCTCCCACGCAAGCTTCTCCTCCGCCTCCACAGCTTCTCCTTCGCCTCCACAACTGATGTCTTCCGGCCAGCCTCCTCCGGCCAGCCTCCTCCATCTCCGCCTCCTCCGTCGCCGCCCCTTCTCTTCTCTCCATCTCTCTCTCTCTCTCTCTCTCTCTCTCTCTCTCTCTCTCTCTCTCTCTCTCTCTCTCTCTCTCTCTCCGTCTGTCTCTTCTCTCCATCGATCTATCTCCGCCGCTGTCATTCTCTCCGTCGCCGGCTCCTTCGTCACCACCTCTCACGGTTGCCGCCCTTCTCCTACGCCTGTCTCTTCTCTCTGTTGATCTCTCTCTCCGCCTCTGTCACTCTCTCAGTTGATCTCTCTCTCTCTCTCTCTCCGCATCTCTCTCTCTCCACCTCTCTCTTCCCGACTCTCTCCCTCTGCCATCTCTCCCCTATTTTGTTTTTAATTTTGCCCTAATTTTGCCCTAATTCAAATGTGCAGATGTAAAAAACAAACATCCATTTTCTCGCACACTGCAGACCTTTAGTCCATCTCAGAAGCTACAACACTTGGCAGATGTGGTACGCAGACCGCAAATCTTTTTACTCCAAAAAAACAAACAGCACCTAAATATACATATCAAATATTCACACATTCAACTTTATCTATATCTACCGTCAACGGATTGGGCCAGGTGAATAATCGTCGGTCAAATGCTAGTTGTCATCCCTATGCCTAGCTATTAGCTTGTAAATAGTTGGTTCAATAAAATATCATTGATATTTTTGGGGAAAAACCATATTACACATAGGAGGTACGTTTTCCAGTTTTGCAACATTTTATCCGAAAACTTCGCCATGCTATTGTGCCCAACATTCTTTATGAGATTATGGGGCCAATAATACCTTTCTTTTTGCTGTCTGAACAATGACACTTTAACCACTAAATTAATTTAAATTTTGAATAAAAATAACTAAAGTTAATTTCAAATATAGATGACTAAAATATGTATAATCAAGGCCGGCCCTGGGCCTGGGCAACCGCCTGGGGCCTATGAAATTTAAGGGCCCAGTTTCATAAAAAAATTCCATTTAAAATATAAGGCCTATTTCTAATTTTCTGATTAAATTCTAAGCCCAAATCCATTTTCAAACATAGGGGAGAAACATACAAGGCCCATCCGTCCATTCTCTCTGATTAAGCACGCACGTCTTGAAGTTTAAACACATACGAATTGGAAACGTCTAACAGCGAACAACCGCGTATAATGGGCGACTCAAACAGCAAAAGCAACTCCTCAACTCGGCGTTCAATCGTTCGTATAACCGTATCACAGATTCAAGCGCTCGTATCAATTGTTCAGTCGTTCAATCGTATCTGCTTGATTTCTGATTTCGTTCAATGATTCAATCGTTCATTGAATCATATCACAACATCTCGCGACTCTATCTGATTTCTTGATTTTGTATCATCTTATCTGATTCGTATCTGATTTCACAATAATTACATCAATTATTTGATTTATATATTTTGTTTGATTTATTTGTTTAATTGGCTTGCTGCTTGAGTATTTGTCCTAGCTTATTACTTTTTAGTTATGTAAGATCAATTTACTTGGAATTTTGTGCTTATGCATTATCATCTCCAGCTTTGTGCTTTGCTCTAGAACAAAATACGTAAATTTGATACACACCAATTTGTCAGTTTTAAAAACATGAGTATAGTTGACTTTTCAGGTCAAACAAGTACCTTTAAGGGGTCAATTTTACTTATTTGAGAATTTTTTTAATATAGGGGCCCATTTTTATAGTTTTGCCCGGGGCCCCAAAATTGATAGGATCGGCCTGGATATTTTATGTGTATTTTATACAACTAATTTTGTATTTATCTGATTGAGATGCATTAGGAATTTTTGTTAAGCTCTTTTCTTTTTTTGGTTATCCACTACGTGTCCTGAACTAAATTTGAACTCAATCGAGTGGATTTGTAGACAACAACAGTTATTAACGTCTATTTTGTCCATTGTCCAACCCATTTCTATAGCAAAATTATTGTCGGCAAAACTTTGATAATCACTCCTTACACAATTGTAACTTTGTGCATATCGTAATTGCATCGTTTTTAATCATGGCAAAGAAAGATAGAAGAAGAATTGCCACTAATATCTGGTAGAAGTCCAGATAAAATGATTTGCCTTTTTCTTTTACAGAATATGAAGGAATAAGAAATATTTTCAAATACTTACAACCAAGTGTCACTAATATCTCTAGAACACAGCAAAATCTGATATTAGAAAGTTATATGCACGTGAAAGTAAAAGACTTCGTGATGAGTTGATTAGGTGTCGTAGTAGAATATCGTTAACTTCTGATGCTTGGACTTCAATTGTTACGGATGGTTATTTAAGTTTGACCGCTCACTATATTGATAGCAATTGGGTTTTACAAAAAAGAATTTTGAATTTTTCCTACATGCCTCCTCCACATACAGGAATTGCTTTAGCTGAAAAAATTAGTGGTTTGGTTCAAGCTTGGGGTATTGAAAATAAACTGTTTTTTATCACGTTGGATAATGCTTCTTCGAATGATGTGTGTGTTGACGTGCTAAAAAATCAGTTTCGTTTGATGAATTCTTTGGTATGTGATGGTAAACTTTTTCATCTTAGATGTTGTGCTCATATTCTTAATTTAATTGTTCAAGATGGGCTAAAACAAATTGATGATTCTGTGGAAAAAATTAGAGAATGTGTAAAATATGTGAAAGGTTCTCAAAGAAGGAAAGAAAAGTTTACTCAGTGTTGTTCACAAAATCGTTTAGATTTCAAAAAAGCTTTGACTCAAGATGTTCCTACTATAGGATGTTTTCAAGTGCTATTTATTATCGTCTTGCTTTTTCTCATCTTGGTATGAGTGACTCTAATTTTCAAAGTTGTCCATGAATGGGAAAGGGTCGGGAAGATATGTGACTTTCTTGGATTTTTTTATGAAGCCACTGTTGAATTCTCGGGCTCTCTTTATCCAACTTCAAATTTGTTTTTTCCTAAAGTTTTTCTAATTCACTTGAAGTTGGTTGAAGAGTTAAAAAGTTCAGATATATATATGAAGAAGATAGCTGCTCAAATGTGGGTTAAATTTAATAAATATTGGGCTGATTTTAATTTGTTATTAGCGATAGCTGTGGTATTTGATCCTCGTTATAAATACTCGTTTGTCAAATTTAGCTATGAAAAGCTTTATGGTGATGATTCATTGCAATTGAAAACGGTTAGGGAAACACTTGATGGACTGTTTTTAGAGTATACACAAAATTCCACGAATTCAACAAGCTCAACTGGTAGAAGAATACTCTAATCAGAGTATTTTGAAGGTACAAAACTTTGTTTCTAGTTACCTTTTATTTTTATTTTATCTATAAATTGTTCAATCTACTAACTTATTTCCATTTCTTCGGAGTTTGATCAATATGATAATAATAAATCTTCAAGTTCGAGTAAACAAAGTCAATTGGATCTATACCTTCTTGAGCCTAGAAGTAAAACAACTTCAACTATAAATATTCTTGATTTCTGGAAATCTCAACAATATAGATATCCAGATTTAGCTAGATTAGCCATGGATATTTTGTGTGTTCCCGTTTCAACGGTTGAATCAGAATCTGCGTTTAGTCTCGGTGGAAGATCAATATCGAAGTACAATGTCGCCCTCTACCGTCGAAGCTTTAATTTGTACCAGGGATTGGTTATTTACGGATAAGGACAAAGGTAATGTTATAAACTCTTTAGTTTACATATCTTTAAACAAAATAATTGGTTATTTCATTGTTTATTTTAAATGCAGGAAATGCACATATCGAGCTTGAAGAACTTACTAAAAATGTAATGGATATGAAACTGGACAACATTGAAGCTGAATAGTTGAAGAATTGTCGTGATTTTATTATGTCTTTTTTTTTTTGGTTTATTTACTTTTGTTTTTTGAACTAAATAAGGTTGGTTTATTATGCATTTGAAGTTGAACTATGTTATTTTTGTTAATTGGATTGGGAATTTTTAGATTAGCCTTATATTTGGGTTCATTTTTGTGTTCCTAACCCGCCAACCTGATTCTGACTCGCTAACCTACTTGACCCTCCAACCTGTTAAGTTTATGGGTTACACGGGTTGGGTCTGGGTTACCTTGGTTTTAATGAGTCCGGGTTAGGGTTGCTTTTTCTGACCCAAAATTTTAATAGGTCGGGTTTGGGTTTAGTGATTCCAACCCGTCAATCCGCCAACCCGAACCCGCCAACCCAAACCCAACCCAATTGCCACCCCTAAATATACCCTACGTGGCTACGTGCCTACGTCCATCAATATACAAATGAGAGTTTATTTATGTACCATAATTTTTAATGTTTACACCACAATATACAAATTTTAAAGTTAACTGTACAACCATTTAATGCAACAGTTATGGTATATGCATTAAAAATTATGGTGTATAAATCACTACCTATTTACAAATATAGAATATTATACATATTTAATAAATATTTAAATTTAATTGACTATATGATTAATTTTATTGCCAGCCATACGTTAGAGAACAAACATCTATTGCATCTCTCCACCAATAATTCAATTCCAAACCCTTCTTTCATGTTTTAATATCATTACAAAAGTGAATCTGTTAATGCATAAGTAGAACTCAATATACCACTTTGAAAAAATAAGATTTTCATTTAAGGCTGGAAATTACGGAAATACTCTATCAGGATCAGGAATTGTGCGTTATATTAAGCATTTATTTATAGCACTTATATAAAGGTATAGATACACGATAATTATGAACATAGAAAAGAAAATACAATAACAATTAACTGGTTAAAAACTCCAACTATTTTGTGGGTGATCATTCTATTTCTTAAGGAAATAGTCTTGACAAAAATTTGGAGATCTGATCATCAAAAAATCTTGAATGCCTAATTAAATCAATATTAAGTCAATATATACAAGTTTTATTACATATGATACAAGTTATTAGAACATGATAAATAAAACAAAGTTCCCCTAAAATGAAACATAAAGAAATGAGAAATCCAACTGTTGTTATTATGGTTCAATTATTGTAACACAAGGTACAAGTCAATCTAGCATGATGTTTTTGCAATCAATAGAAAGAAAAAGACAACTTAATAAATTATATAAAAATATATGATCATACATTTAAAATCCACCACACCAATCAAATCCTTGTTTATCTTAATAGAGAGAAAATGGGAACTCAATGGTCCAAACAGGTGGAACGCCGGAAACTGATCTCCGACGAGAAGAAAACGTTACGAGAACTCGAAGAGAATGTTGGAACAAAATCACAGATCAATTTATTACTGATGCTGCAGTTAGTACTGATCATACTTAGTACTGATGGGGCAGAATTACTTAGTACTGATGAAGTTGATACTGGTGAAGACTATAACTTAATTACTACTGATCAAGGCATATTGAAAATACTACTGATCATTAGTAGTTACTACTGACGATGTATCTGGACTTACTATTGATCACCAGGTTTACTACTGATGTCACTTATTTACTACTGGTGATTGCAGAATACTACTGATGAGCGTTTATGGAACATATCAAGTCCGAGATCTTCGCAGAGATAGTTATAGAATGTAATTCAATGTATATCTTTATAATTCGAATGTAAATCAAGTCCTAGAATAACTAGGGTAAATAGTTTAGCTTCAAGGACTATTATAAATAGTTCCTTACGAATTGTAAACGTACGTGTGTATTGTTAACTCAATAATATACATTGAAACTTTTTGTGAAACTGTGTTCTTAATATTTTCGTTTATTGTTTACAGTTCATTGTTCTTAATATATTGATATAGTGTTGATCCGCTGCAACTTGTATAATCAATTAGATCTAAAGGTGTTTATTGACTAATCTATAGTTAATCGATCCTAACAGAGAACTCCGGCTGCAATTTTCCCGGCAGTGATTTCCGCCCTACCGACCGGAAAAACTGGATTTCCAGCCTCAACCCGGAGAAAGTTCACCTGAACAAAATTGTGTGGCCAGGAACCCATGATTCAGCCACCAATAAGATCGGAATCAGGATGGTTTCTCGACCGTTCGCTCAATGCCAATCTGTCTGTTTATAAACAACTCGTACTCGGGACCCGTTTACTTGATATCCGGGTCAACGAGAACCGGAAAGTATGTCATGGGATTCTCCCCACCTATAGCGTTGACGTCGTTATAAAAGACGTAAAAAAGTTTATATCTGAAACAGAATCCGAAATCAAAATTCTCGAGATCCGAACCGAATTTGGGCACAGTGACCCACCCGAATTTGAGAAATACTTGGAGGAACAACTCGGGGAATACTTGATCCATCAAGACGATCAAGTATTCCAAAAAACAGTGGCTGAGATTCTACCCAAACGAATTATATGTGTTTGGAAGCCTCAAAAATCCGACACGCCAAAAGCGGGTAGCCCGTTTTGGAGTTCGGGTTATTTGAAAGATAATTGGATCGACACTGATTTACCCTCGACTAAATTCGAGAGTAATTTGAAGCACTTGAGCCAACAACAACCCGCGAGTTCTCGGAAATACTTTTATAGGGTCGAGAATACGGTTACCCCACAAGAGGATAACCCAATTGTGTGTGTGAAACCCGTAACGAACCGGATCCATGGGTGCGCGAGGTTGTTCATAACACAATGTTTTTCGAGAAATATTGCGGATCGATTGCAAGTGTTTTCGACTGATTTTATTGATGGGGATTTTGTTGATGCTTGTGTTGGTCTTACTTGGGCGAGGATTGAAGGTAAAGCTTAAGTTATTTACTAGAATTATACGTTGTTGATGTTTGTAATTTTTTCATTAAAAAGTGATACTTTGTTGTTGTAATAATTAGTATTCATTGTTTCATTGTTGCGTGTAAAAAGTTTCATTATAATAAGTGTATAAGCGTGCAAAGGTTGATTGAAATGAAAGTTGAAACCGGTTATGTTAATGTAAGAATTATTACTAGTTTCTTTATAGGGTATATGTGTTATAATAGCGAGCAACTTAGGGTGATCGAGCTTATGTTTGTGATGTAAGCGGTCTAGCTTTTTCCATGATTGTTTTCGAACATTTACATGATTATCTGACAATTGTTTATACAATAAGGAATCAAATTCGTCATCTCTAAAAAATCATTCGTCAGTTCTCACCACTAGACAGACCGATAAAAGATGGTTTTATTCATCTTTATGTGTTAAAACTTAAAGATCTCATAATGGCCTTATTAACATGACATATAGTAATTGTAAGCCCAAAAATTATACTTCGTATATAAATCTCATACAATAAACGGCCGGGATAAAAATAGTTATTCCAAAAGCCCAAAGGAAAGAATCGTCGTCTAGAAATATCGAAAAATTCTTGCAAAGTCCAAAGAAAAGAAATAAAAAGATAATATAATCATGATTGAATGGGTTAGGTCCACTCATTTCTAATCCTTTACAATATATTTTATCGATCTAATTGAAAGTAAGAATATTTGGTTATTAAGAGATACTAATCAATTTATAAACTCTGGAAAAGCTACATGAAAAAGCTAAAAAAATGTGATTAGAACTTAGAAATTAATTGTATTAACTTGTAATTTACTTTCGAACATCTTTCACCATCATAAATAAAACTATTTGATAATTTAACTCAACAGTGTACCATAATTAAAGAAATTGTTCAAAAAAGTTACCAAAAAAACAAAAATGTGAGTAAAGATTTTCCTAACTGAAGGCATGCGACGCACCGTGATGAGGTTAGTAGGGATTAACTATGTACATATAGGTAAATCCCCAAATCCCTAAACATGAAGATCGCCCACGTCACTAATGAAGATGGCCCATGTCACAATTAGACCGACTACTAATGATGGCCCATGTCACAACTCCGCCACTAATGAGCGCCTGTCAAATCATGACCGCCTGTCAAAGTTGTCATCCAAGTTGCGCCTGTCAGAATTGTCAGCGCCTGTCAGAATTGTCAGCGCCTGTCAGAATTGCCAGCGCCTGTCAGAATTGTCAGCGCCTGTCAGAATTGTCAGCGCTGTCAGAATTGTCAGCGCCTGTCAGAATTGTCAGCGCCTGTCATTGGAGTCGTGGCTGACGTCCCGTCATAATGGTGGTTCATGATTGCTTTATTGCAGTCATAATAGTAAGGCGTTACACGATCATTGACACGCATCATAATGGCGCTTCATGACTGCTTTATTGTAGTCATAATGAGCCAACGTTCCATATACCTGAGGCCATATAAATACATGGCCTAACTCCTTGTCAACGGGACACTGAGACAAAAAAGAAGCCTAAAACACAGAGTTAACCTACACTCACTTTCACCTTTGCACTCAACCTCGATCACCCTAGGTTCGCCAAGAACTTGTTGGGTCTGCACTGTGATCATCAAAGGAGATCCAAGGTTGACGTCGCCTAATCTTCGTGTTTGACAATCGTTGCTCGAACATTGGCGCCATCCGTGGGACACGTTTTTAAACGGCGTTTCACTTTTCCAAACTTTTTTCCTCAATAATCAAACCGTTCCTATGGCGGATACACAGCCATCGTTGGTAACTTCTTCATCGCCATTAATAACCACTACCGTGATTACCACTATACCCGAGGCGGTGATAACCTCGCCTAGTCGTATCATGGAGCCATACGTCGATTCTGAGTGGACAGTGTCGGATGTCAGGACGACACGAGGGTATCCCTCTTTAACAAGTCCACTTTTCTCCACAAGGCTCGTTGGATCAAGTTCGTTTACCTCACCACAGCCAGTGACGCCCATCCCTTCAGTTCAGCCTCTTTTGTCCCACGGGACAAGCTCTCAAGAGGATGGCACGGATCCGGTCAGACAGCCTGCTTCCAACTTTCCGCAGGCCGCTACGCCAGGGGTTCGGGAGGATCCAATTGTGGAGTTACTCCGCAGGTTGACTCAGAGTACTCAGCCTCCACCACCTCCCCCACCACCTACTTCATCGGACCTGTTCTCTCAGTTGGTGGCGGCGTTGCGCTCAGCACCGCAGCCAACGGTTGTTCAACTAGTAGATCCGTTGTCACAATTATTGGAGCAGTTAAGACAACCACCCATTCACACCCCACCACCACATCCACCACAGGACACGTCTAATGACATGTTGCGCGTGTTGCAAGCACTCGTGGCCGCAGCCGCCCCACCCCGAGCCGCCACTATGCCTTTGTCGGTAGTTAGTTCGAAGTTCTGTGACTGGGTGGCCCGATTCCCACTCCCTGATAAACAAAAAGTTCCGTCCATCGTAGGTACTTACGACGGTACACGAGATCCTGATGACCACCTTGCTCTTTTTGAACAGGCCATTATGACAGAGAAATGGCTAGACCCAGTCGCTTGTCACATGTTCCCTGGCACGTTGCAGGGTTTCGCTCGTGATTGGTTTGCTGACTTACCGGAGAGGAGTATTCAAGACTTTGCAGATCTCAAGGCTAAATTTGTGACTCACTTTATCCAGCAAAAGAAGCAGCAGAGAACTCATATAGAAGCACATTTGCTGCGACAAAGGGAAGGCGAGGGGTTACGCGACTTCATTCAGCGTTACACGCAGGAGTGCCAGAAAATTGTCGCCTTACCCGAAAGCCAACAAATTTCGGGTTTTACCCTCTCCTTGCTTCCAGGACAACTGCAAGAAAAGTTAATCAGGAGAACTCCAATTACTTTCAAAGAAGCCACGGACAGGGCATATGACTATCTAAGGTCAAAAGAAACTGTCTCCCTGACAAGAGAGGTAGGCGGCAAGTCATGGACTGACACGTCAGATCGCAGGCATGATGCTCTACCTGGTGATCATCGACGAGATGAAAGGAGCAACCGGAGGTTTGGCCCATACGATAAACATCCGTCTGAGCGTGCTCTTAGCAAAACACCAAAAGAAATCTTGATAACAGAGCAGGTGTGCGCTACCTTCACACCTCCACCCCAGATGGAGCATAGGTCGGGTACGAAAAACATGAATAAATACTGTGATTTCCATGAAGATCATGGACACGACACGAATGCCTGTAGAGAGCTAAAAAGGGAAATCAGGCGGGCTTTGGAAGAAGGCAAACTAGAACACCTTGTCCCTGGCGCTAAGCAGCAAGCAAATAAACCTCCACTTAAGAAGAGTTATGCCTGGCAAAAGAAGGGGGAAGACACAGAACATCCCGGACCACCTGATGGCCATATCCTCATGATACATGAGGGAGCCAATATTAACTGACCTATCAAGGTGCGATAGTCTTTACTGTCATTTTTTCCTTTATGTTTTCAATACATGTTTCCAAGCACATGGAATGTCATGGTCATGCATGAAACTGGCGATAATAGCATTTGGTCTGATCTTGTATCCCAATATTATCTCACAATATCATTTTTCTATGGTTTTTGCATAAACAAATAAATATTGAAGTAAGGTTCAATACAAAAAGCATAAGGCCACAATAGACATCTTAGTCTAAAGCCAAACATGCACTTTCATTACGTACAATGTTACAACTTGAGCACGCATGTGCATGTACACAACTACGAACATAGTTCAATACAACATGTATGAAGCCAAGAAAGACAACCTTGTCTGGCCAAATAACATACAATCATACTCGTCTTTTAATCTACTTGATAAAAGATAAGCACTTCTCACTGGGAAGCGACAATCCTCGCGAGTAAACAAAGTAAAGGTTAACCAACAAAAGTGCCATTGGCACAGTGTCACAGGCACAATATGAAGCATACATCAGAGATCTACCCAGGTCATTGGCATACAAAGGCATCATGGGCTCTCAAGAAACTGTCATACGAACAACCAAATATACACACTGTCATGCACACCCAAGGCGGTGTCATGGACACAACATTCATAATAAAAAGATAAAAACAAAAATGTGTTATTGGCTTGATCATCCAATAAAACATTATTTTTCAAAGCAAAGCAATGGACAAGCAAGTACGTACTTGTAAGGTAGCGAGCAACTCAGCTAAAACTTGCAGCAAACAACATACAATTACAGTTAGGAAGGAGTTAATTATTTACAACGTACAAAATACACTGCCGGTCAGGGGCTAGCCGCCGGTCAAGGGCTAAATAAACCTTATCTCAAGGACTAATTCTGGCAATAACCGAACTTGAGGTGATGTCACGAGTACGCGCACCTAAACCGCCGGTCGCCCTAGGCTAAGCCCTAAACCGGCGCTAAACCCTAAACCGTTGCCGATCTACACAAATGCCAACGGTCGGCTTCACCTGCGACCGCCCTGCATCGACTTGCGCCCGCGCCCTGCGCCGGTCTCGCCTGCAAAAATACCGCCGGTCGGCTCGCCTGCAACCGCCGGTCGTCGACTTGCGTCCGCGTCCTGCCCTGGTTGCCGTGCACAATTACCGCCGGTCGGCCTCACCTGCCCTGCGACCGCCGGTCGACGACTTGCGCCCGCGCCCTGCGCCGGCCTCGCCTGCCCTGCGACCGCCGGTCGACGACTTGCGCCCGATGCCCTGCGACCGCCGGTCTCGCCTGCTTTCCAATTTGCACGAATGCCGCCGGTCTACTCCTCCGCTGCCCAACGCTTTTGCTTTGCTTTTACCGCCGGTCCAAACCCCAACCGCCGGTCAAATGGTTGCTGGCCCAACTCGCCACCGCCGGTCTCCCCTACCGTCGGTCTAAACTTTTCGACTGGCCCGAACGCGGTCTAAAATTGACCGCCGGTCTAAACTAGCCGCCGGTCTAAAATTGTCAGCCGGTCCAAACGATTGCAGATCTCGACTAGAGTCCGCCGCGATGCCGGTCCAGTTTGCCAACGATATTGCTTGCGGTGGAAATAGACGCTACAGCCTGCACCGCCGGTCTGCCTTGGGCAGCCGGTTCGCTTGATCGAAAAAAAAGAAAAAAAAAAGAAAAAAGGAAGAAGACTTACGAGTGATGATAGTTCAGACTTGCAAACCGTTATTTTGGCAAATCTTAACTCGGGGGCATGATGAGGTTAGTAGGGATTAACTATGTACATATAGGTAAATCCCCAAATCCCTAAACATGAAGATCGCCCACGTCACTAATGAAGATGACCCATGTCACAATTAGACCGACTACTAATGATGGCCCATGTCACAACTCCGCCACTAATGAGCGCCTGTCAAATCATGACCGCCTGTCAAAGTTGTCATCCAAGTTGCGCCTGTCAGAATTGTCAGCGCCTGTCAGAATTGTCAGCTCCTGTCAGAATTGTCAGCGTCTGTCAGAATTGCCAGCGCCTGTCAGAATTGTCAGCGCCTGTCAGAATTGTCAGCGCTGTCAGAATTGTCAGCGCCTGTCAGAATTGTCAGCGCCTGTCATTGGAGTCGTGGCTGACGTCCCGTCATAATGGTGGTTCATGATTGCTTTATTGCAGTCATAATAGTAAGGCGTTACACGATCATTGACACGCATCATAACGGCGCTTCATGACTGCTTTATTGTAGTCATAATGAGCCAACGTTCCATATACCTGAGGCCATATAAATACATGGCCTAACTCCTTGTCAACGGGACACTGAGACAAAAAAGAAGCCTAAAACACAGAGTTAACCTACACTCACTTTCACCTTTGCACTCAACCTCGATCACCCTAGGTTCGCCAAGAACTTGTTGGGTCTGCACTGTGATCATCAAAGGAGATCCAAGGTTGACGTCGCCTAATCTTCGTGTTTGACAATCGTTGCTCGAACACACCGTTACACATAGTCTAAATTATTAGTATTTCACCTCTCACATAATAAGAGGTGGGGGTGTCAAATTTGTACCGAACAAAACCAACCAACATACTACCAACCGTACCAAGAATAGTTGGTAGCCAATATGTTGGTAGCCAACATGTTTGGTTGGTAGTACCGTACCAATTGTGTAATCATGGTACGGTAATGGTACAAAAATTTTAAATACCATGGTATACTATACCAACCAAGATATATATATTATATGATTATTAGTTAAATATAATGTACCAAACTATCAACCTATTTGTTCAAGACTTCAATTACGATAAGATAGCTACATCTTTTGTTATTTTATCGTACTAGATTATGTTTATATAACACGTAACATATTATATCACTTTGCTTATTTTGTTTTCGTGTTCAGAAAATTTGTTAATATGTTTAACTTGTCGATAATGATAAAATATCATTGTTATTTTGTTATTAATTTTTTTAATTTCATATAAGTTTGTGATGTTGGTATATACCATTACCAATTTGTACCAACCACGATTGTTGGTAGCCAAATATATTGGTACCATGTAAACTTGGTATGATACTGATAGCTAAATCAGTGTATCAATTATAGTTGGTACGGTACACGGTATGAAGAAAATATACATGGTACTGTACCATGTTCACCCCTAATAAGAGGACACGACATCGTTGTAGTGTTAAACACATATTAAAATCATTTTGACTTTTTCACATAACTTTATTAGAAGGGATGATGTGCTATTAAAAGAGCTTAAAATCATGTTAAAGCCCAAAGTGGGTCCGACGTATGCATAAGTTCGTTTTAACATACCGCCATAGTTTTGTAGAAAGCTTTTTAATATGCTTATAACACAAATATCAATGTGGTGTTAAAACATGTTAAAAGCCTTTGGTGTGACTTTGGCACGTGCTCTAATATTACAAATGTAATATTTTGGTTCATAACTAATTTCATCCTTATGATGGTTGAAGGACTAGTATTAGGACAATTATAGAGGGAGGTGAGTAGTCACTCGTTTGGTATAGTAGTGACTCATATAGTCGATATGACACTTAAATTTTCATCCTTGAAGCCTCTTAGTATATAGAATTACATGATTTATAAACTTGCTTGATTATATGATTTTTTCTTGATTGATGCTTTCACTTGATTCATGTTTTTTGCATGCTAGCTCCTCTTCATCTCACGCCACTAGGAATGACAATTACCATCAGATCCGATGATCATCCATCTGATCTGATCTGTGGGTGGTGTATATGTATGAATTTAAATGAGAGAATATCGGATGTGGAGCGTATTAGCTGTTTATTGGAGCGTATATCAATGTCGATTTTCAATATATAGATGAATCCATGTAACCTAATTTTTTATTACTTTGTAATTTTATATAGTTAAAATTATATGTGAGACGCCACGTGCATACACACATATTTTATATCATTCTGCATAATCATCACACTCTAAAACACGCACGCCACACGTAGGAGACTTTTTTGTACACATACTTGTACTCTCATGTATTATTGTGTATGTTTTTATAGATATGTATATTTTTTTTAACGGTAACTAATCTACTCCATGACCCAATACCATACACCTTTATCACCGGACATATATACTAATTTGTATTTTCACACATTTTCTCAATCTCCTTTTGTTGGAGGTATTTATGAAAGTAGTCTTTCTACTTTTAGGTATATATGTATAAATGTATAATAGTCTACATTTTATATCTTATATTCTCTTCATTCGAATCGTTGTTGCTTTTAATAACTTTGATGTAAAGACTGAAGTACAAATTTGCTATATTTTGGACAAATAACCTGAAGATAAATAATACGGAGTAACTACGTAAAAGCAAACTCATGAAACAGACACAAGTTTTAATCTGTATGTCAAAGTAATACCAAAAAGTTTATTATTATGAGTATAAAACTTAAATTAAGATATTTTAGTTGGTTTTTTATATTTTTGGCGCGACCACGAGTCCACGGCACACTTTTAAGTTTTACCTCCGGATTTTCTTTATTTACCAACCATTGCAATCCCTACAAACAAGTGATTTTGTAACCGTCTTTTTTAGTTCATCAAAAAATAAAACACAAATATTGATACAATTAATCAGAATTTAAAAGAAATTAATTTTAGTTAGTAATTTGCATTTAAACCTCTGCATCATCTCCTTCTCTTTTTCGCCCGCCATCATCATCGCCGCAGGCCGCCGTCGCCACCTTCTTGCATGGTCGAATCTTGAAGAAAAAAAACCTTGAAATAATAATCCAAAAAAACTCATTTTATGATCATAGAAATGTTTTATCAACATTTCATGATACACCCATTCATTATTTTCAAGAAAGATAAATATTGATAACGGAAAACCCCATATCTCTATCAAACCCTTCACTTTCTCTCTCTAGATTTCCAAGAACACGACGGAGGCGGTCCGCCGCTGGCGATGGCGGACATTATAAAACAGATCTTAGCAAGACCGATTCAATTAGCAGACCAGATTATAAAAGAGGCAGAATTTGCATGCTCATTTAAGCAGGATTGCGCCGATATAAAGATAAAAACAGAAAAACTAGTGTGTCTCCTCCGGCAGGCGGCACGTGCAAGCAACGAGCTTTATGAACGACCCACGCGCCGGATCATGGATGACACCGAACAACTTTTAGACAAAACCCTACAACTCGTAATCAAATGCCGTGCAAATGGCTTAAGCCGGATCATTACCATAATCCCAAAAGGCGCCGTCAAGAAATCATCAACCCTGATCGAAAATTCAATCGGAGATGTGTCATGGCTCCTTCGTGTCTCAACTCCGGCGAACGAACGTGACGAAGAGTACGTCGGGTTACCGCCGATTGCAGCTAACGAGCCGATTCTCTGTTTAGTATGGGAGCAAATCGCCATCCTTTGCTGCGGTACCGTCGAGGATCGAGCCGATGCCGCTGCGTCACTTGTTTCGTTAGCGCGTGACAATGACCGGTACGGTAAATTAATTATCGAAGAAGGTGGGATACCACCACTTCTGAAATTAGCAAAAGAAGGCAGAATGGAAGGTCAAGAGAGTGCAATTCGAACAATAGGTTTGGTCGGTCGTGACGAAGAGAGTGTTGAACAAATAGTCAACGCCGGTGTTTGTTCGGTGTTCTCGAAAATACTAAAAGAAGGACACATGAGGGTTCAAATCGTGGTGGCGTGGGCCATATCGGAGTTAGCCGCAAACCACCGGAAATGTCAAGACCATTTCCTCCAAAACAACGCGATTCGGTTGCTTGTGAGTCATTTAGCGTACGAGACAATTGAAGAACATAGCAAGTACACGATCGTTAGCAAAAGTAGTATGGCGTCGATTCATGCGGTTGTTTTGGCGAATTCTCATCCAGAAGCGCAAAACACGATAGACGATGATGATCGGTGCCACGTGGCGCGTCCTGGTGGTTTAGACGCCGGTGAATTACATAGCGTCGTGAGCATGAAATCCCCGAGTCAACCGCCCCCTCAACAAAAAAGAGAAAGGAGCCGAAGACGTGTTGCATTGCCTGGGGCAAGCATTAAAGGGAGAGAATTTGAAGATCCAGCTACGAAAAGTGAAATGAAGGCGATGGCGGCTCGAGCCCTATGGCACCTTTGTGTTGAAAATTTTTCCATTTGTAAAACCATAACCGGATCACGAGCACTACTTTGTTTCGCGGTACTACTGGAAAAGGGTGAAGATGAAGTAAAATATAATTCAGCTATGGCACTAATGGAAATCACTGCAGTAGCTGAACGTCACTCTGAGCTGAGACGTTCAGCTTTTAAGCCAACTTCCCCAACAGCCCGCGAGGTTGTGGACAAGTTGCTTAAAATAGTTAACAAAGGAGAGGGAGATCTTTTACTTCCAAGTATCCAATCAGTTGGGAATTTGGCCCGAACGTTTCGGGCCACTGAAACCAGAATCATCCCTTCATTGGTGAGGTTACTTGATGAGCGGGAGACTGATGTGTCAGCAGAGGCAGTTATTGCACTGATTAAGTTTGCTTGCACGGATAACTATCTGCATGTAGACCATTGCAAGGCGATTATAGAGGCGGGAGCGCCTAAATACTTGATTCAACTAACTTATTTTGGGGAAGAAATGGCTCAATTACCGAGCTTGATCCTCCATTGCTATATCGCGTTACATGTACCCGATAGCGAAACATTAGCGGAGGAAGACGTGCATATCGTCCTTCAATGGGCGTTGAAACAAGGCCATTTGATGCAAAGAGATTCACTAGAAACGCTTGTTTTGGAAGCCAAACAGAGATTAGAGATCTTTCAATCTCGACTATAATTTTCGATTAAATATATTTGCTTTTGGATTCTTTTTTTATTGTTATTCTCATTTGAGCGTAAATATTTTTAGGAATTGATACATTGTCATTATGTTAATTTTGTTCTGTAGACATAAATAATTTAATTGTTATTGCTTAAAAAATGATGTACCGGGTTTGAATGAGTCAAGTAACAGATTATTCCTAATCTTACGAATAGAAATTAAGTTATTTACAATAAAATAATAATAATAATAATAATAATAATAATAATAATAATAATAATAACAAAAAATTAAAAAAAAATCCCGATCCTTATAACTAATATACAGCTTAAAAATGCATTTATGATTCTTTTAGCTTTAATACTTAGGGTAGGTTCGGGGAAGTTTATGCAAGGGTTTTTTAACCTATATGTATAAATCAAATTTATATGAAATTGGGATTAAAGATAATGAAGTTTGTGAGATGGCGAATCATGTTGGAGTTTGTTTTGGTAAAACCCTTTTTATTTATTTGGGCCTTCTCATGGGGCTTGTATATCTCGGAGTAAAGATTGGGAGGGCTTGATAAACCGGTTTCACAAAAAGATGTTCAAATGGAAAGTTAATACACTTTCTATTGGTAGAAGGTCGATGCCTATAAAACTGTTTTAAGAATTATTGGTATTTATTACTTATCCATGATCGTTTTGCCTATTAAAGTTGAAAAGGAATTAGAAAAAAATTAGAGCATGTTTTTTTGGGTGGTGATAAAAATGGTAGCAAAATGCATCGGATAAAGTGGGAGTTGGTTTTTTTTAACGGCAATCTTAATCTACTCGTGAGGGTTATACGTTGTACTAATACCAAATATATAGAGTTACAGATATACGATAGTTACACAAAGAGACCCTACACTATACATTATAGACATAAGGGATAAAATATACTGTATTAACTATTTAACACTAATAATAAGCCTCTTGCGGATGTTTTCCCTAGATTATTTCGTCTAGAAATCTCACAAGATTGTTCGGTGTAAGAAAGGTTCCATAACAATCAATGTAAGTGGGAGTGGATAAGGATGATTAGGGGTAGGGAAGAAGCTAGTGTTGAGGATTTGTCTAATATGATGTCCGATGTACATTTGTCCGAAGCAGAACACACATGGAAATGGGTTATTGGATCAAAAGAAGTGTATGAAGTGAAAAATTTGAGAGTGTGGATTGATAACTTGATACTTCCAAGTCATGTTACTCAAACACGGTGAAATGTTTTAGTGCCTCCAAAGGTTAACATTTTAATGTGGACGGTTTGTATGGATCGGGTTCCTACTAGAGTCTAGAGTAAACCTTTTATATAGAGGAGTTCAAATTCAAGATGTATTTTGTGATGTTTGTGGAAATGGTTTTGAAAATAGAGATCATGTTTTTTAGACGTGTGAGGTTGCGGTAGAATCTTGGAATGCCATTTTTTTGTTGGTTGCAAGTCACGAGTCCTAGTGGAGATTCCTTTAGTAGCTTGATGGATTGGATAGATGCGGGTGGAAGGAATGAGAAGACCAAATTGCTTATTGAAGCCATTTGTCTAATTACAATTTGGATGCTTTGGAAATATGGAAATGCTCATCTCTTCAAAAATCAAGAAATTCGAAAAGAGTGCATCGTTGATTTTATAAAAGAAAAGGCGTATTATTGGATTTGTTAACGGCGGAAAAAATTCTTTGTTAGTTGATTGAGTAAATTACACGGATAGTCCGTGTGGTTTGACCTGAGTTTTGGATTTGGTCTCTAAGTTTTCGAAATTACATCGATAGTCATTAAGTATCGGACTTCGTATCTGTTTTGGTCCCTAAGCCTAACAGACGTCAGAATTTGCTGTTAAATTTTCTCAAATGACAATTTTACCCTTTATACTTTAATAACAAAACTAAAAAATCTTGTTAATCTGATGATAACGTTGACGGAATACGTTCGCAATCGTCGGATCAATTTACCCTCACCCCCAAACCCAAATTCCATTGCATTTTCTCTTCTCTGTAACGATCATTGTACGTTTACATACAAGGGGGATCAAATTCTAAAATCCTGCATCAATAACTTCATATCTTTTTACCCTCTCAAATCTTATCTAGCATCACCGAGCTCCGCCGCCATTTGAACAACCGCCGGTGACGCCGGCAAGCTTTCTCTGGCGACTCTCACACGAAGAAGACGAAACGGACTACTCGATGGATGAAGATGCCGCTGGTGGTGGTGATTGTTGTCCCGACGATGACGGTGTTGTAAGTCGATTTGTCAGATCTGTTTTAAAAACGATTTGTGCTCGATTTATGGCTTTGTATGTGTGCTTGACTTTTGCAAGGATGAGGGATGGTTGTGAGGAGATGGTGATTGGTAATGAAGCTAATAGGCATCGGTGATGAAGCTCGATTTACATCAATTTCATGGGTGTACTTTTCAGAAATTGGGAAATTATTTTATGGTTACAAAGCCTTCTCCTTTTGAATTTGAAGATAATTTGATGTTTTCTTCCATTGAAATTCTTCTCCTACATTCTGCGTATTTCCGGTTTAAGAGAGGGAGGGAGGGAGAGAGAGAGAGGAAAGAAGGAGGAACAATTAAACAAATTAAAATTAAATGAAAAATATAAGCTTAAGGGTATTTTAGTCATTTGATATAAATTAACAGCAAATTCTGACGGCTGTTAGGTTTAGGGACCAAAACCGATACGAAGTCTGATACTTAGTGGCCATCATTGTAATTTCTGGAACTTAGGGACCATATCAATCATATCTTTATTAAAAACGTTTATTAATAAAGACTCTTAAAACATCACAGTTTTTCAAAATCATTTGCTATGTACTCAGTAAAAGTCTCATGTACTCACCTTAGCCAAGCTAATTCCAAATCGTGTCTAACAACACGAATCCTTGCTCTCCAACTTGTGAGATGTCACCAAACTTTAGGTCTTCTTGACCTACCATCAATACCATCACAATAACTAGTTATTATCCATAACTAATCACTAATCAATCCATATTAACATTCCTAACCACCAAGTTCATCCAACTTGGTGGAATCTCAAACCCTAGTTCAAGATTTCCATCAATAAACCCAAATCCAACTTGTACACATCGATTACAAGCTTAGAATGAGTGTTCTACACCCATGTTTAGTCATCTTCCCCAAAGATGACATGGTTGGTTCCCCAAACCACCATTGTTACCCATACCAAGCTCAAAATGAAGGTGACTAAGTGAAATAAGCAAGAATTCTTACCCTTGATGCTTAAATCCTTCAATATGGTGAAGATTTGAGCAAGAAATCACCAAAAACTCCTCTTTCTCCTCCAAAAACGGCTCCAAGCTCAAGTGGGTTTTGAAATGAGAAAACCCTAGCTAAAACCCTCTTTTTATACTTCCTGCACAAATTAGCAATGCTAATCCTGAAATTCGCGTTGCTAAAATACGCGGGTGCCCGAACTCGCTAATGCTAAAATCAGGATTAGAGATCTCTAAACTTTGCTGCTTGAAAATGCACTTTTGGCCATCAATACTCGCGATGCTAATCCTCGGGTTAGAGATCTCTAAAATATGCTGGAACAAAAATGCACTTTTCCAACTTGGTGTTTTACCCAATCTTGACCTGTTTCGACTTTAACAAGGGAATACACATATCAAACGTCATCCGATTTACACGAAACCACTTCCCACATATTTTAAATGATTTATCCTCATTTATCATATTTTTATATAATTTATTTGATACAAAATTTTGGGTCGTTACAACGAAGAACACAAACTTGTGTTCTTGGTGTTTGTGGCTTCGGCCGAAATTGAGAGAGGAGGGGCAAGGAATATCGTGAGGTGTATCAAGGGAATAAGGGTTACCCTAAGCCTATTAATTATATACAAATAAGTTACGCTTAGAACCCTTAAGTTTAATTAAGATTAGATCTTTAATTAAACATTTTTCTTTTATCACTTCCATCCCTTATAGTTTAACTAGTTTATTATTGTTGCACTTAACTATTAAATGTCTAGTATTAATACACTAATATATTTCGGTACCCATATGCACGAAATATATACTTGTATTTATACTTTTAATAATTAATTATATAATAACCTTTATGCCCTTCTTTATTTAACCAATTTTGATGATTTCAAAAACCCTAGGTTTAACCAATCTTAAGATTCTTACAAATCTTAAGCATACACTTGTTTTCTTTATTAAAATACCATCTATTAAGTGTATACAATCTTTATTTAACCATTAATCAAAAACCCAAGAACTAGGGTTTCAAACCCAAGCCTAGAAATCCATAGATCTAAAGCTACAAGGATCAAAGAGTGAACATTTACCTTTAATCTTCAACTAGGAGTGTAGATACACAACATTTGAGGTGAAAATCTGCTCCAAACACCTCATTACACTCAAAATTCATACTCGCACTTTGAGAGAGAAGTTAGGGTTTGAAAAATGAGTTCAAATGGCTAAAAACCCGTTTTTATTGTGACCTGTCATAATTCGCGCCACGATCCAAGACTTCGCACCGCGAATTTCCCCACACGCGTTTCTCGCGTTCGACTTCTCGTCGCGAACTCCATGCGAACTTTATTCGCGTCCGCTAAAAACTTCGCACTTTGCGAAAACAAATTTATGTTTGAGACTTCGCGAACCCGAATTCAAGTTCGCGCCGCGAACTTTGCCTAGCAGCTATGGCTGCACATTTTGTTGTCCTTTTTGACCCGGTTTTGACTTTAACGATGGATTTCACATGGCAAACGATGTCAAAAAGACATGAAACCAATTCTTACGTTCTTTAAACGATTTATCCATATTTATCATATTTTTATATAATTTACCCGATACAAAATTTCGGGTCGTTACATTGATTTCCGGGGGTTTCAGACTCACGGGTTTTCGAGCTCAGCCAGGGAATAAATTCACAACTCATTATACAAACAGAAAAAGATAGAGAATGATTACCATACAATCAAAATGCGAGAATAATGTTACTACCAATAACCTGCGAATCACAAATCACGACACTACCACTCGTCGATCTTACACCACCTTCGACCTCAGCTGCTCGACGAAACATAATACGGGGCTGGGGGTTTCTTCAACGGATACTCAGATGAACAAAGGAGGCACAATGAATACTTAGGGTATTCCCCTAATGCATTACTTAATCCACAAGATAACCCCCTCCCTCATTTCCCTTACAAAAGCCGACCCCATGTGGGCCCCACTTGTCCTGAGCACGTCTCACTAGATTAACTAGAAGCCACTCAAACCCAACCCGATAATTTAATAACCTGATTAAAAACCCGCGGCGTATACAATCACAAATAAAACATCTAACTAAAATTAACGTTGAAAATTATTTCTAGGAATAAAATACATTGCTATTAAATAAATATAATTAATTAAATACCTTAATTTCCCGGACGTCACATCAAAATTATCAACCATTAATTATACATAACAAATATACATATATACATATAATTATATGAGTATAAAGTTGGTGAAAACACAACTTTTTAAACAAAAACAACGATATATAATTAAACCATAGAGTCATTTTCTATAGACGAGTTTCGTTGTTATAATTCTAATTATATGGTAGTCAAAAGAGTTAACTCTGTCCATTATTATATTTATTTTTTGGTTAAATGAGCAAATACATGTTTTGAGCAATGACCATTGGTTGGCTGCCGACACCACTATTGACACGTGTATAGACAAATACATTCAACAAAATGTATATACCCATATTCTGGACATTATACATGTGATATTTTGAACGTGTTAAAATAAAGTAGGCACGATCACGTTATTTAATCAGCCTGATTTTACGTTATTATCCGAGATTTGATATTGACTAAAACGGTATAATTAGAAATACATTTATTTGTTTGCCGAAATATTTAATTATGTTTTTAAAACAATTATATAATTTCTAAAATAATCTGTAAAAATCTAAAATGTTTGTGTAACTCATGCTCTAAGGTATGAGATGATTTTTTTTAAACGGTACTTAATCTATTCCAATATACACACGACGGACTTGAACCCATGACCATTAGATCATGAGCAACATTTTACACATTATACCAATAACACTATGCTACAATACTTTGGATGTATGAGATAAGTACCATCAAATAAACTAAAATCTGCTTTTTATATTAAAATATCAAATGTGCTTGCTGAAAATTAAGTCTTTTTAATTTAGGAAGGTTCCAAACGCGTTCTAATAAAGATAAATCATCTTTCTGTCTCAATTTTATTGTCCATTTTCCCTTTTTGGTTTGTCCCAAAGTCAATGTCAATTTGAAAATTGCACCAATCAAAAAATTGTTATGTGGTAAATGCGAAATATTATTGGTTAGACAGTGTAATAAATGCACTTTTCTTAAACTGTGTGATTTTTGTCTGTAGACAATAAGTTTGAGACTGAGTGAGTAATAGATTTTAATTCATTTGTTAATTATTCAATGTAGTCTATCTTTTAATCATAGTCTCAAACCCCCAATTGACTAATCTTAACTATGGATCAATACTAATTAGTAATCAAAATTAATCACATGATTCAGACTGCTCCCATCGGAGCGTCGGTTGTCAAAGTGACGGCTATAATTTTACTCCGACTGATGGTACGACCCGGGTTAGGGTCGTTGGTTATTTTTGGCACTTAAGGGAACAAGAAGGAAAAGTGGAGCCAAAGGAATTTTATTAAGGTATTTGGTATTTTGTGTGTGTATTAGTGTATTATAATGGCGAGCCTAAAAAACTGAAAAAAATGTATTGATGACTTGTTTATGTCAGCTGGAGTGTCAACTGGCGTGTTGACGTGTTGTTGATTTGACAAAAATTAAAGTATCAATTTACGTAACAGACGAGAGTGGTCTATTTAATGAAAGGGGTATTTATAACATTTGATACTTACATAAATGTATTATTATTTTATTTTAACCTTTTTATAGTCTTTTCCAAAAATTAATAATAATAATAACATTATGTTATAATCATATCATATGTGATTGTCAGATAATGTAATTTTTTAATAAAAAAATTTGGACAAAAATTAATGCGATTGTTAAATGCCAAACATACCATTCACGTATAAAGCATACGATTAATTTTAATCATTATTGTTATTGATTCAATTACTAAGATTAGTTACTTTAAATTATAATTAAAAAACAGATTACATTGAACGCAACTTACTTTATTTAATGATAGTTATTTCATGCTCTAATCATGGTTCTAAAAGGTTCGCTTTGGCCTTTTTCATGGCACGTTAACGCTTGAGGCTTGACCATACCGCCGCAAGGCTCGGGCGTAAGGCTTGCGTATGCTGAGATCAACTTGACTCTCATTATAAGAATGGTTGGATATACTGAAGATGAAGAAAAAGGCTCATGAGATATGTTATAAATTTATGATTATGTGTTTTTTCAACTTTGTTTGTATAATTTTATATGTATAATTTAATTTATGTATAAAATTATTTCCTTACATCACGCTTTGGTAAACGCCATGATTTCGCCCTGACTTCGTCATAGCTCGCCAAGGCTTAAGGTTGACCCATGCCGTCATGTCACGACTCACGTTATTTAAAACCTTGGCTCTAAGACATAATTTTGAAAATATAATTTCTAATATGTGCTATATGGGCACATCATAGTATTGTTAAAAAAAATTCATGCCCGTGCATTTAATTCATCTAAATTTTTTGTTTTTATATTATAGTTAGAGTAAAATCAATATAACACAAATTCTCAATATCATTTTATTTTAATTAAAAATAATTATTTTATTAAATATTCGTTATCGTGTGTATATGAGGCACGTAGCAAAACACTTTTGAAAATCCCGTATCTAAAAGATTAAAAAACTCTTTCTAAAGTTTTAAATTAAGGGTTTCGATAATGATAATTCTTAGGCCTGTCATTAAGTGCATATGGTACATTAATTTATAGAAAGATAATTCCAAAAATTCAAGAAGATGGTTATAAATTAATGTATAAGTTTCAAATGTATGTCTAGTAACAATCCTTAATGTTGTTATTATCAAAATTTTTAGATTAATTAGAATCAACCGTGGGTGTGGATATCAAACATATCGCAAAGGTGTATGTATTTCCAATATTACCCCTGTCCAACAAAATTTCTCTATATAATCTCGCGTGAGCCAAGAAAACAGTTATCCCAAGTTTCAAGAGAGAGACTAGGGTTTGCTTTCTTCTTAATTTGGGTTTTTCGTTTCTAGGGTTTGTGAATTCAAAAGATGGATGTTGACGGCGCTAGGAAATCAGGAACCGTGAAGTGGTTCAATGATACCAAAGGATTTGGTTTCATCACGCCTGAAGATGGTGGTGAAGAGCTCTTCGTTCACCAGTCGGCCATCAGAACTGACGGATTTCGCAGCCTCGGCGACGGTGAGTCTGTGGAGTACGTGATCGAGAACGGATCTGATGGCCGTACCAAGGCCGCTGATGTTACTGGTCCCAATGAAGGCCCTGTACAGGGAAGTACTCGTGGTGGAGGCGGCGGCGGTGGCCGTGGTGGTGGTGGTGACCGTTATGGAGGTGGTGATCGTTACGGAGGAGGTGGTGGTGGTTACAACGGTGGTGGCCGTGGAGGACGTGGTGGTGGTGGTTATGGCGGTGGCGACCGTTACGGAGGCGGTGGCGGTGGTGGTAACGGTTGTTTCAAGTGCGGTGAGACAGGGCATATGGCTAGGGAATGCAGTCAGAATGGTGGCAGCGGTGGAGGAAGATATGGTGGCGGCGGTGGAGGATACGGTGGTGGCCGTGGAGGTGGTGGCGGCGGTGGCTGCTACAACTGCGGGGAAGATGGTCACTTTTCTAGAGAGTGCCCTAACTCAAGCAACCGTTGATCTGCTACTGATGATGGATGATATAGGGTAAATGTGTCTTATTCACATTTACTCAGCATCCATATCATCTGTTTGCTTTAGTTTTTGCTTTTTATGTTGATGAATGAATTGGTGAACCATAGTTTAAATTTATTTTTCTGGTACTGTTTTTGTTTGATTTGCTGCAAGTTAATGATTGTCACCTTTGAAATTAGTTTTCGGAATTAAAGTTTTTAGGTTTTTAAGTTTTATGGTGTTTATGGGAATCCAAAAAATGCTACATATTGGTAATATCATGTATACATGTTTGGAGGTTTACTGGAATGGATTTATGAATGAAACATCTATCGTTTGCTCTGAAAATCTTGTTAATGGATATATTTGCATAGATATTTTGTTGTGTTGGTATAATAAATGATTCTGATTCTTTGGTCATTGAATTGGCATCCATCATGTAGTCAAATGTGGTGACTGACCCCTTTGAACAAAAGTCTTTTAAAGCTTTTTTGATATTTGTTGCGCCTTTTTACTTTTGTTTACACAAACTGTAAAAATAGGCTCCTTTTTTTCTTTTTACCCTTTTTGGGGTTTGCTTGTAATCCACTATCTGTTGGTTATTGTCAGAAACTCTGAATTGATTATGGGTTACGCTCCAATTTCTTTAAATGGCACACGTCTCTAGCAAGTGTAATTACTTTCTATTGATTTAAATCTTTAAACATAGGATGGTCACATGGCAGGTTTTAGCATACCCAAACTCAAAATAAAAACTGGAACCCGCCTGATCTAGATGTGTTTATTTTGGGTTTTTCCCATCGGAGATTTTATAAACCCCAAACCCGCATTGAACCCGAATTTTGCCCCTGAAACCCGAACCGAAAGATCAACTATCCTTTGGTAATACTCATACCTACTAATCAGAACCTATAAATGCAAAAGAAAAAACATTAACCTAGCCATAAATATTATATACTAAGGCTAGTGGGTATGGGCACCACATTTGGTGGTGCCATTTTCCGCCACATCATCGCCACCTCACACCCCCACACCACCACCACACCACATCATTTGGTGGAAATACACACCACACCACACCACACCATTTTATTTTCCATCTCATCATTTCTTTTCCATTTATTTTTCACACAAATACTATTTTATATAATTTAAAATTACATTACATTAAATAAAATTAAAATGACAATACTTTAAATTAAAATGAAAATACTAGAAATTAAACATTAAAATACTAGAAATTAAAAATTACAATAATTAAAATAAATTATTACTCTTCATCGTCTTCATCGTCGACGTCTTCATCGTCGGCATCTTCATCGTCGGCATGTGCGTTGTTGTAGAGATGGTCCGCCAAGTCCTGTCGAAGTCGTTCGTGTGTTGTTCCGTCTCGAATGTCGACAATGTGCCACTTCGCCTTTAAAACTCCAAAAGCCCGTTCCACATCCTTACGTGCGGATTCTTGTTTTTTTGTAAACAAGACCTCTTTTGGATCAACTGGATGTCGGTAGGCTTTGACAAACGTCGCATGACGAGGATATATACCGTCATAAACAGGATCATCCGCAAAATAATCTCGGTATAGCATGTCGTGTCCAGCTTCTCGATTTCTATTTAGCTTCGCGGTTCTAGTGTCAAACACTTCTTCATTTTCATCGGAGGATATATCATCGAGGAGTTCTGAGTATATTGTTAGCATAAACAAGTCATCGTCGTCAGATGATGAACCAAGATAATCCATTATTTGTGAGTTGGGGTATTTTGGTAGAGTTGTGGTGTGTTTTGGTAGTGTTTTGGTAGAGTTGTGTGTATAAAATGAGTGAAAGTGTGTAATATATATAGGTAAATAATTTAATAAAAAAAAACTTTTTTTTTTAATTACAACGGCTATATAGCCGTTGTCAAACGGCTAGTTTTCGACCAAAAAAGCAATCCCACGCCCGTTGCCAAACCTCGGCCATCACCCTCCTCCACCCACGCCGACCCCCCACGCCGTTGTGGGGGGCGGTGTTCCTCGAACTAGCCACGCCGTGGCTGCTGACTCATAGCCCCACACCGTTTGGGGCGTTGGCCCATTCCGGGCAGACTAATCGGATAACTTTTGGATTGTAAACACCCCTTGCAGCTATCCTACCTACCCCTTGATACTCTTGATACTGCTAATGCATGGTTAGAGGGTTGTTTGTAGGATTTAGTACTGAGGTGTATGTTTTTATAAAAGAAACACACATACATTCGCAATGTTCACTGATTTCATCATACTCACAATTTTTCCCGAGGTTTTCATGGAAGTAGTGTTTTTATCTTCGGCTAGAAGTATGATTTTCTACATCTTTTCTTTGTACTTCTTTAAAAAGGTTGAGTAGCGTTGTTGATAAAGTATTGAGACTGATTATATATATTGTTTTGTAAAGATTGCTAGATTATTTTATATTTATATAAATGGGAAGAAAGGACAGGAATAATGGCATCTTTCTTTGATCGAATAAGGATAGTTTTAGCCTAAAATGTGCTAAATTCCAAATTCTTGCGGGTGGGCATCTTGACACATTTGTTTACACTAAATAATTAAAGACAGGAATGTAATTGCTATATAGTGTAGAAGAGAGGAATAAAAGAAAAAGTATATAATGGGAAGATTTTGCTATATGATGTATATAACTGTCTATTTTTGCTGTTTAAATAAGTTTTTTCCCCTTCAAATTATAATCTTTCTAAAATTCGGTTTGTACAATATTTATTTCATTCTTGTTAGATTGAAAGCATGCCCACAAAGTTCCTTAAGGTGGATGTAAGTAATAAGTCAGGCTGCAACAATCCTTCTACATATAATTTAATTGCAGAAATGATACTTGAGACTTGCTAAATGTTTCAGAAATGGTACATAAGCTTCAGAGTGAGTTTTGGTCTCAAGTTCCAAAAATTAATGGTCCTTTAGCCCTTATAAACACTCGTTGGTTGGTACTTAAATGTTTAAACTTCAGAGTGACCTTTGTCTAATGTTTAAAAAAATGGTTTTCACATTGAATCTTTCGGTGCCTCAAATACAATCTTACCGGTAAAACCGGATGGAATGATGGATTTGAAGTGGATGACAAATCTTGCTAAGTATTATTATGTAAATGGTATACAAATGTTAAAGGAATTTTTGAAAAATATAAATAAATACCACAAAAAAATCCAATATATATTTAATTTATATTTATCATTTTTTGAGTTACAAAACCTATAAAATCTCATATCTATTTTATTTGTCTAGTATTCTTTAGAATTCTTTCCCGATTCCAGGTAACCAGTTCAATCATGTTTTTATGACTATCGATTCAATCAATTACCTTTCGGATTTCTAGTACGACCAATTCGTCCATCTTATTCAACCCGAGTTTCAAAACATTAGTTTTGTTGGCATGATATGCCATAAATATTACAATAATCTTATGTTCCTTAAAAAAAATAATCAAAACGCCTACCCGTATTTAAAGAAGGGTAATGGTATTCATATTTATATATATTTACCCAATTGATTAAAATATATTAAAAAATCAAGAGAACTATAGAAGAAAGAAATAATGATTAAGACCATCCGTTACGGACGACCGAACCCTCGGTCACGACCGCCACATCATCGACGCTCGACGCGTCCCGCCCGTTACACCCTCCGCTCGCCGACGCGTCGCCATTGCCCAACGGTCGACTAGTCGACCGTTGGCAGCCCGCTCCAACGGTTCCAAAAAGCCCCTTTCAAACTTAATTTTTACCCCCTTTTTTACCTTATAAGTACCCAGTCCTTTTCTAAAAACATTCACACTTCTCATTTCTTTTCTTCATACTTACTCACATCACACACACTGTCCTAAAATGAGTTCCGACGATGAAATGGATGTCGCTAATTTCATTTTTTGCGACAAGGAAGAGGACAGGGTTATACATCTCGGTTTTTTACAAACGGCGGTCGCGTTTCTTGAAGGTTCTAGTTCTATTATCCCTAGAACTCCTAGAAGATACGTGAATAGGGACCGTGGCGGTGCGAATGACCGTCTCGTGGCAGCTTACTTCGCTGAAAATCCGACGTATAACGAGCATGATTTTCGCAAACGTTTCAGGATGAGTCGTGATCTTTTCACACGCATTGTTCGCGATCTCACTAATACCGTCCCATTATTTGCGCAACGATATGATGCACTTGGGAACCCAGGTACTTCTCCGCTAATGAGGTGCACGTCTGCAATTCGTCAGTTAGCATACGAGACCGTACCGGATGCTATAGACGAATACTTACAAATTGGTGAGAAAACTAGCCGTGATAGTCTCTCAGAGTTCTGTAAAGGGGTTATGCACTTGTATGGAGATGAGTTTCTGCGAAAGCCTACTCATACTGATGTGGCGAAGCTATACGCTTTTCATGAGGAGAAACATGGGTTTCCCGGTATGCTAGGAAGCATTGATTGTACTGATTGGCCTTGGGCTCAATGTCCAAATGCTTAACGTGGGCAATATGTTAGAGGGGATCACGGGAACGAACCATTCATCTTACTTGAAGCGGTTGCCTCACAAGATTTGTGGATTTGGCACGCGTTCTTTTGTGTCGCCGGGTCGAACAACGACATCAACGTGTTACGAGCGTCCCATATTTTCAATGATCTCAAAGACGGGAAAGCACCTGAGGTACCCTTTTTGGCAAACGGGGTGTCTTACAAATGAGGATATTATCTTACTGACGGGATATATCCGGAATGGTCTGTTCTTGTTAAGTCCATTTCACACCCAAATGCGAATGATGTTAAGCGGGTGAACTACAAGAAAGCACACGAAGCTGCAAGAAAAGACGTAGAACGAGCATTTGGCGTTCTAAAGAAAAAATGGAGTATAATAAAAACGGCTGCAAGGTCCCCAAATGTTAACAAAATAAGGGATATAATGTACACTTGTATCATATTACATAATATGATTATCAAAGACAAAGGCAGGGCCATATGTCCCGATTTTCATCCGGAAGAGCGACATAGTGAAGCCGACCCCGTACGATCACTTGAAGAAGTATTACAAGTTATCAGGGAGATCAATAATCAACAAACTCATCTTAATCTTAAATCTGATTTGGTGGAACACATTTGGAATCGACAAACCCACTAGTAGTTTTTTTAATGTTTTTTTAATTATGTTTAATATAATGTTTTAAATTATTTTTAATGTAATGTTTTAAATCATTAATGAAATTTAAATTTAAAAAAAAAAGTCGATCGGTCACCTATTACGGGCATTTGGTCGCTGTCAGGTCGTGTGTTTGATCAGGAGAGAGAAAGCTGATGTGGCGCAGATGTGACAGAGGTGACCAAACTGGGTTTGATCACCCATTACACACAGTCTAATGAGTTACACATATGACATATATGCCTTCTTTTTGATATTGAGAAAAAAAAAAGATAAATAAGCACAAAAGTTAAAACTTAATAGAGTAAATTACACGGAAGGTCCCTGTGGTTTGCTACTTATTACACCCACAGTCCCTGAACTTCGTTTATTACACTGAAGGTCCCTGGTGTATACAATTTGTTACACCCATGGTCCCTGCTGGCCTTAACTTTTTCTAAATGACGAAAATACCCTTTTGGCCTTTGTAATAAAGTGAAGATAAGGGACTGTGAATGTAATAGGTGATAAACCACAGGGACCATCCGTGAAATTTACTCTATTAATTGATTTTTATTATTCTCTCTCTATAATTCATGTTTTTCCGCCACATTCAGACTCACCACCCACCTCTATCTATTTGAATTCAAACATCATTCAATAGCCATTATCGTCGCGCCACCAAACCCCCCTGAAAATTTGATCCACCAACCCCTGCCTCCGGTTTCCTTCTCCAGATGTTCCGAGCCGATGACGTTCTATCGACCAGAATTGTATCAGACAATTGATGCACGTCACCAGAGGATTTGGTGGTTTGCACACGCGGTGATTCAGACCTTTGATGCACGTCGCCAGAGGAGTTGGTATTTTGCACACTCAGGTCGATAGAACGTCATCGGCGGCGGGACAACTGGAGAAGGCTACCGGAGGCAAGGGTTGATTACGCGACGATAATGGTTATTGATTGAGGTTTGAATTCAAAGAGATAGAGGCGAGTGGTGAGTCTGAATGTGTCGGGAGAATATGAATTAAAGGGAGAAAAGAAAAAAATCAATTAATAGAGTAAATTTCAAAAATGGTCCCTATGGTTTAGCACTTATTACATTCACGATCCCTTATCTTCGCTTTATTACAAAAGACCAAAAGGGTATTTTTGTCATTTAGAAAAAGTTAAGGGCAACAGGGACCATGGGTGTAACAAATTGTATACATCAGGGATGTCTGGTGTAATAAACGAAGTTCAGGGACTGTAGCTGTAATAAGTGGTAAACCACAGGGACCTTCTATGTAATTTACTCAACTGAATAACATAACTGTAATTTTACTAATATGAATTTTCTTTAGAAAATCTTAATTTTATTTTCTTATTTGTAAAACCCTTGCACCGTTGAACGGTTGAACCATCGCCTAAACTTATCGGTCTACCTCTCTCTCTCTCTCTCCGACGAAACACAAAGAACGCAACAACTACCACCCCGCCGACGCCATAGATGGCAGCCATACCCCTCCTCCGTCTATCCTTATTACCACCTCCACAAAAAACCTCTCGGTCAACCATCTCAATTCACTCTCTTAGATCTAACATCGTATCACCTTCGCCACTGAAATCTCTATCACTCCGCTCAACTTCCGCCACCCAACCACGACGACGCACCACAATCTCCGCCTCTCACAACTCAACTCCAGTCACTGACCGATTAATCTCAGCCGCCGCATACTTTTTCCCCTTCTTCAACGGCCTCCAGTACGGCCGATTTCTCTTCGCACAATACCCCAAAACCCTAGGTCTCGCTCTCGAACCCCTACTACCATTACTCTCGTTCTACCGTTCAATTCCCTACAGCAGCTACCTAGCTTTCCTCTTGCTATACATCGGAGTTGTTCGTAACCAAAATGTGAGCCGTTACGCTCGTTTCAATGCGATGCAAGCTGTTGTGCTTGATGTTTTGTTGGTTTTGCCGATGTTGGTTCAGCGGATTTTTAATCCAGGGCCACACGGAATTGGGGGAAAGATTGTGATGATAAGCCATAATGTGATCTTCGTGTTCGTTGTTATTTGCTTTCTTTATAGCTTTGGGTTTTCGATTTTGGGTCGGACTCCGAAATTACCCTTGGTTGGTGAGGCTGCTGGAAGGCAATTTTGATCATTTGGTGATCCACGCATTCTCTACGTTTTAGTTGTGTTTTTTGTTTTGGGATTGAATCAATAATGAATAACTGCATATGTTTGAGCTTGATAGGATTTTTGATGTGCTGATATTGATCCAATTGTTCTGTTTAGTAACTGTATTTTAGATTAATTTGAGGGGCTCTTAGAATCATATCTATTGCTTGTGAGGGTTAAAAATATAAATTTTAGATTACCTGCTCAATAGGCTTCACTTTAAAACTCATAAGCTGCAATTTAACATTTTCCTTAATATTTTGAATTAAGATCTCAACAGGCTTATGCTTAGCATTGAATAACCTCTCATTCTTTCCCTCCAAATGAAATACACTGCAGCATTCTCCTCAAAATGCTTTTATTACATGTCATGCCTGCAAGTTTCTGAATAATACTATCTAAATCATCTGAAATATTTTCCCTCCATTTTACTTTATCCTAGGAGTTGGCATTCAACAACGGAATGCTTATATCGGGTATAGCTGAAGCCAACTTGCAGGGCCATTACCATGTATTACTTATTCACAATCATATCTTCAACAGAAATATCATCCCTTAATCTGCCCTCATACATACTTCTTTTTGTGATAATATTGCTTAAAGGTTCTGTCTTTTTATTTTCTTTATTAATAAAGATGATTATCAAACTACATTCATACTGATTGTGGTTAAAATACTAAAACAAACTGAGTTTGACAAGATAGAGCGTTTTTCGGGGTTTTTAAATATCTAAATGATGTGTTCACTACATGTTACAGCATATATGTTTGGCTATCTAACAAAACTAATAGCATTACGGACGGTCCTTTAGGTTTACAGTAAATTTTACCAATAAACCCTTTAGTTTCAAAAATTACACCGATAGTCCTTATTTTTGAAAAGTTTTTCACCGATGGTCCTTTACGAAAACGCCCGTTTATTTTCCACGTTAAGTGACATCACATGGGGGTATTCTGGTCAATTTGTCTTTCCCCTACTCATTTAAATTACACGAATGCTCCGGTTTATAGCAAATTTCACCAATGGTCCTTTAGTTTCAAAAATTACACTAATGGGCCTTATTTCTGAAAGGTTTTTCACCGATGGTCCTTTACGAAAACGGCCGTTTCTTTTTCACGTCAAGTGACATCACGTGTGATGCGCGTGCAAAGCACGTCAACACATCTCTTCAACAATTGGTTAAACGAAACGAAATGAGGGAGAAAAATCGTTTAAAGGGGAGTAAATACCCCCACGTGATTGACATGTGATGTCACTTGACGTGAAAAATAAACGGCCATTTTCGTAAAGGACCATCGGTTAACAACCTTTCAGAAATAAGGCCCATTAGTGTAATTTTTTAAACTAAATGACCATTGGTGAAATTTGCTATAAATCTAAAGGACCCTCCGTGTAATTTGAATGAGAATGGGAAAGACAAATTGAACAAAATACCCCCATGTGCATCACATGTGATGTTAGTTAACTGAAAAAATAGACGGAAGTTTTCGTAAAAGATCATAGGTGAAAAACCTTTCAAAAATAAGGACCATCGGTGTAATTTTTGAAACTAAAGGACCATTGGTGAAATTTTTTATAAACCTAAAGGATTATCCATGTAATTTACTCAATAGCATTTCAGATTTTTGTTGTCTGGTTAACTATCTACATATAACTCAACAACAGTAACCCAACTAAAAAAAACGAAAGTTGCTAGCCTAGTATTGATCAAACTTAAGTTTAGAAGTCATCTTAAAATTCTCTATAGACCAAAAAGGTATCAAACTCTTGTAACAGTAAGTCAGTAACCAAATCGATGATCACACTTCAAAAAATTAAAAAATAAAATAAAATTCATTTCAATGTTTGGTTGATGTTGGGATTTTGGTGTGGTGAAATCGTGAGGGGGACGCATCGGATATGGCGCTCATAGGAAGGGGGCATGCATCATGAAGGGAGTAAGGATGTGGGTTTGGACGCCGGTTCGAATGGGCTCACAGTTTTGTGAACCAAATAAAACAACTTAAAAATTCCTTTCATATTTTAAGCAAGACACGATTCTTAAAAACCTTGTAAGATTTGTAATTTTTTAATGACATTCTAAAACTTAAACATAGAATTTACTAAACTAAATCCTTAAATAGTTACTAAGGTTGCAATGATCAATCTAAACACATACCTCAAAGAAAGAGATTAGATAACGATAAAGTCCCCCAAGTGTAGAAAGTGAATCAACTAATTACAAAATAAAAATTTTGGTGGGTAAGAAGATCAAAAAACAATCTGCTTTTTCTACCATCTTCCTTTCCCTTTTCTCTCCTTTATTCAATCCCAAATTAATCAATCATTCCCAGATGGTTCGTCTTCACATCATTCTCACTATACTCTTCACGTTTACATTATCTTCAGGTATATATTCTTCTCCTTTTCCACTAATTCCCACTTGCGAAATCAAATTTCTTTTTGTTGAAAAAATTCCTTTATTTGTTTAACTGGGGTAGTGGTACAACCGACGACATTCAAGATCATCAACAGATGCCGGCACACCGTATGGCCAGGAATACTCACCGGAGCAGATAGAACTGTACTTAATCCCACCGGCTTCACACTAAAGCCGGGTCAATCCAGAACCCTAAGAGTACCCGTATCTTGGTCGGGTCGATTATGGGGCCGTACCGATTGCAGTATCGATTCCACCGGAAAATTAACTTGCATAACCGCCGATTGCGGCTCCGGAAAAGTAGAGTGCGAAGGGCGCGGCGCCGAACCTCCGGCCACGCTGGCGGAATTCACTCTGAACGGCGACCAGGGTTTGGATTTCTATGACGTCAGCTTAGTGGATGGGTACAACCTCCCAATGCTTGTGATACCGAGAGATGGTACAAGTGGGGGATGCAGCTCTACTGGCTGTTTAGTTGATTTAAACCGCGCGTGTCCTACAGCGCTTAGGGTGGCGCGTTCGAGCAGGAGTCGGAGTGTGGTGGCGTGTAAGAGCGCGTGTGAAGCGTTCGGTGATCCGAGGTTTTGCTGTAGCGAAGGGTATAACACGCCGGAGACGTGCCCGCCGACGGAATTCTCGGCGTACTTTAAACATGTTTGTCCACGTTCGTACAGCTATGCTTATGATGATAAAACCAGCACTTTTACATGTGCAGGAGCTGATTATATTATCATATTTTGCCCACTACCTTACACCAGGTAAGTTTAAGTGTTTGTACCTTACAATTATTATAATAATTAATTGTCGTATGTTTTGGTAAGATTTGTCCGCAATTTCCTTTATATCTGTAGTTGTGACGTGTAAAATTGTATTGAATTGTGATTTTTATGGTGATCGAACAGTGAAAAGTTGCTGGAAGCAAGGAATGAAACGGCGGATTTGCCACTTGTGAACAAAACCATGTTGTACATCGGCCGTCACTCAGGTTTGATTCAATAATGTCCATTTTTTATTATTGCTTATTCAGAACTAGTTATCTGCTTTGCCAAATGCCCTCATAGGTGTACTCAAAAACTTTGGTTAATTGGTTTTGGTTTTTATGTTTTTTTTCCCAGGGTAATAGGCGTTGGGTGGTTGGACTAGAGTTTCTTTGTCATTTGGTAAGATCACGGAGTATTTGTTGTACATTAGTTAGACGAGATTGGTTTGGATCTTTGATTTGTGGGTTGTTTAAGATAGACTTACAAAACGAATCAAGAATAGACAAAATGATGATCGTTGCTTCACCTGCCTGTATGTATAGACTCATGAATCCTAACGGGTATAATAGGAAAAATGCTCTCCATGGTTATTTATCATCTTACTCAATAAATATAAGTACATCTCTTTGACTTTTGAGGTCAAACATGCTAACTCAGACAGTTTGTGCACCAATCTAGCCATCTTATGATTAACAAGTCTATGCTCTATGGAGCTCAGTATACTACCTTTTGGATATACTTGGCTCCTCACGAGAATTAATATTTAACGTGCATTAAGCAAGGTTTTTTTTTAAGTTATAGTATAATTAACTTGATGAACACTTTAAATTCTTTTGGTTTTATGGTGTGAGAATTATAAACTTTAAGACCACACGGTTGTCTAGTTTCTCGGTATGATGCAACTTGATGTGTGTTTGGTTTGGGAGTTTTAAGGCATGTTTAGAAAGCTTATTTTAATGAGTTTTTGAGTTTATTAGTTTGATAACTTTAAATAAGTTTGAATTTTAAATTTATTTAACCTTATTAAGCTAATAAGCATAAAAACTTCTTAAATAAGTTTTCACAAACATGCCCAAGGAGACGAGGTGCTCGTTCTAAAGAAATATGTTTGAGAATAACATGAATGAAATATAAATTTAAGGGTTAAAAATAATATTATTAAGTATTTCTGATAAATTAGTTATATAAATGTAAAAAAAATTCTAAAAAGTACGAAACAATTATCATAACAAAATTAAAACTAAGATCTATTTTCTAATGAAATTCAACAAATTTGGGTTTCAAATCTTAAAAAATGATATCAAACGTTTAGCATTCAAATATTTAAATTTCAAGACATATAAAATAAGATAAAAACTCCATAGTGTATAAAAAAAATGATACAAAATATCGAGTTTAATAAAAAGAAGAGTAAATTACACGGAAGGTTCTGTGTTTTACCACTTATTACAACTGTCACTTATTACAATTGCAGTTTGTTTATTACATTGCACGTTCAATGTAATAAACGAAGTTCAAAGACGCGGTTATAATAAAGTAGGCATCCAGTTCAACTATCTTGGTCTGACCTTATTCATAATTAGCCCGTTTCGAAGCGTTCATAAATATATGTTTAATCTGGTTAATGAGGACCATCATTCTTTGCATTCTAGATCTACTTGACAGTGCAACGCGAGTTTTAAAACATTGCTTGAATTGAATGTTACTTTTTAAATTACAATTTGAAATATGAAATGCTTGAATAAAGAGTCAGTTCAATTTTAAGCTAAACAAGTGATATAAATCCAAGATTGCAATTATTCTAATTCCATTTTAGTCTAGACATAATAAACAAGAAGTTGACAATCATGATCCATAATTAAATAACAAGTATAGAATATCATAACAAACCAAATTAAGTAGCATTTGTTAGCCAATCACATTGTTGCTCATCCATTTGTGAATAATTGAAGTATCTTCTTTTTCTGTTCTCGTAGATTAATATGTGTTGTTTTCCTTGGATAACAAAATACGATTTTGACTTGGGTGTCAAATAGTCAAACAAGACAGTTCATCGTGCGAAACCAAATCCCTAGTTTATATACATAATCAACGACACCAATTAAACGCGAAAAAACGACAAGAGATCGATCAATTTCACAAGATCTGGTAATCGGCGTATCAATCGGAGGATTTAACGAGCAAATAATCCACACATATCTTCGATTCAATAACGACACAAAGCTCGATTTCACTGACAGTCTGATCGGTGGTAGTTTCACTTAAGATTGTTAATTTAATTGGAGATTGGATGAATGTATGAGAAAGAAGAAGAATCTGAATCAGAAATGGGTCGAGAGATCTCGTATCTACTACGGCCGCGATCTCTTATTATCTTTTTGATCGCTTCAGTTTTCGTCTTCCTCGCTTTCTCGTCATTCTCTCAACAGGTAATGCTTTTATACATTAGTTCAAATTGAATTGCATTTTGATCTATTCATGAAATAAAAAATTGTTCGATGTGTATGTTCTAATTTACTGATAATCTAGCTGCTGCTTTAATGATACATAGTAAATGTGAAAATTGATAATGCATACTATCCAATGTCATCAACACCTGATTTGCTAAATGCTGGTCAGCTTGTATGTTTTAGGGCAGAGGTTAAGAAAATTGGGGATTTATCCTTGAAGGATGATAATCCATGTTTTAAAGCTAATTTAGATTATAATTCTGTTACTAAACTTCTTATGAACGATTCCTATAAAATAGTATTTTGTGGTTGATGGTTACCTTTTTATTTCTGTGTAGGAAGAAGATACAGTTGAAGAGGTACATGAAATTACCCATAGAACGTTTCTGGATGTTGATATTGATAAGCAACGGTTAGGTATGATCCTTCATAAGTATAATTTACATAAATGTGATTAGTGAAGAATTATCATCAACTCATTATGCTTATTATATACTTATAATCAGGAAGAATTGTTATCGGATTGTATGGTGAAGTTGTACCAAAAACTGTCGGTAAGCCTTCAATCCTCAGTTTTACTTTTTTTTTTTATTAAAATAATGGATTTATTATTGTATATTTTCTCCATTTAATCTCAAAAAACCTTCAAATCTTTTATGTTTAATGTAACAAACTAACAATTACTCCATTTTTTTCATCTTTGCAGAGAATTTTCGAGCTCTGTGCACAGGTAACTATCATTTACTATATCATTTTGCTTCACGAATTTATATCAATAAGCAGAATCTTTTTCATATTTTCTGTATCTAACTTTTTTTTTTTTGGAATTAGGGGAATTGGGGAAGGGTAAAAGTGGAAAACCGTTACATTATAAAGGAACACCTTTCCATCGTATTATACCAGGATTCATGATTCAAGGTGGAGATACTGTTTATGGCAATGGTAGAGGAAATGAATCCATTTATGGTGGAGTTTTTCGTGATGAAAATTTCAAAATTAAACATTCACAACCAGGTAGGTATTCTAGTTACTAAAACTGTCTTCTGTTATATTATTATAAAGTTGTATGTTATTTTATTATAAAACTATGGTTGTTGCAGGTATGGTGGCCATGGTGAATTCAGGACCAGATTCTAATGGTGCACAATTTTTCATCACTACAGTTAAAGCCTACTGGTAATTTCAAATAATCTATACAAATAATCTGTTAATTCAAGTTTTATTTTGTGGATAATGGCTCAAATAGAAAAGAAAAAAATAGCTAAAAAAGAAACGTATCATATTAAAATGCTTTCAGCCTCTTAAATTGTTTTGATTATAAACAGAGCAGATGTCATAAGATAGCAATTTTTTTAATTTTTTCATAGAAAAGTATAAAATAGCAATATATTTTTAGTGATTGTCTGTTTTGTTAATTACAAGCTGTTGAGCGCGGTAATTATAGTGTTATGCTTTTATATCCTTGTATAATTCATAAATTATTTCTATATCCTTCTCAAATTCATAAATTATCTTTATATCCTTCTAAACTTTGTAATTACTTTCATATCCTTCCAAACCTTTAAAACTCTTTTTTATGTCCAAAAAACCTATTTTATTATATATTAAAGCGTGAAAATATCAATAATACATGCAAATAAAATGATTTTTAATACATAATCAATAGATATATTGCGTATTTATTTGATAATAATTGATATTATAATGATTTAATAAATATTAAAATAGATTTTTGGACATAAAAGAAAATTTTAAAATTTTAGAAGGATATGGAGGCAATTACAAAGTTTAGAAGGATATAAAGATAATTAATAAATTTGCGAAGGATATAAAAATAATCTATGAATTTTACAAGGATATAAAAGCAATTGTCCCAAACTAATAACCACATAGGGCCATAAAAAGTTCTTATAAATTACGGGATAATGACTAAAAAGAATTAAAAAAATAAAAATAAAAAGCAAATTAAGTATGTTACAATCTTGTAATTACTAATTACCAAAATGGTCCTTAAAAAGTTACAATCACCAAAACAGACAGTAAAAAATAGATTGCTATGTTATGACATTTCTCTTAAAAATTTATATTAATATTTTTAGTAATAGTGTTTTTGTAGTCGCCTTAATACATAAATTTATAAAAAAATGGCTGACCCAACCCGATCTATTTTGAACCGTTTTTTAAAATTACCCATTTGACTTAACAATTAATTTTGGAAATTTGTAGGTTGGACAAGGAGCACGTTGTGTTTGGAAAAGTGATTGAAGGAATGGATACGGTTTATGCGATTGAAGGGGGAGCAGGTACTTACAGTGGAAAACCTAGAAAAAAGGTTATTATTTCAGATTCTGGTCAAATTCCTGAAAATCAATGGGATGTTGTATTACAGAGTAGCACGGTTGAATCATGATAGTGAAAATGAAACGGGATTAATAGCTAGATTTTACAGATTCAGCATGTTTGTTTTCGTAATCTTAATAATACATTTTATTTGTATCTATATATCTTTCTTACATTTGTTTATTATTATTAATCATGGTTACTATTTTGACAAAATTTTGGTACGTTTTTTTTAATGTTGCAATTTGTTTGCATATTGCAATGAGAGAACAAAAAAAAAAGAGTGATGACGGTCTGATTACATGTTTTGAATGTTGTGTACAGTGTTCTCATGAACGAAAAAGTGGAGGAGTGGTGCAGTAGATAAATGAGTAAATTTTCATTGAATTCCTACTTAGAAAAAGTATTATACTTTACTTGTCTCAAACAAAATTTAGCTTGTTTTTTTTTTTTTCTAAATAATTTAAGGGTCTTGTTAGTGATAATTTTTATGTTCTTAGAACAATTACATATACAAATAACTTGTATTTCAATTCATTAGGCTATCAGGTATGAGTCTCATCATAACCTGAAAATTTTTGCCACATCATCTGCCACCTCAGCAACCACATCACACCACACAACACCATTTTTTTTCGAAATCATCATTTCTTTTCCATTTAATTTTCCACATAAAATTAAATTTTCATTAAAATAAAAATTAAAACATTACAATATTAGAAATTATAAATTACAATACTTGAAAAGAAAAAACTAGCTTAAATTGCGGAAAGCGGCCCTCGCATTCTCTTTCGCTTCCCTCAAAATCTCGAGATCCTCCTCATCCAAATCGTCCTTTTTATGCTTCAAAATGGAGATGGTATTGAGCATTATTGTTCCCTCTGTAGCGGTCTTGTCCGTCAGCCGTTTTTCCCTCCTCAACTGAACCTTCTCTTTTGACGTCACACCATGTTCGGCCAACATCTTTGCCACTTCATCCATCGTATTGTTCGACGATGACTGTTGCGCTGCATGGCGTTGTGTTCGTTTGGTCTTATCTCTTCCTACCGGTCAGGTTGGAGTGGGGGTTTCTTCGACGGCCACCAGCTTTGTATTCTAGCCTTGTCGCGTCCATAACATCAAAATCACTCTGACCGTTCCGTTTTTCAGACATAAGCTTGTTGTAGATACCGTTAAACTTTGTTAAAATGGTGACTAGTTGACGCCACTTCCCAGACAGTTGGTCGTGGTTTCTGTACACCGGGCACTTCATGAGATCATGAAAAACTTTGGACGCAGCCTCCCATAGCCCTTTCGTTTTCTTGTTATTCCCATCATTTGGGTCTTTTGAGGCGGTGCACCAAGCTTTACACAAAGCGACTTCTTCTTCAGTGGTCCAAGTCATTGAACCGTCAGTATCAACAACTACTTTCTCCTTGCCTTTCCCATTTCCTTTCTTTTTTGCTTTGCTACCGCTAGCCTCAGTTTGTTGGAATTGTTTACTTTGGAATTCGGGTGAGCTTTGGTTGGAAGCCATTTGTGTAAAGCTTTGGTTGTGAGAATAATAAGATTGTAGAGTTTGTAGAGATTGTGTGGTTGTGGTTGTGTAAAAAAATGATGTATATTGTATGTATATATAGGGGAAAAAAGAAACTAATTTTTTTTTTAATATTCAAACGGTCATATGACCGTTACCCTCGATCTCCTCGCCAACGGTCAAAAAATGAAGCCTCCCACCCCGTTGAGAAGCGTTGTCGTGCCCCCGAGACTTCACCACCGCACCCCACGCCGTTAAGGGGGCGGTGTTCCCTGATCATCCACGTCGTTGAGAAGCCGCCACCTCACCACCACGGTAACGGGGCATTGCCCATACCGAACGGTCTTAAATATTGTAAGTACGGGATAGTTATTAATCTTTATCTTTATCTTTAATAAAAGAAGGTTTTTGCCATCTAGACTATGCCATGTCATAATAGCACATCATCATATTGCCACGTCTACACGCCACATCATCATATGTGCCACAATATCTAAAGCGCTTCGATTACTTCCGTCACATAGCTTAGATATAAGCTCTGTAACTATTCGCTCCAGTTTCTTCAACGGCTGCCATAATTACTCTTACCGATAACGTTACTATTCCACAATCATAAATCTACCCTAATTACTCTGACCAGTTAGGTAACTCTTCCACGATCATAATCTGCCCTAATTACTTTTAGCCGATTATGCTCCTCTTACACAATTATGTATCACATGCTTCTTTTTCTACCAGTGGATCCATCCATTTCTTCAAATTCTCAATTTAGAGTTTCAGTTTATAATCCTCAAGTTAGGGTTTCCAATTTTAAAATCCCCAAAATCGAAGTGGTTATCTTAGAACACTCCAGGTAATAACATTTTATGGAAGGGGTTAGGTGATGAAGAGGCTGCAGTTATATTCTTGAAGAATGATGTTTGTTTTTTTCTTTTCATATTATTAATTTAATTACTTATACTCCAATTGCTTCATGTTAATGGCCGAATTTGACTTATTAGGTCAAACAAACTCCATTGTTGCAGGTGATTGATGAATATGATGATCAACGGGCTATAGCAGAATGTCTTTGAATTAAGGTATTATAACATTTAATTTTTTTTAAATTAGGATGCAGTTATTTGCTTTTTTATATGTTTGTGATAGAGTATGAGAATTCAAAGACTGATTTTCAAATTGGTATGAAAATTTTAAATTGGCACTTGACTCGGTATATCCATATCTATAGTTGTAATGAAAAGGAGTAGCTTTAGATTGATGCTTTAGGCATTTCAATTGACACGCATTCAGGTAACTTTTTGTTTCGCATTGATTTATTCCACAAATTAGTGCTTCTGATGTTCATTTATTGAAAGCTTTAAACCTTTGATTTATAATCATGTTATAACTGTTAATGATGGAAGTCCACATATGCAATTGACTTCCACCTCATATCCATGTGAGCAGTGTGCCACCTCACCTCATTTGTCTCCCTTTCGTGAAAAAATGTCATGGCTATAGGAGCATTTATCAAAACTGAATGTGTTTAAATTGCTGTTTAATGCATTTAATGAATCGTTCGACCGTTTCAAATTGTGATTGAAAACTATTGTAAATTGATGCCTTCACTTCTTCTTTCTTTACCAGATTTATAGAAATCACGGGTTTGTTCTCCTTCTCAAATCGCTCTGCTCTCCTTCACAAATCAAGCTCCCCCAATGTTTGTTCTTCATCAATTTTAAGCGGTTATTGAATTTTTGTTTCCTTCGAATCACGGACTAATTGTTCTGCCCGCAAAATCAAACACAATGAAGCAGCTGAAAGTAATGAACTGCAGAGGTCCAACAGTTTATGTTTTATTTATCATTCACATGTTAGAAACCGGCTACATTGCGGATGACATTGTAAGGAACTTCTACCTGCCATTTTGCACGGGTAACAATTCCCATTTACTTCTGAAATCATACAATAATGTGTTTATTTAGATATATTTCAGTTTAAAATTTGAAATTTATTATTTGTCTAGGTATATTCAAGTGGGATTGGGTCTTATGCGCTCCTAGGTATGTTAATAGCAATGTTTTTACATATTTTATAAACATTACATGGATACTTATATTATTTCTAATATATGTCTAATGTTTATATTGTTATCGTTGATGATCTTTTATTATATTATGCTATTTTGATCTTTATTCATATTTTATTTTATTTTAGTGATGTAAATGATTGTGCATAATTCACTCGATACCTATGATCTTTATTCAGATTTTTTTTATTATTTTAATGTTTATTCTTAGAAATGATCTTATCAGTACTACTTTGCATATTAATGTCTTAATTTTGCTATTAATGAATCTGATGAAATGTTGAGCACATGATTTTTTTTAAGATCAAAATGATTTAAGGATCAAAGTACTAATGTTTGTCGATTTTATTGTTATTAGTACGGATATGTTTGCCTCCACTATAGGAGATGCAACCTAACATGTAGGGGTGAGCATTTGGACCGAAAAAACCGAACTGGACCGAAAACGACCGAAACCGAACCGAACCGAAACCGATAACATGTTATCGGTTCGGTTTCGATTTTGAAAATTCATCGTTATCGGTTATCGGTTATATCGGTTCGGTTCGGTTCGGTTTTGGCCCGATAATCACCCCTACTAACATGTTTAACAATATGATGCTCATTTTTTATTATTAGGAAGATGAAAATGAGATCTTTCAATTTGACAATTGTGAAGAAATTGGATTTGCAAGTTTACCGCATGTTCAAAACAAATTATGACCAGTTACCTTAAACAATTTAATAACTTCTGGATCAAGTTCAAATTCATTTTTTGTCGAATCAGTTATGAAATTGCATCTGTTTAGGCTGCAATTGGTCATAATTTGGCATGAAGGTACAGTAGGTACTTCACTTCTAATTCATAGAGGTTAATAGTACATGTTGCGACTTTCGGTTCCTTTACTTGTATTTTATTTTTTATTTTTGTTGCTAATTTCTTCTTCTACCCAATGGGTTGATATGACTTTCGGTATTAAATAAAGAATTCTTAGAGAAACAAAAAAATAACTTTATAAAGGTTATAAACAATTTTTATAAGCCGTCCGTGATTCATCACGGGTTATAGACTAGTTAATGTATAAATTAGTAATATATGCTCTACCACTTCAACGGATCTTAAGGTATTGATAATACTAGAATATTATGCTTCATAGTTCATTCCATTTCAATATACTTACGCTAATCTATTTAGGTTTTCTTAAACTAAAATTAACATTTTCTTGATAATCTTGACCTGAAAAAAAAAACGAAATATTATATTGCAATATAATACTCTCGTATTTAAATTGTTTAAAACCAATTTAGCATCTTTCGATAGACTAAAAATTTTGTAATTCTCAAGGAAAAATATATACTATATGTTATTGTATCTCTTACACTACCCGTAATGGGTGACCAAACAAAGTTTGGTCACCCCTGCCACCTCTGCGCCACATCAGCTTTCTCTCTCCTGATCAAACACATGACCAAACAGCGACCAAACCCTCGTAACGGGTGACCGAATCGGCGACCAAATTTTTTTTAATTTTTTTTAAGAATTTTCGTTTTATTAATATATATATAAATATAATATTTATTTTATATATAATATATTATTAAATTATTAATTATGAATATATATATATATATATATATATATATATATATATATATATATATATATATATATATATATATATATATATATAGAAAAAGAGGGAAAAATGGTCGCAGAGCACAAACGCCCAACGGTCGGGAAGTCGACCGTTCAACAAGAAGGACGCGTCGGGCATGTTGGCCGTAACGGAGGGGGACGCGTCGGGGACGCTTATGTGGCCGGTCACGACCGAAAAATCAGTCACCGTTACGCACAGTCTTATCTATTAAAAGAATTAACTACTTGTCACAAAATTATTTTGGTCGGCTACAAATGCAAATTGTTATTACAAAAATAATACTTCCTCTGATTCAAAATAAGTGATACACTTGGGGTTTCACGGTTTTTGAGGCAAAAGATTATAATGATGGTTAAATTAGATTAATTGGATGGTTAGTGGGGAATGAGTCCCATACCTTTTGAATAAAGTAAGGTTAATGATGTTTAAAAGTAAAAAGTAAGGGTAAACGGGTCATTTCACTTTGTTAAAGTAAATAGTTAGTGGGTGTGGGTCCCATTTTATTTGCCAAATAAGGAAACTTTTCAAAGTGTATCACTTATTTTGAATCACCCTAAAAAGAAAAGTGTATCACTTATTTTGAATCGGAAGAAGTAAAAAGAAATTCTAATATAGTTATACCGCAAAAGAAAAGAAAAAAGAAAAAAGAAAAAAGAAGAAGTTAGGTACATAGCATCTTCTTCACTCCTTGGCCCTTGCTTACTGTGATCCGCCACTGATTTTGGGTGGGGTCAAACATTGATTTTGACTTTTTATAAGAAAGCTGAAGCTGCAAGTATTTAACCAAAAATGTCAATCGCCCACATTTCCTTCACAATCACAAACCCTAAAAAGTAAAAACCAAATTAATTGAACAACAATTTGATAAAGATTCGAATTTTTGAAATTCTAATTATTAAACTCTTTTGTCCAGAAGCTTCAATGAATTCTGTCCATCAAAATTGACTAGCGACTACTGACATCACACCTTTCACTCCATCGCATACATGCCATGGCCAGCTCCGATGACACCGCCACCGTCCCCGGGAAATCCTCCAACCAACCTCTACGCATTCCCTACATCGATGATTTCCACCACCACTCTCCTCCACCATCCGAATCCGACCCGTCATCTTCATCTCACTACCCGACCCATCTCACTTACAATTACCAAACCCCCCGACCCATCAAAGACCTCCCTTTCCTCCTCCTATTCCTCATCTTCGTTATCTCCACTTTCGCTTTCGGAATCTTCATTTCAATCAATAAAAACCCTAACTTTTCATCTGTCTCTGCTTTCGTTTACGGCATCAGGTCCGATTCATGCATTAAAGACGACACCACCTCAATAATCAGGAACAACGTCTTGTTTGGCAACTTATTACGATCTGATTCTGGTTATCTTTTGAAGAATTTGGTACTAACACTAGTAATTACTTTGCTTCTAAGCATACCGTTTTCGTTATTTGTACTTTTTTCACTCAAGCATTACGCCAAACAGTTGGTGTACATTTCACTTCCGTTTTTCATAATAGTCCCAATCTTCATAGACTTATATTGGTTTATTGCTTGCACTATCAATCCAACTTGTAGCCACAATTTCCCTTTAGGTTACAGAATCCTAGTACTCGTGTTTGTACTTTTGGTAATCGGGGTAATCGTCTGGATATTCGTATCGAATTGGAGTAGAGTTGAGTTAACTGTGAGGATAATTAGGGTTTCATCGGATGCATTGTCCAACAATTTGGGGTTATTTGGTGTTCTTCCGGGGTTGACTTTAGGGCTAATTGCTTATTATGTCCCGATTGTCCTGTTTCTGGTGTTTGCAAGATTAAACGGTGAGATTTTGCCTAGAGAAAATCATGGGAAGATTGTTTGTGTTTGGAAACAAGATAGTTGGGTTCCTGCTTATTATGCGTTAGCAATTTTAACAATGTTGTGGTCTGCTACTGTAATGGTGGAAGCACAAGTTTATGTAATTAGTGGGACTGTTGCTCAGTGGTACTTTTCTAAAGATGATTCCAAAATTAATCGGAGTATACGTAGCTCTTTGAGGTATTTTATTTGTAAATTTAGCAACTTTTTTAGTTCTTGGAATTTGTTATTTTGATATTTATTTATTTTTCAGAAACGCTTTTGGGTCGTCTTTTGGAACAATATGTTTCTCAGGACTATTAATTGGTATTGTACGAATGATTCGTGCAGCAGTTGATAGTGCAGCAAATGAAGATGCAAGTGGGATGGTCAACCTAATTCTCAGATGTTGTGTCAACGCCTTTTTATCAGCATTTGAATTTTTAAATAAATTCACAATTAATTTTGCAGCGATAACTGGTGAAGCCTATTGTTCATCTGCTAGATTAACATATGAGCTTTTAAGACGAAATCTTCTTTCAGCTGTTGTTGTGGAAACTGTTTCTACTCGTTTGTTGGCTGCAATTATCTTTGTTCTGTCAGCAATCTATGCTATTGTGGTTAGTAGTTCTCACTTTATTCTCTATTAATCCGCATCAAGATTGTATGGGTCAAAACGGGTCGTTTTAATATGGGCTGTGTTGGGTTGACCCGAAACACAGTTTGTCAAAATGTTTCAAACTTTATATACAATTCCAATAATTATAATAGTAATAGTAAAGTGATTTAAAAAAAATTGATTTAGGAGATTTTATGCAATAAAAGTTCACATTTGGCAACTTTTGACCCATACCCGTTTGATACGTTAGAGATAAAGCAAAACCCAAAGTTGAACCTGTTGATAAATCATAAGTAAATGGGTCAAAGTTGCCACCTTTAGTATTTCAGTATACATTCTTGGTGAATCTTTAAATAACCAATGTTCATCTTTGAATCTTTTTTATCTGACCCGTTGGAGATAAAACATAACCCAAGTTGAACCCGTTCATAAAACATAAGTAAATGGGTCAAAGTTGCCACCTTTAGTATTTCAGCATACATTCTTGGTGAATCTTGAAACAACCAATATTCATTTTTAAATCTTTTTACTATCCCTGATTTTTTAAATATTTGTACTGAACCTTTAGCTACTGTTTATGCAGGTTTGTGTGATACTAAAAGCAACAAGTAATCTAGGGGTAGATTCGTACTTTGTAGCTGCAATGGCATTTGTATTGCTGATAATAATTCTGGGATTTTTGGTGCACGTGCTGGATAATGTTATAGATACAGTTTACATTTGCTATGCAATTGATAGAGACAAAGGGGATGTATGTAAAGCCGATGTTCATGAGATTTATGTTCATCTCCCAATTAGTAGGAATCACAATCCATCTTATTTAAATACTAGAACTCCGCTTCTTGTATAATTATTCACATTTTGTTTTGTTTTCCTTCAAATTTTGGTGTATTTTGTTTGTATAATACATTAATTCTTTTTTGTATGTTTAATGACGCAACTAAAACCTCACGTTTTGCTTGAGGATATGAGCATTTTTTTGTTCATTTTAGTCTTGATGTTTATTACGAAATGATGTTCTGATCAAGCGCCAAGTACGTTAAGTAACATTGTAACACAAAAGTTATACTTTTTCGTAAGTGATTCACTTTCTTTTTTGGGTGAATCAAAATAAGTAATAAACTTTGAAAAATTATTTTATGTGACAAAAAATAGTGGACTCAAACCTACTAACTATCTACTTTAACGAATTTAAATGATCCCTTTAACCTTACATTTACTTTCGTACATCGTTAAACTCATTTTATTACAAAAATTATATGATTCACCATGAACTATTTAATTAATATAATTTGACTATTATTTCATATTATAATTTTCGGTCTCTAAAATTTTGAAATTCAAATCGTATCACTTGTTTGGAATTTTGAATTGGAGGAAGTATTACAATTTTATTTAGGGTGAGTTTTTAGAGTTTGGGTTTACGTGTAATTGATCAAATTGATAATTAATTTATTACTTATTTTTTATTATTGTTATTTTTATTGAATGACACGCTTGTCTACTCGGCTACGCGATTCAAGTTGCTTCATCAATCTTCATAAAGTTCAGCTAAATCCATACCTTCCACATAATAATCGGATCAAAAATGGCATCCCAAAATCTGAAAAACCCTAGAAATCTCTACCCAGAAGTCATTCAATCAAATCCAGATTCAACCTCACCATATTCATCATCATCATCATATTATCCTACACCTTCAGCTCCATCTTTATACCCGTCTCTTGATATGAAAGATCTTGAACAAAATCTCATCATCGACACAAATCAATCATACGATCCAAACGCACTCACATCTTTCGAATCATCTGAAGAAGTTATTGTCAAACTTCCTGGTTCAATTATTCACTTAATCGACAAACAACACAGCATCGAACTCGCTTCCGGAGAACTAGAAATAATCCGTCTCCGTCAAGGCACCACCAACGTTGCCGTCCTGGCTCGAGTCGGTGACATCATCCAATGGCCGTTAGCGAAAGACGAAGCCGCCGTGAAATTAGACGGATCACATTACTTTTTCACTCTCCGTGTCCCTTCGGATACAAAATCGGGTTTCGAATCGGATGATATATTAAATTACGGGTTAACGGTGACCGGAAAAGGATTGGATAATGTTTTAGCGGAATTCGATCGGGTTTTGGAGGAGTACAGTGCGTTCTCGGTGAAGGAGGTGGAACGGAGTGTGGCAGCGGCGGTAGGGGCGGAGAACGGTGGTTCTACGGAGGCGAAAGCGGCGGCGTATTGGACGACGTTGGCGCCAAATGTGGAGGATTACAGTGGCTCTGTTGCGAGGCTGATTGCTGGTGGATCTGGTCAGTTAATTAAGGGGATTTTGTGGTGTGGGGATGTAACCGTTGATCGATTAAAATGGGGGAATGAGTTTCTGAAAAAGAGGACAAAATCTGGTATTAAAACTGATGTTAGTCCTCAAGCTTTGAAGAGAATCAAAAGGTATGAAAAAAAAGGTGTAATCCAGGCCGAGTCGAGTTGACACAGTGTCAAGACTCAATTATAAAAATTGAAGCTCGAAACTCAACTCGAGCTCCACTTGTTAAATAATCGACATGTTCGAGCTCGAATCGACTCGACTCGGTTTTCAGTATAATACTATAATATATTGATAAACTCGATATTTTTAAGCTCGACATGATTCGACTCGGTACTTTTGAGCTCGACTCGATTAGAAAATGTATTAATTATGGAAATACGCGCTTACATATATGGTGAAAATGTAAAATATCACAAACTCAATTAGGCCCGCGGCCTTTTCGAGCTGTGTATTTTCATACTCGAGTACACTTCCGCTCGAGCTCGACTTGAATCAAGTTGCTTTCGAGTATTCTCCGAGTCGATCTTGAGTAGCGAACGAGTTAACTCGACTCTATGTATGATACTGTTTTCTTCTGGTTTTAATTGAGTTAATATTGGAGTTAATTTCATGATTTTTATTTCAGGGTTAAGAGATTAACAAAAATGTCAGAGAGTGCGGCAACCGGGATTCTTTCTGGTGTTGTGAAAGTATCCGGATTCATCACGGGTCAAATAGTCAACTCCAAATCTGGCAAAAAATTCTTCAATCATCTCCCTGGTGAAATAGTTCTCGCATCTTTAGACGGTTTCAGTACGTTTTTTATCTTCTTTGATCATTATTTTTATTTACAGGGACCAATGTTGTCAATTAATAAAATTCTTTTTCTGTATGCAGACAAAGTTTGTGATGCAGCTGAAGTGGCTGGGAGAAACGTGATGTCCACAACATCAACCGTCACAACGGACTATGTTACACATAGGTATATACAGTAACATTTATTAAAATCCTTATTGCATAGTATTTGTTATTATAAATTAATTAAAATGACAAATGAATTAATAGGCATGGCGAAGAGGCTGCAAAAGTGACACACGAAGGGATGAATGCAGCGGGGCATGCGGTGGGGACCGCTTGGGCCGTGCTTAAAATGCGAAAGGCGTTGAACCCGAAAAGTGCTATTAAACCTACAACTCTTGTGAAAAATGCAGCATCACAATTGAAATCGTCCAAACCCAAGTGATAATATGGTTTAAGGTGGTTTGTTTTGCAGGTTCTTTTGTGTTGATATTTATAGGATTGTATGTTAAGATGCTGATGATTTAAAAGTTTCATTCATTTTTCATCATTAAGTTTTTTGTGTTGTGGATGAGTGGATCCTATATTCCTATGTGGCTATGTGTATATTGATTAATGAAAAACGGATTTGTTATTGTTAAGTTGTGTCAGTCCTATATTCGTTTTTGGCTTAGATGAATATTTAAAGAGTAATGATATTAATTCCTATGATTTATTCGTACTTATTGTCCTACTTATTTGATGAATACATGTGTCAAAATCAAAAGATAATATTATGTGAGAGAATTAGTATATTATACATGTAATTATATCAAGTGTATAGAACTATAAGTAGGAACAAACAAGGTTTCAGAAAACGTAAGGCGTGGCGTGATGGCACCATGAAGACTCAAGCCGTGGCGAGACCATGACGTTTTTCAAAGCGTGACTTAACGCGACAAAGTGTTTATACAATATATATATATATATATATATATATATATATATATATATATATATATATATATATATATATATATATATATATATTGCCCAATTCAGCGCAGAACCGTTTAAAGGTGCAGAACCGCAGAACCAGCCTAACATCCAATGTTTTCTTTGTTATAAATAAGGTGTACATTTTCATACACGTTATAATACATTTATACATTCAATGTTTTTAATTTTTTATACACATAATATATAAATATATTTATATATTATTTGTATAAAAAATTGGAAACATTGGATGTTAGGATGGTTACAGCGTGTATGAAAATGTACACCTTATGTATAACATAGAAAACATTGGATGTTAGGATGGTTTTGCGGTTCTGCACCTTTAAATGGTTCTGCGCTGAATCGGACCATATATATATATATATATATATATATATATATATATATATATATATATATATATATATATATATATATATATATATATATATATATATATATATATATATATATATATATATGTATATATCAAATTAAAAAAAAATTATATATCTGTTGATTTATATAACAATCCATATATAAAGTTTACAAAAAATGTTACATCCAAATTTATTATTATATATCATCATTTTTTTAAAATTTCAATCTTCGCAGACGCCTTACAAAAAACTCGTCATAAGGCGCGCCTTATCTCACGTCACGCCTAGCGTAGCCGGCTAGCCGCCATGGTCTGTTTCGTAACGTCGACGCCGCACCTCACGCCTTGGCGACACCTTGACGCCGCCATGACGCCTTTTTTAGAACATTGGGAACAAATGATATGACTAGATATCATTTCTCATATTTAATTTAAATTATAATATATGGAGATAATCTATACAATTTCAAGATTGTTAGTACGGGTCCAAACCTAATAAACAAACACAGGCCCGGTTTGACCAAGACGTTTTTCCTTAATAAATAATTAATGTGTTGATTATAGTTTTTAATTACATAGAACCAAAGAAAGATTATATAAATATAATAAAAAGTAGCAAGATGCAAGAATTACAAAAGAGAATCTACATAAAAATTGATGGACAAAACGCCATAAAGACCAAGATAAATTCTTCAAATTACCCCTATATTTTAACTATTTAACACCGAAGAATGTAGCTAATCTTTGCACTTGCGTTATCGAGATGTTCACATTGTGGAATATTTCTAGCTTTTCATATGAACCACACCTAACCCCCTATCCCGCTTGAAAGAATTTTTCTTTGTTTCTTTGATTTGGCAGAATCTTAAATTGACGTACCAGCCGGTAATTTTTTTTTTTTTTACGTAACACAAATATTCTAAGAGGACTGTCAACGCTCACGTCCTTCCCCTGTCAGTAACCAATTTTGATACGTCGTCTACTAACGCCGGTGGCACCAACCCGTCAGTAGCGCGCGTCAGTAGAACACGTCCTTGTAACGACGGGTTTGAGGGTTGCGTCAGTAGCTTTGTGTGTGTGTGGGAGGGGGTCAAATGTAATATTTTAAGGGTTAGTGATGGGTTAGTGATGAGTTATGGTTGGCATGATCGTGTCAGTAGCGTATCAGTAAGGATGAGATGATGTGACGCTACTGACAGATTTAATGACGCGTCACGGTTGGGATAGATCTAAGGAACCTATACCACACATTTAAAATTGAACACAAAAAAGTTTGGTCTTCACATGAAGTTTGCCTTAACTGAATAAATTTGGGCCACTAAATAGATTTAAATATATTAAAGTGATGACCCATGAAGAAAGCATTTAGTGGACTCTGAAGTCTCGAATAAAATTAGTTTAGTGTGCAAAATGTAGATATTTGCAATGGTTTTGATATTACGTGATGTAAACAAGTATTAACTAAATTCAAATTTTATTTATAAATATAGAGTCATATATAAGAAAGTTCTAAATTTTTAAGAAATCTAAAGGGATAAATCTCAACCATTGATTAGTTATAAATAATGGTCAAGATTAATTATATATTTTGTACATGGATGAGTATTTTGGTCAATTTAAAAAAATATATTTTATATATTATTTTTTATTTTAGAATTATTATTATTATTATTATTATTTTTAATTTTTTTAAAAATTATTAATTTTACATTAATAACACATAATGTGATTGCATACTAAATCACATATGATTGTACTAAAATATCAAATCTGATTAAATATACAATCACATGTGATTTTACACTAAAGTCATATGTGACTAAGTAATACACGTAATTATTAAATAATTATTATTTTTTAAAGAAAAATAATAAATAATAAAAATTAAAAAAATTGAATTTTTTTTAAGTACCAAATGACCAAAACCCATTAATGTATAAAATATGTGATTAAATTACCATTTGAGACTTATCTTGTAACATCCCAAAACCCGGCCTATTAGTTTATTGACCTTAAGGTATTTAATTAAATGATTATCTGATTAAATGCTTAGTTAATTTGATTAGCCCTCTGTCTTTTGCGGTATTTTAACCAAGGGCTTAAAATACCCGACTTGTGATTTATGAGAAATGAAAATGTGATTTTATATCTTTAGATTGCTTGTTGAATTTCGTTTCCGGAAATGCTTTCGTTTTTAAAATTGGAGTCCGTTGCCATTTTAAATAAATTAATTACGAAAGGACTTTTCAGACGTATACTGTTAAAGGGTAAAAGCCAACAAGGGAGCCCCAATCCCCTTGCTTGGCCGGGTCTAGAGAGAGGGAGAGAGACCCTCTCTTTTTGTTTTATCTCACTTTTTCAAACATTATCCTAATGCTTCCACTATTCCATTGAAAGCAAACCATCTTTCTCTCTACTTGTTCATTATCTTCCTTGAGCTTGTTCTTGGTGCTTGGACCTGATTTCCATACCAAAGTTTGTGTAGAAGAAGTCTAGAAGTAAGCTACACTTTCTCTTTGATTTGTTTATGGTGTTCTTGAGCTTGGTTATGAACTAGGGTTTATGATTGCTAGTATTTAGTGGGTAAATCTTGTTATGGATGTTGTCTTATGTGTTTATGCAAGCTTTTATATCATTTGTATGGTAGATTGTGGAAGGAAGGCAAGGTTTGGTGAAAATCACCTTCAACCTCCATTAATGGTGGATGTTGAAGGTGTGTTTTGACAAACCTTGGATTTCTTGATGTTTGAATGGTTGGAATTGTTTGTTAGGTTGATAAAACATGTTTGCTAAATTATGGATGTTGAAAACCTAGTATTGTTAGATTAGTGAAGTAATCTAGCTAGTGTTTGGATGAGTTGGGTCAAAATGGTTAACTAGTGATTGTGCAAGTATGATACTTGGAATCTTGATAGTTATGAATTTGATGGAATTACTAAAGGAGTGTGAATTGCTAGTATATGAGTTATGTGCTAGTAGATGGAAATGGGGAAGTGATTTAGTCAAGTTCGGGTTTTTGGCCCGTTTGGGTGAATTCGTGGTAGAACGATTTATATGGTATTAACTGACTACTTGTTGAGTTGTGTTTGCTTTACTAGTTGGTAATGTCATAAAATGTGCATTTTATGAGCCTTAGGTTGCGATTTGTTAAATTGTCGATTTTGACATTTCGGTGGATTGATCACTAACTCGGTATACTTGTTACAGGAACCGGGAAGGAGACTCAGTGATACTAGCTCACTGAGTTAAGGATCGAAGGTTGAAAGGTGAGTGGATTTAACCTACAACTCGGGTCTCGGTTTCTTTGTTTGGTATTTGTACATTAGTAAAATGCAGGAAGTGTACCAGACGTGGGGAGTTCGCGACGCGAACTCCCGTTCCCGATCGCGAAAGACGAACAGAGAATTTGGGTGATTATCGCGAAGTTGTTCACGAATGAGTTCCCAACGTGAACTCGAGTTCGCGAACTGAAGTTCGCGACCGGGAATCGTTTGTAACACTTTTCGTTGTGTTTTCATAGCTAGTCTACTTGATATGTATGCCTAGTGTTTGAAGAACACCATACGTGACAATGTGCACATTCGGGATGAGGTCAGTGTCGGAAGGATATCGGATGAGCATAGTGTATCGACTAATAGGGTATTCAATCCTTACCTGTATACGTTGCACGGTTAAGGGGTTTTACCCGGGGTGTTGGATACAGCGCTATCGGTTACCGTGGTTTTGCCCGACCATGGTTTAAGGCCCGCAAAGCCACCGATCCTCTCAAATAATGGTTACCCCAATCGGAGATGTTAATTACTTACGTGCTTAGTGTTAAGCATAGTTAGTAGTAGTAATTCATTCACTTAGCTTTTGTGCTAATCCCTCTCTTATTGACACATGTCAGGTTGGTAGGCTTGAACGGGTCGGGCTTGGAAGGAAAGTTTGACCGTGCGTTAAAATGTATTTTTGTGAAATGGGCCGTGTTTTGCAATATCGTCTTTTAACTAACTACTTGAATTGTATTGTTTTGTGTGGGACCACGGTTTGTAAACTTAACGTGATAGACTAATTTCTTCCGTAATCTAATGTTAATGCTAAAAATGATTATCTTTAAAAAAAATGATTTCAAAAATGCAGTATTACAACTTGGTATCTGAGCTTCGGTTTGGCGATGGTTACACGTGTGCGTGTTCCATTCCCAAATCGTGGCTCGTTGTTGGTTAAACCTTCCGTACAAGAGGGATTAGAGCAAGTGTGAATTGGGTTTAGTAGTTAGTAGATGTTTACTAACGAGTTAAACTAAGCCTTAGTGAGATGTTGTGTTTGTAGCAAGAATGGCTACGGATGGAAACTTGCTAGAAGGAGCCCCGCCGAATACGAACCTTGGGAATGATGGGGCCCGACCTCGGGTGGTGATGAGATCCCGAACGAGGAGTATATTGTGTTGTTGGAGACCCGAAACATGGAACTTGAGGATACCATTAGGGCTCTCCGCCAAAACCATCCCGCCGAGCCGCAACCCGCGACCCGGACTACCATGCCCCAATCCACCACCCAAACGAATCCACCCCCACACTTCACTCAAACTACCTACATTCCCGTCTTTCCCCGAGATGACTCCTCATCCCCAAATGCAAGCATACCACAATCGAACCCCACCCACACCGTACCAATTGCTAATGCCCAACACCATCAATTCTTCTACCAACCTCCCTCGGTAGAGAAGAAACCGTGTACCTACAAGAATTTCCTCGATTGTAAGCCAACCGAGTACCGTGGGAGTACCAACCCGGCGGAAACCTTAACTTGGCTTAGGGCTACCGAAAAGGCACTTATTGCGTGTGGTTGTGAAGACCATTTGAAGGTCCGGTATGCGTCCTGGATGTTGGGGGGACCGGCTATGGATTGGTGGGATGGGTTGACCGCGAATTTTACTAATGATATGATGCATGCAATCACGTGGAAACAATTTAGGGATCAAGTGGAGGCTAGGTATTGTAGCCCGTTTGAGTTGGATAAAATCCGGAATGAATTTATGATGTTGAAGATGAACGATCGGATGACGGTGGATGAGCTTATTCTCTAATTCAATGGTAAGCTCCGGTTTGTGACTCAATGGGTACTCGATGAATCCACCCAAATCAAGCATTTTGTCGGGGCATTGTTGCCCGAATACCGGAATGTGACGAGGCTTGCGGGAACTCTCTTGCAAGCCTTCGATCTTGCCAAATCGTCCGAGAGTGACCTCTTAGCCCAAAAGGCGATGAGTCGGGAGAAGGCCCCGTTCCATAAGGAGAAGTATGAACAATCGAGCTCGGGCAACCATAAGAAGTCCCAAGGAAATCATAAGTCGGGAAATGATCGCCGGAAACAAATACTTCAAGGTTCCAACCAAGAGAACCCGTGGTGCCTACCGTGTAAGTCCTCACATGCCGGTCCGTGTACGACAAAAAATCGAAGGTGTATTAAGTGTGGGTAACACGGGCATGAGTCTTCGGAATGCAAGTTGGAGAATAGTGTTTGTTGGAATTGTCAGAAAGAGGGGCATAGGGCCGTGAATTGTCCGACGAGGAAAGGTTCGGGCGGGGGATCGGCATCGTTGGGAGGTCAAAATAGGAAAGGTAATCCGCCACCTACGGGTCGGGCATTCAAAATGACGGCGGAGGATGCTACCACTACCGATGATGTCATTACGGGTATGGAACTAATAAACTCCATACCCGCTTGTGTATTATTTGATTCGGGTGCAAATTGTTCGTTTTCTTCAAAGAGTTTTTGTGACAAACTGAAATTGCCTACTTCTTTGATCGCGACACCTCTAGGGGTAGAGGTGGCCGATGGTGAAATGGTCCCGATCACGACATCCGTGTCCGGGGCTAGTATTGATATTGATGGTGTGAAATTTGCAATTATTTTACTTGTTATGCCAATATCCGGCTTTGATGTGGTCTTAGGTATGGATTGGTTAAGTGTTAATAAGGCAAACATAAATTGTCACCAAAAGTTGATTACTTTTCTTTTACCCGACGGGTCACATGTCGTGGCCGGGGGAGACCGTGCGACCCCGATCATACCCATTATATCCATGATGAAAGCCCGTAAGTCCTTGACCAAGGGTTGTGAATCGTTCTTGGCCTGTGTGATCGATGTGAAAAAGGAAAAGAAAGTGGTAGGAGATCTCCGGGTGGTTTCGGAATACCCGGAGGTGTTCCCCGAAGATTTGCCCGGGTTACCTCCCGTTCGGGAGGTAGAATTCAAAATCGATTTGGTGCCGGGGGCTAACCCCGTGGCTAGAGCACCGTATCGGTTGGCACCGTCCGAGATCCGGGAAATGATGACACAAATCCAAGATTTATTAGATAAGGGTTTTATTCGTTCGAGTTCCTCACCTTGGGGAGCTCCGGTCTTGTTCGTGAAAAAGAAAGATGGTGCACTTCGTATGTGTATCAATTATCGGGAGTTGAATAAGAGAACGTCAAAGAATCGATACCATTTGCCCCGTATTGATGATTTATTTGATCAACTCCAAGGGTCTTCTTATTTCTCGAAAATTGATTTGAGATCGAGTTATCAACAAATTCGGGTTCATGGACACGACATTCACAAGACGGCTTTTCGAACTCGTTGTGGTCATTACGAGTTATTGGTTATGCCGTTTGGGTTGACGAATGCTTCCGCGATATTTATGAATTTAATGAACCGAGTTCGTCGGCTGTATCTCGACAAGTTCGTTATTGTGTTTATTGACGATATTTTAATTTATTCCAAGACCAAAGAAGAGCACGAGAAACACTTGAGACAAGTGTTAGAAACGATTAAGCGATAACAATTGTATGCGAAGTTCTCGAAGTGCGAATTTTGGCTTCGAGAAGTTCACTTTTTGGGTCACGTGATTTGCTCGAATGGGGTAAAAGTGGACCCGGCAAAGACAGAGGCAGTTATTGAAGGGTTTCACATAACACTGATCGACCACTTTGGTCAACCTCCTAGTATGCTTGGTTTGACCATACTGGCCAAGAACATGAACTTGTTCTTGACCGGTTAAAACCAACTAGCTGATTTAATCCCTAAAAGCGGAAGTGGAATTATACCTAATCCTTAAACCCTAAAGGATTGGGATGTTGGAAATCTAGATTAGATTAACAAGAAAGAAACCTTGTACGAAAAACTCGAACACACACATTGCTTGTGTGTGTTCGTCGAACACTCACCAAGAGTGTTCTCGTTCGATCGAACAGGAGGAGAGGAAGAAAGGGTGTTCCATGAATCATACCTTGGTTAATGCTTTAGATTAGTCCACTGATGATGAACACGACGAGCGGCCTTCTATTTAATCTAAGCAATGAACTTGTTCTTCGAAACTCGAAGAACACGAAGATCGAACGAAGAACGAAGAACACCAAGACTTGGTGTCTTGCTCTATTCGGCCGAATGGGGTGGAAGGGGGCAAGGGAATTTCGTGGGTATGTTGAAAAACAATAAGCTTACCCTAAGCCTCTTATTTATATACAAATAAGTTACGCTTAGAACTCTTAAGTTTAATTAAGATTAGATCTTTAATTAAACTTTCATTTTAACACTTTCATCCCTTATAGTTTAACTAGTTTATTATTGTTGCACTTAACTATTAAATGTCTAGTATTAATACACTAATATATTTCGGTACCCATATACACGAAATATATACTTGTATTTATACTTTTAATAATTAATTATATAATAACCTTTATATAATTTATACAACAATATTATCCAATTACTATATGATTTAATAGCTTTAAATCATATTATGGATAATCTATAACTAACACATTGTATGTTTACTCAACTAGTAAATGTACAAGTACTTGTATTAATTAGTTAGTTAAACTAATCTAGTAATAAGTTAAACTTGACTTAATACTTAACTGATTCATAATGTCTATTATGAATCATTCCTCTTCGTAGTATCATTGCATATCTTGCTCGAATTACATGCACTCACTGGTGTGACCCTTAAGTGTTTCGTAGGCATGGATGTATCATCATAGGTTGACTAACTGTGCACACAAATCCTTCAGACTCCCATTTGTGCAAGTTCGTAACCTTTGTCTTAATGATACGAGCTACAGTGGCCTTCTAGATGGGCATGTAGGTAACCAACCCCATAAAAGCAGCTTATGTAACCCAGGTATAGTTTACGAAAAACTCTTTAATAGCGTCTCCTAGTAAAGAACACTCTGTCTCTACTTCTTGGGAAACTATGTTAGGTTTATCCCTTGCAGCACGATATTTGTGATAACAAATACGAGCATGGTAGAAATTATCAACTCCTGTATTCGAAATCATTTCATGACTTCTTGATTCAAACTGTTGTGATAAACGACAAAGAACAAATCAGTTCGTTTGGGTATGGCCATGCACTTTCCAGTTATCTCATCATGTTAAAGGACCCATAAATATCTCTCCTAAAAAGGAGGTGCAATTACCATCTTGTTATATTTTGATTCAAAATACAACTTCTTCTGTACCCAGTTAAGCCTCGTATGACAAACATATTTCAGAATTGTCTAAGACGAACCAAAGTACATTAGTCATTGTATCCTAAACCAAATACCTCAGGCTTAAGGACAATCCTAGTGAACAATACTTTTGAATTTTTCAACCAAGAAGTATTGTCACGGTGGTCAATCCAATATTCGTTGAGCCTCCAACAGAATATCACCGATATTTGGTTTACACAAAACTTGTGTAGCTATCTTCGAAGAACTTCGAATCTACCACCAAATATCGCGATGACGTTAACGTCCCATCGAGGTTCCCACCAAGACGAGTAGCTACGGATTTATATCTTTGTGAATACAAAAAACTTTTATTCATGGATATTGTAAAACATACAAAATCTGAATAAAATGATTCTAACTCAAGTATTATTCCTCACTGGACATAGATACCGAATTATTACTGGATCATTACTTATTCCTTTTTGTTCGTGTTGATTGCTTAATGACTTTTACAACCTTAATTGTAACTTTATCACTAAACCAGTCATTTCTATTAAACTAAAGACATAAGACAAGTATTTGAAAAATACTATTTCTTTTACCTTTGCTGGATTTTGTTCTTGCAATAGTCTAGAACATATTCCAGTCTTGCCTTTTATGCAATTCGGTAAACATAGGAGGATTGGAAATTAACTCCTTAGTTTCTTGAATATATAAAATTCTCCTTGTAACTAAAGCCTCTTATAGTTACTTGATTTGTAGATATATCATTACTAGTTAAAGAATTTTCCTTAAATGATTATGTTACCTACTAGAGTGTGAACAACCTATTAGATATGCAATAATTAATCACAAGACTCGTGATCACGCTATTAGGTTTGCAATAATCTAATTAACGATAATTTATTATTTCTCTTAACTATTTGGCTAACGACTTGGTAAAAACCTTGTTGTTGATGTCTTACTAACTCACTAAATTCATTAATATCTTTAATGAATTATGTTAGTCATAGCTCCCACTATCTTTTATGGAATTTAAGCACCACTTAAACTACTACTTTGACCAAGTCAATAACTTGTAGTTTAATCTTTTAAGAATTCTATCAATAATTAAGATCATCCTTTGGATTTGCGAATATCCAACATTCATGTTTAGGGAATCATGACCTTTATCGATTACTGTATCTAACAAGTATAAGACACTTGAAATGATACTTCCAATTCTTAAACATATTAGTATTCTTTTAAGAACTTTATTTAATGCCAAAGTCATTTCTTGGATTTCTCAAATATCCATTATTCCTATAAGGGAATTATGACTTGATTAAATATTGTATTTATTACAAGTATAAAAGACTTGCAATAAGACCTTTTAATTCTTAAATACTTTAATATAGTTTGTTCCTTTTAAGAGTTCACTTAATGTCTAAGTCATTTCACTTGGATTTTACGAATATCCAATTATTCCTATTAGGGAATTATGACTTCATTAAATTCCTTTATTACAAGTATGAAAGACTTGCAATAATACTCTTAAAGTCTATCTTGATTATATTCAATATAATCATACTATATTAATACTAATACTTTAAAACGTACTATCAAAAGTATGACTATTACTTAAGATGTTTTTAACTAAGTTCAATAACTTTTGAACCTTATGCTTCCATAAAACTCTTAAATACTTTCATTAGAAAAACTTTCCAATTACTAGTATCTAAGTGTCTTGAGCTATCAAGACATTATTCATTCATACAACAATCAAACAAGTATAAGACATGAAATATAAAGTAAATCAAAACTTGACTTGCAATCTAGTCATAAACCTTGACTAGTGCAATTATCACACATGCACACAATATAATTCAACCATGAATTCGAATTGATTAAAACAAAAAAAAAAAACTTCTTTTAACAGAAAATAAAAATTATCCAAAACAATAAAATATAAATGTTTTACTAAATCCATAAAAACACTGAATTTTAAAAACTTGGTGCTCCTGGGATCATCACCATCTCATGCCGGTCATCATCACTTTCCATCTCCTTCTGCAATTAAACGATTGCAAAAGTTAGATTACTCGTAATGTACTTTACAAGTATCTTAAAGTGATTAAGAAGTGTGGTTGTGTTACCTGAGGAACTTGCGTTTCCTCCACTACCACTTGCACCCTTTGGTCAATTTCTTTTCCAGTGCCCAGCCTCGCCACACTTGAAGCACCGATTCTCGGTCCTCGCTGTGTTAGGCTTTACCTTCTTGACCTTTTGTTTGACACCTTTACCGTTTGGCACTCTTTGGCTAGGATATGTTTTACCCTTTCCTTTACCACCATGCCCTTTTCTCTTCTTCGCTATCATCAGTTGTGCAACCCCTTTTAAAATTGGTCCCAATATTCAACTCAACAGCCTTGAGCATGGATTGTAGCTCGGGAATGAAATTATCCATATCACGTTTGATGTAGTTGGCTACAAAGAACTTGTAGTAATCGGACAATGAGTTTAGTATGATGCCAATTGCTAACTGCAATGGCATATGGTTACCAAGTCTAGTAAGGTGATCAACGTGCACTTTCATTTTCATGACGTGTGCACCTACAGATGCTCTCTTAGCCATCTTGCAAGAAGCGAACGCCTTACAAGCGTAATATGTTTGTCCTGGTTCGTTTTCTTCATCCTTGGCGGGGGTTTTCAACACGTTTCTCTCTCGGCCAATCCTATCCCTCTCTTTTCTGAGCATGATCTTAAAATCACGCCTCCAATTGAGGAAATTTGACCCAGTCTTTTCTTCCTTTCCTAGAAAAAAACGTCGCGAGTGTTTGTTGTAGGTTATCGTTGTGTTTGTTGCTGCCATCTACAAATCAAACCCAGTTTAATTAGTAAACATCAATAAACATTCTCTAAAATAATTATAAACCCATAATTAATATTTTAGGCCTAGGATCCATATATCACATTCTCTCCGCAAGGTTTGGGCACTTCCCGACGAGACATGATGTTTCTGGTAGGTAACATCCTTACCGATCGTATCAAGACTTGACACGATTCCTAGGGGTCGTAGAATCTTTAGACTTATAATTTATTACAACCTTGTACAATCTAATTGTACATTTCTAAGTTAGTAATAAGGTCTAGTATGTTTATTCTACTCAAGTACTTTTTGGGCCGGGACTCCCGATTATCACCAAAGTAGATCAGACCATCTAAGACAGTGCGATGCTCTGCACCGGGACTCCCGATTATCAAAGAACCTTACGCACCCTCACACTCGCAATGATTTGAATCCATATCTAAGGTTCTTTATCCTTACAATATGAATATCGTTGAACAAGTGAGGTGTTCCATTAGGTGGATAGTACTTCGATCTAAGATTTTCTTGGGTTTGTTTAAGTCTTAAACTAAATTTAAACCTTTATTCCAATCTTAATCCTTATTTAGAATGTGTGACTTGTGAATTTAGGAATTCTACAAGATACCTTTTTAAAACTTAAGAACTTCTCTTTAAAACTTATAGTTTCGAGAATTGCGCGATTTATATGTATACCTAAAACGAGGTGTACAAAACGTTTTACTAAGTTTTGTGAAAAACCTTATCTATAATAAAACTTACTTGTTTTATCTTACTTGAAAAACATTAAAACTTATGTTAAAATTTTAATTCTTTTATGATTCATAATTGAATCATAAACCTAGTTTAACACACCTAGTTTTTCATATGTCTAATAATAAAATTACACATTTTTTTTATTTACTAGATTCGACCAAAACTTATGTCTTATCGACACACTTATAAACTTTGTGATTTTCTTGTGTAGCTCCCACTAGCTCCAAAAACCATGATGGAACTTAAGCAAAACACAATCACCAGTCTATACTTGGTGAAACTAATAAACTTATTATATAAAGACTATGATTCATAAACTTGAATCATAAACCTAGTTTAACACACCTAATTTTTCATATGTCTAATAATAAAATTACACATTTTTTTTACTTACTAGATTCGACCAAAACTTATGTCTTATCGACACACTTATAAACTTTGTGATTTTCTTGTGTAGCTCCCACTAGCTCCAACAACCATGATGGAACTTAAGCAAAACACAATCACTAGTCTATACTTGGTGAAACTAATAAATTTATTATATAAAGACTATATATAATAATTCTTAGTTTGTTTAAACCTTTCTTATATTTAACTTGAACTAGTTAAATATATGTTATAAAGTTCTCTTGTTATTTATCCCTTGATCATTAATCTAGTATATTACATGACTTGTAAAATACTTATATTATACTTGTATAATTATCTAGTTATAATAACTTATAACTTTATACACCTTATAATAATAATGTATAACTTTGTATATTTCTAGTTTATCATATAATCTCAACTTGTACAATTTCTAGTTATAATGAAATCATAACTTTGTACTTTCTAGTCTTAATTATATAATAACTTATACAATGACCAATTATACTATTATTCTTTAAGATCAAAATAACATTACCTTTTTAATTGTTCCATTTTATCTTGTATTTAATATATATTCGTATATATATATATTATTTATAATAAACTTGTAACATTCTAATAAGAATATTACATCTAATTTATACATATGTATTTTAACTTAATCTAATTAAAATACGTATAAACTTATTTATATCTTTTAAAATTCATTTTCTCTAAATATTTAAAATTCCGAAAAATATTGTATATATATATATAAATAAATACATAAATACACCTTGTTAATTTTAGAACTTAAAAATTAACATTTCTTTTAACCTTTATTAATTCCCTAAATGAATTAGATAAACCCTAATCTTGTTCTTGATCAATCAAAACTAGAGGTTTGACTTTTTTGAACAAAAACATTATTTATTAAAAGATTAATCCTAATCAATCCTATCTAAACAATAAACTTTGTTTAAATTCTAAGATTGGTTATAACCTTAATAAATTTATTTAAACATTTTAATTTAAACCTTATAGACAATAAAACTTTGTCTAAATTTCTAGGTTTAAAGAACTAGTCTTAATAAATCTATCAAAATAATAATTAAGCCTATTAAATATGAACTTGTTTAATTATCTAGGTTTTAGATTATTATCCTAATTAATTCTTTTAAACAATTAAACTCAAACTAATTTAATGTTCTAGGGTTCTTTAGGGTTTCGAAATTCTTAATACTAAGAAACTTTTCCACCAATTAAACTAAGCTAGTTTAATATACTTGGTGTCCAAGTTTCTACCTAGATTTCAAAATCTCTAAGGGATTAGGAAAGAATCCTTTTGATCAATTAAACAAATCTTGTTTAACATACTTGATCCTAGGGTTCTTCCTAGTACAAAATATGTATAAAATATGAGACTTATCTTGTATAAAATATGTGATTAAATTACCATTTGAGACTTATCTTGTAACATCCCAAAACCCGACCTAGTAGTTTAATGACCTTAAGGTATTTAATTAAATGATTATCTGATTAAATGCTTAGTTAATTTGATTAGCCCTCTGTCTTTTGCGGTATTTTAACCAAGGGGTTAAAATACCCGACTTGTGATTTATGTGAAATGAAAATGTGGTTTTTATATCTTTAGATTCCTCGTTGAATTTTGTTTCCGGAAAGGCTTTCGTTTTTAAAATTGAAGTCTGTTGCCATTTTAAATAAATTAATTACGAAAGTGACTTTTCAGACGTATACTGTTAAAGGGTAAAAGTCAACAAGGGGCCCCCAATCCCCTTGCTTCGTCGGGTTTAGAGAGAGGGAGAGAGACCCTCTCTTTTTGTTTTATCTCACTTTTTCAAACATTATCCTAATGCTTCAACTATTCCATTGAAAGCAAACCATCTTTCTCTCTACTTGTTTATCATCTTCCTTGAGCTTGTTCTTGGTGCTAGGACCCGATTTCCATACCAAAGTTTGTGTAGAAGAAGTCTAGAAGTAAGCCACACTTTCTCTTTGATTTGTTTATGGTGTTCTTGAGCTTGGTTATGAACTAAGGTTTATGATTTCTAGTATTTAGTGGGTAAATCTTGTTATGGATGTTGTCTTATGTGTTTATGCAAGCTTTTATATCATTTGTATGGTAGATTATGGAAGGAAGGCAAGGTTTGTTGAAAATCACCTTCAACCTCCATTAATGGTGGATGTTGAAGGTGGGTTTTGACAAACCTTGGATTTCTTGATGTTTGAATGGTTGGAATTGTTTGTTAGGTTGAGAAAATAAGTTTGTTTAATTATGGATGTTAAAAACCTAGTATTGTTAGATTAGTGAAGTAATCTAGCTAGTGTTTGGATGAGTTGGGTCAAAATGGTTAACTAGTGATTGTGCAAGTATGATACTTGGAATCTTGATAGTTATGAATTTGATGGAATTACTAAATGAGTGTGAATTGCTAGTATATGAGTTATGTGCTAGTAGATGGAAATGGGGTAGTGATTTAGTCAAGTTCGGGTTTTTGGCCCGTTTGGGTGAATTGGTGGTAGAACGGTTTATATCGTATTAACTGACTACTTATTGAGTTGTGTTTGCTATACTAGTTGGTAATGTCATAAAATGTGCATTTTATGAGCCTTAGGTTGTGATTTGTTAAATTGTCGATTTTGACATTTCGGTGGATTGATCACTAACTCGGTATACTTGTTACATGAACTGGGAAGGAGACTAAATGATACTAGCTAACTGAGTTAAGGAATCGAAGGTTGAAAGGTGAGTGGATTTAACCTACAACTCGTGTCTCGGTTTCTTTGTTTGGTATTTGTACATTAGTAAAATGCATGAAGTGTACCAGACGTGGGGAGTTCGCGAAGCGAACTCCCGTTCCTGATCTCGAAGGACGAACAGAGAATTTGGGTGATTATCTCGAAGTTGTTCACGGATGAGTTCCGGACGCGAACTCGAGTTCGCGAACGCGAACTGAAGTTCGCGACCGGGAATCGTTTGTAACACTTTCGTTTTGTTTTTGTAGCTAGTCTACATGATATGTATGTCTAGTGTTAGAGGAACACCATACATGACAATGTGCACATTCGGGATGAGGTCAGTGTCGAAAGGATATCGGCTGAGCATAGTGTATCGACTAATAGGGTATTCAATCCTTACCTGTATACGCTGCACGGTTAAGGGGCTTTACCCGGGGTGTTGGATACAGCGCTATCGGTTACCGTGGTTTTGACCGACCATGGTTTAAGGCCCGCAAATCCACCGATCCTCTCAAATAGTGGTTACCCCAATCGGAGATGTTAATTGCTTACGTGCTTAGTGTTAAACATAGTTAGTAGTAGTAATTCATTCACTTAGCTTTTGTGCTAATCCCTCTCTTATTGACACATTTCAGGTTGGTAGGCTTACGCGGGTCGGGCTTGGACGAGAAGTTTGACCGTGCGTTAAAATTTATTTTTGTGAAGTGGGCCGTGTTTTGTAATACCATCTTTTAACTAACTACTTGAATTGTATTCTTTTGTGTGGGACCACGGTTTGTAAACTTAACGTGTCGTAGGTGTATACTAATTGCTTCTGTAATCTAATGTTAATGCTAAAAACGATTATCTTTAAAAAAAAAATGGTTTCAAAAATGCGGTGTTACATATCTCTTGGGACTATGTAAAAGTTATGGACCAACTTGAACGTTTCCGTATATATATAACATTTTTAAAGACTCTTATAAATATAACTTAACGAGGACTATGAAGCCCGCGCGATGCTGCGGGTTTAAAACATGCATTTTTATGTAAAATTTTAGTATTGTATTTATAAATAAAAGAAGAAAATAAAATATAGAGGATCATGTAACGGTAATTACCTTATAATACATTTCTCATACACAGTTACTATTCATTAGCAACGCACAGAACGAATGTGAAGCGACGGGAAACGGGTTTTTGGAAATAAAATAGAAATCAAGTTGGTGCTGGTAGGTGTACGTGACAAGTTAAAGACATTTGCATTCAATATTTAACCCAAGTTTCATTTTAAGCACACACTTTTTTTTCTTTCACATATTATTATAATTATCAGTTTTATTGGTCTCAATATTAAAATATAGTCTCACTATTTTACGTTTTTTATACAGTACTAACAATGTAATATACATTGTTTTAATTACATAATATTTGAAGTGGATTTTATTTAATAATTTTTTATAATTTTAATTCTTTACTAATCCATCTAAATATATTAGTTCTATGACCAATTTGGACAACTAATTTATATTTTAAATTTAAAAATACATGTAAAAAAGTTGTTAGAAATATAAAACTTAGATTGAAAAGATTACGAATAGTTATAAGATTTTTATGTTGGTTCTTTCTGTAAACATGCTTTTTATACAAACATTGATTAGGTTATAGTTTTTTTTGGTTAGAAGTAAGCTTAGATATACACACATTTTCATATTTTAGCTCATTATATTGTAAGTATGCTTTGCTAAAATAACGCTCAATTATTTAATAGCACATTCATTTTTCAATCTTATAGTATGAATAATCGACACTTGAAATTTGTAGGAACTGTGTGTTAATTACATAACCCCGCAGTGAAACACGGACATAACAATACTTGTTACAACACATTTTTAAAAGTAGTTCTCATTTCCACATCACTATTCAATTATATCTTTTAATTATAGTGACTTTTATTAAAAACAATGAAAAGAAAATCACTATAAGACCACTTGTTGCAAAAACAATATATCAAATTTTTTCACAAATGTATATAAAGAAAAAGGAACGACGCATTTAGCAATTGTACATTTATTTGATGTTATATGTAGTATTTGTTTTGCAAGTTTATATAAAGCTAAACGTTAAATTACTTCTTTAAAAATAGTCAATAGTTGTCCACATGACCATCATTAAGTATTGGGCTTTTGCTTGGGCCTATTTAAGTCCTGCAATGATAATCACAAAAAAGGAAAAAAACTTATCACTCTTAAAATGACTAACGGCGTCATCTCTTAAGTTATGGGGGTATGGATCTTACCACCACACCAAAGTTTCTGTCACATCATCTGCCAATTCAGAAACCACATCACACCATACAACATCACTTTATCCGAGAAATACCCACCATACCACAGCACACCATTTTTTTTTCATCTCATATTCTTTTACATTTATTTAATAAAAGAGGTATAAATTATTGTTTTATTAAGAGAAACCTAAATTATTATTTTATAAAAGTAGAATAAAAAAACAAAAAAAAACGTGTATTATATAATTTTAGCCAAAACACCAATAAATTATATGCAGGTCATCCCCAATAAATTTTAAGCCCAATAAAGTTATAAAACCCCTATCTCTTCATCATCTTTATGCCGTCATCTTCATCATCTCCGTCTTCTATGCAGGCCAGCCTCAAAACGCAGACAAGAGCATCATCAATCAACCAGGTACATTTTCAAGCCAAAACACCCTCTAGCGATCGAAAAATCAACATCCCCACCCCGTTATTGCCCGTGCTCGTTACCACGCTCGTCCACTACCCGCCCCCACTCCGTGTTGGGGGGTGGTGTTCGTTCCCCTGACCACGTCATTGGTCTTGTCCAACTCAGCACTACGGCAATGGGGTAATGCCCATACCGTATAGCCTTATGAACCGTGTTCTAACAGATTATTGAATGATAAATGTATAATACTAGTTGTAAATTAGATAAATATGAAATGAAAGTTGATTATTGTAAACGAGTAAGTTGCTCTACGCACGTTGTTGCGAATTTTCAAACATCCATTTTCTTACATCCAATTTAAGATTCGATTTTTATTGGATTTAATAATTTGTTAATGAAGATACATTAGTTACAAAATTAACAATAATATCATTGTAAGTTTCTTGTAATTTCGTAAATTATGATATACAAATCACTTTTATAAAACTGTTTCAATTGAATTACAAAGTACCAATTAAATGGTTGAGTTTTGTCTCATTTTATTTATTTTAAAATATCATAATTGTTATTCTCGTGATTTTATACCTTATAAAAGTTTGGGAATTAATATTTTTTGTAGACATAAACGAAGAAAACATTTTAAGTTGATTTTGAACGTATAAATTATAAACTTTAAGATTTGAAGTAAAAATATTAAGTATCACAAAAGTTGTAGAAGCAAAATGGAAAAAGAAATTTAAAAAAAGAGAAAAAGAAAGGAAATAAATAACTAATGTCGGAGAGTTCAGTGGAATGTTTAGAACTGCATACGTTGGGGTCAAGGGTCATCATCAAAAGCTTTACCCGTTAGGACAACTTGTGTTTAGTATTTTTTTCTCACTTAACTGTATATATTATGCGTCTATAGAATTAAAATAAAATTTTATGAACAGTAATCTCACTATGATAAATGTATATATAAAGGAATGTATAATATTTGTGTGCATTAACCTTTTTGTATTTTATCAATTTTGCCTTTCGATAGATGAAAGTCGAAATATTTTAAGAATATATGATATTGGTAGTACTAAAAAATAAGCAATCCTAGTACAATTGAATCGGTCGGGTATTCAATCACAATCTTATCTATTTATTAAGTACTATATTAGTTGTGTTAATCTGTTTACAATACAAACTCGTATAGACTATACACAAACCTTTTCTTTTTGGCAACAATCAAATTTGAGGGATCATACTAGAAAATTGAAGCAATAATTGTAATAACTGTTAAACTGATGGTTGTTATCGGTTATCTATAATAACGTGGGACATAAAAAAGTCATATAATATAATATCAAGAAATGACAAGGATTGAATAATAAGGGCAGGGGATGAGAAGGCTTCATGTGAAGCTTTTCTTTATGATAAGATTTTCTGTAATTATCCTTATATCATGGGACACATACCAGTGGGGTCCTCCGCCGCAACTGAGCACATGATCTGACGTCGGCGGCTGCCAACCACCGCCCCTAATAGGCGAGAAAGAGAGGAGTCGGTAGCGTATGGGATTTTGACGTTTTTTCTTGCTCCTACTTCACCCTTCTTTATCAACACCTTTTGCAACCTTGCCATTATCCATCGATTTTAAAGTTGAGACGCAATGTATACAGTACTCAACTAGTTTGTCATTAGTAGAATAAGACATTTAATTCTACGTGTAACTTCAGTTTGTACCTACAATTTGCTTCGATAGCTTTGTTAATTGATTCACCGATTTATTTAATGTGTTGGATAAAGAAAAAACTGAGAGAAAAAGTGTGACATTTAGAGTACAAGATATAGAGAATGTTAAAATCATACTTCAGTTTGATGTGTTGGATTAAAGACATTTTTTACTCTTTAACATGGTTTTAACACATAACTTAAAACTACTCTCCCTCATTTAATATTTATATAACATCTATTTGAGACCTAAAAAAAATACCACAAACTAATCACAATCTAAAAAATGAAAATAATACATTTAGTGTCCATTATTTGCATGCCGACCGGATCGGATCTTTGGCGATGGTGATGGTGCCGTTTGGCGGATTGCGCATCGAGACCACTTACAAGTAGGCTAATATTTGTCATTATAAAAGAAAATGTTTACATATTCTAAAATCAAATAAGCTAATTTAAAAAGTAATTTTCGAGAATGCGTCTAACTAAATTCATAAAAAAAAGGCCATAAAAGAAGCAAAAGAACTCATGTACATTTTAATAATTCCATACGTTACATAATGTTCACATGCTTCATAGCCCCTATAAGAAAAAGATGATCTATACATTAGTTTTCTACGTTGGAATACATAAAATGCATACATCATCACATCTTAAAATAAATGGAATTCGTCAAAACAATCAACTACTAAATAAGATGGTAATTGATAATGTCAACTAACGAATAACTTTTTGTATCTTTGGAGATGTCCTCTCAACAAAGAAATGAGAAGGTCACGTAAAGTTAGCGACATCTAGATTTTTTCGGGTTTTTATCACTTGTTTACGTGTAATTAATTTGGTTCATCGAATCTATTATATAATAAAACAAGGTTTTTAGATGGCCACACCCCTTAGAGCACAGCAGCTTAGGTGGCATTTTCTTAGAATTTTGATTTTTTCCCAATTTTTTAATTACGGTTTAAAAGCACGTTTTATTACGAGGCAGTTAGAATATGAAGTGGTTTTCTCAACGTAACTCCCCCCTCAAATCCCGCCCCTTGTAACTCAACCATATGAATTCTTGAATCCATTTTCTAAGAACTACTCTACATTCACGTTCTTAGCACATTTGATCTCTTTCTTATTTTTTATTCCATACCATTCTCCACTAGCCCCGTGTTTTCATCATTTGAGGTTTGATTTTATCTTCTTCTGGTAGTTTTCTCTATTAATTTGCTCTACTTTTGCTTCTTAATTGTTGTTATACAGATTATTTATAAAGGAACCCTAGCCACGATACGTGTTGACGGGGTCTTCTCGGCGCACGTTTTATAGGTCATCAATGGCTGATCCTTCGATTGTGATCTTGAAAGAGGACCGATATTAGCTGAAGAAGTGATTTCAGGAGTGCAAAAAATCTTACCCCGTTGTGAAAACTGGTAAAGTTGCTAACTTTCAACTACTGATTCGTAACTGATGCATTGATATTCGTGAAAAAGAATTGTGCTTATTTTGGGCATTTGATATGAGTGATTTATGAGGTTTAATCGGTTTCGGTTTTTCCTTCTGATGAGATGTTTAGTTGGTGAATTAATAATGCAAAAACGACATGTTGGGACTAATTCTAAAAATGAGCATAAAGGCATGAGACACTCCGTTGATGCTTTGGGCTGGAAACAGGGCAAATTCGCAGAATGGGATTTAACGAGCAGCCACGATAACAGAAGGGGGTCGTGATATTCAAAGGCCATGTGAATTATGAGCTCATGCTCGATCTGCAGTTTGGAATAAGGTATTAAACTATATCATTCTGTAAAAAAAAAATTAAAATATGTGGTTGGTTGCAAATTTTATCTATATTCATGATTATTATAAATTTATGTTCCAATTTTAGAGATTCTGTAGGAAGGCCAACTACAAATCATATAAAACTCTTGATACAAATGAAAAGTTATGGACTAAATTTCCTCCCAAGGGTTCGCCACACAAGTCATGCAATTTTAAATTTGAAGATTATTGCCAGTCGGTTTTCAGGTTAATGATTAAATTTTCTATACGATTTACAATTATCATAGTATATTTTTGTTAAAGATTGCAATATGGACCCTAACGAATCCGTTAATGACTCCTTTGTCAAGGTTAAATCAATTTGCTAAATTGATATATTTGTTTTTATTTTTATTTTGACCTAATTTAAGGAACAAGATGAAGTTGGCAACAAGATGAAAGTTCTTATGAAGATGATGATGTTGAGGACGATGCGGGACCTGAATCTGTTACTGAAGCTGTTTATAGCTAAATGGAATCCTACCAAACTCATGATGATGCTTCTGAAAATAAATAAGGTAATTTAATTGGTCATATGTCAACCCTTAAGCTAAGATGCTCTTCATCATTACGATTTGTGGGTATGCATTGTTGTATTCATTGTTTGCCATAATTAGTTTAAATACATTGCAATTTCATAATCTGAAAATTTGAAGAGAGTATTTATTTTCAGATAAATAAATACAGATTAGTAATAATCTTGTGAACCAAAATTAATTTTTATCACTATTTTATAATTGTTGCATATGTTTGGGTAACTTTGACTTTATGAAGTCTAACATACTGCTAACTAGCCTAACTTCCAACTGCAAATTCACGAAAATGAAGGTTTGTTTATTTGAAATCCATGCATTATGGTGAATCTGGGTTATGCAGCCTTCACTGGGCTCTACATTTGGGTCATCTGGCATTTGAAGGTATTCACAAAATAAAAGTAACTAGCAGTATCGACCCCTTGTGACATTTTTACCCATTTGACAGGTTCCTTCTTTAGTTGATTTTCATTAGCACCCATTTGACCCGTCTATTGCGTCTTAACCCCGCGCATTGCTGCGAGCAAAAGGGCAAGGTATTTTTATTTCTTTTAATGCAATACTTTTTAGGGAAAATTGAAACTTAGCATAATATATACACTAAAATATAAGATTCTCAGTTTTCTACAAAAATATTAATTAAAAAATGCAACTTTGTTGCTAAATTGGTAATAGAATCAAGTTTTTCGTATCGAAAGCTGATTTGGTAAAAGAAGTGCAAAGTTTGTACAATGTAGCCATCATACGGTAAATATTCCAAAAAAAGAGATGATCAAGTATGTAGATTAATTTAGACATTGGAATACTCTTGAGATTGTATCATACACATTTAAAGTTTTGTAATAATGGACAAAAAACCCTAATAATAATGACCCGTTACCCTACATCTACCCATCATTTATCTTCTTATTATATGCACACACATATATTATCAACTTGGTTTGGAATATTTACCGTTTGATGGCTACATTGTAGTAAATCATGCCTGAATTGAGTGACTTACACTTATGAAATGATTTAATATACAGGAGTGTGAAACGAAGAGTAAAGAGAATTATGGCTGCAAATAAGGGAATAATTCATCATTCTGTAAGTCCATGTGATATTGAATTTGGCTACATTCAATGTTATTTTTATAATGTTTGACTATTAAACTTTATGCTTACTTTGACTTTTAATAGTCAAAACAAGTATTTTATCAAGGGTTATCAACAGTGAAGTACAAGATTTTTTTACGACGACTAATTTAGTGTTATTTTTTTGTACATCTTCATCTTTATCTTTACCTATATAAATAAAACAGTTGAAAGATAAAAGCGCATCCTCCAACACCAAAAAGCAATCATTTTTGTAAAACTGCAGTAGCTTCGGCCATGTATTTTCCAGAATTCTGTATTTTAACCATAACTGTTTAATTCTTTAAAATACTCATCTCCATAAAAATTGAAATCTGTATTTTAACCATATACAAATAGTCAAAATGGTTTCTTATCAAAATTTAACTATGGAAAACTTCTTCTTGATACATATTACTGGTTCCAAACAATGGTCAGTAATTTTAAATTTTCCAAAGTGGTTATGATTCAAATTTGACTTTTATCTTGACTTCTTAAGTCAATATCTTATGTAATATGTTCGAAGTTGATTGTTTATGAGCCTCAGTTTTATGGTTGATTTGAAAACAAATTATTGTTTGAAATAAACTAAAACTATTTAATACTCCCGCTAGGACCTTATCGTTTTCAAAGTCTTTCACAAAACAATCTTATGTTGTGTCACACCCCGCCAAAAATGATTTTATAGTAATAAATGTTTGCGGAAGAACGGGATGCAACATTCATGAGTAACACAACTATGATTATTGTAAACAATAAATGTTTAAAAACTTCATTTAATATTTCCATTAAAGTATATCTCGAAATTTAATGTAATTGAAAAAAACTTAAAAGTAAAAGTTAACGTTTGGAAATGAAAAGACGTTCGTGGCATCTTGACAATATGCATGCTCATGATCCAATGCTACTAAGACTCATGCTTCAATGAATTACCTGAAAAACATAAGTAAAATGATCAACAAAAATTGTTGAGTGAATCCACAGGTTTAAAGAATGTTTTGAGTTACCCAAAATGTTTGTGAGCCATCATGGCTAAAAATGTTGTGATGATATGATGTTTGAAAATGATCTGCCCAAAGGCAATATTGAAATGATGTTTGGCATGTAGAGACATGTAAAATAATTTAATAAAATTGTATAAATTGATATCCTCAAAAGGATATTAAAATCAACATGAACTGATGTCCCTCTAAGGTTAGCTAAACCCTCGAGTTAGAATGCCGACCCTAAGCCCATAACCAACCTACAACTCCAAAATGATGTTACTGAATCTAAGATATGCACTCCCATGACGGTTCGGTAGACCGTTAAAACTGATCAAATAAATGTGGGAGGGTGAGTCTCAGTCGATAGTACTATCTGCATATCCAGGGTCTAGTCGCAACTAGCTAATGGTTACAGTATGTAGGCATCTACCAATGTCACTACATCTTGTCTTAGTTCGAGCATAAAGGACTGAATGTCATGTTCTGAGTAATGTATCATCACAATAAAATATGAATAATAAAAGTGATTTTGTATGTTTTTCACCCCTGTTGTAAAATAATATTAAAAAATACAATAAAAAGTGGGGCTGTGGACTCACCTGATGCAATGCTTCCAAAAGATTCAATTAATGAAATGATGATTCCAACCAAAAAATGTTTGCTTCCTATATGCATAGAAAGATAAACTAAATGAGCAATATGTTGGTGACACTTCATGAATTGATATTTTATTTAAATTATAGTTTGGTTTGGTTTATAAAACTTTTATATTGATTTACCTTGATTCAGAGTGATAGAATTTGTAGTATAAGTGATCATTAAAATAAATTTAAGTGATTATAAAGATCTAACAGTGTTAAATTATTAATTAAGTAAATAATTAAATAGATAGATAAATAATAAATGAATGAATGAATAAAACTAAAACTGATTTTAAATTTAAATAGAGTTTATATAAATAAATGAAAGCTGACTTTAATTTAATTAAAACCATTGGTCTAGACTTGTTTTCGAAATGGACTTAACAGATTTAGGCTTTTAAATAACATGCATTTAATTTGTTTGGGCTTAAAATTGGTTGGTGGGCTCGGGTAGGCTGGCCATTTGGCCAAAACCTGATATGAACACAGCGACGGAAATAAACGGTAAAAAGGAAACGGAACACGCCGGAGAAACACTGCTGCCACCGGCGCCTCACCATTTTGACAACGAAACTCAGGCACCAGTCACACAATGCATTAAAAGAAACCGTTAAGGGTTTAGAAGGTTATACCATTTGGGAGAGATAGAGATCACGGGAGAGAGACGGTCGGAGCTCGAGTCTGAGTTACTGGATTCGAGGTGTCACCGGGAGTTGCGTCTGATCGCCGGATTTTCTATGTGTAACCGGAAATCATTGCTTAGCTCTGGTAATCGCTGGAGATTATTCTCGCCGGAAGTGTGCAGCGGAGATGGAGAGAGGGATAAAGGATGATGGTGGTCGGAGTTCATGTTGTCGCCGGAGATAAAAGCTATTTCACCGGAGTAACGAAATTTGTCTGGAAGAAAACGTGATTGAGGGGAAAGAGGTGAGTAGGCGAATGCTAGATAGGGACGACTGATATAGAGGGAAAGGGATTTGTGTATTTGGTAGGTTATGTTTCAATTGGTTGATATTTTAAGCCTCCATTTAACATAATATAAATGGTTAATGTTTTCCCCAAAATAGAAAAGAATAGGCAGGGATACACGGCGGAATTGTAGGTGAGTGATATCAATTTTAATTGATTTAAATTATGGTATCATGTACACGTAAATATTGATACACTAGCACGAAAAATGTTTTTTTTTTTTAACTGGGGTTTTGCTTAATTTTTGACGGTGATTATTTCAGGATAGAAATATTATTTCTTTGAGGATTTTGTCACTTTTAGTGTTCGTGTAATAAAATATATGTTTACTTGTGTTTTATAATTGTGTAGAATGTTTTGGTAGTTGCTTTTTGTACCAACTAACTTGGTTAAGCTAAGGAATTATTATAAACTATAAAAATATATGATTTTAAATTTGATTCATAATTATGTTGTGTCACCAACTTGCTGACTAACTGATTTAACTATACAATGATTGACAAATGCACAAATAATGACATGCAGTAACTAGACATGGTTTTTAGGATTTCACTAACTTAAATGCTGTCTAATTGATATCATAAATGATATTAGGGTTCTTTGTTAGACATAAATGTAAATAAATGTTTTCATAAATGAAATTAGGGTTCTTGGACACTGTTAGGGTTTCAATAAATGATTAATTAAATACCTAAATTTTTGGGTTGTCACATTCTCCCCTAGTTGAAGAAATTTCGTCCCGAAATTTAAGAAAAAAATAATAATAGGTTAAGCGTTGAGGACAAGGAGTGGATATTTTTCGTTTCATTAGGTTTCTTAGTGATGACCTTGGTTAAGGATTCTTATTCATTGGTAACTTTTATTAATCCATGACCCTGATAAATCCACATCGTAGTATGTAATTATAAACACGTTGGCCACCCGTTTTTATAATACCATCATACGATATTTCTTCATCATTGTCACTTCATAACTTTATTCATGAGTTATACGATACTCCCCTGTGGGGGAAATAGCGTGTGAAAGAAATATATAATGTGATTATCAAGAAGATGTATTTAGTATTTACACGTTATTACGGAAATTGAATCGAAAACCTAAATGTGTAAACAATAATATGGTCAGCAAAGGGAAGCAATTATGATTTATTGTTGGAATAATATTATATACGAATATGAATTTGGAATTGATGAAAGAGAAAAAAAATATATTTTTATCAAATCTGATAGCCCTACTTCACAATTATTGATATTTGTTTGGAGGGGATGATGAAGTGACTCAACTCTTGTTTTAATGTGAAACGACTTTTAAAAACTTTTATTTATCACTTTTTGAAAATGATATTTAGCAATGCTATTTTTGGTAATACTGTATATAGAATCATGGAAGTACTGCCACGTTAAAAATGTATTTAAGTATAGTAGTTTTCCAGTAATTGATTTGTAACGAGGATTGTCGGGTCCGCACGATGCAGTGGGATTCAAAGACACGTAATTTTATCTAAGGTTATAGTAAATTTTCAAAACATGTATATTCTCTACAAGACATTATAACAAAAAGCAAATTTGTCATCCAAAACAAATCAATCGAATACTTTTGCCATTTATTTCTTTAAAGCTCTTATTCGCCAAAAAAAATGAATACAATACAACATACTTAATCATTTTATTAAAAACTCAATTATATAAATTGCTCAAAAAAATGACTATAAGTTCATTGGATAAATAATAGATATATATGAACTAACTTATGTGACAAAACAATTGTAATTTTGTAAATTACTAAAAAAATGGAATTGTAGAATAAATATATTCTAGTTTTATGTTAAATAAAAATTTAGAATTAAAAAGATAACTGAATTGTCTCGAGAGGAGAGGCGAAAACGCAAAAAAAAAAAAAAAAATAAATAAACAATTTTGATGGTAACTTGATTTGAACGGTGGTCAAAAGTAAAGCAATGCTTTAAAGGAAACTTAATATAGCCACTTGGGCATTCAAAACTTTGGATAACTATTTCACTATATATAATGATTTCATTTATTTGTTTTTTTTTTTGTTTCTTTTTTTTTTTGTTTTGTTTTGTTTTGTTTTGTTTTTTTTTTTTGTTTTGTTTTTTTTTTTTTGAACAATATCAATCGAATGGTAAATGTATATAAAGAGAAATGTATGTAGTGCATGTGTAATAGTGATTTCTTGTATGAAGACGCCTAATATTGTGTCATTATACCTTTTGTTTTATAGTAGATTATCCAATATATTTATTGCTCTTATACGAGTTGGAGTAAATTAAGAGAATTACCAAGAGAAAATTTTTGTTATGTGTTAATTATAATTGTTATGAGCATATATGTTCATATAACTGGCTAGAAAGTGATAAGCGTGACTAATTAATCGAAAAATTATTCATGTGAGAATATAATGAGATAAAAATAGATTATTAAAATATGATAATTTATTATGAATTGTTCAAGTCATGTTAAATGAGAAAAAAAAACATGATTATGAGAAATTATTAAATTCAGTCGAGAAAGTTATTGAACCAAATTATTGTGTTGAGTATTATACATTCCTGAGTAAATATTAACTCCAGAGTAATTACTGAAATAAGTAAAAGAGATAAATAGTAAGTGGATTGACCAATAAACTTGTATTTCTGAGCGAGATATATATGCATATGATTTGTGAATTTATACGAATAATTGAGAATAATTAATTTCATGTGATGACATAATTTTTAAGTTGTAAGAAATTCATAAATCAAGAGTAATGGTGCAAGTGAGAAGTAGCTCGTACTATAATTATATAAAGATAAAATTAGAGTAATGAAAATTTTATTTATGAGTTAAATGAGTAAATTATTATGATAAAGGTAAAAGATAAAGATTTAGACTAATGGAAGAACTAGTAAATCAACTAAGAGAATAGATTATTAAAATGAATCAAATGAGAAAATTTTATTTACGAGCAAATATTAAAATTTAATTAAGGGAGTTATCGAGTTTAATTACTAAAATGAATGTCATCAAATATTACGCTTAATGGAATAATTATTGATTCAAGAATGGATACTGAAATGATCAAATGAGGAAAATATTAAGTGAATTAAGAAATAAAATGTTATTAAAATGCTATGAGTTGTAAAACTGAGGAAACTAAAAAAAACAATATATAAAGTAATGATAAAAGTTTTATGGCAAACGAGAAAATAACTAGAGTGTTATTACAGTTATTCAACTGGGGTATAATTAATTGTGAGATAAATTGTGATGTTGTGTTATGTGCATTTATTGTGAGCTTAAATCGAACTAATTAAATGTGTGACGTTCGAGATTTATTAGTTACGCGTATTAGTTATCCCGAAGTTAGACTTCCGAGTTTTAATTGTGCAAGTGTTTTGGCAAGTGCGGGAGGCCGGCCGGAGGGCCAAGGCCGAATCATATTTAATTCATGAGCCTAAGTTCGGTTTTCGAGAAGGGACCAGTTGTTTACTTGTACTTTTGGGGAAAATGATTATTTTATTTATTTAAAAGAAATTTAAAATTTCCCTTGATTTTTGGAATGATACATATACGTTTCGTAGAAATTCTCGAGTGCGTGATTTGGTGTAAGTGATAAATGAAGTGCAATTAATCTATCTAATGTAAGTGTAAGCCAAGCGACCTAATTCTAAGGTATATGCCAAGTGAATAAAATATGATACAATTGTGTAGGCAATGTAACTCTATATGAAATGCAAGCATATATAAAATGAAACTCTAAATGAAATGCAACTTTATATGAATGAGACTTTTGATGCCACGAAAACGTTTTGACTCAAAATCTTTTTGTAGTTATAGATTAGACTCGCTAATTCACTATAACCATCTCTCTGATACCATTCTGTCACACCCCGCCAAAAATGATTTTATAGTAATAAATGTTTGCGGAAGAACGGGATGCAACATTCATGAGTAACACAACTATGATTATTGTAAACAATAAATGTTTAAAAACTTCATTTAATATTTCCATTAAAGTATATCTCGAAATTTAATGTAATTGAAAAAAACTTAAAAGTAAAAGTTAACGTTTGGAAATGAAAAGACGTTCGTGGCATCTTGACAATATGCATGCTCATGATCCAATGCTACTAAGACTCATGCTTCAATGAATTACCTGAAAAACATAAGTAAAATGATCAACAAAAATTGTTGAGTGAATCCACAGGTTTAAAGAATGTTTTGAGTTACCCAAAATGTTTGTGAGCCATCATGGCTAAAAATGTTGTGATGATATGATGTTTGAAAATGATCTGCCCAAAGGCAATATTGAAATGATGTTTGGCATGTAGAGACATGTAAAATAATTTAATAAAATTGTATAAATTGATATCCTCAAAAGGATATTAAAATCAACATGAACTGATGTCCCTCTAAGGTTAGCTAAACCCTCGAGTTAGAATGCCGACCCTAAGCCCATAACCAACCTACAACTCCAAAATGATGTTACTGAATCTAAGATATGCACTCCCATGACGGTTCGGTAGACCGTTAAAACTGATCAAATAAATGTGGGAGGGTGAGTCTCAGTCGATAGTACTATCTGCATATCCAGGGTCTAGTCGCAACTAGCTAATGGTTACAGTATGTAGGCATCTACCAATGTCACTACATCTTGTCTTAGTTCGAGCATAAAGGACTGAATGTCATGTTCTGAGTAATGTATCATCACAATAAAATATGAATAATAAAAGTGATTTTGTATGTTTTTCACCCCTGTTGTAAAATAATATTAAAAAATACAATAAAAAGTGGGGCTGTGGACTCACCTGATGCAATGCTTCCAAAAGATTCAATTAATGAAATGATGATTCCAACCAAAAAATGTTTGCTTCCTATATGCATAGAAAGATAAACTAAATGAGCAATATGTTGGTGACACTTCATGAATTGATATTTTATTTAAATTATAGTTTGGTTTGGTTTATAAAACTTTTATATTGATTTACCTTGATTCAGAGTGATAGAATTTGTAGTATAAGTGATCATTAAAATAAATTTAAGTGATTATAAAGATCTAACAGTGTTAAATTATTAATTAAGTAAATAATTAAATAGATAGATAAATAATAAATGAATGAATGAATAAAACTAAAACTGATTTTAAATTTAAATAGAGTTTATATAAATAAATGAAAGCTGACTTTAATTTAATTAAAACCATTGGTCTAGACTTGTTTTCGAAATGGACTTAACAGATTTAGGCTTTTAAATAACATGCATTTAATTTGTTTGGGCTTAAAATTGGTTGGTGGGCTCGGGTAGGCTGGCCATTTGGCCAAAACCTGATATGAACACAGCGACGGAAATAAACGGTAAAAAGGAAACGGAACACGCCGGAGAAACACTGCTGCCACCGGCGCCTCACCATTTTGACAACGAAACTCAGGCACCAGTCACACAATGCATTAAAAGAAACCGTTAAGGGTTTAGAAGGTTATACCATTTGGGAGAGATAGAGATCACGGGAGAGAGACGGTCGGAGCTCGAGTCTGAGTTACTGGATTCGAGGTGTCACCGGGAGTTGCGTCTGATCGCCGGATTTTCTATGTGTAACCGGAAATCATTGCTTAGCTCTGGTAATCGCTGGAGATTATTCTCGCCGGAAGTGTGCAGCGGAGATGGAGAGAGGGATAAAGGATGATGGTGGTCGGAGTTCATGTTGTCGCCGGAGATAAAAGCTATTTCACCGGAGTAACGAAATTTGTCTGGAAGAAAACGTGATTGAGGGGAAAGAGGTGAGTAGGCGAATGCTAGATAGGGACGACTGATATAGAGGGAAAGGGATTTGTGTATTTGGTAGGTTATGTTTCAATTGGTTGATATTTTAAGCCTCCATTTAACATAATATAAATGGTTAATGTTTTCCCCAAAATAGAAAAGAATAGGCAGGGATACACGGCGGAATTGTAGGTGAGTGATATCAATTTTAATTGATTTAAATTATGGTATCATGTACACGTAAATATTGATACACTAGCACGAAAAATGTTTTTTTTTTTTAACTGGGGTTTTGCTTAATTTTTGACGGTGATTATTTCAGGATAGAAATATTATTTCTTTGAGGATTTTGTCACTTTTAGTGTTCGTGTAATAAAATATATGTTTACTTGTGTTTTATAATTGTGTAGAATGTTTTGGTAGTTGCTTTTTGTACCAACTAACTTGGTTAAGCTAAGGAATTATTATAAACTATAAAAATATATGATTTTAAATTTGATTCATAATTATGTTGTGTCACCAACTTGCTGACTAACTGATTTAACTATACAATGATTGACAAATGCACAAATAATGACATGCAGTAACTAGACATGGTTTTTAGGATTTCACTAACTTAAATGCTGTCTAATTGATATCATAAATGATATTAGGGTTCTTTGTTAGACATAAATGTAAATAAATGTTTTCATAAATGAAATTAGGGTTCTTGGACACTGTTAGGGTTTCAATAAATGATTAATTAAATACCTAAATTTTTGGGTTGTCACATGTTGACAGTTTGATTTTAATTAAACTATAAGATTGTAATTTGAATTTTCACAATCTTATACAAAAGACTGAAACAGAATATTGTAACAAAAATTAAAATTGGCAAGTTTATGATTAGTAAATACGTATATTGTAAGATGTGATATGAGGCCTCATCTTGCCTCTCTTCCTGAACCTTGTAACTCCCTTCTATAACAACCAATGATTTTTCACGGGATTTAACCCATGTACATGTTTTTATGAAAAATAGCCCAAACAAGTGTATTCATGTTGATTTAGTCTGATTACATGCTGATGTTAGCTCCAACATATTAAGGTAGAAAAGGTGTTGTATCTCAGCGAGTTTATCTATTATATGTCAATTTGGGAGTTTGGGCTCTGTTTTATCTCAAACGGGTCAATTTTGACCTATTTAATTATTATTGGTAATATTTTCTATTTTGGCTACTTTCTATTAGGCTTTTTATAGATACAATCAATGCATGATTCTATTGATAAAATTTGTTGTGATTTAAATTCTTATAGACAATGTGCTTAGTAACTATAAAATCCTTAAAATACTATTTTGACCAAAGATAACTTGGAATTCGAGAAAATTAAATTGGTTAAGTTCTGCTTAAATCTCAATTTTGTTTTTAGATGTTTACAACTTTAATTTGCACATTATGATAATATTTTTATAGGCATTGTATCAGACAAGGATGATTGGTTGGAGCCTTTTGCTGCTTAAAAGAAATAAAATGGGTGAACATTTATCATGCAAAATGTAGAGATATCTTGGCATCATATCTGAATGCATTATTTTGTTAAAGACATTCTTTTTTAAAATTTAACCTTTTAAATTAATCTTTTATTTTATTTTTATATATTTTCTTGAAGTCAATGTAATCACCATAAGCTTAACGACCAATATTGTTTTTCTTTATTTATTATGTTCAGCGTAAAAGGTGGCAACCCGTAATTTTTCACGGGCTTTAACCTAGTAAATTATATAAGCGTTTTCTTTAATGTTTACGGTAAATCTTCTACTAAATCTCAATTATATAATTAATATATGACTTTTACTAAAATATATTCTAGCAACATGCTTCCTCCGATCAAAATAAGTGCTACACTTTGGATTTCATGGTTTTTAAGATAAAAGATTATAATGATGGTTAAATTATATTAATTGAATAGTTAATGGATAATGGGTCCCACACTTTTTGAATAAAATGAGGTTAATGATGTTTAAAAATAAAAGTAAGGGTAAATGAGTAATTTCACTTTGTTAAAGTAGATAGTTAGTTGGTGTGTGTCCTACTATTTTTGTCAAATAAAGTAATTTTTCAAATTGTGACACTTATTTTGAATCACACATATAAGTAAAATGTAACACTTATTTTCAATCAGATGAAGTATATGTTAATATGCATCAATTAAATTTCTCCGGACTATTATTCCATCCTAACTTATTAGTTTTATCTAATCATCATCACATCACCTTTTTCCACAATGATGAAAAAAATGGCATATCCATTATAACAACTAGCAGGGTACCCGCGCAATGCGGCGGCGGGTACCCGAAAACCATATTTCGTGGCGAGCAAGTGTTGTTCGTTTACACGGTAATAATTGTTGCTAGAAATAAATAATTAAACGGAAATGTGGATTTTGGTAAGAGTTGATGATTTACAGCGTCGTATATTTAATGTTATTGGGTAAAATGGTTTTCGAGTAACAGAATTTTGTTATTAAGTGTGGGTGGTGTTACCAAAGTGTAATGTATAGCAAGCGGTTAACACATAGTGATAAGTTAGGAGAGGTCTTGGGTTCGAATCTTATTACCCGCGATTTATTTTTTTTTAAGGTAGAGAACTAACTAACAAAAGTGGAAAGGTCCTTAAAATCAAGTTTAAGGAGCTCCTTAAACTTGCCTAATGGGGTAGGCCTAAATGCTTTATATAATAGTAAGATATTTCTTTTTTTCACTTTTCAATTTTACCAAGTCATCATTTTTATGTAAACAAAATAATTATAAAATAAACACATATTAATAGATAAGAATTACATTAATTCTAAAAAATACATAAATAAAAAGTACAAATTAAAATTAAACTTTATTATTATTATTAGTCATAAAAATAAAAAGAAAAAAAGTTAAAAAATCACATACCCAACCAACCCCCTCCTTATCCATTTCCTTTCTCCTTTTCACACTCCTACTTATAGGAACTTGCCCCTCTTCTCTTTCATATCTCCGATAAGTTTCAACCAACTAGTTTACCGATGAGGTCGTGCTAATATTAATGATGGATTGACGAGAACCAACCGGATAACCGATGTTTGTTAGGGCGCTATAAAAATTCTACTATATCTTTTAACCCAATATTATATGACTGGCTCATTAGTTAACGAATTATGTATATTCAAGTCCCTTAAGGTATAGTTTATATGAATGCATAGATATTTGTCGTTCTAAAAATATACCCATAAAAATTCTAATAACACAATTGGGATTTGAAATATTATCGTGAGAGGATATAGCACAAAGTATGATAGTATGACATTGACATATGACCCCACATGGAATATGCATGTGATGTGGGTGGTAGTTGGGCAAACCGATAAAATATCACTTGCAAAACAAACAACTTTTTTCTGAGTTTGTATATGTTTATAAAGAAACGTTAAATAAGGTTGATTATTTTTATAAAATTTTAAAGAATAAATTTTATTTATTGATTAATAAGATCTAATAGTTAAGATTAATAATATTGAGTTGTACTTTAGGAAGTTTAAGGGTTTTGTATAGTTATAAGGGACAAATCTCAGCCATTGGATCAAGATTGTCAAGATCAAATCCCCCACCTATACCCACCTACAGCCACCGCCGGCCACCACCCACCGCCGCCGCCCGCAGCCGGTGGCCGGCAGCGGCGGCGGTGGTGGCTGACATTGAAGGTGCTGGTGGTAATGGGGATGGTGGTATTGATGTATTGAAACACATGTGTTTCACTAAAACACAACATATTACTGAAGCACATGTGGTAGTGGTGGCTGACAGTGAAGATGCTGGTGGTAATGGGGGTGGTGGTGGTGGTGGCATTGATGTATTGAAACACATGTGCTTCACATGTGTTTCAAGTTACTAAAAACATGATTTTCTAAACACGCAGAGAGCATACGAAGCACATGTGCTTCATTACTTGAAACACATGTGCTTGGTTGTACATATACACTTCTTTATTTTCCAAAGACCTCTTATTAGTGAAGCACATGTGCTTCTAGCTTAAAAACACATGTGCTTCATTACTTGAAACACATGTGCTTGGCTGTACATATACACTTCTTTATTTTTGAAAAGACCTGTTATTAGTGAAGCACATGTGCTTCTAACTTACAAACACATGTGTTTCATTACTTGAAACATATGTGCTTGGTTGTACATATACACTCCTTTATTATCAAAAGACATGCTATTAGTGAAGCACATGTGCTTCTAGCTTACAAAACACATGTGCTTCATTACTTGAAACAGACGTGCTTGGCTGTACATATACACTTCTATATTTTTGAAAAGACCTGTTATTAGTGAAGCACATGTGCTTCTAGCTTACAAACACATGTTGTAACACCGCAAAATTTAGAAAGCGTTTTTTTTAAAGGTGCGGAAACATAAGATATTAGATGAGTTTTAGGTTTACAAACCAAACGTCCCAAAATAAACTCCAAATAATAATATTTAAACAGTGTTAATAAACGACATGACTCATTTTACAAACGTATCCAAATGAGCTTGGTCACTCATTCCGTACAAAGCACCGATCAACCTGAAAAGAGTCAACGAGGGAGGTATTAGCACAAAGCTAAGTGAATGAATTACTCCTACTAACTATGCTAATCACTAAGCACGTAAGTAGTTTTACATATCCGACTACTAAGCACGGAAGTAATTTTACATCTCCGACTACTAAGCACAGATGTAATTTTACATCTCCCACTACTAAGCATGGAAGTAATTTTACAGCTCCGACTACTAAGCACGGAAGTAATCTTACATATCTATCTACTAAGCACGGAAGTAGTTTTACATCTCCAACTACTAAGCACGGAAGTAGTTTTACATCTCCGACTACTAAGCACGGAAGTAATTTTAAATCGCCGACTACTAAGCACGTCCCGAATGTGCACATCGTCATGTATAGTAGTCTTCAAACAAATAGGTATACATATCACTATCATATAATTATCATACCACAAATAATTATGCAACCCACAAAAGCAAGTTATAAAAGTTTGCTCCGAAGCACAGTCCAGACATCTTCGCGCTCTGCAATCTTGTTGTGTGAGGTGATATGTAACTGAGAGAAGAGAAGGAGGTTTTGATAGCTGCTTCAAAACGTGGCACAAGGGGAAAACAACAGGTGCACATATCATTTAATAACAGTATCAAAAAGGGTATCTGGTCCACAGCTAATTTATTTAAAATACCAAACATACTTCATTTTCAAAAACGAATATATTTTTGGGATTGAAATTAAAAAGTTAATATAACAATATAAAAACCACATAATCATTTAAACATTTCAGAAATCGGATATTTTAATCCCTTGATTAAAATATCACAATAAGACAAAACACTAAACAATTCATTTAATATTTAATCAATCCATTCCACATAAGGTCAAATGGACATTTATCAAATATCAATATATACCTAAAACAACTAGGCCAATTTTTGGATGTTACAACTCTACCCTCATTAAAAAGGATTCCGTCCCCGGAATCCAACCCCAACTTTTCTACCACAAAAGTATTCTGATTTGATTTCAAGCTTCCATTCCAATTTAAAACTCACACTATGTTCCCGCAAAACATCGACATTTTAGTTATCAATCAATATACTCCTTTAATCTATCCATTAATTCAAAATTAACCGATATTCATATAACAATTACATTCATGGTTCAGATAGCATTCCTCATGACATAAAAGTGATCCACAAGCGTATGTTTAAAAAAAAATTCTTTACACAAGGTCACAACAATTATCTCAAGTCTCAAATACCTACTCGTTTTCTTCTTTATTCTATCAAAATTTACAATCTTGCACAGTTTAACTCGTTAAACGACCCGCAATTTTAAGAATTTATAATCAAAATTTCCGATCTTAATCAATTAATTTCAAAAAAATACACTTTCATGAGATAAGGTCACCTCAATTTTGCATACTAAGCATAAACGGGTCAAAATCGAGAAATTCATCGTGACACTATCAAAGTCCTTAGATAACCATGCTTCTAACAATCATATACTATTTCATGCATAATTGGCCATATTACAAAGATGTCCAAATTCTACAACGTTAAGTTGCACGTTTTGACGAAACGAATCAAAATTACATATCCCTCTACAAACATAGTAATATAAATGACAATATCTTTTATACTCAATTAGTCATACTTATGAGATTTCAACCTTTACGAAAGTCAAAGTCACTTATCAATTAGGCATTTATCAAATTCTTAACACTTTATGACCAAATGGGTCAAAACAAGTTTCATAGTCAAATTTGCTTTATTACTTCCATACCATGTTAAACTATTTACCAAAACCAACTTATGAAAATATCAAATGGGTATCATTATAATCAAGGTCTTGCAATTATAAGATGCATTCAATCAAGTTTTGACACTATTTACCTTGATCAAATTTGTGAAATTTATTACAACGCTTTCAAACATACAACTAATGTTTCATTAATCACGTTAAAATCATGTTAGGACTAATTAGCCATTTCAATTTAGTGTCAACTTTTACTTAGACTCAAGTCAACCCATTATAATCCAACTAGTTCTTGACTTCTACTTATAGATAATCTAAATAGCCAAATACTTCCATCAATTCAATTCACAATTAAACATAAACAAAATTTATCATTCCTAACATGTAGTTGGATCTAGAAACAAATCTCTTAAGGAATGAAACCTCATAATCTTAATTTGACAACTTTTATTACAATTATCCAAACGTTATCGTCACTTTGAGTAATATAAAATTTACCAATTTAAACAATGATCAATTTTAATTTTTTTTTACATGAATCATTTTAATATAATCATCCAATCTAAACAATAGATTTAAGTATAAATCATCAATTTCAAGACCCTTCTCAAATAATTTCATAATCAATGCAATCACTTAACAACTTCTTTTATCTTCAATTATTACTATCGCAAGTCAACTCAAAATAAACTACACATACATTTCCTTAGTCACTTTTCTAGATTCCAAATTCAACATAGGAAACAAATCGTTATTTTATCATAAATATTTCAGGTCATTCAGATAGCTAACATTGACTGACTGTCGTAATTAATGGCTATAACAAAAGTAAACATCAATTTATTCACATAGTTCGAGCATTTCCGATTCTCACTATACAAGTCACTACATGTGCCCGACAGGTCACAATAAAACTTTCAACTTTTGCACATAACAAACACTAGTCCTACTTGGACTATTCAATTCACGTCTATGATTACATCTATCATAATTATAAGCCTTATATTAACGATATCCGCATCAATCACTGTCATACTCAATTTGTCTATGGTCACATATATTGTGACCGAGACCGGCATCCAATCAATCACCTTCACTTCTCCCGAAGAAAAGGATCAACAAAGACAGTGAAATTCAACTTATCACCAATTTGCACAAAACATGAATGAACAACTTTCACCACCGAGACACTATGTGTGTCCCGACAAACGAGAATATAAACAAACTTTTATAACATATACTAACAACTTTGGTTAACTAGACTAATCCATTCATCGGATTACACCGAACTTAGTCTAAGTTTCAATAAAAGGAACATGTAAGCATGCATCATTTATATATACAAAACTAATGACACATATGTCATATCCAAAAATCATAAGCAATCAATTCTTCTAATTCCAGTTGCATGAAACACCAAAGGTAAGCAGTTCAGTTCATCACAACATTTCACGAATCCTAATTAAGCCACCTACTCAATTAACAATTCTACATAAACACAAGTATTGAGTTTATCAAAACATGCCCGAGCTATCACTGTCGGTCTACAGTTGGTGAAGATTCCCCGACCGACCCCGTCCTTGACCTACAACCCACTTTCTCTTCCAAGGACAAATTCCCTCTTTATGACCCTCATATTGACGATCCCAACACACACTCCAAGGAAATTCATAATCATTTCCCTTGTGTCCAAATTGACCACATCTGATGTACTTCATTTTCCGACATTGCCATATATGCTTCTCGGTCAGTTTCCGCATTGTTACTTGAAATACCAACATTTACTGGTCCAAGGGGGTCGGGTTCTCTTACCTATCATATGTACCATCACAACATCTCACGAAAGCTTAGTTTAATTCGTTAGTAACTACATACTAACTATAACTAACTTCATTCACCTTTACTCTAATCCCGGTCGTCCGGAATTCTTGACCAAACTCGAGCCACAATTTGGGAATGAAACACCTAAATGTGTAATCATCGCCAAACCGAAGCTCTGATACCATGTTGTAACACCGCAAAATTTAGAAAGCGTTTTTTTTAAGGTGCAGAAGCATAAGACTTTAGATAAGTTTTAGGTTTACAAACCAAACGTCCCAAAATACACTCCAAAAAATTATATTTAAACGGTGTTAATAAACGACATGGCTCATTTTACAAACGTATCCAATTGAGCTTGGTCACTCATTCTGTCCAAAGCACCGATCAACCTGAAAAGAGTCAACGAGGGAGGGATTAGCACAAAGCTAAGTGAATGAATTACTCCTACTAACTATGCTAATCACTAAGCACATAAGTAGTTTTACATCTCCGACTACTAAGCACGGAAGTAATTTTACATCCCCGACTACTAAGCTCGGAAGTAATTTTACATCTCCGACTACTAAGCACGGAAAGTAATTTTACATCTCCGACAACTAAGCACAGAAGTAATTTTACATCTCTGACTACTAAGCACGGAAGTAGTTTTACATCTCCGACTACTAAACACGGAAGTAATTTTACATCTCCGACAACTAAGCACGTCCCGAATGTGGTCATGTATAGTAGTCTTCTAACAACTAGGTATAATATCACTATCATATAATTATCATACCACAAATAATTATGCAACCCACAAAAGCAAGTTATAAAAGTTTGCGCCGAAGCACAGTCCAGACATCTTCGCACTCTGCGAAGATGATCACGTTCCAGTCCCAAAATAGCGGAGCATCACTAACGGATCAAAACTAACGGATCAGTACTAACAGATCAGCACTAACAGATCACCACTAACTGATCAGCATTAACAAATCAACACTAACATATCAGCACTAACCGATCAGCACTAACTGATCAGCACTAACTGATCATCATTAATGAGGTCAGCACTAACTGATCATCATTAACGGGGTCAGCACTAACTGATCAGCACTAACTGATCAACATTAACGGGGTCAGCACTAACGGGGTCAGCACTAACTGATCAGTATTAACGGGGTCAGCACTAACTGATCAGCACTAACTGATCAGCATTAACGGGGCCAGCACTAACTGATCAGCACTAACTGATCAGCACTAACTGATCAGCACTAACTGGGTCAGCACTAACTGATCAGCATTAACGGGGTCAGCACTAACGTATTAGCATTCACGGGGTCAGCACTAACTGAGCAATACTAACTGATTGCAACCAAACACAAGTTGGAGATTAAATCCACTCACCGTAACCTTCTTCTTGCCACCAACTTAGTAGTATAATGTAACTGAGTTGTCCTCCCGTTTCCTGCGAATCCAAAGGAATACCGAATTAGTACATAATTCCACCAAATTATAAACAATTGTCGAGTAAGTTCATAAACTAACTTTTTACCCAAATGACATCTACATACTTGCAATAATAACTACTCAAGTCATATTCACATCATACTTTCATAATTCAAGTCAACTAACCACATTATATATTTTACATCCAAACGAGTCAAAACCGAAACATAGTTCTAATACTACTAAATCTTGACTTTTAACCCACATAAGCACCACATTTAGCAAGTCATGACTAACTACATAATTTAACCAAATCAACAACCTTCTTGACCAAGTATTTTACCCAAAATCACTAGTTTATCTTTTTGACCCAAATCATCCAACACTAACTAGTATATTTCACAAAATCCACCAATACTTGACAATCAACATAAGTAATTTACCAAACATGTTATCTTAACATAATAAACAACATCAACCATCAAATCCTTAAGAAATCCAAGGTTTGACAAAACCCATCTTCTTCAAACCTCCGTTAATGGAGCTTGAATGTGAGTTTCACCAAAACTTAGTTTCTTCCCACAAATAACCACACAATACATGTAAAAGCTTGAATAAACATGTAATATAACATCTAACACAAGATTCACCCACAAAACTTCAAGAATCATAAACCCTAGTTTAACCAACTTGCATGAAATAAAAAAACGAACACATATAGGATGAAGCTCACCTCAAGGCCTACTAAAAAATGAGTTTAGACTTTAGATCGAGCAAGAAACAAGCCCTAGATCTTGAAAAGACACCATAAACAAGCAAGAAGATGAAGAGGGTTTATTTGAGAGAAGTTAGAGAGAGAAAAGGCACATGCAATCTTGTTGTGTGTGGTGATATGTAACTGAGAGAAGAGAAGGAGGTTTTGACAGATCCTTCAAAACGTGGCACATGGGGAAAATAACAGGTGCACATATCATTTAATAACAGTATCAAAAAGGGTATCCGGTCCACAACTAATTTATTTAAAATACCAAACATACTCCATTTTCAAAAATGAATATATTTTCGGGATTGAAATTCAAAAGTTAATCTAACAATATAAAAACCACATAATCGTTTAAACATTTCAGAAATCGGATATTTTAATCCCTTGATTAAAATATCACAATAAGACAAAACACTAAATAATTCATTTAACATTTAATCAATCCATTCCACATAAGGTCAAATAAACATTTATCAAATATCAATATATACCTAAAACAACTAGGCCAATTTTAGGATGTTACACATGTGCTTCATTACTCGAAACACATGTGCTTGGCTACACATATACACTCCTTTATTTTGAAAAGACATGTTATTAGTGAAGCACATGTGCTTCTAGCATACAAACACATGTGCTTCATTACTTGAAACATGTGTGCTTGCCTTTACATATACATTCCTTTATTTTCAAAACACATGTGTTTCAAAAGGTGAAACACATGTGTTTCAAACACATGTGCTTCCAGTCACGACCACCACCGCTGGCGACCACCTCCGGCCGCTGTCCGCCGCCGCCGGCCATCGCCGTCGTTCGCCGGCCGCCGGAGGTGGGTGGGGTATTGATGTATTGAAGCATATGTGCTTGTAGTGGTGGTTTGAATTTTAATCTTGACTATTGATTTTTCTTGATCCAATGGCTAATAAATGTCCCTTGGGACTAGATAAAATTAATGGACTACCTTGAACATTTACTTAATAATATTATATCCGTATCAAAATAAGTGATACACTTTTCATTTAGGGGTGGAACAAAATTAGTGATACATATCTAAAAGTTACCTTATTTGGTAAATAAATGGGACCCACACTCCACTAACTATCTACTTTAATAAAGTAAAATTACATTTTTACCCTCACTTTTACTTTTAAGCATCGTTAACATCACTTTTTTCAAAAAGAGTGGGCCCCACTTCCACTAACTATCCACTTTAATTCAACTTAACCCATATTTTAATATTTTGCCTCAAAAACGTGAATTCTCAAGTGTATCACTTATTTTGATACGGAGGTACTATATATTTTATATATGAAGGGGTATTTTGGTCATTTTACACTTAAAGAAACTTTGATTTTTTTTTTAAACTTTTTTTATGTTAAAAAAATAATATTTATTTGATAATTACGTGTAATACTTAATCACATGTGATTTTATATTTAATTACATTTGATGTTTTAGTACAATCACATGTGATCCAGTACACACACATTTGATTTAATATGCAATCACATTATGTGTAAAACCTCTCGATACACCACGCTTATTGTGTAAATGCCATCGAGATTAAACTTCTTTGTTGGAGTTACTAATACTTTTTGTTGTGTGACGTGAAATTCCTCTTAATATATAAATAGTTATCTGAGCATGGATTCATATAATAATGTATTAAGGAAAAAACTTATATATTAATGATTTTTACATAATTTATTGGAAGGTTCTAATGTATGTACCTAACACTATTGAAGAATATCAAACGCAAATAAGTGAATCTTGAAAAGCGATATCTTTCAGTTTAGACTTTTAAAGTAATGAAGGGGCAGTGGCTTAGTTTAGGTGTTTGTCTTTTAATAAAAAGTATTTTGGGTGTTTTGTATTCGCGGCGCAGATTCGGCGTAGAAAAAATCTTTCACAAATGTTTATTTTTCATAAGATTGAAGATCTTTTTATGTCTTTCCAAAAAGTTTTAAACATCAGCTTCTTAGACGGGTGCCAACGGCACCAAGCGACGGTGCCGGTTTGCCCCGCCGGTTGTGGCGTCCGTTGGCACGGGCCCGCCGGTTTGGCGCCCGTTTAAGGCTCACCACTTTGAAGACGAGCGGAGGAGTGTACGCCGGTTGAAGATGAAGACGAGCGAGAGTGAGAAAGAGAGAGAGCGGCTATTATTTTATTTTCTTTTTATTTTTTTTTAATTTTTTAAAAGAGGTAATATTTTAAAAAAATTCAAAAAAAATCTAAAAAATTCAAAAAAAAATTTAGAAAATAAACTTTTTATGTAATGTCTTTTTTTAATTAATGTAATTTATTTTTATTAGGTATATGTTTTAATTAGTTGTATATTTTTATTAGCAAAAGAAAAGTAAATGGTGGGGCCCAAATTTGGTGAAGTGATGGAGTGCTGTTGGCATGATTATGTCAGTTTAATGTTAGTTAGTTTGTCTGCTGACGTGACGCTGGGTTGGCAGCAACTGACGGCGTCAGTTACATTTACATTTACCATTGGGAGTGGTCTTATCTCTTCTTGGTCTTCTCCCTACCTCCAAAACCTACCCAAAACAGTGGCGTCTCCTCCAACTTCCCCTCACCGTCGCCTGCCATTTACCTTCTCCACCACCGTCACCTTCTCCGCCCAGTCGTCTTCTCCGGCCAATCGTCTTCTCTGGCTATTCGAAGCTCCAAGCTCCACAACCAGTCGCCTTCTCCGGCCAGTTGCCTTCTCCGTCTCATTATCCTTCTCCACCGCGAGTCACCGGTCTCCGGCAAAGCTTCACGGTTGCAGGCCAGTCTCTTTCAGGCGTGCGCACCCCAAGTGTTCGACGAAATGACAGCAAAATATTGGATCAATATAGACCAGTATTCATATGGTATACTAGTCATATCTATTAACCGATATATTAATGTTGGGGTATGAGGAAACAAAAGGCAGTATTAGCCGTCGTTGTCTGCTGCAATGGAACGAAAAGGAGTAAAATGGTTTCAAATTACAACAGACATTCATGCCTAAATCACACGAGCCAATCATGTATATTTACTTATATACATATTATTATTTAATGCTTAATATATATAGGATGAAAAATGGTTTGCAGCTCTTACAGATGATAAAAAACAAACGATCAGTGAGTTAAAATGCACTCTTTCAAGAACTGTTTTTTTGCAGACTACAGATTATTGGTCCACTTCAAGCTGCAGCAGTTGTTAAATATAGTGAGAGAAGATCTTTTTACCAAAAAAAACAAATAGCACCTTAGAGTATGGGCACCAAATAATTTAGAGTTTTATCTCTCTCTTATGTGGGCCCACAACCAACAACATTTTGGTATTTAATGGGAATTTCCTTTTTTCTTTCGATTGTTTACTTGTACCGGTAAGGAGTGGGTATGTGCATATTTCTTTTCCCTTCACGCCTCACAACCCAATTTGCGCACCAAAGTGAGGTAGCTTAGTGGAAAGTATAATGACCTTCTATAAGAGTTTATAGGTTCGAACTTCAATAATAACAAAATCTTGTAGATGGTCAAGGAATAGTTAGAAAATGGCACAAAGATACTCTCGTTAGGCCATGTTAATTTGAAAGAAAGATTCGACTCCCTATATAATCTCAACATTGAAAATCTAATATAAACCCAATTGGCATCGGCTATAAAGCTAGATCTTTTCTCTATGTAATTAACAGTAAAAACATAAATATTTGCATCTTTGGTTTGTAGTCAAATCAAGAGTTATAAGACGGGTGCCAACGGTCACCGTCCTTTTGCCGCCGCTTCTCGCCAGTTTGGTGGTACCGTTGGTACCGTTCCGCCAGTGGTACCGCCACTTTACTTTCGCTGCTTTGGAGACGTACGGGGATGGAGGGTTGCGCCGGTTTGTTGGGTGGGTCCAAAGAGGTATTTTGTGTGTGTGTGTTGTAATGGTGGGTCCCAAAAAATTAAAGGGAAGTGGTATTGTTGGCATGAGTACGTCAGTTTAGTGTCGGTATGAGGGTGAGCTGATGTGACACTAATTTGATAACAACTGACGGTATCAGTTTGTTTTACCATTGGGAGCGGTCTAATTGCTTTTGATAAAAAAGAAGATATATACTACTATAATCTTTGATAGCATGTAGTTTTTGACCTAATAAAATACACTTTTGATGACCTACTATACAAAAGCGATTGTCAAATTTAGTTCGAAACGAATGGACAATATATTTTCTGTATTGGCAGTTAGTGTATTTTAAGTGTTTTAGTACATTTGTATGATTTCATACAAGATTACTGAAATGAACAGCTGCACAGTTTTTCTAATTGAAGAAGATTATTTGGTTGACCCGCTAATCTCTCACAATGTTATGGGCCGAATTTTTTTTTTTTTTTTTTGTTGAAGATTATGGTAGCTGCACAGTTTTCTAATTGAAGAAGATTATGGTAGCTGTTAAAAAACAAAAAGAGAACAGTAACTTGCATATCAACTTAAAACCGTAAAAAAAGTATACAAAATCAAAATACATCTTGCAAAATTGGACATCTTATACGAATAGAAAAATCAATATTTACGTTTCTGTTAAATTACTTTTACTTATATATATATCGTACAGAAAAAAAGGAAAATAGCTAAAAAAAAAGAAGGAAAATAGCTAAATATATATTCTTTTACGAATAGGAGAACACATAATATTTTGAATTAAAAAAAAGTTACCCAAGTTGAGAAATTATTTCATCTCCAAGCTTCTATAGTTCAAGACCCCATTTTTCAAACCCAAGAAATCATAACCAGTGCTGTTCCCAGTTGTACTATTCACGGCTGTGGTACAACTACATTCCTTGCTGTTCTGTACACCCATCCTGCACGCAAAACATATGGTGGAACCACCGGTCATCAATGCCGGATGATGATACTCAATGGATTGCTGATGTTGTATGTACGATGATGATACGACGTTGTTTTGATGATGAAGATGAGGTGGGCCAATTCTTAACTCCAAATTTAAATCTGGGCATCTTTCTTGATTTTCCGGCGACGCGTTCCTGATTTTCCGGCGGTCGGGAGAATCGATAAGGAATTTTACGTCGTCTTCTACTTCTTCGTTTTTAACAAGATGATGGGTTGTATTAGGAGCAGTGGGTGTTGTACTTGCAAAGGATATGGTTGTTGTGGTAGTGACCTCCGGCGACGAATTAACATTATGGTTAGCGGCGGACACGGTCGTGCTGATGTTATTAATGTGATGATTGTCGCCGTCAATTATTGGCCGGTGAGTCGCCGGATCAATTCCCCGGTTTAAAAGCTTTCTTCTTATATGTGTATTCCAGTAATTCTTTATCTCATTATCCGTTCTTCCCGGCAATCTTCCGGCGATCAGAGACCACCTATTTATTTAGAAAAAAATTAATAATTTAAAAAATCCACAATTGTTTAACAAAAAAACAAATTTTGCGTCATGGGTAATGTTTTGTCATAAATAAAGTTGAATAATTTGAGGAAATCTTGAAGAAGAAAAAAAAGATGAACCTACTTGTTGCCAAGGAGACTATGGAGTTTAATGATGAGTTCATCTTCTTCTTCGGTAAAATTGCCACGTTTGAGATCAGGACGGAGATAATTGATCCATCGGAGACGGCAGCTTTTGCCACAGCGGAGGAGTCCGGCGGCTTTTGGGAGGGACCGCCAGCAACCTTCGCCGTGGGCTCTGATGTAAGCAATAAGACGATCATCTTCTTCTTTAGTCCATGCACCTTTGTTTGTGTGTGCTTTTTCACAACAAGGAGACCTCCCCATATTTATTATCTTTTCTTTATATTTTCCTAATTTTATCAGAGAGAAGCCGGCCGGTTTGAGTACTTGATTTGGGATTTTATAAGCTTTTGACTATATATTATAGGGGGTTGAGAGAGATTGGTATTATTGCTTCTAGATGCGAGTTGGTGAGACAGGTTTGAGGGAGTGGCTAGTGGGCTTGTGTTATGATGACTTTACCATATCACATTATAAAAATACAACAGATATTTATTCATTGTTGTATTCATCTCTATGAAAGCTTTTAATTTTAAAATCTTTATTTCAAGCTTTTAATTTTAAAATCATTATTGAACACTTATATTAAACTAATATATTAATGCAATATATTCTTTTTCCTTAATTTTTTAAACTCTACTTTACAAATACACTAAATACCAAATACCTACTAAAATTTCTAGAACCCAACCATCTCACTGTTGGAACCAGCCTTAGAAATTAGGATAACATATTTGTACTGATCAACTTCCGTGTTTGATATTAATGTAATTAGTAAGATTATGAGGCCTATGAGATTCATGGTCAACTAAGACATGTTGTGCATTAAGGTTGATTGTAGTTCTGTTTGCTGTAATTTCCTCGCTAGGGGTGTGTACTGAGCTTTGCTGGAAGACCGGTGCCAAGTGCCAACGGCACGTCACTAGTACCCGTCAAATGGGGTTCTTTTGCCGTTGCCCACTGACATCGTTGGCACGGCCGCGTCGTGGGTGGTGTCGTCGTGAAGACGGGAGGGAGAGGGCGTCGTGGGTGGGAGGTGGGGGCACGCTGGAGAAGAAAGAGGGAAGGAGGGAGGGTGGGGTGTTTTGGGAGTTGTACCTCTTGCATTAAAACTTGTACCATTTGTATTTTTTAATAAAAAATCTTCCTTTTTTGTTTTTTTTTTATTTTTAAACTTATATATATATATATATATATATATATATATATATATATATATATATATATATATATATATATATATATATATATATATAGGGGAGGGTTCCATTGAGAATTGATATATTAGGTGAGAATGTGAGAATTAGGCAAAAAGACGCGCGATGACATTTTTGTAATTAAGTCCAACTTTTCCGTCCCACACGCGTTGACATTTTTGTAATTAAGTCTAACTTTTCTTTAATCATCGATGATTAAACTGGGTGTAGTGTTTAATCATCAATTATTAAACTTTTGAGATTGTTTTTAATCATCGATGATTAAACCCAACCCCAAGTTTAATCGTTAATGATTAGACACATTATCAAGTTTAATCATCGATGATTAAAGAGCATCTTATGATTATTACACAGATAAAGTTTAATCATCGATGATTAAACACTACACCCAGTTTAATCATCGATGATTAAACCCAAACTCAAGTTTAATCATCGATGATTTAACATATAGTCAAGATTAATCATCGATGATTAAACAACATGTTATAGAAAATTAAGAATCTAAAAAACGGAGACAAGGTTAATCATCGATGATTAAACTGTTTAATCATCGATGATTAAACCCAAACTCAAGTTTAATCATCGATGATTAAACATACAGTCAAGATTAATCATCGATGATTAAACAACATGTTATAGAGGATTAAGAATCTAAAAAACAGAGACAAGGTTAATCATCGATGATTAAATTGTTTAATCATCGATGATTAAACTCAAACTCAAGTTTAATCATCGATGATTAAACATATAGTCAAGATTAATCATCGATAATTAAACAACATGTTATAGAGAATTAAGAATCTAAAAAACGGAGATAAGGTTAATCATCGATGATTAAACTGTTTAATCATCGATGATTAAAAAAAATGTCAAAGATTAATCATTAGTAGTTAAAGAGCATTTTATAAAAAATTCAGACTAGTTCAATCATCGATGATTAAACTCAAACTCAAGTTTAATCATCGACGATTAAACATATAGTCAAGATTAATCATCGATGATTAAAAACAATCTCAAAAGTTTTATAATTGATGATTAAACACTACACCAAGTTTAATCATCGATGATTAAAGAAAAGCTGGACTTAATTACAAAAATGCCACCGCGTGTGGGACAAAAAAGTTGAACTTAATTACAAAAATGTCACCGCGCGCGTGAGGGCTGGAAGGAGATGAGAGGCTGAGACCTATTCTCACATTCTCACCTAATATATTAATTCTCAATGGAACTCACTTCTATATATATATATATATATATATATATATATATATATATATATATATATATATATATATATATATATATATATATATATAGGGTCCGGATTCGGTGAGTACTCTTTTCCTCGCGAGGACTGTGAGTACTCCAAAAAAAACTTTAAAAATGATCCAAAACAAATTTTTTTAAAAAATTCCTTTTTTAAATATCTAAATCGCTATGTATAAGATCCAAAAAAAAAAATTCCAAAAATGATCCAAAAAAAAATATGGATCATAATAATGATCCAAAAAAGTTGGACTTAATTACAAAAATGTCACCGCGTGTGGGACAGAAAAGTTGGACTTAATTACAAAAATGCCACCACGCGTCTTTTTGCCTGATTCTCACATTCTCACCTAATATATCAATTCTCAATGGAACCCTCCCCTATATATATATATATATCTGTTTTAATAATAAAAATATTACTCTTTTTTAAAAAATTAGGTTTTTTTTATTTTTAAAATTCTAATAAATGTAATAATTTTTAATTTAATTTTAAGGACCGAAACAGAAAACGACCACTTTTTACGTCATTTACATAAATCTTTCGGATATTACCCAAAAATACAAGTTTTAAAACATAATTACCAAAACATAAACAATCCAAAAGAAAACTACTATCTATAACGGATACAAACCAACTAAACAACCCCAAAAGATATACATCAATATACTAATAATTATACCAAAAAGAGAAGCTCTTCTAAGCTTCAAGCAAAACTGACTTCTACAATCTACTCACACTTGCCTTTTCCTTTATCCTTTCCTGAAAAATGGTGACAACTAAACGGGTAAGCTATAAAGCTTAGTGAGTTCCACAATGTATAATGTTATACTAAATAATTATATAAATCAACATAAATAAACAAACAAGTGTCAACGGGTCAAAATACCGGATTAGCATAACAATGTCATCACAAAGCGTCACATATCAATACCGGGTCAACAACGATCAAACTACAATACCAGAGTCAACAAAGTGCGTCATTCCCTCTTAGGCCATTAGGGAATGAGGCCGATGAAGGTAACCATGGCACCCCTAAATGAGTCCATGATCCAGCTTCACCACCACGGTCCATACCACTCCTCCGCCAGGTACTCCCGCATCCACCGCCCGACATATTACACGAAGTAATACTCGAACCGCCATGGGTCCTCACGAAATGAATTATCACTCAAGGCATTCCACTCAAACGGGTCAAGGCAATGTTACGGTTCTATAAGGTAGTTTCAATGTCCATGGCAAAACATAAGTCATTCAATCGAAAGGAACACTAATTAGCCACATTGCACATATATAATTAAAAGTATACACATTGCACATAGTGAACTCACCTGGGATTAAGCAATTGCCAATACGAGCCAAGTACTTCCTTTAGTCAAATTCCATTGTCACCGATCGATATAATCACCACAATTTCCCAATTGTTTACCTATCACAATTATACTTATCTCATTCAATATACAAACTCATAATCACAACTAGTATGACCCTTAATCACCAATTTCCCCAAATTAGTGATTAGCCCCAAAACCCTAAACTTCTAACAGTACATCTAGTGCATAATCACATGCTAACTTCCGATTTCCTAGTTCAATATCTGTTATACATAGTCTACAATCATCAATTTCAGTTCCATAACTCAAACCCTAACTAGGGTTCATGACCTACTAACTCAATACATCAATTTATACATATGCATGGTGTTAGGGATAATGTTCTACCTTAATTATCAATACAATAGATGAAAATCCTTTGAATTCTAGCTAAGATCTGCCTAAGAGCAACACATATCGTCCAAAATCGCCCAACACCGAGGAGAGAAAAATCTAAAAGTTATTTTGGCTGAAATGGGGAATAATCCCGATTTTAAGTCTAATCTGCACAAGATAGCGCCGCTATCTTCAAGATAGCGCCGCTATCTTGACCCAGCATTAAATAGCGTCACTATCTTGAAGATAGCGTCGCTATTTCCTAAATTTTTCGCGTTTTACCCTTAGCTATTTCGGATCTCTGTTTCAAAATCTGCCAAGATAGCGCCGCTATCTTCAAGATAGCGCCGCTATCTACCCAGATGCTGCAGTTTTCAGCTTTTTGTCCTTATTCCACTAAATACTTAAAACCTCATAACTTTTCACTCGGGCCTTTGTTTTCGATGAGGTTTTCGCCTACGCGTTCGTAACGAATTATCTATAATCCTCAATAAAAATATTGCAGAAAACATTCCACAAAAAATGACGTTTCTATATACCTTATTGTGAGTATTTAAGCAATTACCACTTAATGCATATCGTTCTCACGCATGCTTTTCTTAATCATTCTATACTTACTATATTTATACATGTTACTTAAGAGTAATAATATATTTTAGGGGAAACGAAATTACATATGTTACAATTACCTCCTCCTTTTGAGAATTTCGTCCCGAAATTAGGTTGACTTGAACAAGAACGGATATTTCTCGATCATATCTTCCCTTCTTTCCCACGCGCAATTTGGACCTCTATGGTGTTTCCATTTGACTAGTACTAACGAAATTTCTTTGTTCTTGAGATTGACCGACTTTTGGTCAATTATTTCATCCGGTTCCTCTACGTACCTCAATTTCTCGTTGACTTTGACTTCGGTCAACGGTACCGTTTCATCATGCTCTCCAATACTCTTTCTCAAATTACTAACGTGAAACACATTATGAATACCCGCCAACTCTTTCAGTAATTCGAGTCGATAAGCTTGCTTGCCGACCCGTTCTACGATCTTAAAAGGGTCGATAAATCGAGGACTCAATTTACCTTTCTTTCCAAATCTCATGACGCCTTTCCATTGTGAAACTTTTAACATCACGTAATCGTCTACCGAAAATTCTATCGGTTTTCACCTTTTATCCGCGTATGACTTTTGACGATCTTGGGCCGTTTTCATTCTTTCCCGAACAATCCGAATTTTATCGCTTGTATCTTGGACCAACTCGGGTCCAACCAACACCTTTTCTCCAACTTCTCGCCAACACAAAGGTATTCGGCACTTTCTTCCATATAACGCTTCATAAGGTGCCATTCGAACCGAGGAATGATAACTATTATTATATGAAAATTCGGCTAACGACAAATATTTATCCCAACTTCCCCAGAATTCTAAAATACAAGACCTAAGCATGTCTTCCAAAGTTTGGATCGTTCTCTCGGTTTGCCCATCAGTCTGTGGGTGATAAGCGGTACTAAGAGCTGAAGGAATTATGTGCACAGTTAGTCAACCTATGATGATACATCCATGCCTACGAAACACTTAAGGGTCACACCGGTGAGTGCATGTAATACGAGCAAGATAAGCAATGATACTACGAAGAGGAATGATTCATAATAGTCATTATGAATCAGTTAAGTATTAAGTTAAGTTTAACTTATTACTAGATTAGTTTAACTAACTAATTAATACAAGTAGTTGTACATTTACTAGTTGAGTAAATATACAATGTGTTAATTATAGATTATCCAAAATATGATTTAAAGCTATTAAATCATATAGTAATTGGATAATATTGTTGTATAAATTATATAAAGGTTATTATATAATTAACTATTGAAAGTATAAATACAAGTATGTAATTCGTGTATATGGGTACCGAATTATTAGTGTATTAATACTAGACATTTAATAGTTAAGTGCAACAATAATAAACTAGTTAAATTATAAGGGATGGAAGTGTTAAAAGGAAGTTTAATTAAAGATCCAATATTAATTAAACTAGAAGGGTTCTAAGCGTAACTTATTTGTATATAAATAAGAGGCTTAGGGTAACCCTTATTCCCTTGATACACCACACAAAATACTTCCTCCTCCTCCTTGGCTTCGGCCGAATACACACACCAACACAAGTGTTTGTGTTCTTCGTGTTCTTCAAGTCTTGAAGATCCAAGTTCGTTGCTTAGATCAACTAGAAGATCGCTCGATTTGTTCATCATCAATGGATCTATCTTAAGCAATCAACAAGGTATGTTTTGGGAAACACTTTTCTCCCTTCTCCCCTCTTGGACGAATTCGACCAAAGAACCCTAGGGTTCTTTGGTTGATGGTCGAACGAACCACACAAGCAATGTGTGTGTTCGAGTTCTTCGTACAAGGTTTCTTTCTTGTTAACCTAATCTAGAACTCCAACATCCTAATCCTTTAGGGTTTAAGGATTAGGTTTAATCCCAGTTCCGTATTTAGGGATTAAATCAGCTAGTTGGTTTTAAACCGGTCAAGAACAAGTTCATGTTCTTGGTCAGCAAGGTTCGAACCAAGTACACTAGGAGGTCGACCCAAGTGGTTGATCAGTCGCATGGTGCGTAGTGAAACCCTTCAGTGGTATCAGAGCGTTGGTTTAGAGATCTAGACTAGATTAACAAAGATTGTTTGTTTACTTTAATTATAAGTTTTTTTTTTTGTTTCAAGTTTACTTCTTCTTCATATTTTTTGGAAAATGGAAGAACCCTAGGACCAAGAATATTAAACTAGTCTATGTTTAATTGGTCAAGAAGGTTTCTAAAAAACCCTAGCAATTTTCAAAAATACTAGGAAGAACCCTAGGATCAAGTATGTTAAACAAGATATGTTTAATTGATCAAAAGGATTCTTTCCTTACTTCCTTGAATTTTCGTGACATAGGAAGATCCCTAGGATCAAGTATGTTAAACAAGATTTGTTTAATTTATCAAAAGAATTCTTTCCTAATCCCTTAGAGATTTCGAAAATCTAGAGGATACTTGGACACCAAGTTTATTAAACTAGCCTAGTTTAATTGGTGGAAAAGTTTCCTAGGCTTAAGAATTTCGAAACCCTAAAAGAACCCTAGAAGTTTAAACTAGTTTAAGTTTAATAGTTTAAAAGTATTAATTAGGATAATAATCTAAAACCTAGTTAATTAGACAAGTTTATGTCTAATAAGTTTAATTATTATTCTGATAAATTTATTAAAGCTAGTTCTTTAAACCTAGAAATTTAGACAAAGTTTTATTTTCTATAAGGTTTAATTTAAAAAGTTTAAATGAATTTATTAAAAGTTATAATCTATCTTAGAATTTAAACAAAGTTTATTGTTTAATAGGATTGATTAAAATTAGTCTTTTAATTAAAATAATGTCTTTGATCAAGAAAGTCAAAACCCTAGTTTTGATTGGTCAAAAACAAGATTAGGGTTCATCTAATTAATTTAGGGAATTGATAAAGAAGATGTTAATTTTTAAGTTCTAAAATTAACAAGGTGTATTTAATTATTTATATATATATATATATTAAAATTTTCGGAATTTTTGATTATTAAGTAAAATTGGATTTTAAAGATATAATAAGTTTATACGTATTTTAATTAGATTAAGTTAAAATACACATGTATAAACTAGATGTAATATTCTTATTAGAATGTTACAAGTTTATTATAAAATATGCATATATATGAATACATTAAAAACAAGATAAAAATGGAACAACTAAAAAGGATAATGTTATTTTGATCTTTGAAGATAATTTATAGCTTGTTATTGTATAAGTTATAATATAATTAAAATTAGAAAGTACAAAGTTGTGATTTCATTATAACTAGAAATTGTACAAGTTGAAATTATATGATTAACTAGAAATATACAAAGTTATATATATTATCATATATTAAGATGTATAAAGTTATAAGTTATTATAACTAGATAATTATACAAGTATAATATAAATATTTTACAAGTCATGTAATATACTAGGTTAATGATCAAGTAAAAATAACAAGAACCTATATTTAACTAGTTCATGTTAAATATAAGAAAGGTTTAAACAAACTAAGAATTATTATATATAGTCTTTATATAATAAGTCTATTAGTTTCATCATGGTTGTTGAAGCTAGTGGGAGCTACACAAGAAAATCACAAAGTTTATAAGTGTGTCGTTAAGACATAAGTTTTGGTCGAATCTAATAAGTCAAAACAAATGTTTAATTTAATTATTAGACATATGAAGAACTAGGTGTGTTAAACTAGGTTTATGTTTCAAGTTCATGAATCATACAAATTTTAAAGTTTAACATAAGGTTATAAGTTTTTCAAGTAAGATAAAACAAGTAAGTTTTATTCTAGATAAGATTTTTCACAAAATCTAGTAAAACGTTTTGTACACCTCGTTTTAGGTATACATATAAAATCGCGCAAATTCTTGACACTATAAGTTTTAAAGAATAGTTCTTATGTTTTAAAAAGGTATCTTGTAGAACCCTTCAATTCACAAGTCACACATTTTAAACAAGGATTAAGATTGGAATAAAGGTTTAAGTTTAGTTTGAGACTTAAACAAACCCAAGAAAATCTTAGATCTAAGTACTATCCACCTAATGGAACACCTCACTTGTTAAACGATATTCATATTGTAAGGATAAAGAACCTTATATATGGATTCAAATCATTGCGAGTGTTAGGGTGCGTAAGGTTCTGTGATAATCGAGAGTCCCGACGCAGAGCATCGCACTGTCTTAGATGGTCTGATCTACTTTGGTGATAATCGGGAGTCCCGGCCCAAAAAGTACTTGAGTAGAATAAACATACTAGACTGTATTACTAACTTAGAAATTTACAACTAGATTGTACAAAGTTGTAATAAGTTATAAGTCTAAAGATTCAACGACCCCTAGGAATCGTGTCAAGTCTTGATACGATCGGTAAGGATGTTACCTACCAGAAATAACATCTCTCGTCGGGAAGTGCCCAAACCTTGCGGCGAGAATGTGATATATTGATGATTACTAATTAAAATGGGTTTGATTTGTAGATGGCAGCAACAAACGCAATCGCGACAACAAGTACCAACAATCTCTCACTTCGCTCAATCCTCGAAAAGGACAAATTGACTGGGTCAAACTTTCTCAATTGGGAGCGCAATCTTCGTATTGTACTCAGGCATGAGAGAAAGTGATATGTCTTGGAGAGAGCAGACCAAACACCCCTGCTGTTAATGCCAGAGCTGAAACGAGGCAAGCTTATGATAAGCATGTCAGTGATGCACTCGATGTGAGCTATCTGATGTTCGCCACCATGAGTCCTGAGTTACAAGCGGGAGTTATGGATGTGCCTGTATTTGAAATGATCCAACAACTTAGGGATTCATTTCAAGAGCAAGCTCGCACTGAGAGGTTTGACATCAATCGAGCCTTCAACTCTTGCAAGATGGTCAAAGGAACGCCGGTGAGTGACCACGCCATGAAAATGAAAGGACACATGGATCACCTCGCCAGACTTGGTCACCCCATACCGTTGCAAATGACAACAGACACTATACTCAACTCGTCGTCTGATGACTACAAGTCTTTTGTGGTCAACTACAACATGCATAATATGGAGAAATCCATTGCTGAGCTACATTCCATGCTCAAGACAGCTGAGTTGAGTTTGGGGACCAAATCTAAGGACGTTCTCTTGATCGGCAATGGCGGTGGCGGTTGGAAGAAGAGAAAAGGGCATGGTGGTAAAGGAAAGGGTAAAACCTATCCTAACCAAGGAGTGCCAAATGGTAAATGTAACACCTCAAATTTTTAATACAAAATATTTCCGTAAAATCCTTTTAAATTTAAATCATTTAGAGTATTGTCCCAAAATATGGATTTACAAAAACCTTGGTATAAAATAAAAGTCACTAGTGGTGTTACAAAATATATCATAACCAAAGCCAAACGTAAATCCACCTTGCTATCTCTACTAAACCCGTGCGCCTTCACTAGGAAACGCACCTAATCCTTAGCTCCCGAACCTGAGTACATAGCATCACAAACAAACATAGTACGTAAGACAAAATTATCTCGTGAGATACATGGGTTTTAGACCCGACATTAATATATAAATGATTACACATACTAAATATATATATAGACATACATATTTATATACTATGGTTACCTCCGCGGTAACCCTAACACATTCATATACATCAATCACCTCCTCGGTAATCCCATCACATTCAATCATAGCCTAATCGACCCGTCATGTTGTTCGGAATGCCTCCAATCCAACGAGACCCCATTTTTGTCCTACTAACCAGAATGCCTCCAGTTCAGTAGAACCCCCTTTGTCACCTTGTCCAAGCAAGGTGACCCATCTTATCTCACTAATCAGAATGCCTCCAATTCAGTGAGATCCAACATCGTGTTGGGTGATCGGAATGCCTCCAATCCATCAGTTTAAAGATACCATGATAATCCAGAATGCCTCCGAATCTATCATGTACCTGTCCTATTTCAAACTACCCGTCATAACTATTTCATGTGACTATATGTCACATCCATCATCAATGCCATAAGGCCAACATACAAACTATCCATATACTAGTCTCACTTAGTATTCACAAAATCAAGCAACTAGTTAATATAAAGAAATTAAATAACTAGTTTATCATTAATAGTCACATATTAAAAATATTTCTTTACTGCTATGTACCCAGTTTTAAAGTTCACATGTACTCACCTTAGCAATTAATGCTCCAACCGTGATCTTGACACCAAAACTCTTGCTTCCACAATTCGGTCAAACTTCCAAGACTTCACCAAAAGCCTAATACAACAATCACAAGATGTTCAACATCTCATACTACTAATAATGTATCCATTAATCACTAGATACCATCAACTAACACTTGCCCCCAATTATGGTAATTTACCAAACCCTAGGTTTAACCAACCCTTAAGATTCTTACCAATCTTAATCATACACTTGATTCCTTTGTTAATATACCATCTATTAAGTGTATACATCATTTATTCACCATAAACCATAACCCCCGATTACTAAGGTTTCAACCCAACCACCAAATACATAGATCTAAAGCTACAAAGATCAAGGAGTGAAGATATACCTTTAATCTTCACTTAGGAGTGAAATCTACCAAAGATTTGTGAAGAGATCAACCACAATCTGCACTAGAGCTCCAAAATCGCCAAGAAGAAAACTAGGGTTTTGATATGGCATCATATGAGACAAAACCCGACTTAAAGCTGCTCGACCATAGTTCACGACGCGAACTAAGTTCGCGTCGCTAACTTTCCCTTGCACGCGAACTTCGCGATCGGTAACCAGTCGTGATCTCCAATCGCCAGATACAACAATCCCTGGAGGGAGTTCATGATCGTGAACTATAGTTCACGCCGTGAACTTCCCTCGTACAGCATGGCTGCACTTTTCGGTCTAGGTCTCGACCCGGTTTCGCCCATAACTTTCTCATACGGTCTCCAAACGACACGAAACCAATTCCTACGTTCTTTAAACGATTTATCCATAATTATCATATTTTCATTCAATTTATTTATTTACAAATTTCGGGTCGTTACAGTAAAAGTGTCAAATAAAAGGTCAAGAAGGTTAAGCCTAACACTGTGACGACCGAGAACCGGTGCTTCAAGTGTGGTGAGGCTGGGCATTGGAAAAGGAATTGTCCAAAGGGTGCAAGTGGTAGTGGAGGAAACGCAAGTTCCTCAGGTAACACAACCATGCTTCTTAATCACTTTTAGATACTTGTAAAGTACGTTACGAGTAATCTAACTTCTGCAATCGTTTATTGCAAGAGGAGATGGAAAGTGATAGTGACCGGCATGAGATGGTGATGATCCCACGAGCACCAAGTTTTTTATAATTCAGTATTTTGTGGATTCGTTTTAAACAATTTCACTTTATTGTTTAGATAATTTTATTTTAGTTAAAACAAGTTTTATTTTGGTTTTAATTAAATTTCGAATCCATGGTTGAATTATATTGTGTGCATGTATGATAATTACACTAGTCATGGTTTATGACTAGATTGTAAGTCAAGTTTTGATTTACTTATATTTCATGTTTATATATATATTTGTTTGATTGTTGTATAAATAATGTCTTGATAGCTCAAGGTATTTAAATGCTAGTAATTAGAAAGTTTTTCTAATGAAAGTATTTAAGCGTTTTATGGAAGCATAAGGTTCAAGAGTTATTGAACTTAGTTAAAACATCTTAAGTAATAGTCATTACTTATGATAGAAAGTTTTAAAGTATTAGTATTAATATAGTATGATTGTATTGGATATAATCAATATAGACTTTAAGAGTGTTATTACAAGTCTTTTATACTTGTAGTAAAGGATTTAATGAAGTCATAATTCCCTAATAGGAATAATTGGATATTCGCATAATCCAAGTAAAATGACTTAGATATTAAATGACTCTTAAAAGAGAAAACTTATATTAAAGTATTTAAGAATTAAAAGGTATTATTGCAAGTCTTTTATACTTGTAATAAATACAATATTTAATCAAGTCATAATTCCCTAATAGGAATAATAGATATTTGACAAATCCAAGTAATGACTTTGGCATTAAATAAGATTCTTAAAAGAATACTAATGTGTTTAAGGATTGATAGTATCATTTCAAGTGTTTCATACTTGTTAGATACAGTAATCAATAAAGATCATAATTCCCTAAACAGGAATGTTGGATATTCGCAAATCCAAAGGATGATCTTAATTATTGATAGAATTCTTAAAAGACTAACCTACAAGTTATTGACTAGGTCAAAGTAGTTTAAGAGATGCTTAAATTCCATAAAAGTAAGTGGGAGCTAAGACTAACGTAATTCATTAAAAATGTTGATGAATTCAGTATGTTAGCAAGACATCGACAACAAGGTTTTACCAAGTCGTTAGCCAAAGAGTTAAGAGAAATAATAAATGATCGTTAATTAGATTATTGCAAACCTAATAGCGTGATCACAAGTCTTGTGATTAATTATTGCATATCTAATAGGTTGTTAACCCTTCAGTGGATAACATAGTCATTTAAAGAAATTTCTTTAACTAGTAAGAATATCTACAAATCAAGTAACTAAAAGAGGCTTTAGTTACAAGGATAATTTTATGAATTCAAGAAACTGAGGAGTTAATTTCCAATCCTCCTATGTTTACCGAATTGCATAAAAGGCAAGACTAGAATATATTCTAGATTGTTGCAAGAATAATATCTAGCAAAGGCAAAAGTAATAGTATTCCTAAATACTCATCTTATGTCTCTAGTTTAATAGAAATGATTGATTTAGTGATAAAGTTACAATTAAGTTTGTAAGAATCATTAAGTAATCAACACAAACGAAATGAATAATTAATGATCCAGTAATAATTCAGTATCTATGTCCAGTGAGGAATAGTACATGAGTTAGTATTATTGTTATTCAGACTTTGTATGTTTTACATCATCCATGAATAAAAGTCTATTTATTCAAAAAGATATAAATCCGTGACTACTCGTCTTGGTGGGAACCTCGATGGGACGTTAACGTCATCGCGGTATTTGGTGGTAGATTCGAAAGTTCTTCGAAGATAGCTACACAAGTTTTGTGTACACCAAATATCGCTGATATTCTGTTGGAGGCTCAACGAATATTGGATTGACCACCGTGACAATACTTCGTGGTTGAAAACTTAAAAAGTATTGTTCACTAGGATTGTCCTTAAGCCTGAGGTATTTGGTTTAGGATACAATGACTAATGTGCTTTGGTTCAACTCAGACAATTCTGAAATACATTTGTCATACGAGGCGATACTGGGTACAAAGGAAGTTGTATTTTAAATCGAAATATAACAAGATGGTAATTGCACCTCCTCTTTAGGAGAGATATTTATAGGTCCTTTGACTTGATAAGAAACTGGAAAGTGCAAGGTCGTGACCAAACGAAATGATTTGTTCTTTGTCGTTTATCACAGCAGTTTGAATCAAGAAGTCATAAAAAGATTTCGAATACAGGAGTTGATAATTTCTACCATGCTCGTATTCGTTATCACAAATATCGTGCTGCAAGTGATAAACCTAACATATTTGCCCAAGAAGTAGAGACAGAGTGTTCTTTACTAGGAGACGCTATTAAAGAGTTTTTCATAAACTATACCTGGGTTACGTAAGCTGTTTTTATGGGTTGGTTACCTACATGCCCATCTAGAAGGCCATTGTAGCTCATATCATTAAGACAAAGGTTACAAACTTGCACAAGTGGGAGTCTGAAGGAATTATGTGCACAGTTAGTCAACCTATGATGATACATCGATGCCTACGAAACACTTAAGGGTCACACCGGTGAGTGCATGTAATACAAGCAAGATAAGCAATGATACTACTAAGAGGAATGATTCATAATAGTCATTATGAATCAGTTAAGTATTAAGTTAAATTTAACTTATTACTAGATTAGTTTAACTAACTAATTAATACAAGTAGTTGTACATTTATTAGTTGAGTAAATATACAATATGTTAATTATAGATTATCCATAATATGATTTAAAGCTATTAAATCATATAGTAATTGGATAATATTGTTGTATAAATTATATAAAGGTTATTATATAATTAATTATTGAAAGTATAAATACAAGTATGTAATTCGTGTATATGGGTACCGAATTATTAGTGTATTAATACTAGACATTTAATAGTTAAGTGCAACAATAATAAACTAGTTAAACTATAAGGAATGGAAGTGTTAAAAGGAAGTTTAATTAAAGATCCAATATTAATTAAACTAGAAGGGTTCTAAGCGTAACTTATTTGCATATAAATAAGAGGCTTAGGGTAACCCTTATTCCCTTGATACACCACACAAAATACTTCCTCCTCCTCCTTGGCTTCGGCCGAATACACACACCAACACAAGTCTTTGTGTTCTTCGTGTTCTTCAAGTCTTGAAGATCCAAGTTCATTGCTTAGATCAACTAGAAGATCGCTCGATTTGTTCATCATCAGTGGATCTATCTTAAGCAATCAACAAGGTATGTTTTGGGAAACACTTTTCTCCCTTCCCCCCTCTTGGACGAATTCGACCAAAGAACCCTAGGGTTCTTTGGTTGATGGTCGAACGAACCACACAAGCAATGTGTGTGTTCGAGTTCTTCGTACAAGGTTTCTTTCTTGTTAACCTAATCTAGAACTCCAACATCCCAATCCTTTAGGGTTTAAGGATTAGGTTTAATACCAGTTCCGCATTTAGGGATTAAATCAGCTAGTTGGTTTTAAACCGGTCAAGAACAAGTTCATGTTCTTGGTCAGCAAGGTTCGAACCAAGTACACTAGAAGGTCGACCCAAGTGGGTGATCAGTCGCATGGTGCGTAGTGAAACCCTTCAAGAGCTACTTTCGATCCTTACTCTTAATGCATGCTACCCCAAAAATTAGAAGTAAATCGAGAATCCCTATCCGATACAATCTTCAAAGGAACACCATGTCTAACAATTATCTCATCTAAATATGCGTGTGCCCATGTATCCATCGGTGTCGATTCCCTCATAGCAAGGAAATGTGCACTTTTGATCAAACGGTCAACAATCACCCAAATACAATCATGTTGACGAGCGGTTCTCGGAAGTTTAGTGATTAAATCCATGGAAATTTCTTCCCACTTCCAAACAGGGATGCTAAGTGGTTGCAAAATCCCGTAGGGTTTCTGATGTTCGGCTTTAACTTGTGAACAGACATTACATTCTTGCACAAACTTCCCGATATCCTTCTTCATTCCCGGCCACCAATAATCCAATCTCATATCATGGTACATTTTATTCATACCCGGGTGAATTGAGAATTTTGAACTATGAGCCTCTTTTAACACATCAATTCTCAAATCTCCGATTCTCGGTATCCATAATCGGTTATTAAAAATATTGACACCCCGACCATCTACTTCCAAATCTTTCTCATAATTCACCATCCTTTCCTTCTTAATATTTTCGGGTTTTAACGCCTCATCTTGCCACTTCTTAAGATCATCGAGTAAAATATACTTCAATGTAGTAGTGGATATTGCATAACACCTACTCGAGTGATACGGTTTACGACTTAATGCATCCGCGACTACGTTTGCTTTACCGGGATGATACAAAATCTCACAATTGTAATCTTTTATGAGTTCCAAAGCACGTTGTTGTCGCATATTCAACGATTGTTGGCTAAATATATATTTGAGACTCTTATGATCGGTAAAGAGTTGGAACTTAGTTCCATACAAATAATGCCCCCAAATCTTTAGTGCAAACACTACCGCGGATAACTCAAGATCATGAGTCGGGTAATTCTTTTCATATTCCTTCAATTGACGGGAAGCATAAGCAATGACTTTTCCCCGTTGCATGAGAACACACCCGAGCCCCATTTTCGATGCATCACTATATACTACAAAATCTTCTTCACCCTCGGGTAATGACAAAATTGGAGCATTTGTCAAACAGTCCTTTAACATACTAAAAGCTTTCTCTTGTGCCTCACCCCATTCATAATTCACGTCATTTCGGGTAAGACTTGTGAGAGGCACGGCAATACGAGAGAAATCTTTAAAGAATCGGCGGTAATAACCCGCAAGACCTAAGAAACTTCGGATCTCGGAAGCATTTCGAGGCACTTCCCAATTCTTAATCGCCTCGATCTTGGAAGGATCGACCGATATACCCTCACCTGATACCACATGACCAAGGAATTGAACTTGGCGCAACCAAAATTCACATTTGGAAAACTTGGCATACAATTTCTCTTTTTGTAATAAATTAAGAATTTCACGAAGGTGCGAAGCGTGATCACTTTCGGATTTAGAATATACTAAGATGTCATCGATAAAAACAATAACCGACTTATCCAACATAGGACGACATACCCGATTCATCATATCCATAAAAGCGTCCGGAGCATTCGTTAAACCGAATGGCATGACTAAGAATTCATAATGCCCATATCTAGTTCGGAATGCGGTTTAGGTACGTCTTCTTTATAAACCTTCAACTGATGATAACCGGACCTCAAGTCAATCTTAGAAAAATAACTTGCACTTTGCAATTGATCGAAAAGATCATCAATTCTAGGTAACGGGTACTTGTTCTTGATTGTCACTTTGTTAAGTTCACGATAATCAATACACATCCGCATTGACCCGTCTTTCTTCTTGACGAACAAAACCGGTGCACCCCACGGTGACACACTCGGTTGAATGAACCCTTTATCTAAATGATTTATGTGCACAGATAAGTACACGTGTCACCGTGTATAATGTTATAAGACACTAAAGGGTCACACCACTACACACCCGATAATGGACAACCGAATAAAGTAAGTTGTGTGAAATAATTAACTAGTTAAGTTAATTATGAAGAAGAGAATAAATAATAATAAGTTAATTATTATTTGTGAGAATGCTTAAATATTAGGTTAAGTATTTAACGGACAGTTAATTAATAGTTAATTAATTAACTAGTAAAAGTCCAAGGGTTTAAAGTGTTAATAGGAAGTTTAATTATGAGATTAATCATAATTAAACTCCAAGGACTAAACCATAACATCTAGCCTTATAAATAGAAGGCTTATGTGAGGGTTTAAGGTTACACATTACAATACACTAAAAACCCTAGCATCTCCTCTCCCTCTCCTCTTCGGCCGGACGAACGAAAGAAACCCCAAGGGGTTTTCGGCTTTTGCTTGTTCGATTCGACGAACACACACACACGAGTTCGTGTATTGCTTTGTTGGTACAACGCGGTCTTGGAGCGTGTCCAGGTGGTGCAGTAGAGGTGGATCACTTCTTTAGCTATCTAAAGGTAATGTTCATCATCTTCTCTTTCTCGTGATCTCATTGTCTAGTAGAGATCCAGTAATGTGGTATTCAAGTTCCACCATGTGAATACTACAAGGTTTTCCTACAGTGGTATCAGAGCTTTCTACTAATCTCAATGAGATTCGGTTGAGTTTCTTTTCATCTAGAAAAGAACCCTAGAATTTTCGGCCAAGCATGTGTTCTTCAAGTTTGAATGAACATTGGTTTGAATAGGGTTCTAGATAAAAAGAAATTAGGCTTTTTTTTTCCTTCCTTGTTATTTCCGTTTTTCGTAAATATATGTATATTATATTAAGTTTTTTGTTTCTTAGAAAGAACCCTAGAAAATTTAATCCAAGAAAATTGTTCAAGTTTTGAATAATTGGATTGAATAGGTTTAAAGATAAAAAAAGAACTAGGTTTCTTTCTTTTGTTTAGTAAATAAAACCTAGTATGTTTAATCCAAGCAAATTGTTCAAAGTTTTTGAAAAATTGGAATAAATGGGTTTTAAGACAAAATTAAGAAAAGGTTATGTTAAATTTTTCGTTTGAAAGTTTAACTGTTTATTTGTTTATTATTATTATTATTAACGAAAAATATTATATATATATATATATATATATATATATATATATATATATATATATATTTATATATATTAAACGGTAGTCAAAACCGAACCATCGAGACACAGTTGGAGCTCGGTTCGACGACCTAGTGGTCGACCAAAACCGAGTCCACCGAGTTTCGGTTGGATGGTGTTTCTTGGAGACCAAGATATCTTTTTGATTTTAGTCCAAGATATGGTCTAAATCAAGGAATAAAATCTACAAGTTATTATGTAAGATTTTATGTTTAAAAGTCAATCTATAAGTATTTTAGTTGACTAGATTATTTGATTTTTTCGTCTAAATAATAGTAATTAGTATTAAACATTTAAATTAAACCTAATGATTTAATAGTTATTAAATCAAGATAATTATGAAATTAAGGAGGAAATAAGAAACCGCTTTATGGGTAATTTAATAATTATCAGTTTGGTAATTTAAATTATCAATTTATTTTTTTAATTAGAATGACATAACCCAAAAGAAGTGATATTGTGTTTACTTTATAATTTTCAGAATTATTTTTATTTTTCGAATTTTTTTTATAAAGTTTTATTTTTAAATACATAAAACACAAAACCAAGTCTTTGGGGTTATGGCATGGCAATTTTTCGAAAATTGCAAGTATTATTTATTTTTCGTTTATTTATTATAATATGAAATAATAAGATGGTAATTATAAACAGTTTGTTTAGAAAACCAAGGTATAAATTAATAAGATGGTGATTATAAACAGTTTGTTTCGAAAACCAAGTTTTAAAATTAATAATGGTAGAGTAAACAGTTTGTTTATAAACCAAGTTTTATAAAAGACAAATTAAAAGTGGAATTTATAAACAGTTAGTTTATAAAACCAAGTAATTAAAAACTAGCTAACTTTTTCGAACAAAGGAAAATCCTTTTTAGAAAATCTTAGATCAGAGTGCAACCCACCTAATGGAACACCTCACTTGTTAAACGATATTCACATTGTAAGGAGAAAGAACCTTAGATGTGGATTCAAATCATTGCGAGTGTTAGGGTGCGTATGGTCTTGTGATAATCGGGAGTCCCGGCGCAAGGCATCGCACTGTCTTAGGTGGTACGATCTATTTTGGTGATAATCGGGAGTCCCGGCCCAATATGTACTAGAGGGATTAAAACATGTACAAGTTTGTTGTTCAACTTGATATCCTGAGGATCTAGGAATCGGTTCTATTCTAGAGGCGATCGGTATGGCTATACCTACCAGAAATAGCGTGGCTCTAATGGGAAGTGCCCAAACCTTGCATTAGAGGGCGTGAAATATGGGTCCTAGTCTAACTATTATTATTAAAAGGTAATAATGTTAGAAGTTATTTATTTTATCTAATCATAATAACCGTTTGTTTGTTTTTCTTATAGATGTTTGTACTGTCAGAAATTTCGTTTTACTCACCAAACGAGTCGCGAAAGTTCATCACTGGAAAATGGAAGCTTACTGGTCCGAACTACAAAGTTTGGAAAGTGCACTTTAGGAGTTACCTAAAAGCACAGAATCTACTGTACGTGATAGACGAGGTTCCCAAGGGACAACCAGGGCAAGATGCCCAGGATAATGAGCTTGACGCTTATTATCAGTATCTGGCAGATGAATCACAAGTCATGTCGATTCTTATTCTTACTTCATTATCAGAGCTTACTGATAATCTACGTAAGAAACCATGTTATGAGTTTGTCCAGTATCTTGAGGAGACGTTTAAAGATAGTACTGAAGATAGCAAGCAATTCATTTTACAAGAAATCATTTCGTCAAAAATGAAAGATGATCAACCATTGAGTGACCACCTTATCAACATAAGGAGGTTACTAGATTGTCTCACCCTAGTTACTGGCACATCAAACGAGCATGAACAAGTCCTGTTCTTGTTTGGATCTCTCACTCAGTACTATCAGGACAAGGTAGTACGTATAGACGGGAATTTTGATTTGAGTGTCGCAGGTCTACACGAGAATCTCTTGTGTATACGCGATGTTCAAAGGCTAGAGGAAGAATCTCTCTCCGAGATTCAGGAGGACGAGCTTCAAGAATGGTTGAATGACTTGGCTGATTTGTGTTGCCCAACTTGTGGCAGCAAGGATATTTGCGAGCACACGTCGGACGTGGGGCTGTTGGACGCTGACTTTGTCAGCGATTCAGGTATCTTTATGATTGATTGTCTCGTTACTTCTAGTGAATCCTGTGTATTGGATACCGGATGTGGTCATCACATATGCAATCAAGTTGCCTTCAGGAAGAGTCTTGGAACTTAAAGATTGTTATTATGTTCCTAAACTTATTAAGAATGTTATTTCGTTTGATTTACTTATAGACAGTGGTTTTTATTATGAGTTTTATGGAAAACAATTTCGTGTTTAAAATATGACATTTTATATTTTAACGCAAATTCTCATAATGGTCTATACACGTTAAATCTAAATAACATAGAACGAGACGTTTATCATATAAGTAAAAGATCCAAGAGTAACTTGAATCAAACTTATCTTTGGCATTGTCGTTTAGGTCATATAAACGAGACTCGCATTAAGAAACTCCACGATGATGGAATTCTAGAGCCATTTGATTTGGAATGATATGCAATATGCGAAGCTTGTTTAACTGGCAAGATGACAAAAGACCCTTTCAACCACTACAATGAAATGGCAGGCGAGTTGTTAGCGATTATACACACAGATGTGTGTGGACCATTTACTCCAGAAGCCAGAGGAGGATACCGCTACTTCATTACCTTTACTGACGACTTCAGTAGGTATCGTTATGTCTTTCTTATGAGACTATTGTCTGAGAGCTTTGACAAGTTCAAAGAATATCAGAGGGAAGTAGAGAACCAACTAGGCAAGAAAATTAAGTCACTTCGGTCTGACCGAGGAGGCAAATATTTGAGCCAAGATTTCGACGATCATTTGAAGGAATGTGGGATTGTTTCACAACTCACACCTCCGTATACACCTCAGATGAATGGCATATCAGAAAGGAGGAATCACACCTTGTTAGACATGGTACGTTCAATGATGTGTCGCGCCCCACTACCACTATCATTTTGGGGACATGCACTCGACATTGCAGCATTCACACTGAATAGGGTTCCGACCAAGTCAGTAGAAAAGACTCCGTTCGAGCACTGGGCGGGGAGAAAACCTAAATTATCTTTTCTCATGATTTGGGGTTGTGAAGCGTACGTGAGACGTAACTTCACAGACAAACTAAACCCCAAGTCAGATAAGTGTATCTTCGTTGGATATCCAAGGGAAACCTTAGGATACTATTTCTATCATCAAGAAGACAACAAAGTTTTTGTTGCTCGGAAAGGTGTCTTCTTGGAGGAGAAGTTTCTAGGAATTGAAACTCCAAGAAAAGAAATAGAGCTTCAAGAAATTGAAGAGAATGAAGATCCACTGACGACTTCAGTCGAACCAGTAGTTCAACAAAGAATTGTTGATTCCCAACCAGACCCACCGGTTGAGGAAGAAGAAACACGCAATCCGCGTAGGTCGAGTAGACCACGCCAAGAACCAGATAGGTATCTTGGATTCATCATCAATGAAGATGATGGAAGTCTACTAGAACCATTAACCACAGCGAAGCTGCTAACGGCATAGAGTCTGAAAGATGGCTCGAGGCTATGCAAGCAGAGATGCAATCCATGTATGACAACCAAGTTTGGGTGTTATCAGACTTGCCACCACAGTCCCGTGCTATTGGATGCAAGTGGGTTTTCAAGAAGAAAATCGACATGGATGGAAAAGTGCATACTTAAAAAGCACGACTCGTCGCGAAGGGTTTCACGCAAACACAGGGTGTGGATTATTCTGAAACCTACTCGCCAGTCGTTATGCTTAAGTCTATTAGAATTCTTATGGCCATATCAGCATATTACGACTATGAGATATGGCAGATGGATGTTAAAACCGCCTTCCTTAACGGGGAGTTGAATGAGGACGTATTCATGATACAACCGGATGGTTTTACTGATCCAAAGAATCCTGATAAAGTATGTAAATGGCTAAAATCCATTTTTGGATTGAAGCAAGCATCTAGAAGTTGGAACTTAAACTTTGACAAAAGAATCAAAGATTTTGGTTTTGTCAAGAGTGAGTTCGAGGCATGTGTCTATACAAAATTCAGTGGGATCATAGTAATCTTCCTAGTCTTGTATGTTGATGACCTACTGCTTATAGGAAACGATATACCAGCATTACAAGGAGTAAAATCCTGGTTAGGTGAATGTTTCCAGATGAAGGACTTGGGAGAAGCCGCATTTATACTGGGTATAAAGATCTATAGAGATAGATCTAGGCGGCTTATTGGACTTAGTCAAAGTACATACATTGACAAAGTACTGAAGAGATTCAGTATGAGTGATTCCAAGAGAGGACTCATTTCAATGACACATGGCATTACACTGAGCAAAGCTCAGAGTCCCACATCTAGCAAGGAAATAGCTAGGATGAGTTTGGTACCATATGCTTCGGCAATTGGATCAATCATGTATGCCATATTATGTACTAGGCCCGATATTGCTTACTCCATAAGTCTCACGAGCAGATATCAAAGAATCCTGGTGAACCCCATTGGGTGGCTATCAAGAACATTCTCAAGTATTTGAGAAGGACGAAAGAAATGTTCTTGGTCTTTGGAGGTTCGTTGGAAGAACTGCGTGTAACTGGTTACACAGATGCAAGCTTCCAAACCGACAGAGACGATTACAAATCTCAATCGGGATTTGTATTCACACTAAACGGAGGAGCTATATCTTGGAAGAGTCAGAAACAAGATACGATAGCAGATTCGACTACAGAGGCTGAGTACATTGCCGCAAATGATGCTGGGAAAGAAGCCATGTGGCTTAAGAATTTTATCGAGGATCTTAGAGTTATTGCCAGTATCTCTAGACCCATCGAAATATTTTGTTATAATAGTGGAACAATAGCGCAAATTGTTGAACCAAGAGAGCATCAAAAGACCAGGCATGTACGCAGGAAATATCACCGCATACGTGAGTACGTAAGAGAAGGTTATATTGTAATTAAGAAAATACCAACGGATGACACCGTCGCTGACCCGTTGACAAAACACTAGCTGGACCAAAGCATGAAAAACATGTGCACGCTATAGGCATGCAGTATCTAAATATTGGTAGCTAGTAATTTTGATTAGAATCATAGACATGTTTGAAATCGATACATTATGTAATAACATTTCGTGGGATTGAAACAGAAAGTTTTACGTAATATTTTCACATTGTCTATTCTTAACATGTTTTAAACCTATCCTTGATACACAACGTTTTTGAGTATCTAAATTGTCCGTGGTTGCTTGAATTTAGTGGGAGCTAGATTCAAGAGTTAATACCATTATGAATATTAATCTGTTTCATAGTTATTGAATGGAGAAACAAGGGTTGTTAAAATAAATATTCATAGATGTTTACAGAGTTTGCTAAACATTAGACGTGACCAAAAGATCGAGATTACTTCATGGAGCCTAAGCATGAGTAATTTCGAGTAGATGTCCTCTGACCTGAGACGTTTTGGTTTGAGACACGATGACTTCAGATCTTTAGCATTTATCTACCGTCACACCGTAAAAGGGTGATCATAAGGAACTTGACTAAGACAGCAGAAGTCGTGGGCAAGATAACGCAAATGTCAAGATGGAATTTGCACCTTCTTTAACTAGAAGAGATATTTCACTGCCGCTCGACGATTAAGACTACTGAAATGCGTGGCCGCGCTCGGAGAATGATTAGATCATTTGGTAATCCGTAACTGCAGAAAGTCGATATCAGAGTCGAGAAAATTCGAGTATATAGAACAAGATCCCTGCTCCATGTCTATTACTCAAATTAAGAAATATCATGATGCGAAAGGAAAATCTGTTAGTGTTATTCATTTTAAGAATATTATCTCTGGATGTAAGAGTTCTTATGACCTGGTTATCCTAAATGTCTGGCTAGGGACCGCTTTAGGCCAACGATGATCAGAAAGTGTTTCTTAACTTGCACAAGTGGGAGTCTGAAGGATTTATGTGCACAGATAAGTACACGTGTCACCGTGTCCAATGTTATAAGACACTAAAGGGTCACACCACTACACACCCAATAATGGACAACCGAATAAAGTAAGTTGTGTGGAATAATTAACTAGGTAATTTAATTATGAAGAAGAGAATAAATAATAATAAGTTAATTATTATTAATTTGTGAGAATGGTTAAATATTAGGTTAAGTATTTAACGGACAGTTAATTAATAGTTAATTAATTAACTAGTAAAAGTCCAAAGGTTTAAAGTGTTAATAGGAAGTTTAATTATGAGATTAATCATAATTAAACTCCAAGGACTAAACCATAACATCTAGCCTTATAAATAGAAGGCTTATGTGAGGGTTTAAGGTTACACATTGCAATACACTAAAACCCCTAGCTTCTCCTCTCCCTCTCCTCTTCGGTCGGACGAACGAAAGAAACCCCAAGGGGTTTTCGGCTTTTGCTTGTTTGATTCGACGAACACACACACACACATATACGAGTTCGTGTATTGCTTTGTTGGTACAACGCGGTCTTGCAGCGTGTCAAGGTGGTGCAGTAGAGGTGGATCACTTCTTTAGCTATCTAAAGGTAATGTTCATCATCTTCTCTTTCTCGTGATCTCATTGTCTAGTAGAGATCCAGTAATGTGGTATTCAAGTTCCGCCATGTGAATACTACAAGGTTTTCCTACATTATCAAGAAACTCTTGCAATTGACTAATGATTTCTTTCATTTCTGCCGGGGCTAAACGATAAGGAGTTTTGGTAATTGGAGCCGCACCCAGTACAAGATCAATTCAAAATTCTACCTCTCGATCGGGAGGTAATCCGGGTAAATCCTCGGAAAATACATCCGGGAATTCATTAACAATTGGAACATCTTTCGCGGATTTCTTAACTTCTACAACCGGGTTAAGAACATAAGCTAGATAGGAGTAGCATCCATGAGTCATTAATTTACTAGCTTTCAAGAAAGAAATCACCCGCCTATTCTTCATTTTTCTATCACCATACACATAGAAAGGTTCTTTTCCTTGTACGGGAATTCTAATCCTTTTCTCATAACACATAATATCGGCATGATACTTCGACATCCAATCCATCCCGATGATAATATCGAAATTTGGCAAATCTATCAACACTAGATCTACTAAGAATTTATGATCATCTATCTCTAACGAGCAATCCCTATAAATACGATTGGCTACCAAAGTCACACTACCCGCAGTGTCAACACATAATGGATTCAACAAAGGTGACGGAATTACAGTTAACAATTTAGCAAATTTCAGAGATACGAAAGAATCAGACGCTCCAGAATCAAATAATATATGAGCGGGTTGGGAATTAACAAGGAATGTACCAGAAACAACATTCGGATCTTCACGGGCTTCCTCCGGGGTCAACTGAAAAGCACGGCTTCTAGCCCTGGGAACCTCCTCCTTTTGACTCGATGCACCCACCCGCGGAGGTTGTTGTACCGAACCTCGACTTTCAGTAGCTCGATTTGAAGGATTTGGGCATTGACGCCTCCGATGACCTACTAACCCACAACCATAGCAAACCACAACCTTATTCGGGCACCTAGATTTTATGTGGCCCTCTTCAAAACAACCAAAACATTTCACGGGCCACGGTCACTAGCACACCGTCCTCGGTGGTTCTTTCCACAAGTTTGACAATCTCGATTAGCATCCGACTAAAATATTAAAATGGTTAAACACAATTCATAAATATATACATATCATAGGATTTATTTTAATTTCATTCTTACTTGAATAGAAAACGATTGGGATTGGCCACGAGGCTGAGATGACCCTTGAGATTGAGTTCGACGGTTCGGAGTAAATCAATTAAAACGATCGTATGGAGAAGAAGTAGTTTGTTCAACCTTTTGACGCTTGGAGTCGGGAGTCAACTCTCCACGAATACTCAAATCATGCTCTCTTCTTCGAGCATACTCCACCACCTTAGCAAATGACGGGATATCACGGTTATTCACGAAGTCTTGGATCTCATACCTCAACCCCTCCACAAACATTTGAATTTTCTCTACTTCGGTGGGAATGTATTTCGTGGAAAATTGAGCTTTTTGATTAAACAACGTTTCATATTCATCCATCGATAAAGTTCCTTGCTTGAGTTCTAAGAATTCCTTCTCCAACCTCCTTCTCATATCACTAGGACAATATTGTTCAAGAAAACGAGCCTTAAAGGCATCCCATGACATATGATCCCTTTCTTCTTCGTCAAGGATCTTGAAGGTATTGTTCCACCAAGTTAATGTCTTTCCGGTAAACATAGCGGTGGCATACACCGTTTGATCATCTTTGGCGACACGACAGATACGGAATACCTTCTCCGTATTTTCAACCCATAACAACGCCTCCACGGGTTTGACACACCCGAGAATTCCGTGTCCCCACTACTACAGAAATTTTTGAATGAAACCGAACGCGATTTCTTACTCGGGGATTCATCGACTACATTCTTCTTTTCCTTCAATCTTTCCTTCTCCTCACGCCTAAATTGTTCAAAAGTGGCTGGGACTATGTCTGTGACCCGATTCATCAATCTCTCCTCCCTTGGAGATACCACCTCTTCTTCTTCTTCATGATTACTAGGATTCGTTCCTTGGGTTCGAGGAACCGAGGGGCTTAATTCGGGACGCTCCACACTTCTCGAGCCATTATTATTACTGTTACTACTCCCTTGATCCATCCCTATCTGAAATTTATAAGAATATAATGAAGGTATTAAATAACACTCACCCTAGCATTTCTATTGTCCCACAATTACATATCCAACCTGTGGTTTGTATCTGACCTAAATTCTTAGCCTACACACTATACCATCAATGCCTAAGTTTGAGTCTAGTACCATAATGATACCTAGTTCACTCAGCCAATGTTTTGATACAATATTGTAAGGACCGAAATAGAAAACGACCACTTTTTACATCATTTACATAAATCTTTCGGATATTACCCAAAAATACAAGTTTTAAAACATAATTACCAAAACATAAACAATCCAAAAGAAAACTACTATCTATAACGGATACAAACCAACTAAACAACCCCAAAAGATATACATCAATATACTAATAATTATACCAAAAAGAGAAGCTCTTCTAAGCTTCAAGCAAAACTGACTTCTACAATCTACTCACACTTGCCCTTTCCTTTATCCTTTCCTGAAAAATGGTGACAACTAAACGGGTAAGCTATAAAGCTTAGTGAGTTCCACAATGTATAATGTTATACTAAATAATTATATAAATCAACATAAATAAACAAACAAGTGTCAACGGGTCAAAATACCGGATTAGCATAACAATATCATCACAAAGCGTCACATATCAATACCGGGTCAACAATGATCAAACTACAATACCGGAGTCAACAAAGTGCGTCATTCCCTCTTAGGCCATTAGGGAATGAGGCCGATGAAGGTGACCATGGCACCCCTAAATGAGTCCATGATCCAGCTTCACCACCACGGTCCATACCACTCCTCCGCCAGGTACTCCCGCGTCCGCCGCCCGACATATTACACGAAGTAATACTCGAACCGCCATGGGTCCTCACGAAATAAATTATCACTCAAGGCATTCCACTCAAACGGGTCAAGGCAATGCTACGGTTCAATAAGGTAGTTTCAATGTCCAAGGCAAAACACAAGTCATTCAATCGAAAGGAACACTAATTAGCCACATTGCACATATATAATTAAAAGTATACACAATGCACATAGTGAACTCACCTGGGATTAAGCAATTGCCAATACGAGCCAAGTACTTCCTTTAGTCAAATTCCATTGTCACCGATCGATATAATCACCACAATTTCCCAATTGTTTACCTATCACAATTATACTTATCTCATTCAATATACAAACTCATAATCACAACTAGTATGACCCTTAATCACCAATTTCCCCAAATTAGTGATTAACCCCAAAACCCTAAACTTCTAACTATACATCTAGTGCATAATCACATGCTAACTTCTGATTTCCTAGTTCAATATTTGTTATACATAGTCTACAATCATCAATTTCAGTTCCATAACTCAAACCCTAACTAGGGTTCATGACCTAACTAACTCAATACATCAATTTATACATATGCATGGTGATAGGGATAATGTTCTACCTTAATTATCAATACAATAGATGAAAATCCTTTGATTTCTAGCTAAGATCTGCCCAAGAGCACCAAATATCGTCCAAAATCGCCCCACACCGAGGAGAGAAAAATCTAGAAGTTATTTTGGCTGAAATGGGGAAAAATCCCGATTTTATGTCTAATCTGCACAAGATAGCACCGCTATCTTCAAGATAGCGCCGCTATCTTGACCCCGTGTTAAATAGCGTCGCTATCTTGAAGATAGCTTAGCTATTTCCTAAATTTTTCGCGTTTTACCCTTAGCTATTTCGGATCTCTGTTTCAAAATCTGCCAAGATAGCGCCGCTATCTACCCAGATGCTGCAATTTTCAGCCTTTTGTCCTTATTCCACTAAATACTTAAAACCCCATAACTTTTCATTCGAGCCTTTGTTTTCAATGAGGTTTTCGCCTACACGTTCGTAACGAATTATCTATAATCCTCACTAAAAATATTGCAGAATATATTCCACAAAAAATGACGTTTCTATATACCTTATTGTGAGTATTTAAGCAATTACCACTTAATGCATATCGTTCTCACGCATGCTTTTCTTAATCATTCTATACTTACTATATTTATACATGTTACTTAAGACTAATAATATATTTTAGGGGAAACGAAATCACATATGTTACATTAATATATATATTTTTTAATTTAAATAATGTATTTTTAAATTAATGTAATGTATTTATTTTATATTTATTCTATTTTAATTAAATATGATGATGTGGAAAGGATATGTTAGTGATGAGTTTAGTGATGGGTAGGGTTGGCACGACCGTGTCAGTAGCGTGTCAGTAAAGATGTGCTGACGTGGCGCTATTAATGGGTTTACTGACGGCCAACTGTTGGGAGTGGTCGAACCGGCTTAACCGGTCTGGTTTTTGGTTCTTATATTTGATCAAAAATAACAAACCGGGTTTACCGGTCCCGGTTCGGTTCGAGTCTGGTTTAACCGGGTTTAAAAACCGGTGTTTAAAAGGGTCTTTTTTTAAATGATATCCTAGCTATTTTAAAGACAATTTACATTCTATATTGAATGTATCCCGTTTTCAATTGATCCTGACGGTTTCTCTTCTTCGGCTCTTCGTACGTACGACACATCACAACGGTTCCTCATTGTCTTTTAATCAAAAATCCTAATAATCATCTCAAGGATAGATTATAATTTGGTTAATACGCAAAAAACTCAAGTATAAATTCATATATATAAGTTATCTCGAACGGTACATAACCGTGTTATCATGATCCATTGATTTGTAATGAGTTTTTTGTATCATAATATGTTTTTTGTAATGAATTATAAATAAACCGGGTTTACCGGTTCTGAAACCACTTAAAGACCGGCCCGACCCGGCACCGAACCGAACCGGAACCGGATTCGGTTAAACCAGTCCGGTTTTCGGTCTTAGAATTGTCATATTTTGGGCAACCGGATATACCGGTTTCGGTCCGGTTCCGGAACCGAACACACCCCACTGTCCATATGTCATGGAGAATAACTTCCAACACTTTATATAGCTAGATTACAAAACTAAAGTAATAATGGGTTTGCTAGATATTTGTAGTGATTTATCGTCATTATTGTTTACCGGAATTGAGAAAGTAAAGCTCTAAGATAAGGATAAACAAAATCATACACTTGTATGATCAGTTGGATGTGGCAATTGTATAGTACTACCGTTCATCTTAGCGATTTAGGCCCCGGACCTAATAAGCTTATCTTTTGATAGACTTCCTCAAGTCATATTTGATGTTCTCTTTGTTCCGAAAATTTCATATTTTGAGTTTCTCCCAAAAAAGTTTATAAACTTTTAACTTTATGTACTTTTTATGCTAAAATTGGCATTTAGCTTATTAAAACCTATATTATTATTAATTAAAACCCCTTAAAAGTGAGTTTTTTTTTCTATTATTTGAATACAATTATTGGCGATAAAATATGTGAGATTATGATTACCCTATCCATGGTGCTAACAGAGAAAACAACAACTCGTTGTCTTCCGGTGGATTTTGAGAAAGCTTACGACTCTATTAATTAGAATTTTCTATATTGTATTATGCGACAGATGACTTTTGGGCATAAATGGCGTTGATGAATTAGATGGTGTCTTATATCTGCTAGTGCTTCGGTTATATTAAACGGTCCTTCCACATCTAAATTCCGGATTGAGAAGGGTCTGAGACATGGGGACCCAATTGCAACCTTCCTATTTATTGTTGTAGTTGAACGCCTCCATGTAGCTATGCTCGAAGCATGTAAAAAAAGGTTTTTTGGGAGATCCATCTCCTAATTACGGGACGATTTATTCCCATGTTGAATATGTTGATGCTACTGTTTTCTTATCATTAGGACTTGTAGTAAACATGAAAAAAGTAATATATATGGTATTAGAGTTTCTTTGGAGGAGATTGTTGGTATGGACTCAAAGTTTATAAATTGTCGACCACTTCCATTTAAATACCTCAGTTTGCTAATTGTTACCTCAATGAATCGGGTGGAACTTAGAATGTTATAATTGAAAATTTCAAAAAGAAAACTATCTACATGGAAAACATCTAACACTTTCGAGTGACGGAAGATTGGTCCATTGTAATTATGTTCTTGAATCACAGATCTACTAACAATGAGAAGTTACAGGAGCTTAACACTCTTGTTATTTGATTAAGAACAATGTAAATTGTAATCGAATACGAAATATTAAGAACACAGTTTATCACAAAAAGCTTCAATGTATATTAATAATAATCGATCAATACACACTTACGTTTACGATTCGTAAGGAACTATTTATAATAGTCCTTGAAGCCTAACACTTTAACCTAGTTATTATAGGATACGATTACAATTGAATTACAATAAGATATTAATTTAAACTATCTATACGAAGATCCCGGACACGATTAGCACCATATATGAACCATCATTAGTATTCGCACCCATCAGTAGTAAATCACTTCGTCAGTAGTATTTGCTTTTGTGCCCCATTAGTACTATCTTCTTTAAGTCTTGATCAGTACTAACTGAAGCATCAGTATTAGAACACTTATATCCCAACAGTATCAAAGCTCGTCTAAATCCAAGTCCTAGCCGCTCAAACCATCATCACTTTGGATTATATGAGAAACACGATGCGATAAATTATATGAAAAATTACATCGTTACAGTGTTGCAAAAGGTATGTAAACTTTCTAGAAATGAATTCTATCGATTGATGGCATTAAGAAATTAATTGTATTGGTTGATGAAAATATATTGGATCTTTCATATTAATTGTGTCGCTTGATGACTTCTCCATTGGAAGAACAATAACTCGCATGTGAAGATAACATTTGAGCAGTCGTGATGACGATTTTTTACTTGTTAGGGCTTTAATTTAATGAGGTTTGTTACATTAAAAGATATTTATGTGATAATTTGAAGTGTTCTAACCAAAAAGTACGTTAAGTGGTTCAACACCTAAGCTTAGATATATGACAGTCACACACTCATTTTTTCCTTTTTATAAATGCACTATATATGGTAAAGAAAAGATTAGCATATTTAATTAAGAAACTAGCCCCCATCTCACAATTAAACCAAATTTGACGTCTTCTTTTTGGAAGAAAACATTAGTTTGTTTCCGATCCTATGATTCTTACAATCTTGTTCGCATATATATACATTTACCTCTGGTAAAGGTAAATGTTATATGAGAAATAGTATTGATTCTTATCATTCGTGTCTATTTAAGTCCACCAATTTGATGATGACAAGTATCAAAATCAAAAGATAATATGAGAAAAGAGAACTAGTGAATTACACATGTCAAGTTTAAAAGTGAGTAACAATATAAGTTGGAAAGAATATCATTTTCCATGTTATAGGTAATGAGAATAAAATCAAACCAATCCTTAACACCTTATAAATAAAGACATATGGTATGATATGTATCTGTAATTTTCGTCATCTCCTATATAAAATAATATAAGGTGTAGAATTAAAAAAAAAAAAAAAAAAAAACTACGATGACGTTCAAGTAGGTGTAAAGTGATGTGTAGGTAATAAAGTATAGAGGGCAAAAAGTGTGATCGTTTTGAACAACTTTTAGGTCAATAATTATATAGAGTAATTTAGCTAACCTTCCCAAATTCTTCAACCACATTTGCATTAATTTACTACCTATTTTTATTTATCTATGTCGTTGGACCTAACATCCCACATTATGTTTCTGGTGAACCTTTTCTTCGTCATGTACTTTATACGTCCTTCGATTTTATTTGAGTTTTTTTTAATGGCCAGTTAGTAAATTAATGGTTCGATCCTAGACAATAACATCCACAATGGGCAGTATGTCTTCCCTCGAACCTCCACCTATGGGGAATAAACCTCATGTACACGACGGGACTTGAACCCATGACCAATAGGTCACAGACAACACCTTATCTTTTTCAGTAATATCACTAAGCTAGAAGCTTTGGGTTGAAGTAACATATTGTTTTTTTTCCTTAAGAAAAACCTTTAAAATTATATATAAAATATCTTTTTTTTACATAGAAAAAAAAAGACAAACGAATAACAAGTTGCACCGCTAGCCCCATATGAATTGCAAAACGAATTCTTTTGAAAAAAACAACTTTGTGGATTTACGTGTCATAAAATTACAATGCATAATACGTTAAACTCTGTTGAAAAGCTCTACCGCCCCAAGTGCAAGGAAACCAAATGTATCAAACACAAAAAGAGTAAACACGTGTTGATTTTCAATGCATTTTTTCTCATGTTTTGTCACTTTGCACGAGGCAGCTTTTAAAGCAGTTTGTCCCACCGTAACACCCCGAGTACTCAAACTCACGAGAGAAGAAACTCCACACACACGTGTTTCCCCCAACTCATCCAAAAACCAAAACGTCAGCAGTTCTAAGCGTGAATTTTCTATCCAACGGATCAGTCAGAAAGTTCATATGTGCTTTTTTCTTGACGGAGATCCCTACACGCAAATGTATGTCAAAAAGGACATCCATATATAACCATATTGTGTTGGTACTTGAAGCTCGAGAGCTCTTTACAATGAACCGTATGTTCTACTGACCGCATATGCTTATATATTGACGTTTTTTTGAATTTTGAGCTAAAAGGTTATAATTAAAGTTATGATATATTAACATATCAGTCAAGATTGTTACAGTTTACATCTATTTTCTACTGACTGAGCTAAGCTACTCCACTTTCTATTATTTTCTTTCCACTTTCTATTATTTTCTTTGTATTTTAAATCTTACCTTTTTGCAAAGCATAAAGTCATTTAAGAAATAGTTTTTAGATTTGCTTATTCATTCTCGCAATCCTCCTTTTCTGTTCTTGACTTTTCATAGTTTATTTACAACAATCCTGTTTTATTTTTATTTTAAATGATTTAGAAGGTACAATCACAAATACTTGAAATAAGTTAACCTGCTCGTAAGCAACAAAAAAAAAAGGAACTTTAATTTGTATAAATGGTTGTATATTTGCGAAAAAGGTAAGTTTCAAGTGATGGGAGTATATATTATGGCTTTTTCATGTGTGTGTAGAGCATAAAGATGGTAGTTGCTTTCTCTTTCATATTCATAATATATATAGATTAATATTAAGAGATTAACTAAATAATTTTTATTACAACCTCCACTATACTCCGCCGTTAACCACCACTGAAACCAACTCACTTGCATCGGAATCAGCTGACTGTCGTCTCCGCCACTCCGCTACCATCAACTTGCTCTGTTGCTCATTCCACCGCCGATTCTGCCTCCACAAACTAACTTCGCCACCACCATCTCATATTTCGCTCATCACCACCGCAACTGTCGATTACTAGTATTAAGTTTCGACCACTAGTATTAAGTTTAAAAATATACATAACCATGTTAATTAATTGTTTATGATCACAATTTTCATAGTTTTACTTTTGATATCGGTGTTTCTTTGGTATTAAGGTGTGTTAAATAGTATCACCTAGTATTAATATTAATATTGGTGTAGGTGATTAGTAGGAGTGAGTTTCTAGAAGGAAGGAGAGTAGGAAGTTGGTTAAAAGATGGAAAGGGAAAAGAGAGAAGAAAAAGGTGGGGTGGGGGTGGGGGTGGGGGTGGGGCGGGAGCGGGGGTGGGGCGGGGGTCTGGTTGTGGTTGTATGTGGGCTTTGGTTTACCTTCCACTTTTATTTCCCCCAACCTTGTGGTGCAAGTTTAGGCACAAGTAGGGTTCACAATAATTGGGGAGGTTGTTTCACCATTTTCTTGTTATTATACCCCCAATTTGCACATCACATGTCACCCACTCTTTCATTCTCTTTTATACACATATAAATACGAAAGTAGGATTAGGTAAGGATTCAAATTTTGGTAATGACTGTAAGAATAATTTTCAACCAATTATTTTATAAAATATAGATCATTTTCAGAATTTTGGATCATTATCAAAAAAATGTTTCTTCAAAAAGATTCACAATTTCTGACAATGATCCAATAAAATGAGTGATCAAGAATTGTCATCGCAATCCTCACCAAAATTTGAGTTTTCACCGGATCCTAACCTTACAAATATATATACAATATGAATTGATCATATATGTATATCAAATTAATGAAATTAACACAAACGTGTAGATTATAAACTTGTGTATAAATACTCTTAATATTAGTTGAAAATCGTATTCAAGGAAGTCCTTGATTTTTATGAACTCCCAATAGATAACTCTCAGTCATTGATTAATTATAAGTAATGATAAAAAAAATAATCACATATTTTATACATTGAGGGGTATTTTGGTCATTTAAAAAAATATTATTTTTAGTTTTTATTTTTTATTTTTTATTTTTAAATTATTATTATTTTTTATTTATTAATAACACATAATGTGATTGCATACTGAAAGTCTGAAACACATGTTATTGTGTACTGAATCACATGTGATTGTACAAAAATATCAAATGTGATTAAATATACAATCACATGTGATTTTGCACTAAAATCACATGTCATTAAGTACTTCACGTAATTTATTTTTAACGGAAAAATAAAAAAATATATAAAATATAAATAATCAAATTTTTTTTAAGTGGCAAATGACTAAAATACCTCTTCATGTATAAAAATACGTGATTAATTTTGACCATTAGATAGACGCTCAAAAACCATCGGCGGAGGGGGTCCCCCTTTTCACCTATCAGGACTATGTAAAAATGTTGGATCTCCTTTAACATTTTTCTTAGTTGATAAAATTTAGATTACAACATGTAATGACCACTAAATGACTGGGATAGAAAAGAAAACACAATTTTTAAACATATAACTATTGCAAATGGAGAATTGAAAAATATACAAATACGGCACATATGATAAGATTTGGAAAACTGGCTATGTGTGACCAATTAAAATTGTGCATGACAAATGATATGGTGACTTATGTAGCTGCTACATCAAAATACGCTCTTAAAAATTACCGATTATTTGAAAAAAATATTATAGTTGAAAACATGTGAGAAATAATGTAAAATTAATTAAAAGATGTTATGAAAACAACTTATGCCTATGTATCACGATCTATGGCCCTTGTTTGTCAACTTGATGAGAGGGATAGAGACAGAGACGGATGGATGTGCACTTGTGAGAGTTCATGACTTCATATGTTCATGTTTCCTATCTTATCTAAATATAAAATTATGGTTTTGCAAATAATAACTTTTAGGATTGTCGTTAAAGAATATATATAAGAAAAATATATTTTTGAGAAATTATATCTAGTTCTACCATTTGATTCTACCTACATCTTTACTCACTTGATAGTATAACATGTGTAATTTATTAATTTTCTCTCTAAATATATATATCTACATCTATATCTTACTACTATATAAAGCATTTAGGCCTATCCCATTAGGCAAGTTTAAGAAGCTCCTTAAACTTGATTTTAAGGATCTTTTCACTTTTGTTAGTTAGTTCTCTACCTTAAAAAAAATAAATCACGGCTAATAAGATTCGAACTCAAAACCTCTCCTAACTTATCACTATGTGTTAACCACTTGCTATACATTACACTTTGGTAACACCACCCATACTTAATAACAAAAGTCTGTTACTCGAAAACCATTTTACCCAATAACATTAAATATACGACGCTGTAAATCATCAACTCTTACCAAAATCCACATTTCCGTTTTATTATTTATTTCTATCAACAATTATTACCATGTAAACGAACAACACTTGCTCGCCACGAAATATGGTTTCTGGGTACCCGCCGCCGCATTGCGCGGGTACCCTGCTAGTACCTTATAATGCATTTAGGACTTCCTTTTTTGTCATGTCTTAATTTTCGACCTTCTACTTCGGGAAATGTCTTAATTAATTTAAGCACCCAAAATATAAAATGCAAACCACAGGAATCGAACCCGTGACCTTACGCATAGAAGGTTCATGCTTTTCCATCTCAACTACATGGGATTTTGCAATTGTTTTTGTAACGACCGAAATTTTCGGTTAATGAATTAAATGGAAATATTGAGGAATAAAGTTGGTGAAATATTTAATCGAGTCTTCATTGGGTTTTATCGAGTGTTTGAATGTTTGGGACTTGGGGTAACCAATTACGGGTCAAGACTTGGATGGAAACAAGTTTAAAAGGCAAGAAACTGACCCAGGCAGCCCTCACGGCGCGAGGAAGGCGCGAGGCAGGCGCGAGTTCAAACAGCAACTTCGGAGATCAGACGCGAGAGGGTCGCGTCGAGGTCGCGTTTGGTTCGCGGCACGAACTCGGCGCGAGCGGGGCGCGAAATCTGGAAAAGATCGGCTTCTAAAAGGCAAACCCGCGTCACTTCGCGGCGCGAGCTCGGCGCGAATTTGGTCTGGAATAAATAATCTTGTGTGTGAGCTAGGGTTTCATTTCTCATTCAACTCCAGACATAGTGCAGCCGATTTGGGAGTGTTCTTGGTCGTTTTTGGAGCTCAAGAGCTCAGATCTTCACCATCTTGAAGGATCGAAACATCAAGGGTAAGTATTCTTGATTTTCTTGCTTATCTACCTTGATTGTGAGCTTGGTATGGGTAAAAATGGTGGTTTGGGAACCAACCATGTCATCTTTGGGGAAGATGACTAAACATGGGTGTAGAACACTCATTGTAAGCTTGTAATCGATGTGTACAAGTTGGATTTCGGTTTATTGATGGAAATCTTGAACTAGGGTTTGAGATTCCACCAAGTTGGATGAACTTGGTGGTTAGGGTTGTAGATATGGATTGATTAGTGACTAGTTATGGATTATAACTAGTTATTGTGATGATATTAATGGTAGGTCAAGAAGACCTAAAGTTTGGTGACATTTCACAAGCTGGAAAGCAAGGATTCGTGTTGTTAGACACGATTTGGAGTTAGCTTGGCTAAGGTGAGTACATGAGACTTTTACTGAGTACATAGCAAATGATTTTGAAAACTATGATGTTTTATGAGTCTTTATTAATAATTATTTTTAATAAAGATATGATCAAAAGAATAAGAGAATGCAAGTAATAGATCATTTAAGTATGTCTAAATGACTAATAATTTTTAAAGAGATTATGATAATGAAAAGTGATTGATAATTCTTTATTTATATGATGTTTGACTAAGAGTAATGATTAAGAAAGTATGATATTTGACTTGTCAATAATATGTATTAATAAGGCTAATAACAATGATTTTCAAGTATCAAGTATTGACTTAGTAAATTATACTAATAAGAGTAGTGATTGAATTGTTAGAAGAATAAATATAAAGTGACTAGAAGTAGATTTGTATTCTAGTCAAAGAGAAGTTAGAGTAAATGATTTTGATAAATAATAAACATGTTTTATCTAATAAAGGACTTGATAAAGTCAATATTGAAATTGAATAAGAAACGAGAATAATATGATAATTAGAATAGATGTATTCTAATTTATGTTTGAGTATGTATTATTTGGGCATAGACCCGTATTTGATGATTTCAATATGTGTTGAGAAAAGGATCCGGATCATAGTTAACCCACAAAAGTTGGGGGAGTTAGTGACACCTACTTGGGGAGGTACCACCCTGCGCAAGAGTAGACTGTCGAGAAATAGTCAACCCGGAAATCGGGGGAGAAATAGTTAACCCGGAAACGGGGGAGTTTCAGTTAACCCTGATTCGGGGGAGTTTACCTAGTTAACCCACATCGGGGGAGTTTGCTACGGAGAGGTCCGTAGCGTATGTGATAAAGATTTAGTAAGCTATGAATAGCTTACAAGTATGTGACTACGTGATGGGTAAGCTTACGGTTAGCTTACTAATAAATACGAATAAGCGGTAAGAATATAAGATAATAATTAATAAGTGATTAAAGAAAAGAAATGAATAGTAATGACTTTTATTATATTTGAGAATGGGTCGAAAACCCATGTATCTCACGAGACTATTTTTGTCTCACGTACTACTTTGTTTTTGGCTATGTACTCATGTTCGAGATCGATGGATTAGAGGGTCGCGATAGAAGTGGCCTAGTGTTGATTAGCTCGGGAGCTCGTAGGTAGATCACGTTTATCCTATGGTTATGATATTATAATGCAACACCGGTTTTAATACTCTGATAAATGTTTTTAAGGTTTTTTTTGTTAAACTGTATTTTGGGAATAATGAACTAGTAATATTTTTATTTAAAAATATGATTTAAAAAGTGTTTTAAAAATTGAGGTGTTACAACTTGGTATCAGAGCTATAGTTTAAGTGAATTAGGTAGGTTTGACCTCACTAGTCTTAAGCTATGCTAAGTAGGACCATATGTTTCCATAGGATGTCCATGATTAGTCTTTTGTGACCGTAAAGTATGGGTATATTAGGGTCGAACCCTAAGAAGGAAGATAATGTTTTGAGCTTTATGGGTTATGTTTGACTAATAAGTCAATCTCTGAATTCTAATGGTTTAATATGTTGGTATAGCAAATGGTGAAACAAAGAAGTGGAGAGATCCCACGAGATCATGAGACGGATTCAAATCGAATCCCGACTCATCCCGGTAATAATGGAGAGGGTTCCGGTTTGGATGCAAACCAAACTCCGGTAACCATGGAAACTGTCCAGAAATTGTTTACCCTAATTAGGGAAGTGGTGAATGATGATGTTAACCGGATCATGACTAACCGGTTCAATGAGGAGAAGAATGATAATTCTAAGTCCCATGGGAGAAGTAGGTCTTCGGGTAGCAAGGCACGTACCGAGGAGCCATCGACCGAGGAAAGCAACGATTCGGGGTCGGAAGAAAAAGAAGGATGTACATACAAGGCATTCATGACGTGCAACCCCGGTGAGTATTATGGAAGTTCGGAACCGAAGGTGACGATGCGTTGGATTCGGGAGACTAAGCAAGTGTTAGATAGTAGCAAGTGTTTGAGAGAAGACATGGTCACTTATGCATCCCGACAGTTGAAGGATGAAGCGTTGTTATGGTGGAATGCCATGTATGATACTTTGGGTAAGAAAGCATTGTACGAGATGTCGTGGAAGGAATTCACGAGTAGATTAAAGGAAAGGTTTTGTACCGCTCGAGGTGTCGAGAGGAGTATTCGGCGAAAAGCACAAGAGTGGTCGTCAGGAGGGGAAAAGTAGAAGCTCAATAGTAGCTTGGGATCGACAAAGGGAGAGAGATTTGGATCGAGTTCGTCAAAGAGAACTAGTGTTGGAAGTTGTCAAAGTTGTGGTAAGAATCACCAGGGAGAATGCAAAGCAAACACAGCTATATGTTTCAAATGCGGAAGATTTGGGCACAAGGCGAAAGACTGCAAAGTAAGGAACCTCGAGGAAGTGGAATGCTTCACTTGTCACGAGCTGGGGCACTATAGTAGTGTGTGCCCGAGGAAAGGAACCGACACGCCAGTACCAACCGCCAACGAGAACTGGGTGAAGGAAGCTCATGCAGCCGTTTCAGGTAATTCGTTTATGAAGTTTTCGTATATGATTAGGATTTAATTGCTTTTATGTCGCGCAAATTGGTGCTTATGTGATCTAATTATGAAAATAATTATAGATAAAATGTATAATGTGAAAAGGAATAAAGTTGGGAGATAGTCTCCCCGGGTAATTATGTGTATATTAGAATGGGTTAGCGACCGGTATGTCGCGAGAAATAAGGATAATAAGGACTATGTTATCATGGAATATTTGAAGGTGAATCACAAGAGTGGTAAACGTTTTCAACAAGAGGATAGTAGTACAATGAAGTACTAAGTGCTAGTGAGAATTGTGAATACAAAATATATATATATATATATATATATATATATATATATATATATATATATATATATAATGGAACTTAGATATTGGATATGATTGATTGAATGTTGACCATAGGTTGTATCATGGATGATGGATGCAATACTAAGTGTAAAAGGTTAATTAATGGTAAAATGTCCTATATATGGTATGCTAAGTCAAGGGTGACATTTAATTGTTGGAGAAAGGGCATAGGGAAAAGTGTGATAACTTATGTATAGACTATGGATCGGAGTCAATTGGTTGACTCGAGTTGACCGGTTGATCAGGTAAAAATGTGGATAATTGAATGCAATGGTGTATTACCTAGGTGGTGATAGAAAGATCGGAAATTTGTTAATGAGAAAATGAAACGTCTAGAGACGATTGATAAATGAGTAGATTGGTGGAAAGCACTTGAAGTGATTATGTGTATACCGTGTTGTATAAAGGGATAAGTGGGAATAATGGTCTATGAAAAGATTATGATTTTAGCAAGGTAATATTTTGTGAAATGTGGGGAATTGTAAAATTAAATAGAGAATGTGATTAGTTATGAAAGAAAATGATAGCATGATGTTAAGTGTATGATGCATACATGAATTGTATGCAAGATAGAATGGTATCGCATGGATCTTGTTAGATCGGAGGCTTTCCGGTTAACGAGATTTGATGCGTCACTATGGTATTGTGACAGTTGGAATCGTGATGGATTTGAGGCTTTCCGATCATCTCGATAAGATAGTTAAAGTATAATTTGTATATAAGGGATATGATGTTTGTATCTGATGTATGTAGAACCGTATGGTTAGTTATTGTTATGATTTTTATGGCCAGTGAGAATTTGGGTTGAAAACACGGGTAGTGTTTAAGTATAAGTAGGTGTAGGAGATGCCTACAAGTTCATGGTTTATGAAAAAGGAATGCTTTTAGGAAGCAAAGTTTGTTAGTAACCAATGAGTGGTGAAAGAGGTATAATGGGTGGTTAGGCCACAATTGGATATGATTGAGGCTCTAGAGCCGGTAATCGGGAATTTCAAGTATAGTATAAGGATGTTTGAAGGAAATTACAAATGGTAGGAGTAATTGGATGAAAATTAAAAAGTGATAGAAATTTGGTATTGTTTTAAATGAAAATTGTTAATCGATTGTGGGAATCGAAATCGAGGGAGAAGGGAACGATTGAGAAAGGAAATTAGATATTGAAATCGGGAATGAAGAGCTTGGGAAGCGATGCTTTAGTAATAAAGAATATGTGGAATTTAGTAAGGTAAGTTGACTTTATTCATAAGTCAAGGTTGGTCAACTAGTGGAATGTTGACTTTAGTCAAAATTGGGTTTTGACTTTCGTTTAAAATGGTTAGTCAAGGATAAGGGCATACTATATCATCTGCATGTGTATGATATTGGTTAAATGGATTGATGGAAATAATGGTAGTCAAAGGGTACGACTTTGACCGATGGGTATTTCGGGTTGAATTTAGGGATCGAGTATGATTGTTGTTGGACCATGAATGTGAGGTCGATTGTTAAGGAATTAACGTTTAATGGAACCACTAGTGGATAAAGAAATTATCAAGATATGGTTGACTTTGTACTTAAGTCAAAGATGGAACAATGTTGACAATTTGGTCAAAGCGAGGGGTTGACTATTATTTTGGGAAAATGGTTATTAGTAATGATTGGGTCATATCATTCCAATGGGGATAAAAAGTTTGGTTAAATAATTGAACATGTTAAGGCCAGATGATGAAATTTTGACCCGTTCGGGTATTAAGAATTCAAGTTGGGTTGTGACCCGTTTGAGTATAACGGAGTCAAGTAGGCAATCAAATGCATAAGTATTATTGGATCATAATTTGGAAGTGTAATGAGGATTGGAAATCCTTGAGTTGATTCCGAGGACAGAATCCTTTATAAGGGGTGGATAGTTGTAACGACCGGAATTTTCGGTTAATGAATTAAATGGAAATATTGAGGAATAAAGTTGGTGAAATATTTAATCGAGTCTTCATTGGGTTTTATCGAGTATTTGAATGTTTGGGACTTGGGGTAACCAATTACGGGTCAAGACTTGGATGGAAACAAGTTTAAAAGGCAAGAAACTGACCCAGGCAGCCCTCGCGGCGCGAGGAAGGCGCGAGGCAGGCGCGAGTTCAAACAGCAACTTCGGAGATCAGACGCGAGAGGGTCGCGTCGAGGTCGCGTTTGGTTCGCGGCACGAACTCGGCGCGAGCGGGGCGCGAAATCTGGAAAAGATCGGCTTCTAAAAGGCAAACCCGCGTCACTTCGCGGCGCGAGCTCGGCGCGAATTTGGTCTGGAATATATAATCTTGTGTGTGAGCTAGGGTTTCATTTCTCATTCAACTCCAGACATAGTGCAGCCGATTTGGGAGTGTTCTTGGTCGTTTTTGGAGCTCAAGAGCTCAGATCTTCACCATCTTGAAGGATCGAAACATCAAGGGTAAGTATTCTTAATTTTCTTGCTTATCTACCTTGATTGTGAGCTTGGTATGGGTAAAAATGGTGGTTTGGGAACCAACCATGTCATCTTTGGGGAAGATGACTAAACATGGGTGTAGAACACTCATTGTAAGCTTGTAATCGATGTGTACAAGTTGGATTTCGGTTTATTGATGGAAATCTTGAACTAGGGTTTGAGATTCCACCAAGTTGGATGAACTTGGTGGTTAGGGTTGTAGATATGGATTGATTAGTGATTAGTTATGGATTATAACTAGTTATTGTGATGATATTAATGGTAGGTCAAGAAGACCTAAAGTTTGGTGACATTTCACAAGTTGGAAAGCAAGGGTTCGTGTTGTTAGCCACGATTTGGAGTTAGCTTGGCTAAGGTGAGTACATGAGACTTTTACTGAGTACATAGCAAATGATTTTGAAAACTATGATGTTTTATGAGTCTTTATTAATAATTATTTTTAATAAAGATATGATCAAAAGAATAAGAGAATGCAAGTAATAGATCATTTAAGTATGTCTAAATGACTAATGATTTTTAAAGAGATTATGATAATGAAAAGTGATTGATAATTCTTTATTTATATGATGTTTGACTAAGAGTAATGATTAAGAAAGTATGATATTTGACTTGTCAATAATATGTATTAATAAGGCTAATAACAATGATTTTCAAGTATCAAGTATTGACTTAGTAAATTATACTAATAAGAGTAGTGATTGAATTGTTAGAAGAATAAATATAAAGTGACTAGAAGTAGATTTGTATTCTAGTCAAAGAGAAGTTAGAGTAAATGATTTTGATAAATAATAAACATGTTTTATCTAATAAAGGACTTGATAAAGTCAATATTGAAATTGAATAAGAAACGAGAATAATATGATAATTAGAATAGATGTATTCTAATTTATGTTTGAGTATGTATTATTTGGGCATAGACCCGTATTTGATGATTTCAATATGTGTTGAGAAAAGGATCCGGATCATAGTTAACCCACAAAAGTTGGGGGAGTTAGTGACACCTACTTGGGGAGGTACCACCCTGCGCAAGAGTAGACTGTCGAAAAATAGTCAACCCGGAAATCGGGGGAGAAATAGTTAACCCGGATATGGGGGAGTTTCAGTTAACCCGGATACGGGGGAGTTTACCTAGTTAACTCACATCGGGGGAGTTTGCTACGGAGAGGTCCGTAGCGTATGTGATAAAGATTTAGTAAGCTATGAATAGCTTACAAGTATGTGACTACGTGATGGGTAAGCTTACGGTTAGCTTACTAGTAAATACGAATAAGCGGTAAGAATATAAGATAATAATTAATAAGTGATTAAAGAAAAGAAATGAATAGTAATGACTTTTATTATATTTGAGAATGGGTCGAAAACCCATGTATCTCACGAGACTATTTTTGTCTCACGTACTACTTTGTTTTTGGCTATGTACTCAGGTTCGAGATCGATGGATTAGAGGGTCGCGATAGAAGTGGCCTAGTGTTGATTAGCTCGGGAGCTCGTAGGTAGATCCCGTTTATCCTATGGTTATGATATTATAATGTAAAACCGGTTTTAATACTCTGATAAATGTTTTTAAGGTTTTTTTTGTTAAACCGTATTTTGGGAATAATGAACTAGTAATATTTTTATTTAAAAATATGATTTAAAAAGTGTTTTAAAAATTGAGGTGTTACAGTTTTCTTTTTAATTTACTTATTCACATCAAAGTGCAATAACAACTAAAAATTAAGAGGTAAACGGACTCATTTCAAATAATCTTTTTAATTATTTTTAATTTATAATATCTCATTTTCTATTTAGTTATATTTTACTATATATAATATTGTTTCAGATCTTGTCAATTTAGCAATCTTAATTTTTAGCCAACCAGCTTGCTATCTCGGGAAATATTTATGTTTAGGAAAAAATTAACACTATAAGGACTTGAACTTACGACTTTCATGCTATTAGAAAGAGATCTAGCCACAACCTCATACCATTTTCTTGACCACCACCTACTACCACACCGCCACTACAACCACTACCGCCACAATCACTACTGAATACACCATTGCTACTGCCACCATCGTACAATCACTATCGTTATCGCAAAATATAGTTAAGGGTACCCGCCGCCGCATTGCGCGAGTACCCTGCTAATTATCTCTTGATTTTGAAACATGTCTCTAATGAGTAAGACTATATGTAAGATTAGGGGTGCCTATCAGGTTATCGGGTCGGGTTAGAGCTCCTATCAAGTGGGGTTCGTTGGGTCTTGAGGTAAAAAATCCTAACACGAAACCCCGATAAGGATTCGGGTATGTCGGGTTCGGGTTGGTCGGCTAACGGGTTACACTTGAGTTAGGAATTTTAGGTACAAATTAAACAAATTATTTAATATATTGAATTTATGGGTTTTTATTTAACACTTGTAGAAGTAATATATTGTTAATTGATTTTTATTGAATGATTTATTATATAATTTGCTAATTAATTGATTTAATAGTATAAATATCTTAATTTTAGTAGGAAATAAAACATTTAAACTTTAATCGGGTCTAATCGGGTCAACCCGAATCCGACAAAAGTAAGAAATTCTGACCCGAAACCGACCCGTTAATGAATCGGGTTGGTCGGGACGGGTTCAGTAAACCCGGCAAATAACATGAGACCCGAATAGACCCGACCCGATTAGCATAATCAGGTTCGGGAGTTGGGTCGGGTCAACCCTTTGGGCACACCTATGTAGTACCAAATGGTAGGACTAAATACCAACACTCTATATTTTCTTTTAATGAAATCAATCAAAAAAATTCGTTTGGTAGTTATGATTTAAGTATTAATTTTTTTCTAGAAAAATATGTATGAGTTTTTATTTTCAATTAAAACGAATCAACCATGTATTTTTAACTCTCAACTTTAAGACAAAAGTTACAGTTGCAATAGAATATAAGTGATTGAATGTTAGCTTCTTTTAAAAAAAAATGCATGTTTTCTTATGAACTTGCAATTAAAATACCAATTAGTTTGCAACACGTTCGGAGGATGTGGGACGACGAGTATCAAAACTTACGATGTTTTCTCCTATTTATACATTTACAATAAAATAAAAATTTAACGCTGTTGTTTAATCTGTACACATGGTTGTGTTTTTTTTTTTTTTGGTTGTAAATTTTCACAAAAATAAATGTTTAAAGTCAAATCATTTGTCGATAAGCACGTCTTTACTCGACTTTAAAGAGTATTCGGGGTGTTTACAATCATAAATTATGATTAAGAAAGTTTGAAAATGGAAAAATAGGAATCTGCAGGTTTAGAAAAAGAAGATATCTAATTAACATGTACATTGCTTGTTGAAACCAATATTCTTCCCATTTTGAATTCACAAGGAAATTTATTAAAAAGTTTGGTAGCCTTAAAAAGCAAGTGGTTGGTATTGCAATAAATGAACCTAAAAACCCCAATAACAAACAAGTTCTAAGAAAATAAAAGGTAGGTTGTGCCTAATTCTCTTATAACAAGTTTGGTAGAGAGATATTTTGGGGGGGGGGGGGGGGGGGGGGGGAATGAAGTTGAGAAACTAAGAAAAAATGAAAAGAATCTAGTGAAATTAAAAAAAAAAAAAGCAAAAAAATGAGGGTCAATTTGTAAGAAATACTCACAACACCGCCACACACACCTACATGTGAAGGAGGGCCACAAAGTCAGACTTAGCTCCCTCACAATCACAACCATGGCGCAATCAAACATGATAAGTTAACGGGCCGTGTGACTTTCGTGTTTCCGGGGAATAAATCTTGAGAAGCGATTCCTAAATCAGGAAATCAACAGTGAAAAATCAAGCGCAGAGGCTTCGATTGTGCAAAGAAATGCAACAGAAGAGTGGTGCGGGCGGGACAAGCAGTTAAATTCCGGCGAAACCATGGTGGTGTTGTGGCGTAAGCGGGCTAGGGTTTCATACGGATTAGCATTTCGAGAAAAAAAAACTCGGTATCATGTTATAGGTTGTGGAGATACCAGTTAGGGTTATACGCTATATTGATATAGTAATATAGAGTTAGAGATATACATTTATTTACATAAAGATGCCTTATACTATACATAATAATCATAATTAACTATTTAACAGTAACTTCACAAACTTACAAAGTCTAATCACTAAGAGTAACGTCATTTACTTTGTATCCAACTCTATTTGATCTTAATTAACGTTTATAAAAGTTGGCGGTTTTGTCACATCTTTATAAAAAAAAGGGTAATTTTTACACTATTGTTGGAACAAATCACAGTTCAACTTATTACTGATGCTGCAGTTAGTGCTGATCATAGTTAATACTGATGAAGTCTATGGTTGTTACTGATGGGGCAGAAACACTTGTTACTGATGAGTTGATACTGGTGAAATCTATAACTAAGTTACTACTGATCATGCACATATTGAAGATACTACTGATCATAGTAGTTACTACTGACGTTGGTTTTGGACTTACTACTGATTACCAGAGTTACTACTGACGATGCTTATTTACTACTGGTGATTGATATTACTACTGATACGCGTTTATGAAGCAAATCAAGTCCGAGATCTTCGCAGTGTTAGTTATAGAATGTTATTCAATGTATATCTTTTATAATTCGATGTAAATCAAGTCCTAGAATAACTAGGGTAAATAGTTAGGCTTCAAGGACTATTATAAATAGTTCCTTACGAATTGTAAACGTACGTGTGTATTGTTAATCAATAATATACATTGAAGCTTTTTGTGAAACTGTGATCTTAATATTATTGCATATTGTTCTTACAGATTCATTGTTCTTAATCATATTGATATAGTGTTAATCCGTTGTAACTTCTATTATCAATTAGATCTAAAGGTGTTTATTAACTAATTCATAGTTAATCAATCCTGACAACTATAAATATTGTTTCATTTATTACAATCATTGCTTAGTATGAGTGTACAATTAACCATAAAATTTGCACTGTATGATGTATAAGTTAAAAGTTGTAGTGTAAAAATGAAATCTCTTTGAAAAAACGCATTAAATAGTTGTATGGTAGTGGAGAGTGAAAGGTTGGTATTAACAAATACTCAAAGTTTAGTTATGGTGAGAAAGCCAACTAATTTGGTAGGTTGTGGGATATGATGAAAGCACTTGTAGCGAACTTTATTTCAAGAATAACACACTTTTGATGCTTATTGGATCTTGACCCGTATATAACATGAAGTATACGTGCAATCAAAGATTAAAGATGCATAGAGAATCTAATTATCCGATCTTATGTAAAAACTATCCGAAACTATTAATTGAGGTCGATGACATTCATGTTCGTACTCCATCGATCACCAAGTGTCTTCTTACGGGCTTTCTTGTATCTTTAACCATATATCATATGTGAGGCAACTTTTTAATCTTTCTATTTTGATGGAAACCCCGTCTTAAACAAGTAATCGACAATTTATCATATTAGGCCAAATATACCCGAAAGTTAAGAATCATGTCGCTTGGTTGAAAAAGATGGTTGTAGTGAACAAGCGAATTGAGTTCGACTTCCTTTATATAACAAGGTTTTGATGTTACATGTAACAAGAAAGGTCCACTTGCATGTTCTAGTATTGTATGAATTGTGGTCTCGTGGAGTAGGGAAATTTAAAAAAGAATATATAAATTATTTCTTTATTTTGGATAAAGACGTATTGAATATAATTAACATATAATGTGCGTTTAATAGAACAGTTTTTGACAAGGTAAAATTGCAATCGATCTGCACTATAACTTTTTTAACAGTCGTTTGAATTATGTCATGTGAAAATGTGTTTTAAAATGAGGTTGTAAAATTGGTGTCAAGCGTGACAACCAACACGTTCAGTTTTTGTTATAGCAATGTTACGTCAGCTGATACACTAACTGATACTCCCTCCGTCCCACAAAAAAGTTCCCATTTCTCCTAAAGCTTTTGTCCCACAAAAAAGTTCTCATTTCTCACATGTGGTGGGCTCCACACAATAAAATATTATTATTATTAAAAACTCCATCAATAACATCCACTAATTATCTTTCTCTCTCCAAACCAACCTTATATTTTAATCAAAATAATACCAATGACCCCACCATTAACTATCACCTAAAATCTTGTGCCAAAGGGAAATTGGAACTTTTTTGTGGGACGGAGGGAGTATATCATTTCAATAATATTCATTCTCTTTAGTTTTTGTAATTCTCTTTAGTATTATTTTCTTTATAGCAAAATAAAATAAAATAACCAATTAGTCTAGATCAATTTGCCACCAAGGATAGCCTTGAGGTTTTCCTTCAAGAAGTCTTGAGTTCAAGTCTTGTTGGAGGTAAAACTTGAAGATTAAAAGGTGGTGGGGGTTATTCCCCATACGTGGAGGGTTCGAGGGAAGGCATACTACCCATTGTGAATGTCACTGTTTAGACTCGAAATACTAACTTGTCGTAAAAAAAAAACCAAAAATAATCTAAAGTTTGGTAACATTTTCTTTTGGTGGAGGAAAGAATAAATATGACAAAAAGTTAAAGAGGGGATTGAAGGTACCAAACACACACTGCCAAACTGGAAAGACCAATTGCATGAGTTTAGGAGGGTTAGGTGGATAATGGAGTGAAGTTGGCAGATTCAATTATTTGCACATGCCACATAATGGCCAAAACCTAAATAAATTTCCCCCTCATCTTGGTAATTTCCAAATCTATATAATCATCTTCATAATTTTATACTCTATGTATAAAAAGTTGTACATTCTTCTTACTTACAAGTTACAACTCACACATTAACATTTGCATAATGTTCTTAAAAGTTTGTACTTTATGTATAAAAAACACTTGCACATTGTTCTTAACAACTTCAACCTTATATGTCAAAACTTGCACTTTTTCGGTATGATGTGTACCTTGTGCGTCACAGTTTGTAACTAGATGTGTAATAAAAGGTTTATACTCAAGTATTGTAATACTTGTGTGTTGTCCGAGTATTCACACATACCTATTAGCAAGTAAAACAAGCAACCACTATAGCAAAAGATTTGTGGGCTGTACGGAGTATGTTATGAAACTGGTCGATGTGATTATTGTGTTTGTGTTTGTGTTTGTTGTTTCTAATGTTTTGTATAATATTTTCGATCGAGATTATCTGATTATTTATTGATGATAAAATAGCGTTTGGTTTCATACTAGTTATAACAAAACTATTAATGATAAAATACCTAAAACTGCCTATGAACTCTATTGCTTATTGAATATAAAGTATTTTCCACCGTCATTTCTCATTGTTAATAATACTAAAAAAAATGTGTAAATGCGTGTCTGATGTATTTAAAAAGTTTACAAAAAACTAGAAAACTGTTAGTATATCTATCTAATGAAAGTTAAAATATCCAAACACTATGTGGTGTAATATACATTTTAGGATTTTGATAAAAACATTCCTAAATATTGTATTTTAAAATGAATATAACGCTTTAAATAGTTGCATATTAACTACTTTCTCCGTTTTAAAATAGGGAGCTGATTCGTAAAGAGCAGTTTTTATCCATACAAAGCAATTTTTTATTAAAAGACAATTATAACCCTCTATTTTCTCTCTTTTTTTCCTCTTCGTGTTCCTCTTTCGTGAGTAGAGCAATTACAGATTCTACGTATTACAGTAGAAGACTAAGATTACCAACCATTTTTAGATTGAACCTGAGTCTTATAAAAAACTTTATACAAGCAACAAACAAGTTCATCGTCATCATCATTTTCTGGTGTATCACCGTCGGATGCCGGAGAACCAAAGATTACCGAGAGTACAACAAGCCATTTTCAGCTGGAGGGATCTGGTGGCGGCGGCAGTTGCTGGAGGAAGGAATGGCAAATTTAAGCTTGGTGAATCCCGGTTACAAGCTTGGTGAATCCCGATTACAAGCTTGGGGAATCCCGATTACAAGCAGTCGGTAGCGATTAAGGCCACCGGTGATGGTGGTGGCGTGGTCTGGTCCGTCGGTGGTGGTGGTGATGTTGAATGAGATGAAGATTGCTTGTGTTGAATGAGATGATAAGGATTGCTTGTCTTGAAATCTGGTTTCAGATTTGGGGAAAGAGTAACACGAAGAGGAATGTTTCAGATTTGGGGATTTTGGTGCCTGTGAAAGAAGATAGCAACTAAGAGGATTTTGGGGATTGGAAACTTAGGAAAGAGGAACACGGTGAGGAAAGTTTCAAATTTGGGGATTTCATGAGCTGATTCTTGAAAACTGGAGGAACACGAAGAGGAAAAAGGAGAGAAAATAGAGGGTTATAATTGTCTTTTAATACAGAATCGCTCTGTATGGATAAAAGCTGCTCTGTACGAATCAGCTCCCTTCAAAATAAGTGATACACTTTCCATTTTGGGGTGTTTCAATATAAATTATACACAAAAACTTACTATATTTGGTAAAAAGTAGTGGGGACCACACCCACTAACTATCTCATTAATATAATGAAATGACACATATACCCTTATTTTATACTTTTAAACATTATTAATTTCACCTCAATCAAAATATGTGGGACCCAACCCCCACTAACTATCCATTTTAATCTAGTTAACCTTCATTATCATATTTTGCCTCAAAAAACATATAACTCAAAATGTATCACTTATTTTGAAACGGGAGAAGTATTAATGATCAACCACATAACATATTTGACATTTGACGTAACCATAAAATTAACTAGGGTTTTTCTAGGACACATATTAAGGTACATTAATTATCATAAAGTTTCCTTAATCAATTTAAAATAATATTATTAAGTCATTAATAATTTTGCGGTAAACCAATTATACCCTTATTATATTTAAAAATGAAGTGTTTTTATGAACTAAATACAGAGACAAATTTTTTTTAACGTTTATTGTCATGTGCCCTAAGTCAAAGCCAGGAAAAATCGAATTCATCACTGGAATTCAAGCGCAAACCCATTTCTTAGTCACCGGGTTGAGCGCACCAATAACACCATTATCAAAAATTTAATCTGATTCTAGTTACTCAACATGACACGAGTATTCGCAAAACGTAAATTTGGAAATATCCTTCTATCCATTATAGGTGGGCTAGAGCAAATTATTATAAAAAGCAATTTAGACTAAACAAATGAACACTCCAACCGTTATCTAACGGCTGGCTTTTTAAAGTAAATCTCACTCAACTTCAAATCAACTAAAGGAAAAGAAAACTTGAAGTGGAATATAACGAAGAAAATAATAATTCATTAAAATTAAACTAAAAGAATGTCCCTGGTGATCAGATCTAAAACTGGATTATTTTAATCAATCCAACCGACACAAACGAACTTAAATTCGTGCATTCTGGTGAAGACGGAAACATTACAATGTTGTGCAAGAGGACTCCATTATTTAGCTTAATAATTAATCAAACAAAAAGTCAAATGTGGAGTTTTCAACTTAAATAATGTACCATATGTTCACATAAATCCCCTTTCAATACAATAACAAGGTCACAGTAGTAACGACTTGTACCCCATGCAATAAAAGTTGTACCTTGGTGTTCACTCACTTTGACTTTTTACGGACTTCATAAACGTAACTGAGAAAGACAACTGCAGCAGTGACAATAACACCAACGGCACTTTGTGCTAATACAACACTATCTTTAACCTTTTTGGAAGTTGGATTAAACCCTAATTCAGATAGTTTTTTGTGTGAAATTGCATAATCATTAAAGAACGCATCTTCATCCTGAAAAAAGGTTAATTAATGTGCAATAATTTAGCATAACATGGGGGAAGAACGTAACATTAGAGCAAGTAATTATATAATAATAAGGAAAAGGACGGCTACCAACTTATAAAATATATACAAAATTCGTGGTATAAAGTGGGCATAAAGTTGTAAAAGGATGTGTTAACCAATTAAATAATGTCATAACTAGCCACACTTAAAAATTGATGTGTTAAAGGTCAGAGGGTGTGTGTGTGTGGGGGGGGGGGGGGGGGGGGTTGGGGTTAATAATAATGAGGGGGCAGACAAGTCAAGTAAGTAGTCAGATTCGAGAGATGGTCCCAACTGAATGAAGCTGAAAAGCAACTGTTTTTGGATTAAATGTTTGTTTATATGTTACCATTTTAGTCGTTAAAGGTAGGTTGGTAACTTCCTACCCTATTAAAATTGGTGTGTGGTGGGGGGCTGGTTATTATTATTATAATTTATAAGCTATATAAAGTAATTGTTGTAGGGTCAAATAGAAAAAAATGGTTAAACATTTATCTAAAGTTTGTAGTTAAAATTACCTATTTGCTATTTCTATCAACAGTCACAACAACTTATTGTTACAATTAGTTTTTGGATTGTTTCAGAAAAATCCTTTGTTTGGAGATTTTGCCCTAGTATCCATTTGGATATGTATAGTTAGTTTTGTAAAATGGGTTATGTATATGAACATCTAGCCTATGCTTTTCATATGGGCCTGATAAGTTAGCTTTATAAAATGGATTATATATTTGAACATCAAGGTTATGCTTTTCATATGGGCCTGATAAGTTAGTTTTGTAAAATGGGTTATATATTTGAAATCTCTTACATTACATAATTTATATAGTTTTTAGATTTTATTATAGTATGTGAACTTTGACATATAAATTCAAAATATAAAATTTACCTATAGAATATAATAATAAAATAACAATTTTATTTGGCATCACATTTGATTTGGTTATATAACAGAATATACCTTAGCATATAGCTCAACATAATGGCGGAAAGCAGGATCGTCCAGCAATGCAATGTCTGTAGGAAGTTTCAAAAGTCCCTCTGTTTCACCTTTCAAAAGCTCCCTGATTCAACAACATTAATCCCAATTTAATTATAAACGAAAACAAATTAATATAAACGCAAAATAATTATTAAATTTTACACAAAGTATGAGTTATCGAATTTTAGTGGCTCCTTTGTCCAAGGGCCATCAAACCCTGATCTATCTGCATGTGCTTTACCCTGCAACATAAAAAATTAGACCAAATAAACACGTATTTCAAGATGATGATTTTTAGAAATTAATTAAAAGTAGTTAATTAGCAAGTTACCAGAGTGTGTCCTCCTGAGAGGGCTACAATATCTTTGTCAGATAAACCCATGCGATAAAATATATCCCTCAAATGTGGCGCACCTATAATTAGTAAGTTAGTTAAAAAATTATAACTAGTAATAATGTATAAACTAGGATAAAAAGAAAACCTTTGGTAGCATTTGGAAGCCTGCCTTCCTTGGGAGAAATCTTGGAATCCTATTAAATAAAATTACATAAAATAAATATTGAGTACAGACATAGGTCCAGTCCTGCAGTAAAATATGAAATATGTGGTCAAACCAAGATACCTTTCTACCAGGAGCAAAGTCAACAGTTGGACCACCAGTGACCTCAACAGCAACAACACCTGCAAGCTACAAACACAAATTCAATAGTCAATTACACTTCACATTTGTACTGTGTTTGCATCTTAAAAACAAGTTTAGCTATCTTTATTAATCTGTTATAACATACTAGTTCCATTGGATTTACCTGATATAGATCTGCATACGTAATTCTTGGATATTTGGACTTTATTTCCTCTGCAAAAAAATGCTTTAAAAGTAAGTATTTATTGAAAAAGACAACTTATGTATTCAACTCGATATATTTTCTCTTTGCAGAAGCAAATAGCAAGTCTGCAAAGAATAATGCTGTAAGAATAATTAAAAAAACAAAGATTATTTATCTGAATAAATAACTTGGGCATCACTAAATATAGTGAATAGTTTTCATTGTTCTTAAAGCTCATATTAAAGCAAGCACAATCAAATTCTCATGAACCATTACTTGTACAACTTAATCCAAAATTATCTATATATGTGTGAGCTTAAAAGTCACACGAACCATGAAATCCATCTAGCAAAAATTTAAAAAAATTGTTTAGTTCTATATTAATAAATTAAGTCTCTCCTGTTGTATGTTGAGGTAAAGCACTTCCTCCTAATCCACATAACAATAAAACCAATATCAACCTAACACACAACAGCCTAAATTGAACTGTTTCTGAGACAAACAGAGCAACTTTCACCTAGCTTGATTTGATATCATGGCATAGCAATTATTATGCCTAAACCCTATTTACATCGAAATCAAACCATTCGAGTGATCAATAAATTCGAAGATAGAACTTCAATACTGTACTTCAAATTGAACCGATGTTAATAAAATTACCGCAGAAATCAATAGCAATCTTTAATCCATTATTGGAACCATGACTATACTCCTCTTCGGTCCTGATCGAACCATTAGGACCTCCAGTCTTCGTGTTCACATCGTATGTTCCAGCATCATGCCACCTACAACAATATCATCACCATCATCACAAATCTCAATCCAATCAATCAATTAACTTCTATATACGTTTAAGAGATAAACGGATCAATCCATACGCTAATCGAAGCATGAGCGGTGCGCAATTCTTGTTGGCGATAAAAGCACGAAGCTCCCGACGAGCTTTCTCGACCTGTTTTAGGTATTCGGTGTCTACGATAGGCATCGCCATTGATGAATTACACAGAGTGAAGGTGAAAATGTGTGTGTTCGGGCAGTAGGGAAAGAGAGCAGGCCGCTGGTGAGGATTAGATAGGCTAAAAATTAGGAGCCAACGAGAAGATGTGATCCTGTGTGGTCGAGTTTTATGAAAAGGCCGTGCGCACAAAATCCAAAGTCAAAATCAGCCAACGTGGTTTGACTAAAAGTTTTGTATCCATTCATTATACTTGCGGTTTTAGTTGCTTGATGTTGACTAAAGAACTTCTGGATAACAATTGTATTCATCTATTTTTTTTCTGATTTCCAAATTTATTTGAGAGCAGGGTTCTAAAAAAACATACCATTGTAACCCTAAGTGACCCTAAAATTATAAAATGGCTCATGATGATGGTGTTAAGCATGATATAAAAAGAGACGTGATAAGATGACAATATACATCTTAGCGTGTATTATTTTTGTAACACATCGATTTAAAAAACTGATGTAACAATTTGTATTGATATATGAATTATTTATATACGTCAACAAAATTTATAAACTTTTTATAATTTGATATATATATATCTATAATTATAATAAAAGAAGCTTTAGGATACCACGTGGCGTTTTTTTAACCCACAGCTTGCCACGTGTCAACTCCTAATTGGCCCCAAATTTCGTTTTCCCGCTCATTTAAAACACCCGATTTATGGAAATTTTTATTTTTGTTCAAAGTTTAAATTTAAAACCTAATTGCAGAAAATTTGTGTACTTATCCACTTACTTAAATTAAAATTTGAATTAACATAAATCATTTCTAAACATCTCATTTATATTAGGAGTAATAACTAATTAAGTCTTTCCTAATGTTTACACGTATATCACGGAATTGCAATTTTTAAATGAGCGGGTTCATATACTTTTTATACATCTAATATGTTTATGTTTTCATCAAAAAAAATTTAACTAAGTCGTATCAATTCTGTTTTGAATAAGCGTTGCATCTGCAGCCTCAACAGGTCATTCAAACTCAATATATTTATTATTCTATTATGCTATTATGCAATTTCAGTATCATGATATTCATTGTTTAATAAGAAAGTTTCAGTAATACTGTATGTTATTATGCAGTCTGCGTGTCAATTTTGTTTCAGATGCTATAGATTTTTTCAAAATGGTAACCTGTTCTTCATAGTCTAATTACGCAGTTTCAGTTTTTTGTTATTTTGCAGGTTAGTTTTTCTGCATCACATAACAGCAGGTTAGTGTTGAAGTGTTTTAACATCATTGATTTTTATAAGTATAAATTTTCATGTGCACCTTTCTGTTTCAATTGACTGTATAGTCAATTTGACTTTCTTAGTCAACTTTGAAACTAAGAACCCTACCCCTAAACTTATGACACCCTTGATAATTTATAAACCATAATAGCATACCTAACCTTTAACAATGATCGTAAATCAGTATAGTAGATCATTTTTGTTTTAATTTGATAATTTGTTCTAATTTTATTATTTTGTTTCAAATTTGTCAACAATTACATAATTAAAAACAACAAACTATTTTTTTTTATGCATTTTGGCTTTTGTAATTAGCATCAACAATTTTTATATATGTTAGACTTTTCTATTCAACATAATTAATTATTGATGCTTAAAATCAGAAAATTACAGAATGTTTCGTGAAAGTAATTGCATATAATACTTTGTAAGCATTATAGCATTATATATTGCAAGCTCCTATTCCTTAATTTGCTTGATTAAGCATAATATAACTTTTTATCGTGTATTTATTAATAATCATGGAATTAATGCTAAATAAATTTATTCTACAAAATTACGTTCAATAAAATTAATAACATTCCGTGATTTTTCACGGGTCATAACATAGTATATATATATAACACAATAAATTCACCGTCTTAAGAGAGATAGGGGTGGTGACTTAAGCCAAAGCGCCACATCTGCGCCACCTCTGCGTCACATCACTATTTCACATTTCACATTCAAAACCCCCAAATACCCCCTCTACCATCACTTAAGTCATTTGGGCCCCACCTCTTTTTTTTTTTCTTTTTCCTTTTTTCAAACAACTTAATATTTCATTAAAACAACAAATACAAACTACAAATTAAAAAATACAAATACCGAATAAATAAATAAATAAACCGAAAAAAAAATTGCCGAATTTTTTAAAAAAAATTCCCGAAAATTACACACGATTTTCTTCATATCGTTGCCAAATATGGTCCATAATATTTTGTTGGAGCGATTCGTGTGTACGTTTATCACGTAATTCCCTTGATCTCAGTCGTTGTATTTCGGCTCTCTCGACCCAAGTAAGTTCTAAATTAAGTTGTGGAGTAACATACAACTCGTTCATATCGCTTATGGCAAAGTTTTGATCTTTTACAATCATGTTATGCAATATGATGCATGCGTACATGGGTCTACGTCTTTTCTTGCACTTTCTTGTCTTCGTTTGAAGTAAGCACGTTTTTCGTCTCGTGCAACAGTAAATGATTTGACAAAGCTTGCCCATTGTGGGTAAATACCATCAGCTAGGTAATACCCGTTCGGATAAGTCACTCCATTTACAACAAAAGGGACCGAAGGAGCAATATCGTCAAGAAGGTTATCAAACAAGGGTGAGTTATTTAACACAGTGAGGTCGTTATTGGCACCCGCAACCCCAAAAAATGCGTGCCAAATCCACAAATCTTGCGAAGCCTCTATTATATTTGTGTATTTTTTATCACCCCTACCATATTGGCCGTGCCATGCTTTTGGACAGTTGGTCCACTCCCAATGCATACAATCTATACTACCAAGCATTCCAGGAAACCCATGAGCGTTCTTGTGTTTTGTATATAGGTTTTGAACGTCATGGATGTCGGGTTTCCTTAAATACTCAGCGGTATATAAGTCGATAATACACTTGGTAAAATGATTTAGACAATCACGTGCACAATGTTCACCAATTTGTAAATATTCATCAAGTGAATCAGGTGTTATGCCATACGCCAATTGGCGAATGGCAGACGTGCATTTCATTATTGAAGGAATTATGTGCACAGTCAGTCAACCTATGATGATACATCCATGCCTACGAAACATTTAAGGGTCACACCGGTGAGTGCATGTAATACGAGCAAGATAAGCAATGATACTACGAAGAGGAATGATTCATAATAGTCATTATGAATCAGTTAAGTATTAAGTTAAGTTTAACTCATTACTAGATTAGTTTAACTAACTAATTAATACAAGTAGTTGTACGTTTACTAGTTGAGTAAATATACAATGTGTTAATTATAGATTATCCATGATATGATTTAAAGCTATTAAATCATATAGTAATTGGATAATATTGTTGTATAAATTATATAAAGGTTATTATATAATTAACTATTAAAAGTATAAATACAAGTGTATAATTTCGTGTATATGGGTACCGAAATTATAGTGTGTTAATACTAGACATTTGATAGTTAAGTGCAATGATAATAAACTAGTTAAAACTATAAGGGATGGAAGTGTAAAAAGGAAGTTTAATTAAGAAGTTAATCTTAATTAAACTAGAAGGGTTTTAAGTGTAACATCTTCTATTATAAATAGAAGGCTTATGCTAAACCCTAGATGTTGGTTCTTTAGCCTCTTTACACGAAATCCTTGCCCCCTCCTTCCCTTCGATCGGCCGAACATCAACACAAGAACACAAGTCTTGTGTTCTTCGTGTTCTTCGTTCGTTCTTCGTGTTCTTCAAGTTTTGAAGAACAAGTTTATTGCTTAGATCAACTAGAAGATCGCTCGATTTGTTCATCATCAGTGGATCAATCTTAAGCAAACAACAAGGTATGTTTTGGGAAACCCTTTACTCCCTTCTCCCTCTTGGGCGAATTTCGGCCAAAGAACCCTAGGGTTCTTTGGTTGATGGTCGACGAATACACACAAGCAATGTGTGTGTTCGAGTTCTTCGTACAAGGTTTCTTTCTTGTTAACCTAATCTAGAATTCCAACATCCCAATCCTTTAGGATTTAAGGATTAGGTTTAATCCCAGTTCCGCATTTAGGGATTAAATCAGCTATTTAGTTTTAACCGGTCAAGAACAAGTTCATGTTCTTGGTCAGTCATGGTTCGAACTCGTGTACTAGGTGGTCGACCCAAGTGGTTGATCAGTCGCATGGTGCGTAGTAAATCCCTACAATTATAACACTAAAACCCATTAGACCGGTGGCATCCGGTCGTACTTTAAAAAATTCAAAATGGTTGGGAAGAGGTTTAGCAGTATAGTTAGAAATACCTTCTACTATTTCTAAGAATAATCGCCTGCTCATACGAAATCAACGCCGGAAAACCGTCTCAGGGTACTTTGGATTATCACCAAAGTAGTCGTCCAATAAACGTTGCTCGGCAGCTTCACGATCTCGATAGACTGGCACGTGACTCCGGGTTGGTTGAGCTTGTTGGCGTTGCATGTATTGATGCGCTTGAGTCATAAAAAAAATATCCGTCTCATCGTCGACATCGGACGAATAACTTCCGGGATCCATCAAATTTCGACGCATCTTGATCAAAGATTGTGTAGAAAATATTGTGTGAAAGGGTTTAGTTTGAGAAATTGTGAGAAATGTTGTGTGGAAATATTGTATAAAAGGGGTGGTGTATATAAAGGTTAAAGGTTTATTTAAAATTTTTTTTTTTTTTTTTTCAAAAGTAGCCGTTGCCCAACGGCTAGTCCACGTGGCAGCGTGTGATTGGCTCGTTGGGTTCCTCGACCGTCCAGCGCCGGGTCTCACTGGCGTAGCGCACGGTGTGGTGACGCGCCCGACGAGCCGACGTGACGTCCGGCGCCCACCACCCTTCGCCACCATACCGCTTCCTCTAAGTCACTCCTTGATAGTGCTGCTACACCACCACCTTTTTAGAACCTTGGTTTAGAAGTATTGAATATAATAAAGCGGTGGTGACTTGTGAGGTAGGCGGTTGTAAAGAAGTGTTGATCCAAATTGTTTTTGATCAAATATAAAAAAAACATGGTAGCGGTTATAATATTTAATGTACACAAAAGTTTGTACAAGAAACAACAAATACTATTACTTAAATCCAGTTTTCAGAAACCGAAAAGGACTCAACCAACTCTTTGCCTCTATATATGTCTGTTTCACTGAAAATGATATATTGTGGCGAGGTGAAAATGTCATCAAGAAACAGTCCTCCATTGTAGCTCAATCTGGATCTTTCCATTCCTTGAATCGATAAGATGGTATTTCTCATTGATCCTTTTATTGTGCACAACATCCGCAAGACTAATGTCTATGTAACCCAACGATTCCTGTTTTGTTTTTTACACAACAAAAATTACAAACATGTTAAATTATACTTCCTCCGATTCAAAATAAGTGATATACTTTCCATATTTGGATGTATCAAAATAAGTGATACACTTTGAAAATTTGCCTTATTTAGTAAAAAATAGTGGACCACACACCCACTAACTACCTAACTTTAACAAAGTGAAATGACCCCTCCACCCTTACTTTTACTTTTAAACATCATTAACCTTACTTTATTCAAAGATTATGGGACTCATTCCCCTCTAATCATTCAATTAATCTAATTTAATCCTCATTATAATATTTTACCTCAAAAAGCGTGAAATCAACAATGTATCACTTATTTTAAATCGGAGGAAGTACTATATAAAAAGCGAGTTTGACTTTGACCAGAAAAGTCAAAATTACCTTAGGATGCAACAACCCAATCCTGGATGAAACACTAGAAACTTCCACGTGCAATTTATCGTTCACAGGTGGTTCCTCTAATGTAAATTTAAACTCCTCGTTCCATCTTGGATCCCGATTCTTCTTAATATGCTACACCCCAAAATAAAAAAATAAAAAAAACGAATTTATAAATAAATAAATATTTTTTTAAACAATTTCAATAAACACCTTAGTTTTCTTCTCTTCTCCTTTAAAAAGAATCCTGACATAAGGATTAGTATGATGTTTTCCTTCAACATCTTGAGCTTCATGAACCCTAACCACTAATTCACCGCCACCTGGCGGTGTTCCTTCTGATGCTTTCTGAACAGCACCAGCATCTTCAAAAGTTGGCATATCTTCATCTTTAAAAGGTTTATATAATAATTCCACCATTATTTGACCTCGAGCTTTTTCATTTTGTTCGTCATTTAAATCCATATTTTTTAACAAATCGAGTGTCAACACTTTGGGCTCATCAGGCTTAAGATCCTTCAAAGGAACAACGTTCATTCCCATTTTGTCATGTTTCCCAACCTAAGATTAAAATAAAAAGATTAAGTTATAAATCCATCAAGAGGGTATTTTGGTAATTAAAAGAAAGATGAGATTTGACTTTTGAAAGTCAAAACTTGACCTGTTCCCAGTCATAAACTTGGAATTCAACAGCTTGTGATTCAGGATCTTTAACAACCATATTAAACTCCTCGTTCCATTCGGGATTCAAATTCTTATGTTTGACAGTTGTTTTCTTTGATGGAAGTTTGCTTTCGGTTAGTTTTATTTTCACATAAGGATCAGAAGCACCTAAAAGATCTTTCTTTCTCAATTTCATTGCTTTCAAAACCTTCACATGAACTATTCCCACAGGTTTCTTTAGAGCTCTGCAAATTGTCAAAAAAAGTCAAAATGTTGACTTTTACAGAGTCAATTATCATTAACGGTGCGTAAGAAAACGTACTTGGATGGATCTAGTATTTGTACTTCTAGAGTTCTTGGCCATAGATACATGTTGGCAACTTGATCTTTGATTGTTTCCTGCACAATTTGGATTTAAGATAAAATGTTAATAAATTGACATGAAGCTAATATAATATAATTAATTATTTATGATGAAGTTATTAGGATACTTACTTGAACAAATCTATACAATCCAGGAATTGACATAAGATCTGCCCCAAAAAGTCTGAGCCCGAAATCAACATGTGGCTGCAAAATCAAGAAAAAATCTACAATTTTAATAATTAACAATGAAAAGAGCATATTAACTGATACAAGTAGGTGATTTGTTGTAAAAAAATCCAAGAAATTAGAGTCATCTAAAATCACATAAAAACTTATATGACTAATTATTCACAAATGTTCTTCGAGAGAAAATGTTGGATTTTTCTTAAATCTTTCCAAAAAAAAGGCACTTCAAAATTTCCGTCCAAGAATTTATTTCAATTTCAATTTTGTGTTTTTCTTTATTTTTGTGTTCTAAAACTCAACAAAAAGAAGACGATTTACCTTCTCCATGAGAGAGACACAGATTTTAGCAAAGCAAGGAAAGCTGGGAACAAGTGGTTTTAGTGTAATACGAGGTGCAGCAAATACTTGTAAATCCACCACCTGAAATATTTTATTATTTTATTTTAGATAACTCAAAAATAAAATTATTTAAAAAAAATAAGTGAAACAAATAACCTGAACGGTTGCTTTTAAACCAAAAGCTTTAGCAACAAGAGCAACATTAGGATTTCCTGCCCATTTTAGTGACGGTTCCATAATCAGTTCCTTCTCGTCAGTAACATACACCTTCATCCCTACAAAAACAATTATTAATATAATATATTAATTATTATTTCAAAAAAAAATTAAATAAAAAATATTACCTTGAAATGTAGGAGGTAAAGAGCCTAAAGTAAGAGTCTCAAACTCAACCGAATCAATTTTATACTTTGGAATTTGTTCCGCGATAATAGGCTTTGCAATATCCTTTGCAGTTTTACATATTGCCTATGAAAATTATAAATTCAATAAATTATTAAGTTTTTTCGAATTTTATAAAAAACAACATAATTATTAATTAGTGTTGTTGAAATACCTTGTCAAGATAAGGCCACATGTATTCAATGAACTTGTTAAGCCAATCAACCTACATTAATCCAACAAAATATATCATACTATCAATAATTAAAATAAATAAATAAAATTCAGCCATCAACTAGAATTAGAATGTAGAATAGTAAATACATACCCGATCAAAATCCGGATTTTTTACCCACAAGGGTATTTCAGGAAGCATACTTTGAAGAGTTTCAGAATCTCGTTCAACCAACGGACGAATATTAGGATCCTGCCCTCAAATTAAGCTCAATTAGTTTACTATCCGAAACATAAACTGTAAGAATTCCCAAAATACCCTTTGAATTGAATTTGAACAAATAATAACCAAAGATTATAAACCGATTGACTATACAGATACACAGAATCGACTGATGTATGAATACCCATCTCCAACATATAAAGTTTCTTTTTCTTTTTTTTACATTTTAAGCAAAATTAAACAAAACCCACAACAGAAAAAGATAATGAAAATACATAAAAGTAAATTTTTAAGCAAATGAGAAAACCCCAATAGCATCTGAACCTATTTAATAGTTACTTAACCATTAAGCCATAAAAGAACACATTCAAAATCATTACAGATTCTTAACCGATCAACTAAAAAGACAAAAAGTAGATGGAAATCTACGAGTTATATACAAGATCACTGCAAAACAAGATGCATAAATCTACACGCAAACACACACACAGTTAGAGAGAGAGATGATAAACCTTGACATCTGTCGGTTGAAAATAGATGAACAGATAGTAACCAATTACAAGTCCAGCAGAAACCCCAATTCCAAATCCAGAAAACCCTAGCAAAGTACTGATTATACCCATCTCAAAATCTTCAAAATAAATCTGATGTTTTAATTATTTGAAGACAGATCAAACCCACATAATAAGAAAGCAATTAAACAAGTTGTTTTCCCCTTTGAGTTGTTCAAGAATCTGTAAATCTCGAGAATTTTGAAGGAAAACCCCAACTCACGCAGCTCTTGTGCCGGCTAAATGAAGAGGTGGAAATATTTTGAATATAATTTTGTAAGAAATTAACAAGGATATGATTAAGGGATTGTAATAAATATCTTGTAAGAAGAGTAATGAGTATTATGTTTATTTAAGTATTTACATATCTTTAAATTCGACATATACAAAATCTTTTTTTTCATATTATTCCTTCCCTGATTTTTACATATAGACATTAATACTTAAGAAAAAAGGAAAAATAGGTCCACCTGTCCCTTGTATGTAAGTCAAAGAACGGATCTATAATCTATTTGTTTTGTTTACGTACTTACCAAAGTCGGTTTTGAGAAAAATTTGGATTTTGTAAGAAGGAAAAAGAATATTATTTCCAAAACTTAACTATATTGGAAACTTTATGCAGCCTAACCGATATTTATTTGGTTTTTTCCAGACCCTTTTTCTCCGTCATTTCAAAATGTTTAAATAACAAGTAGGAAAACTTATTTGATATTATAACCTAATTATTTTATATAAGTTTAATTAAACTTTTTACAAATATAAATCTAATTTAACTTATATAAGTTAATAAGCTTATAAATATTTTAAATTTTTTTTTCTAAACATGTCATAATTTTCATGAATAGCATATACAATGAATATTATTTGAATAATATGTGTATTCGAAGTATAATAATCAGGGGCGGTATCAAGGGGTGGGCGGCCCACCCCAAAAATTTTCCGATTATTACAATATTTTTAAGGGTTTGTTCATCTTTTGGTTTGGTTCATCGAAATATAAATAATATATGAGAGATAACTAATACACGTCATATATTAGCTCAGTGGCTAACTCGTGTATCTTAAAACATATAACATTTAGTTTAAATCCATTCCATATGCATATATTTTTTTAAAATGTTTTTTCTTTCCCGTTTTAACGTTTATTTTACTCTATTTCCTATTAAAATTCTTTTCTTTTTTTATTCACATTCCCCTACGTTTATTGGTTTAAAAATATGATGCTCGAATTAACTAACACGTGAATTTTGATTTTGATTAATTTAGTTTAGGTTTAGACTTTCTTCAAACTAAAACTGATTTGATTTGGTTTACGATTTGACTTTAAATAAAACTTCACGCAAAAATCTGAATTGCACTCCAAAATTTTGCCTACCTTTAAAAATTTATCTGGTACCGCCCCTGATAATAATCATGTATGATAATTGCATATGCACATATATATATAGGAATATAATTAAGAATATATAAAACTGAATTTTATTAATTGAATTACAAGGACACAAAATAATATAATCATCAACAACCTTGATGATAATAATAATTAATAAACAAGAAATATGAACATAAAAACTTGTAATTGGCAGGAGATTGCGTCGCACTCGCACATAATCCACATAGAACAAATTGCGAGCATGTTTCCCAAGGTACGGAAACATGAAGCTAACGTATTGCTTGAGTTGCATCCTGCTTGAAAATTGCAGTACAATAATATATATAAAACTAAACAACTATGAATCTACACAATCAATCAAATAGACCGTATAGCAAGTAAGAAAACGTATTTCAAAGGCTATGTACTTAGTAAAGTCCACGCGTACTCACCTTAGCAATTAGTGCTCCAAAGGTGTTCTTCAAACACAGTTCTTCCTTTTCCCAAAGATTGCACACTTTTGAGAATCCACTGAAATCCCTAATATGACAGTCACAACTTGTTCAACAACAAATACTACTAATAATAAACCCATTTTATTATTAGAAACCCTCTAATAATACTTTCCTCTATTATGATGATTTCCAAAACCCTAGGTTTAACCAATCTTAAGATTCTTACAAATCTTAAGCATACACTCGTTTTCTTTGTTAAAATATCATCTACTAAGTGTATACAACATTTATTTAACCATTAATCACCAACCCAAGAACTAGGGTTTCAAACCCAAGCCTAGAAATCCATAGATCTAAGGCTACAATTGTAACACCACAAAATTTAGGAAGCGTTTTTTTTTTTTTTAAATGCCCGGAGGCGATTAGGTTATCCTCTAGGTTAGTTTAGCGGAAGCATAAAGATAATAATAAGTTTAGGTTTAGGTTTACAAACCAAATGTCCCAAAATAAACTTCAAACATTAATTATTTAAACGGTGTCACTTAAACGACATGGCTCCTTTTTAAAACATATCAACTGAGCTTGGTCAATCATCCCGTCCAAAGCACCGATCACCTGAAAAGATTCAACGAGGGAGGGATTAGCACAAAGGTAAGTGAATGAATATAATCTACAAATTCTGAGAAGCCCAACAAGCTGGCATAGTCATCACTACTATCTAAAAGCCACCTAACCACTTATCACTGTTCACTAGAACACGGAAGTTATAAAACATCTCCGGTTCGGGACAACACTGTTTGTTCGAGAAGATCGGGGTCCTGCCGGAGCCTTAAACCATGGTCGGCCAAACCACGGTAACCGATAGCGGTTCGTGACCAACACCCGGGCAACTCCCTCCCCTTGACCATGCAACTAATACAGGTAAGGTCGGATACCCTTTAGTCGACACTCATTGCCCAGCGCACTGACTTCTCAAACCTCGGATAAGCACACACCGAGCCTCGGATAACCACACACTGAGTTGTTGCTTGCAATCAAGCAAAGTCTCTTATCCTATGTGCACATGGTCATGTATGGTGTTCCCTAACACTATGCATACATAACAAGTAGACTAGCGACGAAAAACACCGCGCAAAACGTCACAACTGAGTTCCCAATCGCGAACTCTAGTTCGCGATCGCGAACTAGTGTTCGCGTCGGGAACTCGTATCGTGATCTAGTTCGCGACGACCAACCAAATCCGCTGGAGCTACTTCGCGATCGCTAAGTGGAGTTCGCGACGCGAACTCCCCTTATCTGGTATGTTCCTGCAATTTTCTTCAAGGTATGCAAATACCAACCAATTTAAACCAAACACAAGTTGGAGGTTAAATCCACTCACCGAAACCTTCCACTTGTCGAACTCAGAGGTCTAATGTTTCTGAGTCTCGATCCCGATTCCTGTACACCAAAGGAATACCGAATTAGTATATAATTCCTCCAATTTATAAACAATGTTAAATATACATTTAACACTAACACTTGCACTAGCCAAACACTTAAACCATCATAAGAACATGTCATGACCATCTACACTTACATAGCAAGTCAACTAGTCATTTGCAAGTAATACATTCAAACGGGTCAAACCGGGTTATTAAACAATAATACCTCCTACTATTGAAAACATAACATCAACTTGCAATTCACCAAATGTTACCAATAGCATTGCTAATCACATAATCCTAACCAAATACTTACATCTTCACAATCCAAGTTAGTTTAAGTCATTTTACCACTAAATGGCCCAAACGGGTCAAAAGCCCGAATATGACTATAACACTTCCAATTTCCATCAAATAGCACAAATTCTCTATAACTAACAAGTCATAAACATGTAACAATTCATCGAGCTCCAAGTTACCAACAATCCATGTATTTTACTTCCAATTTACTAGTTAATCATTTTTAACTAAAAAAACATCCAAACACAACTACAAATGCTATAATCTACCATTTAGCAAATCATAACTAATTAATCAATCTAACAAGTTCATAGCTATCACAACCCAACTATTTTACTTCAAAATCATAAGTTATAACTTTTGACCCAAATCATCCAAACACTAGTTATCAAATCTCACCAAATCTCAACATAATTCAAAACTAACAATTTTGACTCACACTATCACAACTAGTCACTTTATCAATTAACACAATAGTTGATTATAATCGTAACTAACATATCCAACATGTCATTTATCATAACTAGACATAAATTCCATAAATCACAATCTTACTAGCAAGTCATAACTAGTTACCCAATTCTACAAGATTAACACTTCTTACATATTAATTTAACCCACATTAACATTAAAACCCATATTAAGTCAAGTTAGAAGCATAAATCAAAACCACACAATTGATACACACACACACACACACACACCCACACGAACACACACACACACCCACCCATGTGTACATTATGCTAAAAAGGTTGTACCTTGTGCTAAATTACTTGTACTCAAGCAACAATACATGCCAAACTTAGAGTAAACACTTAACACACCATCTAACACAATAATCACCAACCAAATCTCAAGAACACATAAACCCTAATTTATCAACTATCATGGAATCGAAATTAAACACATATAGGTTGAAGCTTACCTCAAGAGCTTTCCAAAAACGTGTTCGGATTAAAGATTGAACAAGAAATGAGCAAGAGATCTTCATAAAACTCCAAGAACAAATGAAGAAGATGATGGTGGTGTAGAGAGAGAGAGAGAGAGAGAGATGAATGACAAAAGATGGGGCATCTCCCCATCACTAAAACCGTCCAAGAGGGAGGGGTGGGGCCCACTTGGTGATTTTGTCTTTTATCCCATTTTAAACAATACGATTCAAAAGTCCCATTCGTAGATAATTTATTTAAAATACCAAACGGACTCCAATTTTAAAAACGAAAGCATTTCTGGAGACGATATCAAAAGGAGAATCCAAAGATATAAAAATCACATTTTTATATAAACATTTCAGAAAACAGATATTTTAATCCATTGATTAAAATATCACAAAAGGACAAAAGGTCAAACAATTCATTTAACACTTAATCAAATTATTCCACATATGGTCAAATAGATATTTTCAAATATCAAAATATACCTAAAACATCTAGGCCAGTTTTAGGATGTTACAACAATGATCAAGGAGTGAAGATTTGCCTTTAATCTTCAACTAGGAGTGAAATATCACGAGATTTGACCAAGAAATCGGCTCCAAATGATGTTTTCCACTAAAAAACGTACACAAACTCGTTGGGAGAGAAACTAGGGTTTGGGGTGACATTAAATGAGCCAAATCCCGACTTTAATGTTGTCCAGATAAGAAATCGTGTCGCTATCAGGAGGATAGCGTCGCTATTCGGCACCCGCTATAAATTGCGTCGCTATTCTCGAACGCTATTTCGGGTTTCTGTTGGAAAAGCCAGAAATCACGTCGCTATTCCCAGATAGCATTTTTCGACCTTCGCTCAGGCTATAACTTTGCTATCTGGGCTATGCAGCTCAGGCTGCATTTTTCGACCTTTGCTTTGACACGGTTTCGTCCATAACTTTCTCATACGATATCCAAATGACACGAAACCTATTCCTACGTTCTTTAAATAATTTATCCTTATTTATCATATTTTTATAAAATTTATTGATTTACAAAATTCGGGCCGTTACATTATATACTAATACGAGAACAACCATTGAGAACATGTTCTTGATATAGCTTAGATGGATGGATAACACTTTAGCCTTTGAAACCAAAGTTGCCTGTTCGAATCTAGCCTCCTACTTCCTTTTGATTTTAAAATTTTTGGCCGCATATTTTCAAACTAGCTTTCACTTCTGTATATAATCTTCTATTAATTATATAGTTATTAAATTATAATTGTTATGCTAAGCAATTAAAATCAAACTTAACTCATTATTATTATTATTATTATTATTATTGTTATTGTTATTACTGAATTTGCTAATCATTGTCCTAACTACTTAAAAATGGTTAATGAAATTCAAGGAGTTGGTTTTTTATTAGTTAATTTATAATTACTTTAGGCAAGAAAAATAGCTTTACCATTGTTCTAAGGGTAATGATTAGTATTTTTCTATTACTTCCTCCGATTTAAAATAAGTGACACACTTTGGATTTCACGGGTTTTGAGGCAAAACATTATAATGATGGTTAAATTAGATTAATTAAATGGTTAGTGGGGAATGGGTCCCACACTTTTTAATTAAAATGAGGTTAATTATGTTTAAAAAAAAGTAAGAGTAAAGAGGTAATTTCACTTTATTAAAGTAGATAGTTAGTGAGTGTGAGTCCTACTACTTTTTGTCAAATAAGGTAGATTTTTAAAGTGTGTCACTTATTTTGAATCTGTTAGGATCATTATTGTTGTATTCAATAGTTAGGGGGGCTAGTTGTGACACATTGTAAAAGTGATAAACTAGTCATTAGTCTACACCTTGATGATTAGTGAAATATGTATTTAAGGGAAACTAAAACTCCCTAATTGTAAGCTTTCTCACATTTGAATGAATTAACCTTTTGAATGTATTCCCTCCATCTCATTCTCTCTCAACTCACACACTCAAGAACACACACATTTCACCTACTTGATTCTTCAATATTGATCAAATCACCATGAATTAGTTAGATTTCAATCACAATAGATCTCTCATTTGGTATCGGAGCAAAAACTCTCAAAGAGTAGATCCAATTTCATGGTGAAATGATCCAGATCTGAGATTTTTGAAGATAAAGTTCGTTCGAGCTCTTTGAATTAATCTGCAAATAGTTTGTTTGAAATTGAAGATTTGATTGAAGATTCATGTATCTCCAGTGATTCTAATAGGAATAGAATCAAATTTCAATCAATTCCATCAACAATTGATCATGATTCAGTGATTTTTGTGAAAAAGTTGGAAAACTCAAAAAGTCTCTGAAAATCAAAGAATTCGAGCTGTATTGTTATGGATTGAAGGATATTAGCGGATCAGATCGTTAGAAAATCATTTTCGAGCAGTTAGGGATTGGAATCGTAGAATTTGGTTGAGTATTGAGCATAATCGGATCGAAATGGTGAATATTTGAAGGTTCCGTCGACGTCTTCGGCTTCAAGAACACGAAGAAGGTGTTCGGCTTCTTTTCTTGTTCGGCCCAAAAGAGTTCGGCCCGAACATCGACCCAATCACTGTTCGGCCCGAAGAACAATCACCGTTCGGCTCGAACAATAATAATCTTCGGCCCACATCTTCGATTTCAGTCTTCGGCAAGGTGTTCGACCCAAGTCATCGGTCAAGTGTTCGATTTCAGTCTTCGGCCCGAAGACTAACCAATTGTTCGGCCCGAACATCACACAAACTAATCTTCGGCTTAACATAGTGCTCGGCTTAACAAAGTTCGGCCCGAACACTATACATTGTTCGGCCCAACACAAACTTCAGTCCAATCCAAGCTCGATCCGAACATACTCTTCGGCCCGAACTAATACAAGAGTTCGGCCCAGCTTCGCACACTTCAAGAGTTCGGCCCATTTTAACTTGACCCGAACTCATTTTTGATCCACTCAAAGCTCAGTCCGAACTTCGGTCCAACATAGTCTTCGGCCCAAATTTAGTTTAAAATCCAATTTTGCATTTAAAATCATTTCAAAAATGACGTCAAAAGATGCTCTTTCAATGGGAACCGATCTCAAACCTCCGGTTTTATACAGAGGTGAATATGCACAGTGGAAGAAACGATTCCTCCACTTTATCAAAAATCAGGAACTGGCAACTGATATCCTTGATTCTCTTGAAAATGGTGTCGCGGTATTTTATGAATCTGTCATTGCCGCACCAAATGCAAATCCACCAGTTCTTGGTGGTCGAACTCCACTTCCTCCGGCTCGATATGATGCTCAACAAAAACAACGAGCTAAAGCTGATTTATAATCTTTTTCATTCATACTTCAAAGTTTACCGAATGAGATTTATAACAGTTTAGATAGTTTAGAAACTGGAAAAGAAATTTGGGATGAAATTAGAAAGCAAATGGAGGGCACTGTTTTAGGAAACAAAGCAAAAATGGTTACAACTTTAAATGCATATCAATCATTTAAAGCTACCACCGGGGAAGAATTGGAAAGCACTTATCACCGATATTGTAATTTGTTGAATGAACTTTGAAGAAACAATCTGAAAAAGGAACATCTTGAGATCAACATCAAGTTCATCAACCGTCTTCTTCCTGAGTGGGCTATGTTTGGAAACAGTGCTATGCAACACAAGGATTTAAGCTCAATTGATGTTCATGAACTTTATGAGTATTTACTACAAAATGCTCCCATGGTGAAAGACATTGTCAAATCTAAACAAGAAACCGCCAATACTCTTGATATTCTTGCTCTTCTTACAAAACAATATCAGTCTAATTCTTCTGGTAAAATGAAAGAAAAAACAGAAGAACTTGCAATGGATACGAAGGAAGAGATGGAGAAAGAACTGGAACAAGTCTTGCAAGCTATGTCTTTCATCTCAAGATATGAGAAAAAAAATACTATTCAAAGCCAACAAACAACAATCAGAGGTTTTCATCCAACTTTAAGTCTGCACCATCTGTTTCAAACACAACTGACAAACCAACAATCACACCTTTGGATCCTACAAAGAAATGCTATAATTGTGGAATTGCTGGTCATTTCTCTCGTGATTGCAAGAAACCTAAAGTTCGGGATTCTGAATACTTTAAACGAAAGATGTTAATGGCCAAGCAAATTGAAACAGGCAAGGTGTTATTAGCAGAAGATCTTCAGTGGATGGAAGACTCAGATCCCGAAGATGAAGAACATTCAGCAAATTTATGTTTCATGGCAAGAGAAAATGCTGAGATTTCTGATCGTTTTAACGAAGAGGCTAATAAAGAAATTGAGGTAATCAGTTCTCTCTTGTCTCATTTTCAAATTCAATTGATTCTGATAATTGTTTTGTAACGAACCAGATTTCAGAAGTTGATTCTTTAAAACTAAACCTTTTGAATGAAAAATAATTAAATACTAAACTCCTAGAAAGTTTAGCTGATTTAGAAAAAGAACATGAACAATTTGTTCATCATATTCAACAACTTGTTCATCGTACTAAACAAAATCAACATTTCGAAAAAGAGAATCTGAAGTTACAAAATCACGTATCAGAATTGACGGTTAAATATGAGAATGATATTAAGCATTTGTCTCATACAATTTCCGAAAAAGAAATTGAAATAACCAATCTTAAAATCACACAAAATTCAACATCAATTGATCAAAATGATAAATATTACAAGTTATACATTGACACGTTTCATGAATATCAAATAACTAAAAACTGGTTGGAACGTAAACAAAAAGAATTCGATGACAATGAGAAACACTTTAAATCATTAAACACACAAATAAAAGAATTATCTGAAACCCTACATGAAAATGACATCAAAACATCACGCGAATTAAATAACAAACAGAATGTCATCCATCAACTTCAACATGATAAAATTCAACTTTCTTCTCACATCAAACACTTAGAAGAAATAATTGCCAAACGAGGACAAACTGATCAAACAATTCATTTGAACAAGCCTAAAACTTCAAATATTTCAACTCAAGAGAAGGACTGGGAGCTAATAATCCAGAATATCTTAATATGGCATGTAACGTGCTTCCAACACTGTATGATTCTAAATACATGCATGTAGATATTTGGGAGAGCTTCATTCGTATGACCGATGAGGAAGAAGAAATTGAAGCTTTCAACAGAGCTAAAAAGGAAAATGTCCAAATTAGTTTCAATTACACTGAATTAAATAAAACATATGAAACTAAAAAGATAAAATTTGAAAATGACGATTATTTTCCAATAATTACATCGGAAGAATTTGAGATTAAGGGTAATGTTGTACTTCAACAAAAAGTAACCTGCAAAATTTACATACCCTCTCTAATTCTAGAAAAGAAAATTTGTCAATTGAAAACCGAAATAGATGAAACACATAAGGCATTTGACAAAGAAAAATCCGCTTTACAAACAAAAATTCATGATTTAGAAGATAAAATTGTTGAAATAAAATCTGTTTTAAAATCAAAATGCTTCTCCAAATCCAACATCAGTCAATGATAATTTCTCTACTCCTAAAAATCCAATTATTTTAAAAAGAAATTCTAATTCCACTGTTTTAATTTTTTCAGATAGAAATTTAAATTCCAAGTTTAAGAGGCCGATGCAAGGTAGGGTGAAAGAAGTTGAGCAGTTCCAGAAGTCTTAGTCGATTAAGTCTAGTATGCTTAAGTCCAATGAGCTTAAGAAGTCTAGATCTTCTTCGTTTTTAGCTTCTTCTTTTTCTAATTCCAATAAATGTAATAACTCAACAACGTTTATTTCTCCTGCTACACTTTATGGTATTGTATATGATTCTGCAATTTATCATCCTGTTAATTTCACTGTTAATGGTGTTAATTTGATTGTTAAAACATATAAAAATGGCAAACAAGTTTATTATGATAGAAAAACTAATAAACCAATTTCTCAATTTGATGAACGATATTTTGTAAGAAAAGATGCTCCGTGTGGTCAACGACATGATGTTCTTCATAAAAATGGTTCAATCATTCATTCATGTACCATATGTTATCCAGAACCCTGCAAAACAATGCTCGCTCGATCTCACACATCACTAACTACACGTTCTTCTCCTAAATCTCCAAAATCAGTTAATCGTGTAGTTTCAGCAAATAAATCTCCAAACTCAGTTAATCATGTAGTTTCTACACATCAATCGCCAAAATCTGTTTATCGTGTAGTTTCTACACATCAATCGCCAAAATCTGTTTATCGCGTAGTTTCTACACATCAATCGCCAAAATATGTTTATCGCGTAGTTTCTACACATAAATCGCCAAAATCAATTTATCGCATAGTGTCTGCACCTAAATCGTCAAAATTCGGTTCCTCAACTCCGTCTCCCAAGCTAAATCAAAAACCATCCACGTTTGTTAAATATACATGGATTAAAAATGAACAATCAAACTGGATTTTACATTCTCCTGAGAAATCGTTAAAATGGTCTATCAAATTAAAAAACCCAGAACTGCCTCCTTGCAGTTCTCCAAAACTCTAAATTCGATCCACTTTAAATATTCTTCATAAAACATGTTTTACTAATCGAGTAGGACCCATATCTGATTGGGTACCTTTTTGTTTAATTGTTTTGTGTAGAATATATGGTATCTTGATTCTGGTTGTTCAAGACACATGACCGAAACAAGAATTTATTAACAAATTTTAGAGACAAATATTTGGGAACTGTTCGTTTTGGGAATGACCATTTAGCTACTATTATGGGTATTGGAGATATAATTCGTCATAATTTAATCATCCGTAATGTGACCTATGTTGAAGATCTTGCACACAATCTTTTTAGTATTGGTCAATTCTGTGATAAAACTTTGGAAGTAAATTTTCGAACAAAGAAATGTGATGTTCGCACCTATAATGGCGAAGAACTTCTTACTGGATCTCGTGAGACAAATCTATTTACTATCAATCTAAATGACGTAGTTCCACTTGAAGAAGTATGTTTAATGTCAACAGCATCATCAGATGAATCTTGGTTATGGCACCGTCGTCTCTCTCACCTTAATTTCAAAACTATCAACAAATTGGTAAAAGGTGGTCACGTATCTGGTCTTCCAGATGTTAAATTTGTTAAAGATCATCTTTGTTCGTCTTGCGAAATGGGCAAAATGACTAAAAAATCTCATAAGCCCAAACCAGTTCAAAGTACTTCAAAACCGCTTGAATTACTTCATATGGACTTATGTGGTCCCATGAGCGTTCAAACACTAGCCGGCAAACGGTATGTGTTGGTGATTGTTGATGATTATTCTCGATATACATGGGTTTATTTCTTGAGTTCAAAGATGATGCAGCTAATATCATCATAGCCTTCATCAAGAAAACTCAAACAAATTTGGATTTAAAAGTTCATACCATTCGTACTGATAATGGGACTGAATTCAAAAATCAAACTTTAAATTCTTTTCTTGAATCAGTTGGTATAACCCATCAATTTTCCGCTGCCCGAACACCTCAACAAAATGGGGTTGTTGAACGACGAAATCGTACCTTGGTTGAAGCTGCTCGTACTATGCTTTCATTTTCTAAACTCCCATTATCTATATGGGCAGAAGCCATTAGTACGACATGTTTCACTCAAAATCGTTCAATCATCAATAAAACCTACAACAAAACTCCATATGAACTGATCAATAACTGCATTCCCAATGTTAAATTTTTCCATATTTTTGGGAGTCGTTGCTTCATCCTGAATGATAAAGATAAATTGAATAAATTTGATGAAAAAGCTGATGAAGGAATTTTTGTTGGATACTCACGTGAATCTGCTTCTTATAGAGTATATAATCGGTCAAAACAGACGATTAGAGAAAGTGTTAATATTAATTTTGATGAAACCTTTCCTCTAGATTCATTAAGTTCAAATGTTGAAATTCGTTTACCTTCGTCGTCGCCTTCCACATCTGAAAATGACTTAGATATCTTGTTTGAACATTTTTATGATGATTATCATAACATTCGACATACTTTACTTGTGGAGGCTGGCGTTCCATTTCCATCAGTAGCCGATGTTCAAAGCATTACAGTACCTGAAATGCAAAATTCAAGTTCTACTGATTCTCCTTCTCTTACATCTGTTGCTCCAAATAACAACTTTTCTCCTTCCAATTATGTTTCCCCTTTGGAAACTCAAACATCTCCGGACGATTCCTCACCTTTGCAAAATCAATCATCTGCGGACGATTCCCCACCCACGGATAATCAATCATCTCCGGTCAATTCCACACCTTCTGGTCAAGTTGCTACTACTTTAGATCTATCTTTAGTTCCAGCACAACCTCCACCTTTGGTGATTGATTTCTCCAAATTCAACGTTCAACGTGTAGATCCTCCACCTTCTTCATCAAATGTTCAAACTGCAATAATCCCTCATCCTGAATTCACTGATACCTCAAACATCATTCCAGGTCAACTTCCACTTCCACATTCTCTTAAATGGACAAGAGAGCATCCTTTACATCAGATAATCGGTGATCCTGAATCTTCTGTTCAAACCCGTAGAGCCACTGCTGATGAATGTCATTTTTCTGCATTTTTAAGCTCTAATGAACCAAAGAAGGTCAGTGAAGCTCTCTCCGACCCAGACTGGATTCTTGCTATGCAAGAAGAAATCAATCAATTTGAGAGATTAAAAGTTTGGCGTCTTGTTCCAAAGCCACCCGGAAAATCTGTTATAGGTACTAAGTGGATATTTAAAAACAAGAAGGATGAGAATGAGATTGTAATTCGTAATAAAGCACGTCTTGTTGCGAAAGGATATGCTCAACATGAGGGTATTGACTTTGAAGAAACATTTGCTCCTGTTGCACAAATAGAAGCCAGTCGAAGATTTTTGGCATATGCAGCACATAAGAACTTTACAATTTATCAAATGGATGTCAAAACTACATTTTTAAATGGTATTCTACATGAAGAAGTGCTCGTTCATCAACCCGAAGGTTTTGTAGATCCTAGTTTTCCTAATCATGTGTATATTCTCGACAAAGCTTTGTATGGCTTGAAACAAGCTCCTCGTGCGTGGTATGATGTGCTCTCTAAATTCTTACTTGATTCTGGTTTTTCAAAAGGAAAAATCGATACAACTCTTTTCATCAAACGACAAGGGGAAGATATAGTTTTCATTCAAATTTATGTCGATGATATCATTTTTGGTTCTACAAATCCCAAATACTGCAAAAAGTTCTCTGATCTTATGGTTAAACGTTTTGAGATGAGTATGATGGGTGAAATGAATTTCTTTCTTGGTCTTCAAGTTCGCCAATTACCTACCGGGATCTTCATCAATCAATCCAAGTATATCACTGATCTCTTGAAGAAATATCTCATGGATGATTGTAAACCAATTCCAACGCCGATGTCACCTGGTTCTAAATTGCATGATGATCCTGATGGCAAACTTGTTGATA